>OU342743.1:315329729-316529729 GCA_910589775.1 Avena eriantha | reverse complement strand
GAATGGGCACTTCACGATAAGTTAGATCCTTGCTGATATCTATGGCTCTGTGATCGATGTTCTTGAAAACTTCGGTCTTTTCCGGAACTTCTAGGCATTTCCTAAGTAGCGAGATATGAAACACATCATGTACGGCTGACATCTCTTCTGGTAGTTCTAGCTAATAGGATACTTCTCCTCGGCGACTTAAAATCTTGAAGAGTCTAATATATTTGGGGCAAGCTTCCCTTTAAGTTGAAAACGCTGCATTCCTTTCAAGGTTGATACCTTGAGATACACAAAATCTCCGACATTGAAGGTCAGGTCTCGATGTCTTTTATCAGCGTAACTGTTCAGTCTAGATTGGGCTGTCTTGAGGTGTCCACGAACCTTGTGAACCTTCTCTGCGGCTTCTTGTAGGATATCTGGTCTGAATATCTAACTCTCTCCTACTTGCGACCAATTCAGAGGGGTATGACACTTCCTTCCATACAAAAACTCAAATGGGGCCATTTGCAAACTGGCTTGATAACTGTTGTTGTATGAGAACTCTGCAAAAGGCAGACAATCTTCCCATTTAGATCCATATTCTAGTACACAGGCTCTCAGCATATCTTCTAGTATCTGGTTTACTCTTTCTGTTTGCTCGTCGGTTTGCGGGTGATAAGTTGTGCTGAAGTTCAGTTTGGTTCCTAATCCTTCTTGGACTTTCTTCCAGAACCTTGAGGTAAACTGGGTTCCTCGATCTGACACTATGGTCTTGGGGGTTCCATGCAGACTAACTATTCTAGCAATGTACAACTCCGCTAGCTTCGAACTTTGATAGGTGGTCTTAACAGGGATGAAATGAGCTACTTTGGATAGTCTATCTACTATGACCCAAATAGAATCATTTCCCCTACTAGATGTAGGCAAACCTGTGATGAAATTGATTCCAACAGAATCCCATTTCCATTCCGGAATCTGCAATGGTTGCAAAAGTCCTGCGAGTCGCTGATGTTCCGCTTTGACTCTCTGATAGATATCACACTTGGATATATAGCTTCTGACTTCTCTCTTCATTTTGTGCCACCAAAATTGCTCCTTCAAATCCTGATACATCTTTGTTCCTCCCAGGTGAATAGAATAAAGAGTATCGTGGGCTTCCTGCATAATGACTTGTTTCAACTCTGAATCTGCGGGCACACAAATACGTCCTTTATACCACAGAACTCCTTCTTCATCTTCAGTGAATCTAGGTACCTTCCATGTTCCAATACGATGCTTGATTCCATCAATACTTGTGTTTCCTTTCTAGGCTTCCTTTATCTGACTGATCAGGGTGGTTTGAAGTTCTATGCTAGCTAGAAATCCTTCGCTAACTAGCTCCATTCTAAAATTTTCCAACTCCTCATGCAAACTTGGTTGGTCTTCCTTAATCATGGTGTTTAGCCTACACGGTAGTCTACTAAGAGCATCCGCTACCACATTGGCCTTGCCGGAGTGATAGTGAATGTCAAGGTTATAATCCTTGATTAAATCTATCCATCTCCTTTGCCTCATATTCATCTCCTTATGGGTGAAAATATACTTCAAACTCTTGTGATCCGAATAAATCTCACAGCGGTTACCCGTGAGGTAATGATGCCATGTCTTTAAGGCTAAAACTATGGCTGTGAGCTCTAAGTCATGGGTAGGATAGTTCTGCTCATGTTGCTTCAGTTGTCGGGACATATATGATATTACCTTGCCTTCTTGCATCAACACACATCCAAGACCAATCTTGGATGCATCACAATATACATCAAAATTGGGGCTGAAATCAATCTCTTCTTGAGATCTTGAAAACTTGCTTTGCATTTGTCCGTCCATTCAAACTTCTTCTCTTTCTTCAGCAGCTAGGTCATCGGCCTTGAGATGCTTGAAAATCCTTCAACAAACTTGCGGTAATATCCGACTAATCCAAGAAATGCGCGGACTTCAGTCTGAGTGGTTGGGGCTTTCCATTCTTCAACGTCCTTAATCTTGGCGGGATCGATAGCAACTCCGCCTACCGACAAGATATGGCCTAGGAATCCTACTTCCTTTAACCAAAACTCACATTTGCTAAACTTGGCATACAACGGATGCTCCCTAAGGGTTTCAAGGATGGTTCTTAGGTGTTGCTCATGGTCTTCTTCTGACTTGGAGTAGATTAGAATGTCATCGATAAAAACAACGACGAACTTATCCAGGAAGTTCATAAAAATCTTATTCATGAGGTTCATGAAATTAGCGGGGGCATTGGTTAATCCAAAAGACATGATAGTGTACTCGTACAATCCATATCTGGTGGTGAAGGCGGTCTTTGGAATATCCGTTGCGCGGATCTTCAATTGATGATAACCAGTTCTAAGATCAATCTTAGAAAACACTCTAGCACCAGTCAGTTGGTCAAACAAATCTTCTATCTTCAGTAGTGGCTACTTGTTCTTGATGGTGACGTCATTAAGCTTCCGATAATCCGTACACAAACGGTTGGCACCATCTTTCTTATCCACAAACAAAACTGGTGATCTCCATGGCAATGCACTTGGTTGTATCAGACCTTTTCCCAACATATCATCAAGTTACTTCTTCAGCTCCACTAATTCAGATGGGTTCATACTATATGGTCTCTCAGCTATGGGTCTAGTTCTAGGAACTAGTTCAATCATAAACACGATATCCCGATCTAGGGGCATACCGGAAAATTCATCTGGGAACAAATCAGGGTATTCATAGACTACTCTAACTTGGTCTAGGGTTGATTTGGATAAACTCTTGTTGCACTTGAATTGATGGGGCAGCGTCTCAGATATATGTTCTACTAATACTCCAGTGCTACTGGTCATGGTTATGGATTACTTGGCATAGTCGATTAATCCTTGATGTTTAGACATCCAATCCATTCCTCGTACTACTTCCAAACCTTTGGTTCCAAGTACTATTAGATTGGCATAAAAATCTATCCCATGGATTCTGATAGGCACGGCCTTGCAAATTTTTCTAGCTTTGGTGGTTGAACCAGGTATTTGGACTATCATAACATGCTTCAAATTTGTTGGTTAAATCTTACTAGTGCATGCAAATTCTTCTATAACAAATGAGTGCGATGCTCCAGAATCAAACAACACGCTTGCAAGTACCGAGTTAACAAAAAACATATCCAGCACGACATCTGGCGCTTCCTGGGCTTCTTCCGCATTCATGTGGAATAGACGGCCGGTACGGTTGTGCGGGTTTCCTGGGGCAAATCTCTTTCCAGGCTAGACACGGTTGTTGCTATTGGGCAGGTGCAGTAACATTGGTTGATGTGGCAAGCTTCTTGGGGCACTCGTTGGAGTAGTGACCCGTGACTCCACATTCAAAGCAAGTTATCATTGACTTGTCTTTCCCTGCGACAGGCACGACATTGCTTCAAGTCCTTGGGGCAGTATTGTTGTTGTTGTTGGACCTTGGCGGTGCACAGTTGAAGTTATTGGGGTTGCCAGGGTTGCTGTTGTTGTGCCCCCGGTCCTCGGGTTTCCTTCGCCATGATTGAGATAGTTCGGACGGGTCATAGGGGGTCTGTTGTTTCTTGGTGCAAATCCTGCAGACAGGTTGGGGAGATACTTTGGGGTATGGTGGGCTGTAGGTTGGTGCATCATATGACACTTACGGTTCTCACTAGCTTGGTTGATCTTTCCTTCCATCTGGATAGCAGAGTCCACTAGAGCTTCTAGGTCATCAAAGGGAATGTTGACTAACAATGTATGCATCTCATCATGCAGACCATTCAGGAATCTTTCCTTCTTCTTTGCTTCAGTGTCAATCTCATTAGGGGCATACCTAGCTAGAGACAGGAATTTGTCATGGTACTCTACCACAGTCATTATTCCCTGCTTCAGCTCCCTGAATTCATCCCTCATCCTCTTGATAAAACCCGGGGGCACATGGGTCCTGCTGAACTTGAGTTTGAATTCCTCCCAAGTCATCATCTGTCCTCCGTTCATGGTACGGGTGTTGTTCCACCATGATCTTGCATAACCTGCCAGATAGTGGGTGGCAAACAGTAACTTCTCATTGGCATCTACTCTTGCCACTTCTAAGTTGTTTTCCATGGTTTGCAGCCAGTCATCGGCATCTAAAGGATCTTCTGATTTGCTAAACATAGGAGGATGGGTGTTTTGGAAGTTCTTGAGTTTGGATCCATGGTGATCCTGGTTTCCATGGACTTGGTTGTTGTGTGCCATCTCGGCAGTCTGTTGAAGAGTGGCTAGATTGGCTTGTCATTCTGCTCTACCGGCTTCATGGTCAGATACAAGCATTTGCAAAATCTGAAGCATTGGCTCCTGGGATGAGCTGCTTCCACCGGGGTTTCTGTGATTCATCTGAAGATTGAGATAGATCATAAGACAAGAGGGAAATTTTCTATGGTTTATTGGTATGGTTCAAAAAGCTTTTAAAACTTTGAGTATGACTAAGGTTTGAACACTAACAAATTCTTCTCATTCATTCATTCCAAGCACATAGTACAAACACACACCACAACTACGAAAGCAGATGGTTTTAAGAACCATTCTGTGAAGCTACGATATAATGGGACCGGGTACAAACTCACACCTACGATAGTGCTCAGGTGCGACTACTCATCATCAGGACTGTCGGGCTCCTCGTCATCAATGAAGTCGGCGTCATCCTCGTTAGTGTGGAACTCTGTGGCGACGTCCTCTAGGTAGTCATCATCATCATTGAGTTAAGAGTGGATATCACCACGGATATCCTCACCTTGCTCCTCCTTCTCCTCCAGCTAGATCTCCTGGTCGTGGATGGTCTCCTCCAGGGTGGCCACCTTCTGGCAAATACGAGAGATAATGCGGTCCTTCTTATCACGCTGACGAGAAAGTGACTTGCGCTCCTTGGCAAGAATGGCGAGGGTCTGTTTCCTCTCAGCGGCTTCCGCATGATTCTGGTTGGTGTAGGCACGGGCATTGTCTAACTCCTTCTGAGTCTTGTGCAACATGAAGTCCAGGTGGTTCACATGATGCTTCAACTTCGGATGAGCCGGCATGGCCAAAGGCTGTCCCGTAGAGTCACGTCTTGCATAGTGGGCAAAACAAGTGCCGTTGATCTAGTTGATGTTTTTTGCACACATACGAGCAAGTGCCTCCTGCATGGCTCGAGCTGATCCGTCCTACCAATTGTTCTCCTTCACGCTGAACTACATCTTCTCTAAAAGAGGTGGCTCCATTTTGCCTCTCAGTTTCGCCACTATCAACCACTGTAGTTCCCCTCCTTGTTGGTCATTGAGCTGCGCTCCGAAGAACTCCGGGTGCGGGCGTCCAAGGTACTCCGAGAGCTGATCCAAATCCCTCTCAAACATGAGTTGCTCTCCATTGCCTAGCCGGTAAAACTTGCTATATTTGACTTCCATCTATAAGCAATTAGGATGAGTAAGTTAGTGAGGTGATCAAGTGTGTCAAATTTTATGTAGAATTGTAAGAATTTTGAGGAACATGTGTACTCCTTTTTGAAAGAATATCAAGGGTAAGACTGAGAATAGGTTTTTATAAATACTCAATTACTTTGTTTTTGAAACTAGGTTTTTCAGCCGTCCATTCTAACTAGGGTCTCCTATGGTCAGGATGGCTCTTATACCAACTTGTCAACACCCGGATTTTTAAGTCCATATGCTTGTTATGTCGTACATCGCAATCCCAGGATTACCATCTTTGCGAGACATAACAGAATTGGTACCACTTTACATCATCCATTACAAACCATAATAGTCTTACAAATAGTTGATATCATGATCAAGTCTTAATACAAATCAAAGCAACGGAAATAAACGTAGTAGACTCTATCTTCATGGTCACAGGCAATGATGACGATAGGAGATGATCCTAGTTATCATATACCTCCTATTTTCCATCTTCCGGGTAGTCCTCCTCATAGTCTGGCCATGGGAATAGCCAGGGACAAAGCCATGAGTACTCTTTAAGTACTCGCAAACTATCACTAACATAAGTAAGGTAAAACCAGTAGGAATCTTAAGCTCTAGGTTTGTTTGCAAAAAGCTAGGTTTATTCCAGAAGGACTTAAGAGTAAAGACATAATTTAGTTCTCTACGTTACTTAAGTGGGAACCTAGTTTTCATGTCCACAACCCTGTTGTGGTCAAGTCAAAGTCATTGTTCAAGTCACAAGTCATTTTGAAAACATCTGACAACGGAACAGTATGGCCACTCCAACTCTCCATAACCGCGGACGCGGCTATTCGAATAGTTTGACACTATACAAAGGTGGTACACTTTCACCATAAGATTCGATACATCCGTCAGGGATAACCCTGAATCATTATACTTGGTATGCGGATAATCAAGCCTAACCTTTCAATTACACACCCTAGTATAGGCACGTCCCCTATAAGTTTGGTCTCCCAGCCATGGCCAACTGCCATCCCAGGAACTGCATAGGTGGACATTCATATTCACGAGGTAGCCTCAGCTCAACCTCTTCTGGAAGGGAACCCATACTAAGACATATAAACTTCCAGTTAAGCCCTACCCAACTCAGGTATTGTGGTTGTTTGGTAAAATTGGAATGGTATCGCATCCGAACCCAACCATCAGTTTTTTTCAAAGTCAAGGCTCGTGCCTCATTCAGTTTCATCATCAAACCATTTTGTTTCATAACCCATGTCAAAACATTTCAATAGAATGACTCATCATTCCAAGGTTTTCATAATCATTTTCTCCAAGTGTTCCCATCTAAAGTGATCAATTTTAGCTTAGCACTAGCCACTAGTGTTGAGGGTATCACTATTGAGAGGTACTAATCAAGTATAAGTACCCAAGACTAGTTCTATGATCTTGATGGTATCCATCCTATTTTCCACTAATCACAATTCATTAACTAAGTAAGAAACTTTAGTAAAGGTAAAAGTAAAGCTTGCAAGTAAAACTTGGGATGGGTATAATCAAAGTTGCATAACCAAGCATGCCTAGTACATCTTGCACAAGTTAGCTTGCATGGATGGCTTGCATAGTAGGCTTGCCTTGAGTAGTGCAGTTGTTGAAGTTCTCTTCTTCTTCCTCGAAGTATTCCTCCTCGTCATAGCCTGGGTCGGTACTAGCGTCTATAAATACATACAAGGTACACAATCACCAAACAACACTTCACTACTTCTATTTAGCACACAAGGGCTCACACTAGATGATCTAGCATCATCTCAATCATCACATGAAATATTGACATATTCCTATTTATCTTATTTTGGAAAATTAGTTTCTACTCATTGAAAATACTTAAGATTTAATAATATCCTATTAAAATATGGGATCATGTTGACACATGCCATCACCACATATTCCGATACTTGGGAATGTGATTTAAAGTGGTGGTCATATATTACAAGATTTAATATTGCTATTTAATAATATTAAAGTACTAGAAATACCCATATAGCATTCTTTTAATACTAATCCAAGATTAATATAGGTAAAACTAAATATTTTTACATATTCATATAGAGCATGGCAAATGTGATTTTTGAGAGTTGGAATTGAAGGAGTTATGCCCTAGAGGCAAATAATAAAGTGTATTATTTGATATATCTCCTATATGTTCATAATACGTTTCATCCTGTGATATAACTGTGTTAATATGAAATGTTAATACACGTGTAGTATGTAAACAAACCGTGTCTCTAGTTACCTCTAGTGAACTAGTTCATTGGTCATGAGGATGGTCTGTGTTTCAAGATCATGGGCATTTATGCCAACTGACAATGAAGTCATGTTATTAGTTGAATAACATGATAGACAAACATCTGACTGTTATATCTTAATAAGATATAGTTACAAAGTTCACCATTGATGATAAAATACGGAGAACCTCGCAACCTGATCCTTTGCCTGTGAGGTAATGCAAATCACCATTCTAGAAGAAGCTTAGATGGTTATCAAGAATCGTCTCATAACAGGGTGATCAAAAAGGTGCCACTCAGGTTTTCCGAAGGGATGTGTACAGGAGTACATATCAAGACCACGATTTGTCTAGTCCATGTAACGGACAGATACATGTGGCCATCTCGGTGACGTTGCATTGATAAAGCTTGGAAGCATGTGACTAGGTCACGGAATGCAACGACATGAGAACAATAAAAAAGTTCATTAGTAATGAGATCGAACTAAGGTATGGAGATACCGAAGATCAAGTCTCGGATGAATTAGGTATCGAATGACAAAGGGAACGGGGAACGATTATCTCACGGTTCAAGCGATTGTATTCGTGAAACGCACGGGGGTCACATGGCCATCCAGGTCCCTCTATTGATCATTGATGTGAGAGTGGTCTCAATCATGTCCAGAGTGTTTCCGAACCGAAGGATGTCACGCTTAAGGGTAGGGACGCTTAGGGTAGATGAGGTATCGTAAGAGAAATAGAGAGAGAGAAACTGGAATAGTTTCGAGTAACATCTGATGGAGATCGGAAGGGGTCCGGAAGGTCTTTCGGAGTGAAGAAATAATATAATATGTGTATTTGAATGTTAATTGGAGAATTAATATTAAATATGTATTTTATTTTTAAAAGGCTCCTTAATGCTAATGGGCCTCACTCGAAGGGAGGCCCAATAGGGCAAGGCGCCTAGGGAGTGGGGACCAGCTGGCTTGGGCTTGGTGGGCCGCCCCAATGGGGCCCACCTAGGGCCGGCGTCTCCCCCTAGGTGGCTGGCGGGTGTGGGGTTTAGTCCCACACCGCCTGGCCCCTGGGTGGTGCGCCCCCCTCCCACCATATAGAGGGGTCTCCCCTCCCCCTTTGGAATCACCCCATTCCCTCTCATTCTCTCGCTCTCATCCACTGAGGAATTCTCCGTAATATTGGGTAGGACCTCGTGGGTGAGTTCCCCACCTTCACACTACCGTCGTGTGATTTACGATCCGGCATCTACTTCTTCTGCTGCTCGGCTGGATCGGAGTCTGGTTGACGTCTCCTACACCGGACGTGTGACGAACTTCGGAGGCACCACACTTGTGGTGCTGCTCGTCTTCATCAATATGTGCCTTCCTGCGTAAGGCGTGCCTTGGTATTCAAAGGTATGGATATCGAATCCCTTCTCCATTAGTTATGTCTACATAGTATAGATCCTGGTATTAGTTTTCGAGTAGATAGAAAAATTTTGTTTTCTGCTACGGAACCCTACAGTGGTATCAGAGCGGGTCTATGGGTAGACATGTCGTACGGATAGAACACATAGCAATATGTGGGCATTGATTCTCTAGTTGCTACCCTCTTTAATGTTATTGTTCATATCGCGACACTGTTTGACGAAGCGGCCCCCAACCGACCTCATGTGGCGATTCACGAGACTGGTCCATAAATCAAAGTGGCTTAGGGGGGGTGTCTATCTCTCTACAGTAGTTGATATGGCATTGACACTGGAGGGCCCTGAAAAGGGAAGAAGAACGGAAATCATTGAATCCATGTTGTGGCTCGACGTTCGTAGGTGGGAAGGTGTTCTACTGTGAAAGCCCTAAAGCCGCGTAAAACATGCAATAGCTAATATAGAAGCGTCTATCTTCATTATTTCATAGGGGCAAGTATTATAACATGGCAATGACAAGTTTGTGAAACGCTCATTAAGGCTATTGATGATGATCATGAAGCTGTAACCATGTCATAACACTTTACTTTTGAAGTATTACTTATTATGCTAGTATACTTACTAGACGGTAGCATAATAGGATAATCCCTCATAGTATTCCAGTTATCGTATTCCCCTTGTGTGTGCACCACCAAGAAAGTTCTTCGGTATGAGGCGCCCTGCGGTGAGTAGGGGTCGGACATATCTACGTTCGCATACAATGGGTGTAAGCCATGTTGCACTGCAAATACACATGAGTTAGAACTGGCGAGCCTAGCACGTTACAGAGACGTGGCCTCGGAATACAAGAGACCGAAAGGTCGAGCATGAATCACATAGTTGATGTGATCGACATTAGGGAATGTCCACCCTTGATACTGCACTGATGGCTGTGTTTAACCAGGGGAGGTGCAGGGGATTGGGATCATGTGATCACTAAACGAGTAGAGGGATGCTCGTTTAAGTGGGAGTTCCTTTAATAATACTTGAACTCATTATTATGAACATAGTCTAAACACTTTGCAAATCCTTTGTAGATGTCCGCCCACCCACCTTCAACCTTAGCACTTTCCTCGAGAAGGACAAGCTGAAAACTGATGGAACCAACTTCACCGCATGGTTCCGCAATCTTAGGATCCTCCTAGTCCCCTACAAGTTGACTTATGTCATCGAGGCTGAGCTTCTGGCTAAGCCTACGGATTCCGCCTCCCAGGACGAAAAGAATGTCTGGCAGTCCAAGGCGGACGATTTCTCCCTCATCCAGAGTGGAATGCTCTATGCCATGGAGCTGGAGCTTCAAAAAAAATTTGAGAAGATGAATGCCTTTGAGATAATTGAGGATCTCAAGGCCGTCTTTGCTCCACAGGCTCGTGCAGAGAGGTATGATGCTTCTGAGCTCTTCTTTTCTGCTAAAATGGAAGAGCACAGTAGTATTAGTGAGCACGTGGTCAAAATGTCTAGCTACGTTAAGCGCTTAAACGCCCTAGATTGCAAAATCCCGGAGGAGCTCACAATTGATAGGGCGCTGCACTCGCTGCCCCTAGCTATAAGAGCTTTGTGATGAACTAGAACATTCAAGGGATGACTAAGACCCTTTTTGAGGTGTTTGCCATGCTTAAAACTGCTGAGGTTGAAATCAAGAAGGAGCACATGGTGCTGATGGTCAACAAGACCACCAACTTTAAGAAACCGGGGCAAAAGGGGAAAGGCAAGGGTAAGAAGTCTAAGAGGGATGGCAGGTTTGTTCCCAGCACCTCAAAGACTACCAAGCCTGGCCCTAAGCCCAGCACTTCGTGCTTCTACTTCAAAGGGGATGGGCACTGGAAATGCAATTACCCCAAGTACCATGAAGACAAGCGAGCTGGCAAGATAGCCACCCCGTACAAAGGTATATATGATATACATGTTATTGATGTGTTCCTTACGAGCGCCAGGAGTAACACCTGGGTATTTGATACTGGATCTGTTGCTCACATTTGTAACTCTCAGCAGGATCTGCAGAGTAGGAGGCGCCTGAGGAAGGACGAGGTGATGATGCGCGTCAGCAATGGTTCGAGAGTCGAAGTGATGGCCATCGGCACCCTGCATCTCCGTCTACCATCAGGATTATTATTGGTTCTTAATAAATGCTACTATGTACCCCGCATTGAGTATGAATATTGCGAGTGGGTCTTGCTTGTTGCAAGACCATTATTCGTTTAAATCAGGAACAAACGGTTATTCAATTTATATGAATGATGTTTTCTATGTTCATGCTCCTGTGTGTGATGGTTTATTCTTACTTGATGTTGATTGTGATACACACATCCATATTGTTGATGCTAAATGTTGTAAGAACAGTGACGATAATTCCATGTTCATGTGGCATTGCCGTCTTGGTCACATTGTCGTAAAGCGCATGAAGAAGCTTCATTCAGAAGGGCTTCTTGGATCATTGGATTTCGAATCCCTTGATACATGTGAGCCATGCCTCATGGGGAAGATGACTAGGACACCATTCTCCGGAATAGTGGAGAGAGCTGTAGACCTACTTGGGATCATACATATGGATGTTTGTGGACCAATGAGTGTCTCAACATGCAATGGTTATCGCTACTTTGTTACCTTTACTGATGACTTAAGCAGATATGGATATATCTACTTAATGAAGCATGACTCTGAAACCTTTGAAACGTTCAAGGAATTTCAAAAAGAGGTAGAGAATCAACTTAACAAGAAAATCAAGCACCTTCGATCAGATCGAGGAGGCGAGTATTTGAGTTATGAGTTTAACATGCACTTGAAGGACTGTGGGATTATCCCACAGCTTACGCCAGCCGGAACACCACAGCGTAATGGTGTCTCGGAACACCGTAACCAAACCCTGCTGGATAGTGTGCGGTCCCTGATGTCTTTAATTGATTTGTTTGTGTCTTTTTCAGGATACGCGTTAGAAACCGCTGCTTCTATTTTAAACCGAGCACCATCCAAATCCGTGGAGACAACCCCATATGAGATATGGTATGGGAAGAAGCCAAAGTTGTCATTTCTGAAAGTTTGCGGTTGTGAGGCTTACGTTAAGAAACTGTAGCCTGCCAAACTCGAGTCCAAATCGGAAAAATGTATCTTTGTAGGATATCCAAGGGAAACCGCTGGGTATACTTTCTACAACCAAGCCAAAGGCAAAACGTTTGTCGCAAGAACCAGCACCTTTCTCGAGAAAGAGTTTCTTGCAAAAGGAATGAGCGGAAGGAAAATTGAGTTAGATGAAATTGTTGACCCTTCTCTCCAAATTCTGAGTAGCGCAACGGAAGTTGTTCCGAAACCTCTCTCCAACATGGAGGAAGAGCCCATTGATGATGATCAAAACAATGACATCGAGACTCCTGAGGTTCGCAGTTCTACAAGGGTTCGTTCCACTCCTAATTGGTACAGTAGCCTTGTAATGTCTGTCATCCTAGATGAACAGGAAGAACTTGCAAACTACAAAGAAGCTATGGATAGTGCTGACTCCGAGAAATGGCTAGAAGCCATGAAATCCAAAATAAGATCCATGCATGAAAACCAAGTTTGGACATTGGTGGATCTTCTATAAGGCCGCAAGGACGTGGAAAATAAATGGATCTTTAAGAAGATGACATATGCGAATGGTAACGTGACCGTTCACAAAGCTCTACTTGTCGCAAAGGGGTTTCAACAAATCCAAGGAGTTAACTACGACGCGACTTATTCTCCTATAGTGATGCTCAAGGCTGTCAGGATTTTAATAGCAGTTGTTGCACATTTTGACTATGAAATTTGGCAGATGGATGTCAAGACTGCATTCCTCAATGGTCACATTGATGAAGAGTTGTATATGATGCAACTGGAAGGTTTTGTTAATCCTAAGGATGCTGGAAAGGTTTGTAAGCTTCAACGGTCCATTTATGGATTGAAGCAAGCATCTCGGAGCTGGAACCAACATTTTGGTCAAGTGATCAAGAGTTTTGGATTTGTCCAAAACCAACAAGAGTTTTGTGTTTACAAGAAAGCGAGTGGGAGCTCAGTTGTTTTCTTGGTAGTATATGTGGATGACATATTACTCATGGGAAACGATGTGGATCTTATGAAAAGCGTGAAAGCATATTTGAGTAACCAATTTTCCATGAAGGATCTAGGTGAAGCTACATATATATTAGGAATCAAGATCTATAGAGATAGATCAAGGCACCTAATAGCATTAAGTCAGAGTACTTACATAGAAAAGATTTTGAAGAGGTTCAAAATGGAAAACACCAAAAGGGGTTTTACCCCCATGATGAAGAATTGCAAAATGAGTATGACTCAATGTTCTGTAACGGACTGTGATAGAGAGAAGATGTCTTACATCCCCTATGCTTCAGCCATAGGATCTATCTTGTATGCAATGCTAAGTACACGACCTGATGTGGCATTGGCTCTTAGTTTGACGAGCCGATATCAAAGTAATCCAGGACCGGATCACTAGACAGCTGTGAAGAATATCCTAAAGTATCTGAGAAGAACAAAGGATATGTTCCTAATCTATGGAGGAAATGATGAAGCTCTAAACATAACGGGTTACGTAGATGCGAGCTGGAATTCAGATCATGATGACTCAAAGTCTCAATCAGGATTTGATTTCTTGGTGAATGGTGGGCCGGTAAGCTGGAAGAGCAAGAAGCAGCCGGTGGTGGCACAATCTTCAATGGAGTCTGAATATATTGCTGCGGCTGATGCAGCAAATGAAGCTGTTTGGCTAAGGAATTTCGTCATCAAACTGGGAATTTTCCCAATGCGCAAGACCCTATGACAATCTATTGTGATAACACGGGTGCTATTGCAAACGCAAGGGCACCAAGAACTCATTCCACAGCCAAACACATCAAGCTTAGATTTCACGTCATCTAGAAGAATGTTGATGAAGGTGAAGTCAAGATTTGAAAAGTAGATACGGAACTGAATGTGGCAGATCCTTTTACTAAAGCTCTCCATCTGGAAAAGCACGAACAACACCGAGATTCCATTGGTGTTAGGTTCCTGCCTATTGTAAACTAGTTTTGTTTATACTCTAGTGTAAGTGGGAGACTGAAGGACTTATGCCCTAGAGGAAAAGAATAAAGTGTATTATTTGATATATCTCCTATATGTTCATAATACGTTGCATACTGTGTTATAACTGTGTTAATACGAAACGTTAATACACGTGTAGTATGTAAACAACCCGTGTCTCTAGTTACCTCTAGTGAACTAGTTCATTGGTCATGAGGATGGTCAGTGTTTCAAGATCATGGGCATTTATGCCAACTGACAATGAGGTCATGTTATCAGTTGAATAACATGATAGACAAACATTCGACCATTATATCTTAATGAGATCTAGTTACAAAGTTCACCATTCATGATAAAACACAGAGAACCTCGGAACCAGATCCTTTGACTGTGAGGTAATGCAAATCACCATTCCGTAAGAAGCTTAGATGGTTATCAAGAATCGTCTCATAACAGGGTGATCAAAAAGGTGCCACTCAGGTTTTCCGAAGGGATGTGTACAGGAGTACATATCAAGACCACGATTTGTCTAGTCCATGTAACGGACAGATACATGTGGCCATCTTGGTGACGTTGCATTGATAAAGCTTGCAAGCATGTGACTAGGTCACGAAATGCAACGACATGAGAACGAGAAAACAAGTTCATCAGTAATGATATCGAACTAAGGTATGGAGATACCGAAGATCAAGTCTCAGATGAATTAGGTATCTAATGACAACGGGAACGGCGAACGACTATCTCACGGTTCAAGCGATTGTATTCGTGAAACGCACGGGGGTCACATGGCCATCCAGGTCCCTCTGTTGATCATTGATGTGAGAGTGGTCTCAATCATGTCCGGAGTGTTTCCAAACCGAAGGATGCCATGCTTAAGGGTAGGGACGCTTAGGGTAGATGAGGTATCGTAAGAGAAATAGAGAGAGAAACCGGACTAGTTTCGGGTAACATCCGATGGAGATCGGAAGGGGTCTGGAAGGTGTTTCGGAGTGAAGAAATAATATAATATGTGTATTCGAATGTTAATTGGAGAATTAATATTAAATATATATTTTATTTTATTTTTAAAAGGCTTCTTAATGCTAATGGGCCTCACCTGAAGGGAGGCCCAATAGGGCAAGGCGCCTAGGGAGTGGGGGTCAGCCGGCCTGGGCTTGGTGGGCCACCCGAAAGGGGCCCACCTAGGGCCGGCGGCTGACCCTAGGTGGCCGGCGGGTGTGGGGTTCAGTCCCACACCGCCTGGCCTCTAGGTGGTGCGCCCCCCTCCCACTATATATAGGGGTCTCCCCTCCCCCTTTGGAATCACCCCATTCCCTCTCATTCTCTCTCTCATCCCTTGAGGACTTCTCCGTAATATTGGGGAGGACCTTGTGGGTGAGTTCTCCACCTTCACACTATCGTCGTGTGATCTACGATCCGGTATCTACTTCTTCCGCTGCTCGGCTGGATTAGAGTCCGGTTGACGTCTCCTACACCGGACGTGTGACGAACTTCGGAGGCACCACACTTGGGGTGCTGCTCGTCTTCATCAATATACGCCTTCCTGCGTAAGGCGTGCCTCGGTCTTCAAAGGTATGAATATCGAATCCCTTCTCCGTTACTTATGTCTACATAGTATAGATCCTGGTATTAGTGTTTGAGTAGATAGAAATTTTTTGTTTCTGCTATGGAACCCTACAGGAATCAACTCAAAAGCATTTATGGTTGATTTTATAAAAATGTTTGAAGTGGTAAAAGTCTCTGTTTTGTTATTTTTACTATAGGTGATCTATAATTTCAAATGGTTTGAATCCAATGGGAGTGCGTAGATATTTTCAATATCTTTCTAAAAAAATGGAATCATGCAATTTGGTTCAGTATATCTCTTTGAATTCAATTTTGAATCTACTGACAGAATAGGGTTTTGATTTAAATGAAAAATCCACATTTGAATTATTGGGCTACGCGCGGGAACGAACTTGGGCCAGCCCAACTGCACAGCACGCACGCAGCGGGCTGCTTACAAGATGGTCCCACGTGTCAGCGGTAGTAGCTAAGCGAAAGGGTATCTGCTAATCTCAACCGCGCGATTAGAACAAGATCAACGGCTCTGGTTCATCGTCTATGTTGCAGAGGGCACGCGAGATTCTAAACCTAGCTGCACGGTGGGGGTCGTCGGAGGCTTACCAGGGCTCTAGCTAGGTCCAACGATGGGGACGAATGAGCTGGTAGATGACGACGAGTCGAATGGTGGTCGTGGCGGCTCCAATCAATGGCGCCCTTCCTTCATTGCAGCGGCGGGATCCGACAAAATTCTAGCGACGTTGGTGCTCGCCTTGCTCCGGGTGAGGGTCAGGGGGGATTCTGAGAGAGAGGGGAGTCAAATGGTGTGCCGTTTGAGGCTGGGGGAGGGTTCTATTTATACACCGGCGAGAGAGGCAGTGCGGAATGGCTCGGGCTCGTCGGCGACATTGCTACAGGTCGCTATAGGCATGGTAGAGGGCATAGGTCGACGCGGTGGTCTGCGGCGATCGTCATGCGCATAGTGGCATGGCGAGGCACGGTCTTAGTCGGTCGGGTGACGTTCGTGCTCTGTGCGGGTACGGCGGTGTTCGTCATGGCGTACGGTGGTCACGGGGCGCGCGGCGGCGAACAGTCATGTCTGGGAGGTTGCTAGTGACACGGCGAGTGTAGTTACATGCGGAGAGAGCGAGGCACGGCGTGGCTGTGCGGGAATGGCCTGGCGCTCTGGCATGCGCTCGGCATGGCTGCGTGTTAAATGGACGCGGCTACGCTGGCTTCTCCACTGCTCTCTGTTGGTCAAGGGGTGGATAGAGGGGTGCAGTGAGGTCACTCCTACCTCCTGGGGGTCATGGGAGAAGGCGGTGTGGTGTGTGGCGTCGTGTCCATGGTCGACCGGCTTGACCTGCTCGGGTACGGCATGGCACTGGTGCAAATAGCGAGTGAGGGTTGCTATCTGCATGGCTGGGTACTGGGAATGATCATGGGTGAGTAGTGGAGTCAATTTCAGTACAATTGGTGATCAATTGATTGATCAAAACAGTGAATAGTTGTTGAACTTGTACTCTGTTGATGACCCACAAGTATAGGGGGTGTATCGCAGTATTTTCGAGGGAAGTGAAACCCAATTTATTGATTCGACACAAGGGGAGCCAAAGAATATTTATAAGCCTTAACAGTTGAGTTGTCAATTCAGCTGCACCTGGAAACAATCTTTCTCACAACAGTTTATCAGTAGCAACAGTTTTGTAGTAGGAATAGCAAAGTAACAACAGTAGTAAAGTAAAGACAGCAGTAACAATAGCAGTAAACAGTGGGATTGGAATGCGGTAGGAATAGGGATGGATGGACGGGTGTTGCATGGACAAGACAATTCACATAGCAATTAGAACATAGGGCAATTGCAGATAAATAAGATAAAGCATCCCAGTACTAGATAATCCTAGGCATGTGTTCCATATATAGTCATACGTGCTCGCAATGAGAACTTGCACAACATCTTTTGTCCTACCAGCCCGTTTGCAGCTGGACCTCAAGGGAACTACTGGCAATTAAGGTGCTCCTTTTAATAGAGCACCGGAGCAAAGCATTAACACTCCGTGAACACATATGATCCTCACATCAAAGCCATTCCCTCCGGTTATCCCGATTTCTGTCACTTCAGGGCCATTGGTTCCGGACAACAACGTGTGTATACAACTTGCACATAAGACCATAAACAATACTATCATAATGAATCAATAACATGTTCAGATCTGAAATCATGGCACTCGGGCCCTAGTGACAAGCATTAAGCACAACAAGTCGCAACAAAGTCATAAAGTACTAATATAAGATACTAGGCACCATGCCCTAACAATCTGATGCCACTTCATGAACGATGTCATCCAATCCCTACCATCCCCATAGCCTACAGCGGGGGATTATGATGCATTGCAAATGTATCTATAATTTTTGATGTTCCATGCTTGGTTTTATCTACTTTCTTGTGTTTTGTCCACACTTTGGAGTACTTTTCATATGATTTCTTGGACTAACCTATTAACAAGATGCCACAGTGTCAGTTGCATGTTTTCTGCTGTTTTTGGTTTCAGGAAGTCAGAAAATGAATATTCTCGGAATTGGACAGGACAAAAGCCAAAGTTAATATTTTCCCAGAAGACTCACGGATCTAGAAGGAGAGTCGGACAGGGGCCACAGGGTGACCACACCCCCCTTGGCGCGGGCTAGCCCAAGCCACGCCAGGGCATGTTGTGGGCCCCCTGGCTGGCCACCGACCTTGCCTCCTTCGCCTATAAGAGCCTCCCGATAACAAAACCCTAGATCGTCAATCAGAAATCCACGAAAAGTTCCGCAGCGCCGCCACCACTGAAGGGGAGATTCGGGGGACAAAAAGTCTCTGTTCCGGCACCCTGTCGGGACGGGGAAGTGCCCCCGGAGCCATCTCCATCGATCTCCACCACCATATCCATCACCATTGTTGATTCCCATGATGAGGAGGGAGTAGTTCTCTCTCGAGGCTAAGGGTTCTACCGGTAGCTATGTGTTCATCTCTCTCTCTCTATGCATGATCATATTTTGATCATGAGCTTGTAATCTATAGATCTATTCTGCTACTCAAGTGCTTTAATGAATCTCTGCTCTCCCCATGTGTGTGAAAGTGACATCGTGCTCACCATGGTGGCACTTAGGCTAGAGATTACAAATACTTGTTATGAGTTATAATTGGAGTTGGATGTTTCTATGAAATTGTGGTGTTTGTTGGACTCATCTAGTACTCAAGGTGACAGTGTGGGGTTTTCTAGATGGGAAAGGCTTACTTTGAGGTGTCTTGTTATAGCCCTACCGTGGATTAGAGTGTCCAACCAGAGAGTTGTTAAGAGTAGTATCATGAAGATAATGTATTTATGAGAGAGTGTTCATTAGTGAAAGTATGATCCCTAGGCCTGGTTCCTAAATATTGATACACCGTTTGCACTTAGATTTGTTACATGTTTGCTTGCTTCCATCTTTATTTCAGTTTGCCTTTAGTCTTTTCCACGCCATCAAGTTTTTTTCTATCACTGTTACCACTTATAATTATCCATACCACTTGTATTTCACTATCTCTTCGCCGAACTAGTGCACCTATACACCTGACAAGTGTATTGGGTGTGTTGGGGACACAAGAGACTTCTTGTATCTTGATTACAGGATTGCTTGAGAGGGAATACCTTTGACCAGTTCCTCCCTGAGTTCGATAAACCTTGGGTGATCCACTTAAGGGAAAACTTGCTGCTGTTCTACAAACCTCTGCACTTGGAGGCCCAACAACTGTCTACAAGAATAGAAGTGCGTAGACATCAAGCTATTTTCTGGCGCCATTTCCGGGAGGTAAGGTAAAAGGTATTCACACCGGAGGATTAAAGAAGAAGAACCTCCCACGGCAAACGCCTATTTTCTAGCGTCGTTGCCGGGGAGGTAAGGTAAAAGGTACTCACATCCTCCGGTGTGAGTGCTCGAAGTTATTTCCTTTAGATTCTGCAATTTTGTCTTTTTGTTTCTTGTTTTCACTAGTTAGGCTTAATGGAAAACAACAACAAAATTAGAGAGCTTTATAGTATTTATATTGAGTTAGGACATGAAGTGTTTGAAGAGAAAATTAAAAAAGCTATGGAACTTTATTTGCATGCTAATAGCAATGTTGTTAGTATGAATTCTTTGGACACCATTATTGCTAATGCTATGGAAAAGTCTAAGCTTGGGGAAGCTAGTTTCTATGAAAATGATCTTTTTAGTTCCCCAGCTTTGGAAGATAGCTATTATATTGCTTATGATGATACCAAACCTCCAATATATGATGATTACAATGATGAATATGATATTTTCAGTCCACCTACTATTGAGGAGAAAATTAATTATGATTACAATATGCCTCCTATATTTGATGATTATGGTGATGAGAATAATAATGATAGCTATTTTTTGAATTTGCTCCCACTACAATTAATAAGAATGACTATGCTTATATGGAGTAATAATTATTATATGCATGTGGCTCATGATAAGAATGTTTTATGTGATAGTTATATTTTTAATTTTATTCATAATGCTACTGAAAGTTATTATGAGAGAGGGAAACATGGTTTTATGTATATCAACAATATTAGGTTTCCCCTCTTTATGTTGAAAGTCTTGAAGTTTCACTTGTTTTGCTTTACTATGCTTGTTGCTTTGTGGTTTAATGACTTGTTTCTTTACAAGATTCCTATGCATAGGAAGTGGGTTAGACTTAAATGTGTTTTTAATTTGCTTCTTGATGCTCTCTTTTACTTCAATTCATATTTCTTATGTGAGCATCTTCTCAAACTATCATGCCTAACTTAAAGGCGTTAAAGAAAAGTACTTATTGGGATATAACCCAAAAGTTTTAGATGAGTCTTGGAAGTTATTACCTTTGTAATAACCTCTCCTTATCCTTTTTATTTGCCTTTTGTGCCAAGAGTAACCGCTAATGAGAGAGAAGTAATGACTGGGAAAGTTGCTGTCCCGAAACAGATTTTTGTGCTTCACCGTAAAAAATCGTGAGAGAGATTTGTATGTCAGATTGAGCTTTAATTGTTTGTGCTTCTGACCCAGGTTGTTATCTAACTTTCGTTAGTTCAACACTTTTTGAATTGAGCAACAGAAGGTCTTCGAAAAAATCCGTCTTTACCTGCTGGTCTGTTTTGACAGATTTTTGCCATTTTCTGCATTTGCTTCTTGTTGGTTCCTTCTTGAGTTCTTTTGGGGAATTGAGCTTTTCGAGAGAAGTGCTATAGTAGCTAGTGTTTTAATGGAAGTTTTATTGGTGTTGGAACTGAACCTAAAGACTTATTATCTTGAGTGCACTAACGTTGCTAATAAAGATTGTGTGAAGTTTTGTATGAAGGAAAAATTTCAGGTGTATGGAAGGAATGAGTAATGAGATGAAGGATGGAATAAAGCTCAAGCTTGAGGATGCCACGCGTGTCACCCCAAGAAATATCCAAGAAGTACAAGTGTAACATCCCAAAATTTTCTTTAAAAATCTTCATCATTGCATTCAAATTATCATCGCATGTACTACATTGCATTAGACTTGTCTTCCAAATATTTGGTGAAATTTTGAGACTTTTTGGAGCACTTTTGCTAAATTCAAACAAAACTAGAAAATAAATTCAAAAAGAAAAGGAAAAAGGGAGGGAAAAGGTTTTTAAACCGCAGCAGCAGTTCTGGCCCTTTTGGCCCAACCGGCCCAGCTAACCCACCCGGCCTCCCTCTCCCCCTCTCTGTTTTTCTGCACACCCCCTCAACCCACCCCCTCCCACTTACCACTGGGCCATGTGCCACGTCATCGCCACCTCGTCGTCTTCAACCCAGGCGACGAACAGCCCCACCCCCTCTGCCGTTTCTAAACCCGGCTCAAATTCGAGTGTTTCTCGCATTAATCCTCCACGGCGATCACTCCTTCTTAATCCCCTCTCACTCCCCTTCCGTTTCCCCCCAGCCACTTCCCCCGGAGAGCCCCCAGGCTCCCCAATTACCAGCTTGAGCCGCCGCTGTCCGCCGCTACTCCGGCGACGATTCTGGTGAGCTCCGGCCACGCCGCACCCTCTTCTCTGCCCTATCTCCTTTGCCATGTCCTGGCGCGTCTTTTAACTCTGGCCACGTGCTTTCTCATGCCCCAGGTCGACGACACGGTCTACTCCGGCGAAACTCCCTCTGCCGCCGCCGTCCGTCGAGTTCTCCGGTGAGGTTAAGGTTCCCGCCGCCCCTTTTTAGCCTCTGCTAGATCATGCTGACCCGGGCGCCCCTCACTAACCCCTCTCCTTGCCTGTTCGAGCCCCAGATCATCGTCACCGACGCGGGGACATGAGCTCTGCCGTCGACAGAGCTCCGGCGAGGAATCGGGATCGAGGCAGAGCACCCCTCCCTCCACCGTGACCTCCATCGAGATCGCCACGACCGCCTCGAACTCCGGTACGTGTCCACGGTCTCCTTGCCCCTGTAGAACCGCCGGACCGCCATCGGCCGACGCTCTGCCACCGCACGCAGCTGGTCAGCGCCGCCCGTTCCCGGCCAGGCCCTAGGAGCCGTTAGATTTATCGTCAGCGGTTAGGATTAGATCGCGACCGAAGCGGTATGGGCTGATCAGATCCGTCCGTAGTCATTTAAGATCTAACGGCCCGCAGCGATCGATCCGACCGAACCGGTACGGACCAATCAGGTTGCGCCACGTCGCCCTGGATTTTCTGTTTAAATAGAAATTAGACAGATTTTGTATTAAATTAGAAAATCCATAACTTTTGTTCCACAATTCAGAAAAATGCAAATTTGGTGTCTATGGATTAAGAAAAATAAGACCTTTATTATGGAGGCCTTGTTTCACACTTTTTCCTCTGAAAAATTTGAAATTATAGGCAGAACCTTTTTAGGAGTATTTTGCTCACAAAAAATTGTTCTATAAATTATTTTGGGGTATTTCTTATGCATTTAGATGAGGGATTTTACCCTCTGTACTGTAGACTCTGTAAATTTTAGATTTGTGATCATATCATTGCATTTTGCATGCATTCATGTTTTTGTAATGTTTTATTGATTGAATTATTGTTGTTGTATTGATCTTGTGTAGATTGTGTGGATTGTGAAGTTTGTTGCTATGAGGATTGTACCTATTCCCCTAGCTACCAAGGCAAGTGATATTTCATCTTTGTCCTATTATTTTCACTATTGCACTAGTGTTATTTTGGTAGATCTTAGCATGATAGGATTATATATATTATGCTATGCTATCCTATGGATTATATCTTGGTAGTATCTCCTAGTTGAAAGACTTCGTATGCTAGAGTGCTTAGCCATGCTATTAGAATTCGTGGGTGGATTATACACATAAGATAGTATGGAAAGATATTATTTTGTTTAATTAAGAAAACAACTAATATTAATGAAACACCTGGGTGGAATGGGACTTGCTTGGATTATGTTGAGTGGTTACCCAGGGGCCATGTCTATGGTCAGCTGGTGTATCACACTTGTGGATGGCCACCCAGGAACAAAGAGATTGGAGACGTTCTTGTCATGAAGCTTCCAGTGCAGCCACATGGCATATGGGCTCTGCCTTGACCAACTAAGTTGCAAGAACTCAGCCAGACGGACAGAAGGTGGTAGATATGATAGGATGGAACGCGTCCGTGGTGGTCTGAGGGATTGTTTCTGAAAAGTCTTGTCTCGATGCATGTCGAGTCTTGTGGGGAAAGTGCACCACCTCTCGAGAGGGTAAAACTAAGTACTTAGCCGTGTCCCCGGTTATGGACAATTTCTGAGCCTCAAGACAGTGAAGTAGTTCAATGATCTCCTCATCCAAATTTCTCTAAGTTAAAAACTTGTGGGTGAACATGGGTAGAGGTTCAGTGATGTCTATCATTGGTACCTTAGAGTTTGAATGAGAAAAACTTACTCTTCAAAAACTATAAGTTAAACTAGCTTTTGCAAAGCCAGCCATAACCCCACTTAGCCATATATTCATGTAGTTGTTAGATTACACTAAGTATCTATGGTATCACTTGCCAATACAATTCCAAATGTATTGACCCTTGTGGCTGTAACTTATTATGTTGCAGGATACTCTGATGATGAGTAGGGTTGCGGGTCTACCCTCGACATGCTTGCCTGTGGCACATGAAGACTAAAGACTCTATTATTATTATGCTATGTAATTTGAACTTGTGTATTAGCCTTGGGCTAAGTGAGTTGTAAGAACCAGTATATTCCTGGATATGCGATGTAATAATGACCTTTGTTTCTGTGTACTTCATCTTAAACTGTGGGTGCTAGCATTTCGATCCAGAGACTAGCACTGCAATCACAGGGATCTTACCTTATTATGGTGAGATCTTACAACAAGCGTCAAAGCTTGGGGATGCCCAAGGCATCCCCTTCTTCATCAATAAAAATCCTAGGTTTCTTCCAAACGCTTCATTTTTATTGTTTCATGCACTGTTGTGTTGTTCTTGGAGCGTCTTGTTTTTCGTTTTCGTTTTGGTTTTTCGTTTGCTTTGGTTTGGTTAGTTTGCTGAATAAATTGGTTGGACCCCCTCTTTCATATATTGGTTTTCAAATAGTTTGGTTTGGATTGGAAAACAGTAGGAAAGTTCATGCTTAAGTGGTAAAGAGAGCTCGTTTTTGACTGTGGCCTATGCTTTGTCATGCCATCCTTGATATTGTTTTGGCTTTATGCTTAGTATTCTTTGCTGTAGCATGACTTGTTATAAACAATTGATATTTCTTAATGTGCCTTGGATGAATCATGCGTTGTTTTAGCATATTAAAGCATAGTATAGTGGTATTCTCCTTGGATGCTTTATTTGGGTTGACTTGGCACATGCCCACACCATGTTATGACTATCCCAAGTCACCATATCCTTTATGATCTTTTAGTTTTCAACTTGTAGCATCACTTTATGCTTTGATTAATGATGTTTTGTCGCTCTGCATGATTATGGCCATTATTGCTCTCTTAGTTGGTCGCTCCTAGTCTTTTGCTAGCCTCCATAACCAAGTATGAGTTCCACTCATGCATCCAACTCCCTAAACCAAGTTATTACAAAGAGTCCACCATACCTACCTACTAGCATATGCTATTCCAAGTATATTCATGTTTTTGTTTACCTTCCAAATTAAACTTGTTATGAGAAAACTAGTGATTAAAGCTCCCACAAACTTGATGGCACACTTTACTTTTCTTGCCCTTAATAAGAAGAATGCTGAGATGCTCGTTGTCTGCTTCCCTTGTCATTTTGATATGGGGATTCTTCCGTATCATCGGGCAAGGGGTACCCCGTTGGCGGTTCTCTATGATACACATGTACTTACGATGACAACAACTTACCGGTGACTGAACTTGAGTAGCATGAGGAGCGGCCCTCGTATACAAGGGACATGAGATTTCTGACTTATACTTCGTCAAGTATGTACAACATAGTTTGTTCACTTTAACCTTAATCACTTAAAGATGCTTATGATAGGGGCAATGAGAGCTGAAAGCTAATAAGTACCATAATTTTTGGAAGCTCTTTATGAGACTTGAATCCCTGCTTCCTTCTATGAAGGCCTTTCTTCCACCATTATATTGAGTCTCCACCTTCTACCTTTATGCACCTACTTTGAGAGCATAGTGGCCATTCTTAGTTCTATGTGCATTGTCCCAAGACTAGTTGATTGATTCATACTTTGATATTGCTTGTTTTAAACTATTGTATCTAGTCACTCTTATGAACTTTGAAGGTGTCCTATGCATTTATATTTTCTACTCTATTGAGGGACAGGCTGAATACTATTATGCTATGTTTTCTTTATGTAAAACAAACAAACGTCTTGCAAAGCATTGTTATTCATGAATATTTTGTTTGTGCATTTTCATGTTGCAACATAGTTGCTATGTCTTATTGTTAGAACTTTGTCATTCATGCTATGTTGAAGTACTATGATCCCAGCTTTCAATGTTTTACAAATACTTTGATCAAGTCTTTGATGGTGCATGTCACCTCAAAAATTATTCTTTCTTTTTATCACTTACCTACTCGAGGACGAGCAGGAGTTAAGCTTGGGGATGTTGATACATTGCAAATGTATCTATAATTTTTGATGTTCCATGCTTGGTTTTATCTACTTTCTTGTGTTTTGTCCACACTTTGGAGTACTTTTCATATGATTTCTTGGACTAACCTATTAACAAGATGCCACGGTGCCAGTTGCCTATTTTCTGCTGTTTTTGGTTTCAGGAAGTCAGAAAATGAATATTCTTGGAATTGGATGGGACAAAAGCCAAAGTTAATATTTTCCTGGAAGACTCACGGAGCCAGAAGGAGAGTCGGAGAGGGGCCACCCCCCTTGGCGCGGGCCAGCCCAGGCCACGCCAGGGCATGGTGTGGGCCCCCTAGCTGGCCACTGACCTTGCCTCCTTCGCCTATAAGAGCCTCCCGATACCAAAACCCTAGATCGTCAATCAGAAATCCACGAAAAGTTCCGCAGTGCCGCCACCACAAAAGGGGAGATTCGGGGGACAAAAAGTCTCTGTTCCGGCACCCTGCCGGGACGGGGAAGTGCCCCCAGAGCCATCTCCATCGATCTCCACCACCATATCCATCACCATTGCTGATTCCCATGATGAGGAGGGAGTATTTCTCTCTCGAGGCTAAGGGTTCTACCAGTAGCTATGTGTTCATCTCTCTCTATGCATGATCATATTGTGATCACGAGCTTGTAATCTATAGATCTATTCTGCTTCTCAAGTGCTTTAATGAATCTCTGCTCTCCCCATGTGTGTGAAAGTGACAGTGTGCTCACCATGGTGGCACTTAGGCTAGAGATTACAAATACTTGTTATGAGTTATATTTGGAGTTGGATGTTTCTATGAAATTGTGGTGTTTGTTGGACTCATCTAGTACTCAAGGTGACAGTGTGGGGTTTTCTAGATGGGAAAGGCTTACTTTGAGGTGTGTTGTTATAGCCCTACCATGGATTAGAGTGTCCAATCGGAGAGTAGTTAAGAGTACTATCATGAAGATAATATATTTATGAGAGAGTGTTCACTAGTGAAAGTATGATGCCTAGTCCTTGTTCCTAAACATTGATACACGGTTTGCACTTAGATCTGTTACATGTTTGCTTGCTTCCATCTTTATTTCAATTTGCCTTTAGTCTTTTCCACGCCATCAAGTTATTTTCTATCACTATTATTTTCTACCACTTATAATTATCCATACCACTTGTATTTCACTATCTCTTCGCCGAACTAGTGCACCTATACACCTAACAAGTGTATTGGGTGTGTTGGGGACACAAGAGACTTCTTGTATCTTGATTGCAGGATTGCTTGAGAGGGAATACCTTTGACCACTTCCTCCCTGAGTTCGATAAACCTTGGGTGATCCACTTAAGGGAAAACTTGCTGCTGTTCTACAAACCTCTGCACTTGGAGGCCCAACAACTGTCTACAAGAATAGAAGTGCGTAGACATCAGATTACTCACTCATAGATGGGGGAAACATGGATGGTCGATGGAGAAGCGATGGTGATTATGATGGCGATGATCTCCTCCAATTTCCCGTCCCGGCAGGGTGCCAGAACAGAGTTTCTAGTGCTGTTTCGTGGAATTTGGTGGTGGCGGCGGAGCGGAACTCCTTCTAGAAAAACGTCGAACCCCCCTGAGTTTTTAGGTTAGAAGGCAACTTATAGGCGAAGAGGGAGACCGAGGGGCAGCCTGGGGCGGCCAGACCACCCCCTGGCGCGGCCTGGGCTTGCCCGCGTGGCCAGGTGGTGTGGCCTGGGCCCAGCCCCCCTCCGTCTCGTATTCTGGCTCCAGGAGTCTTCTGGTGAAATAGGATTTTTGGCATATTTTCCGGGATTTTTCCTGAAAGTTGATTTTCTGCACAAAAAGTAGACACCAAGGCAATTCTGCTGAAAATAGTGTCAGTCCGCGTTAGTTGCATCCAAATCACACAAGTTTAGAGGAGAAACAATAGCAAAAGTGTTCAGGAAAGTAGATATGTTTTGGACGTATCATCTGTCTGCTAAGTGTTCGATCAAATGGCCGCATGAACTAATCATTTGAATTTTTGAATGATTTTTGGTGAGTGTGTTGGTCACATGCTTGGGTTGTCTGGTTGCTGGGATTTATCAAGTGGTGTTGTTTTGAGTGGTTTTTGCAAAATGGTGATCTATGTACCTACACTTGATTCAATTTTCAAATGTCTCTCAAATAGATTTGAAATGGGTTTATGTAGATTTGTAAAGTTTGCTTGTATTCATTTTCACTTGGTCTAGCAAGGGGGAAAGAATTAGAATTGTTTCTATTGGAAATCATTTGCTAGAGATGCCCCAAGTGGGCTAGTGGTTAACTTTGTACAAAATGACCATTTGATCATATGCTTCATATTTGATTTTCTTTTTATTTGATTGTGTTTGGAATTGACCTAGATGACGTGGTGTTCATCTTTAAACTAATCTTTATCATTTATAGCAATCAAACATGGCATAGCAAGCATTCATGCATTAACATAAATCACACATGCATTCATATGGGTTTACAAATAAAAGTTTTTGTTAACCCTAATCTTGGGTGATTAGAACTTGATAATCTTGGGTGATTTTTGAGATGTTACAGTAATAGTCAATATTTGGTTTTTAACCGCCCACTTGTGTGCACCTAGGACCCGAGTTCTTGACACCTGTTCCGAGATCAAGTGCGCTAACCACGGGTGGGTGTGTGGGCACTGATGGTTCAGGATACGTTGAGCTTGTTGGGAACCCCAAGAGGAAGGTATGATGAGCACAGCAGCAAGTTTCCCTCAGTTGTGAAACCAAGGTTATCGAACCAGTAGGAGCAAGGAAACAACCCCAAGGTGTTTCTACCAACTTGGAATCCTGCACAACACAACCATAGAACTTTGCCCCAACTTACAATGAGGTTGTCAATCTCACTAGTTTTGCTGAAAACAAAGGATTAAACATATTGTGTGGAAAATAGTAATTGCCTTCAGAAAGTAAATAGTAAACAGTAAACAGTAGATGGTATATCAATGGTAAAAGAATGGACCGGGGTCCATAGTTCACTCGAGGTGTTTCTCCTTAAGATAAATAGCATGTTGGGTGAACAAATTACAGCGGGGCAATTGACAGACTCGAGAAAGCATACAATGCATATACTAATCATCTTGACTCCTATGAGATTTGATTGGGCATTACAACATTATACATAGACCGTAATCCAACTGCATCTATGACTAATAATTCACCTTCAGGTTATCATCTGAACCCCCTCCAGTATTAAGTTGCAAGCAACAGATAATTGCATTAAGCAAAGTGTGTAAAGTAAACAATATGATTACCCTATGGACAAAGGATTGTTGTTTTCTCCCTAGTAGCAATAGCACATCTACAACCTTAGAGATTCCCGTCACTTCCCTAGATTACTAGAGGCATGAACCCACTATCGAGCATAAATACTCCCTCTTGGAGTTGCAAGCATCTACTTGGCCAAAATAGTTACTAACATCAGAAAGCATGCAAGATCACAAATAACATAGACATGATAGAATCAATAATCAATCTGAAATAGCATCTCAATATCCATCGGATCCCCGCAAACACAACATGTAAGATTACAAATAGATGATCTTGATCATGAACGGAGCTCACAAGATCTAAACATGATAGCACAAAGGAGAAGAACCAACCATCTAACTACTACATGGACCCATAGTCCAAGGATGAACTACTCACGCATCACACCGGAGGCAGTCATGGTGATGAAGAAGGCCTCCAGGGTGATCTCTCCCCTCCGATAGGGTGTCGAGAAGAGCTTCGGATCCCCCCGATCTAAAGATCGAGATGGCGTCGGCTACAGACTCTTCCGTGGATTTCTGATTGGGTCTTTGATCGGGTACTTACGGTTTTCGTCTCGGGAGGCTTTTATAGGCGAAGGCGCAAGGTCGGTGGTGGCTCGAGGGGTCCACACAAGGTGGCGGTGCACCTAGGGCTGGCCGCACCACCCTAGGGTGTGGCCGCCTCATGTCCCATCTTCGGCTGCCCTCCGGACTTCGTGTTGCTTTGGGTAAAATATTTACTTTGGCTTTTATTCGGTCCAATTCCGAGAATATTTCCTTACTAACTTTTCTGAAACCAAAAACAGCAGAAAACAGGCAACTGGCACTCTGGCATCTTTTTAATTGGTTAAATCGAGAAAATGTATAGAAAATACCCCAAAGTGTGAACTAAACATAAGAAAGTAGATAACAAGCATGGAACATCAAAAATTATAGATATGTTTACGACGTATCAACATCCCCAAGTTTAACTCCTGCTTGTCCTCGAGTAGGTAAGTGATAAAAGAATAATTTTTGAGGTGACATGCACCATCATAATCTTGATCAAGGTATTTGTAAAACATTGATAGCTAGGATCATAGTACTTTAACATAGACATGAAAGATATAGTTCTAATAATAAGACATAGCAACTATGTTGTAACATGAAAAGGTACAAACAAAAGACTCATGAATAACAATGCTTTGAAAGACGTTTGTTTGTTTCACATATAGAAAACACAATGAGAATGTTATTCAGCTGGTCCCTCATGGTATAGCAAAACATAAATGCATAGGACACCTTCAAAGTTCATAAGGGTGACTAGATACAAATAATTTAAGAACAAGCAATATCAAAGTTATGAATCAATCAACAAGTTTTGGGACAATGCACATTAAACTAAGAATGACCAATAGAAGATGGAGACTCAACATAAAAGTAAAAAATAAAGGCCCTTCATAGAAGGAAGCAGGGATTCAAGTCCCATAAAGAGCTTCCAAACATTATGGTACTTATTAGCTTTCAGCTATCATTGCCCCTATCATAAGCATCTTTAGGTGATTAAGGTTAAAGTGAACAAATATGAGGATATGCTTGACAAGTTATAAGTTGAAAATCTCATGCCCCTTGCTTACGAGTACCGAACCTCATGCTACTCAACTTTAGTCATGAGTAAGTTTTTATCATTGTAAGTACATGTGTATCATAGAGAACCGCCAACGGGGTACCCCTTGCCCCATGATACAGGAGCTATCCCATATCAAAATGACAAGGCAATAGACAATGAGCATCTCAGCGATCTTTTTATTTGCTATTTGCATAGGTTTTTATTGAGGATGCTTCATAGATTGCTCACTATTGTTATGCTGCAAGTTTCACCATGATTAGGCATGGCTTAGGATAGCCGCCCAGGCGTTTATCTAACACATATACAAACTACATGAGCTTACAAGCTCCCCTTTTATTTCACACCGCCAAGATCCATAAACAAAAGAACATGATATCAACTAAATAATGTGCAATGTTGAAAGAGTTCCCCATGGTAACATGGTTCTGCTAATTCACAACTTATAAAGCGCAAGCATATATGCAACATAGATGGGCACAATGGTTCAAGTTTATTAAGTGCAAGAAAGTAAAGTGTGCCATCAAGTTTGTGAGAGCTTTAATCACTAATTTTCACATAACAAGTTTAATTCGGAAGGTAGATAAAAACATGAATATACTTGGAATAGCAATAATGCTAATAGGTAGGTATGGTGGACTCTTTGGAATAACTTGGTTTTATTTGGAGTTGGATGCATGAGTGGAACTCATACTTGGTACATGCCGAGGCTAGCAAAAGACTGGGAGCGACCAACTAAGAGAGGAATAATGGCCATAATCATGCAAAGCAACAAAACATTATTATTTAAAGCATAAAGTGATATTACAAGTCGAAAACTAAATGATCATAGAGGCTATGGTGACTGGTATAGTCTTAACATGGTGTAAGCATGCGCCAAGTCAACCCAAATAAAGCATCAAAGGAGAATACCACAATATTATGCTTTTGTATGCTAAAACAACGCATGATTCTTTCAAGGCACATTAAGAAATCTCAATTGTTTGGAACAAGTCATGCTACAGCAATAATCACTAAGCATAAAGTCAAAGCAATATCAAACATGACATGATAAAGTCTAGGCCACAGTCAAAACAAGACTCCTTTTATCCCACTTATAAGCATGAACTTTCCTACTCTTTTCCAACACAAATCAACTTATTTGAAACTATGTATGAATGAGGGGGTCCAACCAATTTATTTAAGAAAATCAAACAAAAGAAAACTAAAAACAAAAATTAAGACGCTCCAAGAACAACACAATTGTGCATGAAACAATAAAAAATGAATTGTTTGGAAGAAAACCTGAGATTTTTATTGATGAAGAAGGGGATTCCTTGGGCATCCCCAAGCTTTGACGCTTGTACTTCTTGAATAATTCTTGGGGTGACACGGGTGGCATCTACAAGCTTGAGATTTTGTCCATACTTCATCTCATCACATTATTCTTCCCTACACTTTAAAATTTCCTTCATACAAAACTTCACACAATCTTCATTACCAACATTAGTGTATTCAAGATAATAAGTCTTTGGGTTCAGTTTCAACACAAGTAAAACTTCCATTAAAACACAAGATACTAGCAATTCCTTTTATAAGTTTAAGTGTCAAAGAGAACTCAAAGAGAAAGAGATTAAGAGGCAAATGCAAATAATGGCAGAAATCTATCAAAACAGACCAGCAGGTAAAACCCAATTTTTTCTAAGACCTTCTGTTGCTCAAATCGAAAAGTGTTAAGCTAACGAAAGTTATATAACAACCTGAGGCAGAAGCACAAAAAACTACAGCTCAATCCGACGTACATGTATTTTTCACGATTTTTTTTACAGTGAAGCACAAAAATCTGATTCGGGACAACAACTTTCCCAAGTCTTACTTCTTTCTCATTAGAAGTTATGCTTGGCACAAAAACCAAACAAAAAGGATAAGAATGGGTTATTACTGAGGCAATAACTTCCAAGACTCAACAAAAGAAAAACTTACTGAATAAAAATTTGGGTTATCTCCCAATAGTGCTTTTCTTTAACGCCTTTCAGCTAGGCTTAGTAATTTTAGAAGATGCTCACATAAGAAATATGAATTGAAGCAAAAGAGAGCATCAAGGAGCAAATATGATACACATTTAAGTCTAACCCACTTCCTATGCATAGGAATCTTGTAAGAAAATAAATCAAAGAAGCACATAGTAACAAGAATGGGTAGATAAAACAAGAGCAACTTTGGAACTTTCAATATAAAGAGAGGTGTTTTAGTAACATGAGAATTTCAACAACCATATTTTCCTCTCTCATAATGATTCTCAGTAGCATCATGAACAAACTCAACAATATAAATATCACACCCATCCTCCTTTGGTAAGCATGGAGGGCGATCAAATAAGGTATTAGTTAAAGAGTTACTCTTATTGGGAGGTAGACATGGGTGGCTGCTCCATTATTCCTCCGCTTGATCATCACTCTCCTCCTCTTTTTCATCCAATGAGCTTCCAGTTTCAGCAATTTCTTCTTCCATAGGCTCCTGCACGGCATTAGTCTCTTCAGTTGGTGGAGCGCATCTGTTAAGATATTTAAGAATATATCCATTTTCTTCCTTGTAATTATCAAAGAAAAATTTAAGTATATCATAAACCTCATATTTATAAGGTGCATCATCAGTATTTTCAAGCAGATAAGCAAGTTTGAATACACCCTTCCAAGCAATAAATTCTTCAGTTTGTTCCACATCATAAAAGTCATAATTTCCCTTAACATAAGAAGATATGGTAACATCATCATTATACTCACATTGAAAAGGGATGTGTTTATACCTCTTACAGCAATAAGATTTATCAAAGCAATAAGTAACATTATAAGTAGAGCACACGTTTCTAGCAATGGTATAGAATTTGTCAATTTGTTCCCATAAGTGTTTCCCTTTTTGTGACAAGCGGTGTTCCTTATAATAATATTTTTGTTCTTCCGTGAACCCACCTTGCCAATAAGATCTAGTTTCAAAGAAACCAACCATTAATAGAAAACATGATAAAGCAAGACAATAACAGACCAACGAAAATAACAACTATAGTAGGAACTAAAAAAAATTGTGTTTTTGATAAGGGAAGCAAACTAGTATAACTAATTTTTTGTGTTTTTGATAAAAAGAAACAAGCAAACAAAGCAAAAAAAAACTAAGCAAAACAAAAAAACAAAGTAAAGAGATTGGTTGTGAGGGACTCCCCTTGTGAAGCTGTCCTTAACTCCCCGGCAATGGTGCCAGAAGAAGGCTTGATGGCTCAGAATACATTGAGCTTGTTTGGAACCCCAAGAGGAAGGTATGATGAGCACATCAGCAAGTTTCCCTCAGTTATGAAACCAAGGTTATCGAACCAATAGGAGCAAGGAAACAACCCCAAGGTGTTGCTACCAAATTGGAATCCTACACAACACAACCACAGAACTTTGCCCCAACTTACAGTGAGGTTGTCAATCTCACCGGTTTTGTTGAAAACAAAGGATTACATATTGTGTGGAAAATATTAATTGCTTGCAGAAAGTAAACAATAGACATTAAATAGTAGATGGTATATATATGGTAAAAGAATGGACCGGGGTCCATAGTTCACTAGAGGTGATTCTCCTTAAGATAAATAGCATGTTGGGTGAACAAATTACAGCGGGGCAATTGACAGACTTGAGAAAGCATACAATGCATATACTAATCATCTTAACTCCTATGATATTTGATTGGGCATTACAACATTATACATAGACACTGATCCAACTGCATCTATGACTAATAATCCACCTTCAGGTTATCATCCGAACCCCCTCCAGTATTAAGTTGCAAGCAATATTTAATTGCATTAAGCAAAGTGTGTAAAGTAAACAATACGATTGTCCTATGGACAAAGGATTGTTGTTTTCTCCCTAGTAGCAATAGCACATCTACAACCTTAGACATTCCTGTCACTTCCCTAGATTACTAGAGGCATGAACCCACTATCGAGCATAAATACTCCCTCTTGGAGTTGCAAGCATCTACTTGGCCAAGATAGTTACTAACAACGGAAAGCATGCAAGATCACAAATAACATAGACATGATAGAATAAATAATCAATCTGAAATAGCATCTCAATATCCATCGGATCCCCGCAAACACAACATGTAAGATTACAAATAGATGATCTTGATCATGAATGGAGCTCACAAGATCTAAACATGATAGCACAAAGCAGAAGAACCAACCATCTAGATACTACGTGGACCCATAGTCCAAGGATGAACTACTCACGCATCACACCGGAGGTAGTCATGGTGATGAAGAAGGCCTCCAGGGTGATCTCTCCCCTCCGAAAGGGTGCTGGGAAGAGCTACGGATCCCCCCGATCTAGGGATCGAGATGGCGGTGGCTACAGACTCTTCCATGGATTTCTGATTGGGTTTTTGATCGGGTACTTAGGGTTTTTGTCATGGGAGGCTTATATAGGCGAAGGGGCAAGGTCCGTGGAGGCCCGAGGGGCCCACACCAGGTGGCGGTGCGCCTAGGGCTGGCAGCGCCACCCTAGGGTGTGGCCGCCTCGTGGCCCCTCTTCGGCTGCACTCCGAACTTCGTGTTGCTTCGGGTGAAATATTGACTTTGGCTTTTATCCGGTCCAATTTCGAGAATATTTACTTACTAACTTTTTTGAAACCAAAAACAGCAGAAAATAGGCAACTGGCACCGTGGCATCTTGTTAATAGGTTAGTTCCAAAAATGTATAAAAATACCCCAAAGTGTGAACTAAACATAAGAAAGTAGATACTAAACAAGCATGGAACATCAAAAATTATAGATACATTTACGACGTATCAGGCACCCCATCGGCTTACTACCTGATTTCAATGTACTGTGTTGGGAGCCACAAAGTAGTGTGGGGCTTTATTACTATCTTGTACTTATGCCATGCTTTACTGTTTTATTTACGATTGCACGTGGAGCACCTGTACTGTTTAGGAATGTGGAATGTTTTCGCGGTATCGACAAGCCCAGTAACACTTTCGGGTTCCTAGTCGTTTACAGCCATTGGCACAAACCCTGGGTCCGTCTTGGAGCTGGCCGACTTTTTTGCGGGTACCTTAGTGGGGTGGCCTCCATGTACTTGCTTTGGGTATGGGAAACGTCATGTATGAGGCACCGTCGCATACTATTGGGTGTATGTTCAGGATCATGCTCATATTCGGATCTGACAACAAGGGTTGAAGTGCGTGTGGATACTTTGGTGCACCCCTGCTAGGTTAAATCTTTTCGAAAAGCCGTGTTCGCGGTTATGGATGACTTGGAGCACAGTTTCTCCATCATAGAAAACTATAACTAAAGAATTGTTGTTATAATATGACTTGGATCTGATATGAATAGTAAAGATAGATAACCACCACGGAATGAATGAATAAAACTGCCAATTGTGTGATTTTCCTTGGAATGACTTCCTCGTTTGGTCTCGAGGGGGGAAATACCAGGATGGGTATGTTTCGTGTTAGTATCAGATGGTTCCGAATAGGTCTTTCTTATCCCTCTCTAATAGCCGATAGTTGTATCGAGTATCTATAGGTTGTTCAGTGCATGCTTTGCTGCTTCTTTGGTCCACCATACCTATGTAGGCGAGAGCCGCCGAATTCTAGACTCGTTGTGTACTGGCCTTAGTACTGACCGCTCCCTTTTTATTTTCCCTTTGTCGGCACCCCTTTTGTTTTAGCAGGTTGACATCGACATTGTTAGCAGGGTTACCCTTCCGGCCTGGCCTGGGCAGGGTTATGGATGCCATTGGTTATTCTTCAGGGCTCTTAGCTCAATTTGCATCTTATCCGTACTCAGATGTTGTATCTTTTTCAAGGTGATTTGGATCTTTGTACTGTATATCTGTATTCTTGACTCGTTGAGTCGTTGTTGTATATATATGTTCTGTGGGTTCCATCGTGGACTATTGTGTAATGATATTACTTTGTTTCCTACCCACACGCAAGTGCCTGGTGGGCACCTTTGAACCGTTTCTATGCTAGTTTGGCAGGAATCGCTAAAATCTGCATAGGTCCGATTCTAGGGTGTTACAAAGTGGTATCAGAGCTCAGTAGTTGCGAACCCCCACTAGTCCATCATGTAGGATAACCTAGCTAATGGACGATCTAGAGTGTCAAAACTATTTTGAAAATCGGTTGTATAGATCTAATTAGGTCTAATTTTACTCCTTACATTTGTGCTCTTCTCCTCTTACCTTTGCATGTTTTGAATCTGCTCTCTCACCTTCTTCAAGTCCAAGAATTGTCGTGGTTGGTTTTCCGTCGCACCTTCAGTGTTTCGCTTCCTTCCTCTTGTAACGGTGTTGCTAAATCCGGCCTTCATGATGTCTAAGGAATTTTTCCTCTCTGTATCTTTCAGTGGACCGAAAATTCACTAAAACTTTTCATTGTATCTTCTGGTGTTTCCAACATGACGACATCATTTACACCAGATCCAATGAAGAGCATGCATCACTCATTTTTTCCGAACATCGTTTATCAAGATCTTCAGTCTAAATTCCGAGAGTTGGTTGCATAATTCTCCTATTCATGTACAGAGTAATGCTTTGAGTGCGGGATGGATTCACGACCATACCACTACTCTTATCTGCTTTTGTACATTGAGTCGGTGGATCAATACAGTTTTACTCCTTCCGCAGAAGCTAGAGGTGGCCTTATATTTTTACCTTCGTCTTTGTTTCTCTGAAGTGTTCTCTCGACGAACATGAGAAACAACCCCTTGTTGGTGGTGTCATTGAATTTAATACAGATAAATAAACTTTGTTAGTGGTTTCGCGAGGATCTGCACGAAGAGAGAAGCATTAGATCATCAGCCTTCTTCCCTGTACAACGAGGCAGATCTCGAGGACGAGATCCCTTATTAGTGGTGTCGAATGGTAACACATGCTTTGTCATTTGGGGCATATTTTGTCGAGTCACCTAATAATTAAATATGGAGACTATATGCGGGCTATTCTAGTCTTATATTGGCTCTATTGAAATTTGTGTAGCGAACCAATGCCTTGTTTTGTCTTGTTAAGCCAACAATTAAATTGCGGGGTATCTAAACAACATGAACCATCTAATTAAATTGTTGGGACGTCGGTTCCGCTTAATATTGTATAATTGCATCGCATCTTTGCCATGCCATGCATCATATCATAATCACGTCCGATATTCTACCATAGTAATAGATAGTGCATCCGGTGTTTATTTTAGTGCTTTGCTTCTTCACGGATTAGGTCGTTGAGTGGATGCGAGTGTCACAGTGTTAATGTACCTTTGACAATGTTTCTCAGGCGAGCATTCTCCCCCTTTCTACCTATTTTTATTTTATAGTCTTTATTTCCTCCTGTTGATCTATTGCTATCCATGTTGCGGTGCTTTAGTTTCCATGCACTATTTATATTCCTTGCAGCCTTTATATTTCCGTGGACACATCCTATTGCCTATTGTTTGGTAGAAAGTCGGCCTTGCGAGTCGTAGTTGCTTGCTTAGGTGCTACTTTGCGTCGTTGTTGTTCCACCGTTGATGGAAGGTTGACACATACTTAATGGTGGACATGCTTAATGGTGGAGATGATCATGGCTTTCATTATAACTTGTTAACTAAAATGTTGGAAATAGATATAATGTAGAGGCACCGGTGGGTAATAGTCAATATTTGGTTTTTAACCGCCCACTTGTGTTCACCTAGGACCCTATTTATTGACACCTATTCCAAGATCAAGCATGCTAACCATAGGTGGGTGTGTGGGCACCCCATCAGCTGACTACCTGATTTCAAAGTACTGTGATGGGGGACACAAAGTAGTTTGGGGCTTTATTACTATCTTGTACTTATGCCATGATTTACTGCTTTATTTACGATTGCACGTGGAGCACCTATACTGTTTAGGAATGTGGAACACACTTTTGGGTTTCGAGTCGTTTACAGCCATTGGCACAAACCCTGGGTCCGTCTCAGAGCTGGCCGACTTCGTTGCGGGTAGCTTAGTGGGGTGGCCCCCATGTACTTGCTTTGGGTCTAGGAAACGTCATGTCCGAGGCCCCGTCTCATACCGTTGGGTGTATGTTCAGGATCATGCTCATATTCGGATCAGACAATAAGGGTTGAAGTGCGTGTGGATACTTTGGTGCACCCCTGTTGGGTTAAATCTTTTCGAAAAACCGTGCTCGCGGTTACACTACTAGGAAAACAGCTATAGGTAGACAAGATACTCTGTGGCGCATATGCAAAACCATGCGCCATAGATAAATATCAGTGGCGCACTAGGGAAAATGCGCCACAGAAACTAAATAATTTTGTGGTGCATTTTAGTATCCATGCGCCACAGAAGTTGTGTGGGACCTGCCAACCGGTGTGGGGCGATCCACTTTCTGTGGCGCATAATGACATATGCACCATAGAAGTGATAATATATGTGGCGCATATTCCCTTATGCGCCACAAAAATTGGAGGCGGGCCCCACCACAGAATCTTTTTGACCCACTTTCTATGGTGCATAGGTGAATATGCGCCACATAAATGTTTGGTTTCTGTGGTGCATATCCACACATGCGCTACAGAAAGTTGACCCGGGTCCTACCACTTTAAAGTGCACCACCTTGTTCTATGGCGCATATTGCATTATACGCCACAAAAATTTGAACATATGTGGCGCATAACAGCAATATGCGCCACAGAACAAGGCGTCCAGATCCATGTGCAAAAAGGTGGCAAGCTCACCCCCTCTATCCACCACCACCCATTTCACATATCTTCTTCCTTTCTACCTCCTCCCAGCTCGTCTTCCTCCTCCCTCCCACCCCATTTTACCCATAGTTTCTCCATTTTCTTGTAACTAAACCTACTTTAGTTCATAGATTGGTAAGTGGAAGCCTCCCTCCAACTTGTAGATCTAAAAGTTCCTTACTTTTCTCTCTCACATCTCTATTTGTTTACTAATTTCCTCTCGACCAACTTGTAGATCTATTTGTCCACACACTCTCATCGCGCGGTCTCGTCTTGCTATTATTGAGTCTACTAGGTGAGTACTTGGCCATGAACATGTAGGTGAAGCTTATCGCACGGGAGGTGTGTGCGATGCATGGAGAGACGATGCTTGTGTGGTGCATGAATGTTTGCATTGGGAGGAAGTTTTTTGTTGCTTGATTGTTGTTGGCCCGGCCGGTGTGGTGCGTGGCTGTTTGCTGAAATGTTGATTCATTTCCATTTTGGAAAATTTTTGCACTACCCATATGTCTGAATTTTAGGAAAGGTCATGCCGAATTTTTCTAGTTAGCATTCATGCATGTGTGTGTGCATATGGTGTGGTTCTAACCTACTCTTTGTTGTGACCGCTCAGGAAACCATGGTCGTCACGATGAGGGAAGGTCGAATTGCTAGGTACAAGAAAGACGCGAAGGAGGACATGATTCTGAACAACAAGACCATGATAAGATGTCCATGTCGAACGTGCAAACTCCAGCGTTGGATCGACCCTGATTCTGGACAATTGGAGGGTCACCTACTCAGGCGCGGTTTCATGCGTGACCTCAATGAGGTGCCGGCAGGACATGGTGGTCACGAAGACATGAGCAGGCGAGAAGATGAAGAGTCTCCCGGGCATGATCATCATGACGAAGGAGATTCCAGCGGGCATGATCATCATGAAGAAGGATATGCCGACGGGCATGATCATCATGAAGAAGGAGATGACAATGGGCATGACCATCATGAAGAAGGAGAAGACGTGAACACACAGACGCTGCTAACTTCGGCCTTGCAGGACCCTCATGTTCAAGAACTGCTCCTCAAGGAGACGAGCAATGCCAAAGCTCCAGCCAGAGAGAAAGCCAAGCTGGCCCAAATGGAGATAGACGGGGTGACTCCATTGTATCCTGGGTGTCGCCCTGAGGATACATGATTGAGTGTAACGCTCAAGGCTCTAGAGATGAAGGCCGAACACAAATGGACCGATGTGAGCTTCAACACAAACGTGGAATACTGGCATGACCGACTTCCTAAGGGGAACACATTGCCAACAAGTATCGAGGAGGCCAATGATGAGTGCATATTTGCATCATGTTTTTGATTATTATTTTGCATTGTAGATGTAGGATCTTGGTATTTTACAGTGTTCGCGCACACATTTTATGTCTGTTTTCACCAGGATCAGGACAGATGATGGATCCAATGGATACAATTATTGGAGCAGTTGTACTATGGAGAAAAGGAGTCAAAAACAACGTAAATCGCTTATTTGGGAAATATTAATAATACCATAAGAAAACCAGAAGCGAACAAGGGAGGAAGAGAGCCCAACAACCAACTATACGACTGAAGCAACTTTTCCGGCTATATAGCTCCGGCCATATAGTTGGCACCATCTCTGCCTCGTCAAATAGTTTCACCCCGTGCAATTGGTTCGAGGATACGACATACAGAACACCCAGAAATCACATAAACCTCACCTCTGGAAGGCATCTAGAGGGGGAACTCATCCACAAGGGATCCATCTTCGCCCTGCGCAGATCCAGGAGGCTAAGGCATCGATCCTCATCATCCACCGCTTCATCACCACCATCTCCATCCATCCCATCTACATCTTGTCTAGATCTTGTTGTAATTCCTATACTCGTTGTGGATTTATACAAGTACTATTCATCTATGATTGTTTCATTTATCATTGCCATGATTTTGATTGCCTCCATGTCTGAGTAGATCATTAGTTCTTGGGGAGATGGAGAAACCCTAGTATGAGATTGAAATAAGATAAAGTCTATTATGATATTCATCGCTGTGACCATGTGTTATATTCTCTACATCTCGATGTCAAGAGAAGTTGACCTCTCAATATTTGCCTCTCATGGGGACTTGATGGAGGGAACTACTTGTTGATAGCTGATACGTTGCAAACGTATCTATAATTTTTGATGTTCCATGCTTGTTTTATATCTACTTTCTTATGTTTTGTCCACACTTTGGAGTATTTTTATACACTTTATGGGACTAACGTATTAACAAGATGCCACAGTGCCAGTTGCCTGTTTTCTACTGTTTTTGGTTCTAGGAAGTCAGAAAATGAATATTCTCGGAATTGGACAGGACAAAAGCCAAACTCAATATTTCATCGAGGGGAACACGGAGCCAGAAGACGAGACGGAGAGGGGCCAGGGGCCAGCCACACCATAGGGTGGCGTGGGTCCACCCTAGCCACGCCACCAGGTGGTGTGGGCCCATCCGGCCTCCATCGACCTTGCCTCTTCGACTATAAGAAGCCTCCCGATGCATAAACCCTAAATCGACCAGCCTCCAGCCACGAAAAGTTCCGCAGCGCCGCCGCCACCGAAGGGGAGATTCGGGGACAGAAAGTCTTTGTTCCAGCACCCTGCCGGGACGGGGAAGTGCCCTCGGAGCCATCTACATCGATCTATACCGCCATCTCCATCACCGTTGCTGATTCCCATGATGATGAGGAAGTAGTTCTTCCTCGAGGCTAAGGGTTCTACCGGTAGCTATGTGTTCATCTCTGTCTATGCGTGATCTTATGAGATCATGAGCTTTGTAATCAAGTAGATCTACCTTGCTACTCAAGTGCTTTAATAGATCTCTGCTCTCCCCATGTGTGTGAAAGTGACAGCGTGCACACCATGGTGGCACTTAGGCTAGAGATTACAAATACTTGTTATGAGTTATATTTGGAGTTGGATGTCTCTATGAAATTGTGGTGTTTGTTGGAACCATCTAGTGTTCAAGGTGACAGTGTGGGGTTATCTAGATGGGGAAATCGAACTTTGAGGAGTGTTGTTATAGCCCTACCATGGATTAGAGTGTCCAACCGGAGAGTAGTTCAGGGTAGTATCATGAAGATAATATATTTATATGAGAGTGTTCACTAGTGAAAGTATGATCCCTAGGCCTTGTTTCTAAGCATTGAAACACCGTTTGCAACTAGATTTGTTACATGTCTGCTTGCTTCCATCTTTATTTCAGTTTGCCTTTAGTCTCTTCCACGCCATCAAGCTATTCTCTGGCACCGTTGTCTTATATTCATACCACTTGTATTTCACTATCTCTTCGTCGAACTAGTGCACCTATACACCTGACAAGTGTATTGGGTGTGTTGGGGACACAAGAGACTTCTTGTATATTGATTGCAGGGTTGCTTTAGAGGGGATACCTTTGACCACTTACTCCCTGAGTTCGATAAACCTTGGGTGATCCACTTAAGGGAAAAATTGTTGCTGTTCTACAAACCTCTGCACTTGGAGGCCCAACAACTATCTACAAGAATAAAAGTGCGTAGACATCAAGCTATTTTCTGGCGCTGTTGCCAGGGAGGTAAGGTAAAAGGTACTCACATCCTCCAGTGTGAGTGCTTGAAGTTATTTCCTTTAGATTCTGCAATTTTTTCTTTTTTTTTCTTGTTTTCACTAGTTAGGCTTAATGGAAAACAACAACAAAATTAGAGAGATTTTTAGTATTTTTCCTAAGTTAGAACATGAATTGTCTGAAAAGAAAATTAAAAAACCCATGGAACTTTCCTTGCATGTTAATAGCAATGTTATTAGTATGAATCTTTTGAACACCTTTGTTACTGATGCTATGGAAATGTCTAAGCTTGGGAAAGTTAGTTTTTATGAAAATGATCTTTTTAGTTCCCCAGCTTTAAAGAAGAAAATTTGCTCTGATGATACTTTATCTCCCATATGTGGTAATTCTAATGATACTTGTGATATTTCAAATCCACATACTTAAAGCATCTCTTTTAAAATACCTATAAAAATTGTTGAACGTGTTATGAACAACTGTTATTTGGGAGAAGGAACTGTCCATCCTGGTGATCATTTACTCTTTATACACGAATTATGCAGTATATGGAGAAGCTTCCTTTCAAGCCTCTCCCTCCTAAAGAGAAGAAGAAAAAGAAGAAGAGGAGGAGTAAAAGAAGAGAGGAAACGGTATTTTTCCCTAAGCATGTTGCTCCTATTATAGTTTTTGATGAGTCTGAACACCATGATGTTCCTATGCCTATTACCTATAGTAGTCATCATGATTGGGAAAAGCACACTACTTTTGATATTGAAAATCTCTTCGGTACCAATTCTGAAAATAATGATATTAATAATTGATGTACTATTAGTGCTATCAATGATCCTTCCAATGATGATATGTTTACAAATGAACACACTTTGGAAGATAGTTATTCTATTGCTTATGATGATACTACACCTCCAATATATGATGATTACAATGATGAATATGATATTTTCAGTCCACCTACTATTGAGGATGAAATTAATTATGATTACAATATGCCTCCTATATTTCATGATTATGGTGATGAGAATAATAATGATAGCTATTTTGTTGAATTTGCTCCCACTACAATTAATAAGAATGATTATGTTTATGTGGGGAGTATTAATTCTTTTATGCATTTGGCTCATGATAAGAATGTTTCGTGTGATAGTTATATTGTTAATTTTATTCATGATGCTACTGAAAGTTATTATGAGAGAGAGAAACATGGTTTTATGTATCACAACAATATTAAGTTTCCCCTCTTTATGTTGAAAGTCTTGAAGTTGCACTTATTTTGCTTACCTATGCTTGTTGCTTTGTGCTTTCATGACTTGTTTCTTTACAAGATTCCTATGCATAGGAAGTGGGTTAGACTTAAATGTGCTTTGAATTTGCTTCTTGATGCTCTCTTTTACTTCAATTCATATTTCTTATGTGAGCATCTTCTCAAACTATCATGCCTAACTTAAAGGCGTTAAAGAAAAGTACTTATTGGGAGATAACCCAAAAGCTTTAGTTGAGTCTTGGAAGTTATTACCTCTGTAATAACCGCTCCTTATCCTTTTTATTTGGTTTTTGTGCCAAGAGTAACCTCTAATGAGAGAGAAGTAATGCTTGGAAAAGTTGTTGTCCCGAAACAGATTTCTATGCTTCGCCGTAAAAATTCGTGTAAAATCTCTATACGTCATTTTGAGGAGTCAATTTTTGTGCTTCTGCCCCAGGTTGTTATCTAACTTTTGCTAGTTCAACACTTTTCGATTTGAGCAACAGAAGGTGTTCGAAAAACTTGGTTTTTACCTGCTGGTCTGTTTTGACAGATTTCTGCCATTATTTGCATTTGCTTCTTGTTGGTTCCTTTTTGAGTTCTCTTTCGGGAATTGAGATTTTTTAGGGAAGTGCTACAGTAGCTTGTGTTTTAATGGAAGTTTTATTGGTATTGAAACTGAACCCAAATACTTATTATCTTGAGTGTACTAATGGTGCTAATAAAGATTGTGTGAAGTGTTGTATGAAGGAAAATTTTCAGGTGTATGGAAGGAATGAGTAATGAGATGGAGAATGGATTAAAGCTCAAGCTTGGGGATGTCACGCGTGTCACCCCAAAAAATATCCAAGAAGTACAAGCGTCAAAACTTGGGGATGCCCAAGGCATCCCCTTCTTCATCAATAAAAATCCGAGGTTTCTTCCAAACACTTCATTTTTATTGTTTCATGCATAGTTGTGTTGTTGTTGGAGCGTCTTCTTTTTCTTTCTCGTTTTGGTTTTTCGTTTGCTTGGTTTTCTTAGTTTGCTGAATAAATTGGTTGGACCCCCTCTTCCATACGGTGGTTTTCAAATAGTTTGGTTTGGATTGGAAAAGAGTAGAAAAGTTCATGCTTAAGTGGTAAAGAGAGCTTGTTTTTGACTGTGGCATATGCTTTGTCATGCCATGCTTGATATTGTTTGGCTTTATGCTTAGTGATATTTGCGGTAGCATGACATGTTATAAATAATTGAGATTGCTAAATGTGCCTTGGAAGAATCATGCGTTGTTTTAGCATATTAAAGCATAGTATTGTGGTATTCTCTTTTGATGCTTTATTTGGGTTGACTTGGCGCATGCTCACACCATGTTATGACTATCAAAAGTCACCATAGCCTTTATGATCCTTTAGTTTTCGACTTGTAATATCACTTTATGCTTTGATTAATGATGTTTTGTCGCTCTGCATGATTATGGCCATTATTGCTCTCTTAGTTGGTCGCTCCCAGTCTTTTGCTAGCCTCCATAACCAAGTATGAGTTCCACTCATGCATCCAACTCCTAAAACCAAGTTATTCCAAAGAGTCCACCATACCTACCTATTAGCATTTGCTATTCCAAGTATATTCATGTTTTTGTCTACCTTCCGAATTAAACTTGTTATAAGAAAACTAGTTATTAAAACTCTTACGAGCTTGATGGCACACTTTACTTTTCTTGCCCTTAATAAACTTGAACCATTGTGTCATCTATGTTGTATATGCTTGCACTTATATGTTGGGGATTAGCAGAACCATGCTGTCATGGGGAAAGCTTTCAACATTGCACTTGTACTTTGTACCCAGTTGATATCATGCTCTTTTGTTTATGGATGTCGTCAGTGTGAAATGAAAGGGGAGCTTGTAAGTCCATGCAGTTATGTATATGTATTAGAGAAACGCCTGGGCCGCCGGTCTAATCCATGCTGTCATGGTGGAAACCTGCAGCGTAACCATAATGAGCTGTCTATGAAGCATTCGTCTTATAAAAAAGAGTCAGATATTGAGAAAAAAAAAGAGATATGAGAAAAGAGGAAAGAGAGAAAAAATCACCATTTTCCCATGGTAAATAAGAAGATTGCTGAGATGCCCGTTGTCTGCTTGCCTTGTTATTTTGACATGGGGATTCTTCTGTATCATTGGGCAAGGGGTACCCCGTTGGCGGTTCTCTATGATACACATGTACTTACTATGACAAGAACTTACCGATGACTAAACTTGAGTAGCATGAGGAGCGGCCCTCGTATTCAAGGGACATGAGATTTCAGCTTATAACTTGTCAAGTATATCCTCTTAGTTGTGTCACTTTAACCTTAATAACTTAAAGATGCTTATGATAGAGGCAATGAGAGCTGAAAGCTATTAAGTACCGTAATTTTTGGAAGCTCTTTATAAAACTTGAATCCCTACTTCCTTCTATGAAGGTCTTTCTTTTACTTTTATGTTGAGTATCCACCTTCTATCTTTGTGCACCTACTTTGAGAGCATAGTGGCCATTCTTAGTTCTATGTGCATTGTCCCAACACTTGTTGATTGATGCATAACTTTGATATTGCTTGTTCTTAAACTATTTGTATCTAGTCACCCTTATGAAATTTGAAGGTGTCCTATGCATTTATGTTTTGCTACTCCGTGAGGGACAAGCTGAATGCCACTATGCTATGTTTTCTATATGTCAAACAAACAAACGTCTTTCAATGCATTGGTATTCATGATCTTTGTTTGTATCCTTTCATGTTGCATGCATAGTCACTATGTCTTATTGTTAGAACTTCATCTTTCATGCTCATGTTAAGAGTACTATGATCCCAATTATCAATGTTTTACAAATACTTTGATCAAGTTTATGATGGTGCATGTCACCTCAAAAATTATTCTTTCTTTTTTATCACTTACCTACTCGAGGACGAGCAGGAGTTAAGCTTGGGGATGTTGATACGTTGCAAACGTATCTATAATTTTTGATGTTCCATGCTTGTTTTATATCTACTTCCTTATGTTTTGTCCACACTTTGGAGCATTTTTATACACTTTCTGGGACTAACCTATTAACAAGATGCCACAATGCCAGTTGCCTATGTTCTGCTATTTTTGGTTCCAGAAAGTCAGAAAATGAATATTCTCGGAATTGGACGGGACAAAAGCCAAAGTAAATATTTCACTGAGGGGAACACAAAGCCAGAAGACGAGACGGAGAGGGGCCAGGGGCAAGCCACACCATAGGGTGGCGCGGGTCCACCCTGGGCACGCCACCAGGTGGTGTGGGCCCCTCCGGCCTCCACCAACCTTGCCTCTTTGCCTATAAGAAGCCTCCCGTTGCATAAACCCTAAATCGACCAGCCTCCAGCCACGAAAAGTTCCGCAGCGCCGCCGCCACCGAAGGGGAGATTCGGGGGCCAGAAAGTCTCTGTTCCGGCACCCTTCTAGGATGGGGAAGTGCCCCTTGGAGCCATCTCCATCGATCTCCATCGCCATGTCCATCACCGTTGATGATTCCCATGATGATGAGGGAGTAGTTCTTCCTTGAGGCTAAGGGTTCTACTGGTAGCTATGTGTTCATGTCTCTCTCTATGCATGATCTTATGAGATCATGAGCTTTGTAATCAAGTAGATCTACCTTGCTACTCAAGTGCTTTAATAGATCTCTACTCTCCCCATGTGTGTGAAAGTGACAGCATGCACACCATGGTGGCACTTAGGCTAGAGATTACAAACACTTGTTATGAGTTATATTTGGAGTTGGATGTCTCTATGAAATTGTGGTGTTTGTTGGAACCATCTAGTGTTCAAGGTGACAGTGTGGGGTTATCTAGATGGGGAAAACAAACTTTGAGGAGTGTTGTTATAGCCCTACCAGGATTAGAGTGTCCAACCGGAGAGTAGTTCAGGGTAGTATCATGAAGATAATATATTTATATGAGAGTGTTCACTAGCGAAAGTATGATCCCTAGGCCTTGTTTCTAAGCATTGAAACACCATTTGCAACTAGATTTGTTACATGTATGCTTGCTTCCATCTTTATTTCAGTTTGCCTTTAGTCTATTCCACGCCATCAAGTTATTTTCTAGCACCGTTGTCTTATATTCATACCACTTGTATTTCACTATCTCTTCCGAACTAGTGCACCTATACACCTGATAAGTGTATTGGGTGTATTGGGGACACAAGAGACTTCTTGTATATTGATTGCAGGGTTGCTTGAGAGGGGATACCTTTGACCACTTCCTCCCTGAGTTCGATAAACCTTGGGTGATCCACTTAAGGGAAAACTTGCTGCTGTTCTACAAACCTCTGCACTTGGAGGCCCAACAACTGTCTATAAGAATAGAAGTGCGTAGACATCAGTAGACGAAGGCATGCTAGCACTTATAGTGACTATAAAGCTGTTGGCACCCCTTACGTATCAACTTGGGAAACCGAGGAAACTCACGGAACACTATCCATGCCATGGGAGACGTCCTACAAGATTACGTCCCTTAATAGCGCAGTAATTCGATTGATGTCAATTCCTGACTATTGTGGTTATGAGGATGATGTGAGCAGCAGTTGTTTCCTATTCGTCCAAATACGGAGTTCCTCCCACACATACATAGTTGAGAATGTTCATGATGATAATCTTTATCTTAAATCTTTACAATACTAGTGGTGTATCCACTACTCCCTGAGAACGCCCTTTTCCCTACTGCAGTTCCAATCTCTCTTACATACGCGATACTTACTTTCTGTATTAAGTTATTTTACTTTACTTTATTATTGCTCTTATACCCAAAACCCAAAACCCAAAACCCAAAAACACATTTTTACACAAAACTCGCATTCATCTTGTTACTTAGAACTTTATCTAGCATTTCTATCGCAATAATCATTTCAAGAATTATTAGACTTCAGACTCCTACTCCGTGTGGGATCGATGTCTTTATTTCTAAACTAGCTAAACGATCTGTGCACTTGCAGTCATCAGCCAAGAAAATCGTGTGCCCTCTCGACCTACCACACATTAACCACGCATGCATCAATGACTACACACTTTATCGGAACGAGTACGCGGATAGAACCACATGTCCGATTATCAGCCAAGGACGGTACAAGAGAGGGAACAAGAATTTCCTCAAAAAGTGGTATGGTACTTTCCTATCACCCCCCGTCTGCAGCGATATTTCGTAGATCCTAAGGAAGCAAAGCTCCTGCACTGGCACGCGGAAAGGGAGAAACCCGAAGATGATCCGGAGAAGGGAAATATCCTGACACACCCTTTAGACGCTAGCCAGTGGAATGCATTGAACATCGAGTTCGAAGAGTTCGGAGAGATGCAAGGAATGCAAGGCTGGGTATGAGCATCGATGGACTCAATCCTTTTGGAAACCAGAGTAGCACGCATAGCACATGGCCCGTGTTTGTATGGCCATACAACCTCCCCCCGTGAATGTGCACGAAGCAAAGGTACGTACACATGAGCATTCTTATTCAGGGGCCGAAACAACCAGGTATCGATATGCATCTTTATCTCGGGCTGTTGAGAGAGCAGTTAGCTAGCTTGTGGGAGATGTCGACCCGTACGTGGGACGCCTACACTAAAGAATATTTCCCTCTGAGAGCCGTGTTTCACACGACGGTGCAGGACTATCCTGGTTACGCATATGTATCGGCCCAGGTGAACCACGGACATAATGCATGTGTCAAGTACATGGATGAGACACCGCATCTCCAGCTACCAAGGGATCTCGGGTCTTTGAAAACCATGTTCTAAGGTACTCAAGAGTGGCTCCGCATGGATCACCCGTGGAGAAAACACGGTGACCTATTCAATGGTAAGGACGAGCTCGAAAGAGCCCCGTGTGTCCGGCTTCGGTACGAGCATGAAGTTCAAGGAGTACTACAAAGAGGACGGCAAGAAAATAAGGGAGAGGAAGAACCAGTCGGCGGCTAAGGATGAAGCCAATGTTGAAGATCTGAAGATGAAGGTGCAGACACTAGAGGAGAAGGCAGTGGATGAGAAAACAGTGGACAAGTTAGTGGAAGAGAAGCTCTGGACGATGATCCCCCCTGAGTTTTTCGAGGGGCTAACTGCTTGGAATACGAGAGGTCGACAGGGGCCGATACATCTGCCCAGCTTAAGCGGCAGCAACTCGGGCATCAATGTTAACGTGTCGCCGGACCTAGTGACCCCGCCGGTCGTCAACACCGGGACGCAGCCGCTTGTTTTGGTCACACCGACGCCCTCTCCCGCCAAAGATACCAAGGCGTAGACGACGGCGGTGGTGCTTCGTGAGGCACTCGAGCGGGAGAATGCAGATGATGATAGGTCGGCCGCCGTCATTGGCCGTGTCTCTACATTAGCCGAGCTCAATGCCATCACCAAGGTAACTAATTAGTTAGTGCACGTCATCTCCTTTATGCCTTTGATGCATGACTGCTGCCATCTCATGATGCCCAACAACATGTTTTGCCTCAGGACACTTCTTGCGTACTCCTGCTTAAAGATGTCAGTAGTGAGTTGAAGGATGTTGCCAAGGGCACTCTCATACAACCGGTGAGCCGCACGATGCACAACAATCCAATGGATGATGACGTGATGAGGGTCAAGTTCGCTCGGGTGTTGCCAGGGTGCGACGACATGGACCCCCTTTCAACCTCAGGGAGCCGACGAACAGAAGACCCTTGGAGAATGCTACAACTGGCCCTTCACATGGCCGAAGACCCAGATTCGTCTTACGAGGGTGAACTGGCGCTACCTCTCGGTCGATCACCCGGCCACCACCTCGGAAGCCAGCAGCCGCCATTGTCACCACCACCAGCTGTCACCAGCAACTCTTGGCAGCGTGTGTACCGCCCGATGGCAAAGATGTTGTGCCACAACCACCGTCGCCCCCGCTAACACCACCACATGATGGCACCCATGCAGATGATGATGAATTGGTCAACATTGACGACTTCATCAACACCAGCACCGATAAAGGATTGTATATGCCTTCTGTGGATGAAGAACCCTTCACAGCTCATGACCATCAAGCTGGTCGGCCCAATACATGCACGCAGCGCCTGATCTTCCATGGTTTTTCTCAAGAGACGCCTCCAGCCACCGATCCACCACAGGAGAAACCGGGATTGGTTTTTATCCCCAACACACTCCAAAAGGCGGCCGAGCAGATGGCAGTGGAGGACACTGTTGCGAAGAAGAAGCACAAAAAGAGAGGTAATAATAATAAGAAGGCTGCGAGCCAGCCTCCTCCGAAGAGGATCCGGGCTCAGAACACCGGCATCGTACCATCCAAAAAATATGGCTTGCCCTGAGTGCATGTAGCTGGTGATCCGATATTGACTCCAGATCTGCTCCACATCGCGGTTGGACCCATGTTAACTTTGCACGAGGGTGTCAAGACACTAGAGGGCATCCTTCTTAAAGACAAAGATCCAAATTACCCGGTTTTCATGGCCAAGATGCCATTGGATGTGGGCTTCGTCGATGAAGCCCCCGCGGATATATTCTTCATATCATACGAGGACATCTTCAAGCTGTTTCTCTCGAAACGGCTCGACTATAACTTGGTCCGCAAATATGTGCTCAATCTGGCGATCAAGATCTAGAGAGAGAGTACCCCGGAAGTCGCGATAGTGGATCCCTAGTACATGCGGGACAACCAGTTGGTCAAAGGATCAGAGACACGGAACAAGGCGACAGCATACCTTGAGAAGTTCATGGTGGACAACAAGAGGAAGGACACACTTCTTCCTTTCTTTCCTAAGTAAGTACACACTCGTTGATCGCTATCGTAACTTATGCATTTCTTATAGATTTCTTCCTTTGCTCTTTTTCAAACATTCTGTTCCAATTGTGTTGCATAGAGAAAAATATTGCACACTCATTGTCCTTGCCCCGAGGTATTAGCTAGCCACGTATTTCGACTTGGGGAGTTTGACAAAGAAGAAAGACTACACCAGAATAAGGGGTGTTCTCAATGAGGCTCTTGAGGGCTACACCAAGAAGGGATGCACCTTCATAGATAAGGGGGATGTATCAAGGATGGCAAACATGTGTTCAAGCACGTGCTCAAGTTCCCCTGCGTCAAGCAGCCGGCTACTGGTAGCGCCAAGGAGGCCTTCTACGTCTTCCATCACCTTAAAGTCTATGTTCGGGATTGCCAGAACCTAATGCTGCCATCTAGTCTCCGAGGATGGGTTGAAACTTTGGCGCAAAGCGATGATGATGATCTTAGAGAAGACTTCCATCACATTCAGATGAAGTGGTCGCAAATCATCATTGAAGATGTAAACTCAAGGGGGGCTACAACAAGCCAGAGGGTTGAATAAGAGGAAGATCGAAGAATGCCTTCGTAAGTACGGTGACACAAGGACGTGGATGAAGAAAGAGGGCTATCAACTATTGCCTAAGCCAAGTGACAAGAAGAAGTCTTCATGATTGATGTGTGCCTAGCATGATCGAGTGTGTGTATATTCTCGCTGGAGGCCTGTTGTAGTGTGTGTGTCATAAAGTTTACTATCTTGTGGTCGAAATGGTCGTTGTTGTTAGACTTAAACTATATTGTGGTCATGTTGTCGTTGAACTTATTAATCCTAGTGTAGGCGGTGACCACTTCATATTTGTAATGTGAGATGATATAAACTTTATATTCGGCACTTGTGTAAAAATTCGGCACTTGACACTATATATGTATCTCGATCAGGCTCTAAGTGTGATCGTATTATACTTGTGTTTGTATTATATGTCAGTTTTCATCTACAATATATGCAATGTACTGTTTATACTGATCTAGATAAATACTATATAAATCCTATATAAATACCTGATTATACACTAGGAACGTATTTTACTTTGAATACATGTAATATAGTCAGTGGTGCATATAGAAAAGGTATATGTGGCGCATATACATTCTGTGGCGCATTGGATTTTATGCGCCACTAAACATATTCCGGTGGCGCATATGCAAAAATGTGCCACAAAAGTCTAAGATTTCTGTGGCGCATATCTATATGCGCCACAGAAAGCAGATATCAGTGGCGAGGTAACAGTGGCGCCACACATATGCGCCACAGAAGAGGGATTTCCATGCGCCACAGAAGAGGTGTTTCCTAGTGGTGTTATGGATGACTTGGAGCACAATTTCTCGATCATAGACAACCATAACTAAAGAATTGTTGTTATAATATGACTTGGATCTGATATGACTAGTAAAGATGGATAACCACCATGGAATGAATGAATAAAACTGCCAACTATGTGCGTTTCCAAGGAATGACTTCCTCGTTTGGTCTCGAGGGTGAAATACTAGGATGGGTATGTTTGGTGTTAGTATCAGGTGGTTCTGAATAGGTCTTTCTTATCCCTCTCTAATAGCCGATAGTTGTATCGAGTCTCTATAGGTTGTTTAGTGCATGCTTCGCTGCCGCTTCAGTCGACCATACCTATGTAGGCGAGAGCCGCCGAATTCTAGACTCGTTGTGTACTAGCCTCAGTACTGACCGCTCCCTTTTTCTTTTGCCCTTTGTCGGCACCCCTTTTGTTTTAGCAGGTTGAGATCAACATCGTTAGCAGGGTTAACCTTCCGACCTGGCCTAGGTAGGGTTATGGACGCCATTGGTTATTCTTCAGGGCTCTTAGCTCAATTTGCTTCTTATCCGTACTCGGATGTTGTATCGTTTTCAAGGTGATTTGGATATTTGTACTTTATATCTGTATTCTTGAATCGTTGAGTCGTTGTTGTATATATATGTTCTGTGGGTTCCATCATGGACTATTGTGTAATGATATTACTTCGTTTTCTACCTGCACGCAAGTGCCTGGTGGGCACCTTTGAATCATTTCTATGTGGGTTTGGCGGGAATCGCTAAAATCTACATAGGGACGATTCTAGGGTGTTACACACATCAAGGGGCCGAATGCCGACATGGAGAAGCTTCCGCTGGTGTAGAAGAACTACAACACAGATCCGCGTTGGATGCGTTGTTTGTTGAGGAAACGGTTCCAACCGTTAGTGAGGTACATCTCGCCCGGCGAAAGGGTCTCGACGCTCACCTCCCACCTCTCATGGCTGTCAGAGTGGTGCAGTAGCACCTCATCGGCGTGGTCATCCGCAATCCCAAGAGCGAAGCACGGGGGAAGCCTCGCCCTCACGAACCAATCCAGGTCCCCAAGAATGATGACAAAGTCGATGACCCAGACGGGCTCGGGGTCGTCCTCTATCTTGATCACGATCGGCGGAGGAGGCAGATAAGGAAGCAATGCAGTCTCTGGGACACCGCTAGGCCCTCCACCGCGTCTGTTTCATTGCACCCGGCAGCTGCCATGATAGCGACCTCGGCAACGCCTGGCTAGTGCCTCCCCTTTGGCCTCTACGATAGCTCCAGAAGAGGAGGGGCGACTGGGATGACGCCACGGCCGCTCCCGCGCGGTCTCCCCTGGTCGCGCTTCACCGGCGAAGTCTCCACCTCCTCTGCCATCACGGAATTACATTTCTCTTTAGCTGAGAAACGTTTAGGCGCCATGGGGAGAAACAGGACCTCGGCTATGGAACAAGAAGGAGGGACCGAAGTAGCAAACGAAATGGCGTCCATAAGAAGGCAGCACGCATGCGCCCCTATTTAACAAGGCAAGGCGAGGGGACACATCACTGCGCCGGGCACACGGCATTAACTACAGGTCCCCCCCCCCCCCGCACCATCACGTCGTGGGAACAACTCCTGGGGAGGCTTTGCCGCAACCAATGACAGAGGTGAAGGAGTTATGCCCTAGAGGAAAATAATCAAGTGTATTATTTGATATATCTCCTATATGTTCATAATACATTTCATACCACGCGATAACCGTGTTAGTACGAAACTTTAATACATGTGTGGTATGTAAACAAACTGTGTCTCTAGTTATCTCTAGCAAACTAGTTCTTTGGTCATGAGGATGATCTGAGTTTCAAGATCGTGGGCATTTATGCCAATTGACAATGAGGTCATGTCATTAGGATAATGACATGATATACAAACATTTGATAGTTATATCTTAATGAGATCTAGTTAAAAAGTTCACCATTGATGATAAACACAGAGAACCTCGCAACATAATCCTTTGACTGTGAGGTAATGCAAATCACTGTTCTGGAGGAAGCTTAGATAGTTATCAAGTATCATCTCGTAAAAGGGTGATCAAAAAGGTGTCACTCAGGTTTTCCAAAGGGATGCATAGAGGAGTACATATCAAGACCAGGATTTGTCTAATCCATGTAACGGATAGATACATGTGGCCATCTCAGTGACGTTGCATTTATGAAGATTACAAGCATGTGACTTGGTCACCGAATGCAATGACGTGAGAATGAGTAAAGAAGTTCATCGGTAACGATACCGAACTAAGGTATGGGGATACCGAAGATCAAATCTCAGATGAATTAGGTATCAAATGACAAAGGGAATGGGAAACGACTATCTCACGGTTCGACCGATTATATTCGTGAAACGCACGGGGTCACATGGCCATCCAGGTCCCTATGTTGATCATTGATGTGAGAGTAGTCTCGATCATGTCTGGAGTGTTTCCAAACTAAAGGATGTCACACTTAAGGGTGGGGACGCTTAGGGTTGATGAGGTATCATAGGAGAAATAGAGAGAGAGAAACCGGAATAGTTCCGGGTAACATCCGATGGAGATCGGAAGAGGTTTGGAAGGTGTTTCGGAGTGAAGGAATAAGATAATATGTATATTTTCATGTTAATTCGAGAATTAATATTAAATATTTATTTTATTTTATTATTAAAGGTAGCCCAATGCTAATGGGCCTCACCCGAAGGGGAGGCCCAACAGGCAAGGCGCCTAGGGAGAGGGGTCCAGCCGGCCTGGGCTTAGTGGGCCGCCCCAGTGGGGCCCACCTTGGGCCGGCGGCTGCCCCTAGGTGGCCGGTGGGTGTGGGGATTAGTCCCACACCGCCTGGCCCCTGGGTGGTGTGCCCCCCTCCCACTATATATAGGGGTCTCCCCTCCCCCTTTGGAACCATCCCATTCCCTCTCATTCTCTCTCTCTCATCCATTGAGGACTTCTCCAGAATATTGGAGAGGACCTCGTGGATCGTGAGTTCTCCCCCTTCACAATACCGCCTTGTGATCAGCGATCCAGCATCTACTTCCGCTGCTCGGCTGGATCGGGGTCCGGTTGACGTCACCTACACCGGACGTGTGACGAACTTCGGAGGCACCACACTTGAGGTGTTGCTCGTCTTCATGAATATACGCCTTCCTGCGTAAGGCTTGCCTCGGTATTCAAAGGTATGAATACCGTCTTTCTCTTTTGTTGCTTATGTCTACATCGTATAGATCCTGGTATTAGCGTTTATGTAGATAGAAATTTTTTGTTTTCTGCTACGGAACCCCCTCAGTGGTATCAGAGCGGGTCTATGGGTAGACTTGTCGTACGGATAGAACACATAGAAATATGTGGGCGTTGATTCTCTAGTTGCTACCCTCTTTTATGTTATTGTTCATATCGCGACATTGTTTGATGAAGCGGCCCCCAACCGACCTCACGTGGTGATTCACGAGACTGGTCCACGAATCAAAGTGGCTTAGGGGTGTCTGTCTCTCTACATTAGTTGATATGGCATCAACATTGGAGGGCCCTGAAAAGGGAAGAAGAACGGCAATCATTGAATCCATGTTGTGGCTCCACGTTCGTAGGTGGGAAGGGGTTCTACCGCGAAATCCCTAAAGCCGCGTAAAACTTGCAATAGATAATATAGAGGCGTCTATTTTTATTGTTGCATAGGGGCATGTGTTAATACATGGCAATGACGAGTTTGTGAAACTTTCATTGAAGCTATTGATGATGATCAAAATTCTATAACCACGTCATAACATTTTACTTTATGAAGTATTACTTATTATGCTAGTATAATTGTATATACATTTGACAGAAGCATAATAAGATAATCCCTCATAGTATTCCAGTTATCGTATTCCCCTTGTGTGTGCACCACCAAGAAAGGTCTTCGGTATGAGGCATGCCGTGATGATTGGGTGTCAGACATATCTATGTTCACATATAGTGGGTGTAAGCCATGTTGCACTGCGAATACACACAAGTTAGAACTAGCGATCCTAGCATGTAACAGACATGGCCTCAGAATATAAGATACCAAAAGGTCGAGCATGAATCACATAGTTGATGTGATCGACATTAGGGAATGTCCACCTTTGATATTGCACTGATAGCTGTGATGATCAGGGGAGGTGCACGGGATTGGGATCATGTGATCACTAAATGAGTGGAGGGATGTTCGTTTGAGTGGGAGTTCTTTTGTTTTAAGTACGATAGTATAATTAAAACTTGAACTCATTATTATGAACATGGTCTAAACACTTTGCAAATCCGTTGTAGATGCCTCGCCCACCCACCTTCAACCTTAGCACTTTCCTCGAGAAGGACAAGCTAAAAACTGATGGAACCAACTTCACCGCATGGTTCCGCAATCTTAGGATCGTCCTAGTCCCCTACAAGTTGACTTATGTCATCGAGGCTGAGCTTCCGGATAATCCTGCAGATTCCACCTCCCAGGATGAAAAGAATGTCTGGCAGTCCAAGGCGGATGATTTCTCCCTCATCCAGAGTGGAATGCTCTATGCCATGGAACCGGAGCTTCAAAAGCGTTTTGAGAAGATGAATGCTTTTGAGATCATTGAGGATCTCAAGGTTGTCTTTGCTCCACAGTCTCGTGCAGAGAGGTATGATGCTTCTGAGATCTTCTTCTCTGCTAAAATGGAAGAGCACAGTATAATCAGTGAGCACGTAGTCAAAATGTCTGGCGATGTTAAGCGTTTGAACGCCCTGGATTGCAAAATCTCGGAGGATATCGCGATTGATAGGGTGCTGCACTCGCTACCCCCCTAGCTATAAGAGCTTTGTGATGAACTACAACATGCAAGGGATGACTAAGACCCTTGCTGAGGTGTTCACCATGCTCAAAACTGCTGAGGTAGAAATCAAGAAGGAGCACATGGTATTGATGATCAATAAGACCACCAAATTTAAGAAGCCAGGGCAAAAGCGAAAATGCAAGGGCAAGAATCCCAAAAAGGATGGCAAGTTCGTTGCCAATACCTCAAAGACTGCCAAGACTGGCCCTAAGACCGGCACTACGTGTTATTACTGCAAAGGGGATGGGCACTAGAAATGCAACTGCCCCAAGTACCTTGAACACAAGAAAGCCGGCAAGATAGCCCCAAGGACAAAGGTATATGTGATATACATGTTATTGATGTGTTCCTTACAAGCGCCAGGAGTAACACCTAGGTATTTGATACTGGTTCTGTTGTTCACATTTGTAACTCTCACTAGGATATGCAGAGTAAGAGGCGCCTGAGGAAGGACGAGGTGACGAAGCGCGTCGGCAATGGTTCGAGAGTCGAAATGATGGTCGTCGGCACCCTGCATCTTCGTCTACCATCAAGATTATTTTTGGTTTTGAATAAATGCTACTATGTACCCTCATTAAGTATGAATATTGTGAGTGGGTCTTGCTTCTTGCAAGATCATTATTCGTTTAAATCCGGAACAAATGGTTGTTCTATTTATATGAATGATATTTTCTATGTTGATGCCCCTGTGTGTAATGGTTTATTCTTACTTGATCTTGATTGTGATACGCACATCCATAGTGTTGATGCTAAACGTTGTAAGCATAATGATGATAATTCCATGTTTATGTGGCATTGCCGTCTTGGTCACATTGGTGTAAAACGCATGAAGAAGCTTCATTCAGAAGGGCTTCTTGGATCGTTGGATTTCGAATCCCTTGATACATGTGAGCCATGCCTCATGGGCAAGATGACTAGGACACCATTCTTCGGGACAATGGAGGAGTTGTAGACCTACTGGGAATCATACATACGGATGTATGTAGACCAATGAGCGTCTCAACACACAATGGTTATCGTTACTTTGTTACCTTTACTGATGACTTAAGTAGATATGGATATATCTAGGAGGCGAGTATTTGAGTTATGAGTTGAACATGCACTTGAAGGACTGCGCTAGCTGGAACACCACGGCGTAATGGTGTGTCGGAACTACATAACCAAACTCTATTGGATAGCATGCGGTCCATGATGTCTTTAACTGATTTGTCTGTGTCTTTTTGGGGATACGCGTTGGAAACCGTCGCTTTTATTTTAAACCGAGCACCATCCAAATCCGTGGAGACAACTCCATATGAGATATGGTATGGCCAGAAGCCAAAGTTGTCGTTTCTAAAAGTTTGGGGCTGTGAGGCTTACGTCCAAAAACTACAGCCTGACAAACTCGAACCCAAATCAGAAAAATGTATCTTTGTGGGATACCCAAGGGAAACTGTTGGGTATACTTTCTACAACCAGGCTGAAGGAAAAACGTTTGTCGCGAAAGCCGGCACCTTTCTCGAGAAAGAGTTTCTTGCTAAAGGAGTTAGTGGAAGGAAAATTGAGTTAGATGAAGTTGTTGACCCTTCTCTCTAAATTCTGAGTAGCGCAATGGAAGCTATTCCGAAACCGCTCTCCAACATGGAGGAAGAGCCCAATGATGATGATCAAAACAACAACGTCGAGACTTCTAAGGTTCGCAGGTCTACAAGAGTTCGTGCCACTCCTGATTGGTACAGTAGCCTTGTGATGTCTGTCATCCTAGATGAACAGGAAGAACCTGCAAACTACAAAGAAGCTATGGATAGTGCTGACTCTGAGAAATGGCTAGAAGCCATGAAATCCGAAATAGGATCCATGTATGAAAACCAAGTTTGGACCTTGGTAGATCTTCCGGAAGGTTGCAAGGCCGTGGAGAATAAATGGATCTTTAAGAAAAAGACAGATGCGAATGGTAATGTGACCATTCACAAAGCTCGACTTGTCACAAAGGGGTTTTGACAAATTCAAGGAGTTAATTACGATGAGACTTATTCTCCCGTAGTTATGCTTAAGGCTATCCAGATTTTACTAGCAATTGTTGCTCATTTCGACTATGAAATTTGGCAGATGGATGTCAAGACCGCATTCCTCAATGGTCACATTAATGAAGAGTTGTATATGATGCAAACGGAAGGTTTTTTGATCCTAAGGATGCTGGAAAGGTGTGCAAGCTTCAACGGTCCATTTATGGATTGAAGTAGGCATCTCGGAGTTGGAACCAACGTTTTGATCAAGTGATCAAGAGTTTTGGATTTGTCCAAAATCAACAAGAGTTCTGTGTTTACAAGAAAGCGAGTAGGAGCTTAGTTGTTTTCTTAGTAGTATATGTGGATGACATATTGCTCATGGGAAACGATGTGGATCTAATGAGAAGCGTGAAAACATATTTGAGTAGTCAATTTTCTATGAATGATCTAGGTGAAGCTGCATACATATTAGGAATCAATATCTATAGAGATAGATCAAGACGCCTAATTGCATTAAGTCATAGTACTTACATCGAAAAGATTTTGAAGAGGTTCAAACTGGACAATGCCAAAAAGGGCTATGTGCCAATGATGAAGAATTGCAAAATGAGTGTGACTCAATGCCCGGTAACGGATAATGATAGAGAAAAGATGTCTTACATCCCTTATGCCTCAGCCATAGGATCTATCATGTATGCAATGTTAAGTATGTGACCTGATGTGGCATTAGCTCTTAGTTTGACGAGCCGATACCAAAGTAATCTAGGACCGGATCACTGGACAGCTGTGAAGAATATCCTAAAGTATCTCAAAAGAACAAAGGATATGTTCTTAATCTATGGAGTAAGTGATGAAGCTCTAAACATAAAGGGTTACATGGATGCGAGCTAGAACTCAGATAGTGATGACTCGAAGTCTCAAACAGGATTTGTGTTCCTAGTGAATGGTGGGGTGGTAAGCTGGAAAAGTAAGAAGCAGCCGGTGGTGGCGCGGTCTTCAATGGAGTCTAAATACATTGCTACGGCTGATGCCGCAAATGAAGTTGTTTGGCTAAGGAATTTCATCATCGAACTAGGAGTCATTCCAAGTGCGCAGGACCCTGTGACGATCTATTGTGACAACACGAGAGCTATTGCAAACACAAAGGAACCGAGGACTCATTCCACAGCCAAACACATCAAGCTTAGATTTCACGTCATCCGGCAGAATGTTGACAAAGGTGAAGTCAAGATTTGCAAAGTAGATACGGAACTGAATATGGCAGATCCTTTGACCAAAGCTCTCCTACAAGACAAGCACGAACAACACCGAGATTCGATTGGTGTTAGGTTCCTGCCTATTGTAAACTAGTTTTATTTGCACTCTAGTGCAAGTGGGAGACTAAAGGAGTTATGCCCTAGAGGAAAATAATAAAGTGTATTATTTGATATATCTCCTATATGTTCATAATATGTTTCATACCGTGCTATAACTGTGTTAATACGAAACATTAATACATGTGTGGTATGTAAACAAACTGTGTCTCTAGTTATCTCTAGCAAACTAGATCATTAGTCATGAGGATGATATGAGTTTCAAGATCATGGGCATTTATGCCAATTGACAATGAGGTCATGTCATTAGTTGAATGGCATGATAAACAAACATCCGATAGTTATATCTTAATGAGATATAGTTACAAAGTTCACCATTGATGATAAACACAAAGAACCTCGCAACCTGATCCTTTGACTGTGAGGTAATGCAAATCACCGTTCTGGAGGAAGCTTAGATGGTTATCAACTATAATCTCGTGATCAAAAAGGTGCCACTCAGGTTTTCCAAAGGGATGCGTAGAGGAGTACATATCAAGACCATGATTTGTCTAATCCATGTAACGGATAGATACATGTGGCCATCTCGGTGACATTGCATTTATGAAGCTTGTAAGCATGTGACTTGGTCACAGAACATAACGACATGAGAACGAGTAAACAAGTTCATCGGTAACGAGACCGAACTAAGGTATGGGGATACCGAAGATCAAGTCTCAGATGAATTAGGTATCAAATGACAAAGGGAACAGGAAACGACTATCTCACGGTTCAAGCGGTTATACTTGTGAAACGCACGGGGGTCACATGGCCATCTAGGTCCCTATGTTGATCATTGATGTGAGAGTAGTATCGATCATGTCCAGAGTGTTTTTGAACCGAAGGATGTCACGCTTAAGGGTGGGGACGCTTAGGGTAGATGAGGTATCGTAGGAGAAATAGAGATAGAGAAACCAGAATAGTTCCAGGTAACATCCAATGGAGATCGGAAGGGGTCTGGAAGGTGTTCTGGAGTGAAGGAATAAGATAATATGTATATTTGAATGTTAGTTGGAAAATTAGTATTAAATATATTTTTTATTTTATTGTTAAAGGCAGCCCAATGCTAATGGGCCTCACCTGAAGGGGAGGCCCAAGAGGCAACGCGCCTAGGGAGAGGGGGCCAGCTGGCCTGGGCTTAGTGGGCCGCCCCAGTGGGGCCCACCTAGGGTCGGCGGCTGCCCCTAGGTGGCCGGCAGGTGTGGGGATTAGTCCCACACCGCCTGGCCCCTGGGTGTGCCCCCCTCCCACTATATATAGGGGTCTCCCCTCCCCCTTTGGAACCATCCCATTTCCTCCCATTCTCTCTCTCATCCATTGAGGACTTCTCCGGAATATTAGAGAGGACCTCATGGATCGTGAGTTCTCCACCTTCACACTACTGTCATGTGATCAGCGATCCGGCATCTACTTCTTCCGCTGCTCGGCTGGATCGGAGTCCGGTTGACGTCACCTACACCGTACGTGTGACGAACTTCGGAGGCACCACACTTTAGGTGCTGCTCGTCTTCATCAATATACGTCTTCCTACGTAAGGCATGACTCGGTCTTCAAAGGTATGAATACTGTCTTTCTCTTCTGTTGCTTATGTCTACATAGTATAGATCCTGGTATTAGCGTTCGTGTAGATAGATTTTTTTTATTTTCTGCTACGGAACCCCTTCAGGAGGATCGACGGCCGTTTCGTGTTCATGATCTGGATGAAAGCGGGGGCAGACCCGTGTTTACCGGGAGGGCACTAGGGCGTGACGACCATTTTGGGCCCTTGCCCCTCCGCATCCACAAAGGGACATGCGTACGACAAGCGCTCGGGGACTACCGTCGGGGTCTTGGCAACCGGGGTGCCACGCCCCATTGGCCGACGGGCCCACTGCCTCGGCGGCACCCTCCGAAGGCTATGACACCAGAATTGATGCCTCTGGAGGGGCTCCTAGGGGTAGCTCCTTGTAGGCCTCAAGCCTCGCCTTCACCCGACCCCGCTTCACGAGGCCACCCCTCGGGAGGGGAGCATCACGAGGTTCTTTAGCCTGCCACGCGCCTCGGATACCTTGGCATGTGCCTCAGGGGCATGATTGTAATCACACAACAAAGGTGGCAAGGACAACGCAACCCGACAAGCACGCTCCACCCCAACTGGACCGTGGACCCCCCGGGCCGCCTCAGTAAAGAGGAGCTAGTCGGGCTCCTTCGGTGTTAAAGCAGTATGGATGACCTCAGCAATGGAAGCTCTCCCCTTTGTTGTTTTGGTGCAAGGAAGGACACCGGCAGCGTCATGCGACGAGAAGCGACATCAAATGAGTCAGCTTTATGAGAAGGTGGAGATACCCCGGGAATCAGGACCGAGTCCACGCAAAGTAGTCTTGTAGACCAGGACTTTGAGGGGCGGCTATGTGGTCCCTTCCCGCCCATGAATGGGGGGATAGGCCCGGCGCTGCTATATAAGGAGGCCTTCTCGTACCTTAGAAAGGGTCGATCCTGGTGATCTCAAACCCTAGACATTGATCCACCATGGTATACTCGCGGGACACCGCGAGAAATACAACAAAGCGGGAGTAGGGTTTTACCTCCTCACGAGGGTCCGAACCTAGGTAAAAAAACAGGTATCACTCTCTGTCGTGTTGGTACTCCTCCCTCACCGCCGTCATTGAGAATCTTAGAGCACGTGTTTAGCCCCCTCGTGAACTCAGGGCTTGTTGGACCCCTTGTTCCTCCATGGGACACTTTCTCTAACAGAATGTGCCCACTAGGGTGCCTCTAGCTCGCTTTAGATAGTCAGCCATCCTAGGGTTCTGTGAAGGATCTAGGATGACCACCAAGGGCCATGCCCCCATATGCCAACATGCAACAAGAAAATTTTATTGCTTTAGAGGTGATTAGAGGATGTAATTAGTGTATACTATCTTAACTGACCTCCCCCTTATATGAAAATTATCTTCGTCAGCCTCTAGTGTGGTTCAATCCTGGCTCTGTCCCTGCTAGGGTTTAGAAGATACCAAAGCATGTCGGTTATGACCAGGAGTCCTAGACTAAGTCGACAAAATATGTCGTGTATTCTACTCTAAGTCACCTAGCGTCTTTTAGCTGGTGGCCTCCTTGTTGGATCCAACTTAGGTCTCCCAGCTGTCTGGTTGGGCATCAAGCTTAATCTAGCAATCCTGGGTTGCCCATCATGTACACTAACACAAACCCCCTTGGGACACCCAACATGCTAGACTATTTCCCAAGTATTGGTCCTACCTATTAGGAATATCCTCTCGTACTTTCTTGCATGGCATCTAAGTGCTTCCACACTATCTAGGAAGGTCGGAGATCTTGTTGTAGTCATAAGTCTCCTTGGGAAAAACCCATGAGGTGGAGGTGGTGTTGGGATTCTGGGTGACTGCACCGCTCGACGACCAACAGAGATGTGGGACTCAAAAGCAGTAATTACAAGGGCTTGCCAGTGGCCAACTGACATGGGAAGTAACTAGGGAAGACATGGAGCTAGTCCAGTGCCACGAAGAGAAAGTGCGCAAGGAAGCAGAGAGCAGCTGCAATGGTGATGGAGGCACGAGCAAAGAAGACAGATGGGAAAATTACCACAGCTACGCTGCTACTTAACCTCCTCGTAGACACCATCCAATGGCCAGCAGAAACCCTACTACATGCGTGGCGCACATCGCCATCGACACGTGGCGAAGCTGAAGCACGAACCGTCCCCCCACTATTCCCATTACGCACAGAAATCGAGGATACACAGTTAAAACAGAAGATTACGCACGCCCGGTCAAATCAAAGTCAGAAAGTGGGACCCACCACTCGTCATGTCCCGTCAAAGCCGCTCACGCGGGCAACCGAGGTCATCACATCGTCAGCACTGACGTCATTGATTCCAGCAGTAGAAGATTTTGACCACTTTAGTCCTTGCTCGAGTCTTCGACTCAACCAAGCACAAGGAGGCTATTCCCATAGGGAGCGCTGGTCGTGCACCCTACGATTATTTTTTATGCAGGTGTATGAGCATTCAAGACAAACCCATCACTTGAAACTACGATTCGATTGTAAAATCTGGGTTACTCCCATAGGGAGCGCCGGAAGCAAACTCGACTGAAACAAGCAACAAAAGACGACAGCAGTCGTAAAAAGTTTTTAGTCCCCGGTCGAGTCTTCGACTCAACCAGGCACTCGGGGGCTACTCCCAAAGGGAGCGCTGGTCGCGCACCCTATGATTATTTGTACATCATACTGTGTGTTGTTAACATCCACACTCGAATGTTATGGTGACTCCGCCTCATACTTTCCCTACAAAGAGACTGTGTCTCCTAGGCCACCCGAATCATCTCCGTGATGACAAAAAATTCGGATGTCACGCTTACAGCGTGAAGATAAGATATGAATAAGGCCTGTCAACGCATCTGCTGCGCACTAGCAGAAACATATACGTGCCTGCAGGTACGATGAACACGCCTCGACGGACGCGTCGAGTGCTCACATTTATACACTGGAATTCGACTCATGTAAGACCTCCACGGCCTGAGTCGAATTACGCCAGCACTTTTCCGAATTCGAGTCCGGAGACTCGAGTTTGAGTAGATTGCATTGTTTTGCCCTAAGGCAGTTAACTGACACCGATACATCCGTTAAATCAGGCACGTATATCAACAATCCCTATGACACAAACAGAACACTTGAAAAAATGCTCAGTCATGCATTCGAAAGACTTCATGAAGTCCCCAGTCGAATCTGCGATTCTACTGGACACTCGGGGGCTACTAACATGGGTATACCCTACAGGTACTCGAGTTTGGTATACACGGTCCAGATACGGCAGAAGCCCACGGCGTTGCCAGGGCCCAATGAAGAATTCGAGTGGCCCACGGACTCTCGATTGCTTGCGAGACAAGAAGAATCTTAAGATAGAAAGTTCAAAGAGAAAACCCTAATTGGTAACCGACTCGACCTGCTACCCGAGACCTAGCCTATCTATATAAAGGATAGGAGGGGGCAGCGAGGAGGACAATCACAACCCTAGTTTCCACAACTCTCGCCAGATTGCATCTGCACGCCCTGTAATCTTTGATTCCTTCATTAATTCCAAGAGCAGACAAGCAGGAGTAGGGACCTCTACGAGGCCTGAACCTGGGTAAACCTTGCATCCCCGTGTCCTTGTTTGCTAGCTGACTGATGCCTCCAATGCTCCCTTCTTCTCCAAAACCCAAGTCCATAACAATGGGCATTGATGAGTTAAACCCTCGTCACCACCATTGATCTCGAACATGAAATATATTATCCTTTCGATCCAATTATGGCGGTGTTGGTCAACCATTTTTGTGTGGATGTGGTTGGTATGGCCACCGGATGCCGTGAGGGTTTCTCCCTTTGAAATTGATAGTGGCAATGTTGATGTACTTCTGTTGCTAGCGCGAGAGGTCACCGCAAAGCATCAAGAGGGGCCCTTTATAGGATATTGGTGGCCAACTCTGAAATTGGTTTGCATGTGTGACACTATGGTCCTTTCCCGTGGTAGGCGGCTCCCTAGGTAACGTTCTCATGGGCATGGTTAACGATTGCATGGAGATATTCACGTTAGGACCATGCACATCAGTGGTTGTCTCTAAGCGTTCATATGGTTAGCTCATCTGGTGAGTTGGCATTACAAGCTATATTTTGGTCTTGTGGTGCTCTTCGACAAGTAGGTCCTCGGTTGGCCACCGAAAGCCTTATAGCTAGTCTTCATTGGCTGGACTTAGCTGTGAAAACCCTTAATCTATCCTTTAGGGGTTGGAGTCAAGGATAGTGACTCTTGAGCATCATTCCCTTCCTGAAGGTGTTACCTTTATAGTGTTTTTGTATGTTGCTTAGGATAGTGGTTGGTGCTGCTTATGTTTTTTTAATAAGTTGGTTGTACGCATCATGCCTCGAATTCTCTTGTGAAAGTGAAGGACATTGTTAGATATTGTTTCATCGTGCCGCCGCAGAGTAGAAGACTATCTCAAGGGGGCCAGGATGAAGGACAATGTTGGTTGCTATGTTGCCATGCCGCCATAGGCCTCGGCCACAATGGCCTTAGCCAGAAGAACTGGACATTGTAAATAGTGGAATTGGACTACTCTATCCTCAACAAAAGTGTGAACTTGTTTTACTTTGTTGTTTCCTAGTCATACTTTGAGGTGCACGCGGGTCCTCTCGGCCCAATAATGCAGCTGAAAACCAATGAGGGTTGGCCCTATGGAATTCATGCACTAGCCAACTTTCCAAACGGATACAAAGAGCTACTCCCTCTGTTCAGAAATATAAGATGTTTTATCTTTATGAATCGAATGTATTTAGACGGTTTTTAGTGTATAGGTTCATTTCGAATCTCTACGAACCTATACACTAAAAAATGTCTAGATACATTCGATTCACAAAGCTAAAACGTCTTATATTTCCGGACGGATACAAAGAGCTATATGTCAATAGGTCTAGTGCTCTTAGGGTTCCTCCTGGTGTTGTTGGTGCTCTGTATGGTTCTTTCACATGAAAGAGACAACGAGGAGACACCGAAAGATGTTGTCTAACCTGAGAATGAGGCAATAGCCTAGTGATTGGGTCGCAGTTGGTGTATCCCAACGACCGGAGTTCGATTCCTGTCAAGGACGAATTTTCGAAATTCTCACGCCGACCCGCTTCTACTGTATCAAAAAAGTGTCTAGTTCCTCCTAGCACTCTTTTACCGAAAGATGTTGTCTAACCTGACTAATGACTACTGGATCAGACTCGGGGGGGCAGAAGAGGCGGCGGGACGATAAACCTGTGGGACCAGAGATATGATTATCATAGATTCTACGTGGTTATTTATTATGAATACCACATATGAGTAAAGGTTTGCTACAAAGCTGCGGCTCAGAGTATTTCTGATTTTTCACAACATCGTTACTCTTCTTATGGCGCTCAAAGTTTTACATACTGTAAAATATAAGCAGCATAATTAGAAAACAAAACGTAGACACATTCATAAATGGACGAAAATATCCCATGGGTGAATCTTAGCGTGCTGCTCCCAATATCTTCTCTCTCCAATCAGATCAGCTTGTTGCTCCCAATCGCCGCCTCCGTCGCACCGCAATCCAGCACGACACCATGTTACTACTCTACCTTTATAATTTTGGAAGTGGTCCGAAATTTGAAAAAGAAAAAAATAAACATACTCCATGTGATGCATCTAAATTTTAACAAATCTGCGACATCTATTTTAAGACAGAAAGTATATAATTTTCCGACTTATGTTGCATCGAAGGTGAAGAAGTCACGGACGAGTAAGATTAGCAACCAGCTGGTCTAGGATGTCAGGGCAAAGGCTCTTGAGATCCTTAAATTCTTGTGTCTTCATGGTTTTTTGTAAGCTCTCCACAGATGCGAGAAACACGAAGCATGCCTTTCTGAGCCCGTCACAGCGATGCTTCTCACATAGTATCAACATAGAGGCCGCCGTGTTTGGAGTGGTGATGTAGTTGCACAACTTGTGCTCACAGATCAATTTTAGCCTGTCGAGGTTATACGTGTCCGCAGCTACAAGCAAATGCTTTGTCATGTCCATCTCTTGGCCGTCATCTATCTCGGGCAATTCGTCGGTGTAGATGAAGTCCAGCATAGCTTTAAAGACCATGGGCTCCATTTCCTCGATACGCACACGCTCTTCCGTGCCCTCTTTCATGTGACCAAAGAGCTCTGCCATGAACACGGGCGACCGGCCGGCGAGGACGCATCTATGCGCGGAAAACGTCTCGCCGCGGACCTCGAAGGTTACATCCGCACCCTTGCCTGCTGATAGGAGACTGCGGTAGTGCTGCTGGGGGTCTGGAGGTGGCACCGCAACAAACTGGGACCCCGCCGTAGGGGTCTCACCGATGATGTTGATGTCGCAACCGAATCTGAAACAGCCGTCTTCCAGGCAGCCCGAGCGCTCGAATATCGGCCACGCCATGAGCGGCACCTTCAGCGCACCGTTTTTGGCCAGGGTCGCGTCTGTCGTCTCGCAATGCACCGGCTTGCCCGATAGGGTGAGCAACGAAAACGTGGCCCTCACATCGACCTTCATAGACTCGGTGTCGACAAGCACCAGAGCCATGGATATACTTCGGACGGAGTCTGACAACGAGAAGCCATCGGGGTAGTACTTGAGTTGCCACTGGTGGCCTCCGACGGTGAACACGACGGATGTGATGCTGTTGCCGACGCCGATTCGCCCCCTGGTTGCGGAGTAACCCTCGATCTTGAGATCGTATGCCGCGGAGGTAATTGACAACGTTGTCTCCTGCGCCGGCGTGCCGCCGCCGACGCCATGGACAGACCTGGAAGAGGTGGACATAGATTGCAAACTGTGTTGGCTTTCAGAGGAAGGAAAGAATTATGTATTCTTATTAGGCAAACATATACGCGTCCGCATTTCTTGCTTCAGTCAATATATATAATAAAGTGCCTACGTGGCATGTACTCGACTAGAAATAAGAGATTGGTATACGTGGTGCCGGAATCGGATAGCTTTGTGTTATACCTATCCACGTCTGTCGTTGCCGATCGTGACGCGGTGCATCCGTAATTAGCGTAGCGGGCTAGCTTGGGCCCCAATCCCAAAGCCCAAAGTGTTTACTAGTATGAGCGAGTATGTACTGGATCCGGCCTCCAGCAGGTACTATATCGCACCGACAAAGAGTCCTATCCTATTTGCACAATGTAGACGTAGGTTTCTTCTATCTATATAAACTCGCATACGACGCTACATCGAGGTATCCAACTCGTCGATCGATTAGCGCACCATCTTTGCCGGCGAATCGCGAATCGATCTCGACTAGCTAGCTACCTAGGGTTCTTCGCTCGTCGAGTTTCCAATCAAGATGAAGTTCGTGGCGGCGTACCTTCTGGCCCATATGGCTGGGAACCCGAGCCCGAGCAAGGAGGACGTTCGCAAGATCCTCAACTCGGTGGGAGCCGAGGTGGAGGAAGACAAGCTGGAGATGCTCTTCAAGGAGGTTGAGGGCAAGAACGTGGACGAGCTCCTCGCCGCCGGCAGCAAGAAGTTTGCCTATGCGTCCTCCGGCGCTGGTGCTGGTGTGGACTCGGCCCCTGCTGCCGCTTCCTCCGGGAGCAGCGCTGCTGCCGCCGAGAAGAAGGAAGAGAAGGCGGAGGAGAAGGTGGAGGAAGAGGAGGACGACAACATGCTTAGCCTCTTCGACGACTAAGCAACTACTCCGGCGTCCCGTTTCATTATGATGAGTTTTTATATTTCTTCCGTCCCAAATTACTTGTCACATATTTGTTTACATATGAAGTGTTTTACTGGTATCTAAACAAATATGTGACAATTAATTCGGGACGAAGGTAGTACTTTATTTAGGAGTTATTATTCACTAAGTATATGATCATTTATTTTGAGTAATTATCTGATTTGATTATTATTTAATTTAAACATTGTACGTCTATTATTTAATTTAATTATTCCCCTTTTTCTTTGCGTGTTCTATGTCTTCTCAATGCTTCTACAATTCCTATAAATACAGTTATGTACATCATTGTGAACTTTTGTGTGCTGCTGAAATTACATGGATCACAAACCATCAATAGCACCATTATAAGATGCAACACCTCTGAGAAAACGAAAGACGTACTCCCTCAATTCATAATAAGTGTCCGTCCAGAAATAACTGACTTGAGTTTGTCAAGATTTAATGTATTTAGACGCATTTTAGTGTATAGATACATTCGAATCTAGACAAACTCAAATCGGTTATTTCCGGACGAAGGGATCGGCCGGAGTAATACTGATTATTGCGACAAACTCAAAGATATCTACTCCGACTATAGTGTATATTTGGGCATGTTCAATTGATTGATCGCCCATCCATATTTTAGCAAAGCGAACTATAGGTTGTTAAATAAAACTATCTCGTTCTACTTTTTTCAACGATGAGTGATTGAGTAAGGTCTAATTTAATCTGTGTTATGACCTACTTTTTTTATTTACTTCTTCTTTCAAACACTAAGGTTTGAGCTCGAAACAATATGGAATCTGTGCTCTGTCAAGAGATCACACTTCCCCGCCAAAAAAAAAACAATATAGAATCTTTTCACAAGACAAAACACCCAAAAATACTGTTTTTGACTCATTCCTGGGCTGCTGAGCAAGTGTTTAGTAAAAAAAGGGGCATTCCGAGAATTGAACTCGGGACCTCTCGCACCCTAAGCGAGAATCATACCACTAGACCAAATGCCCTGAGTTGGTTTAATTCTTCCCATACTTAATATAGTACTTTACAGTACCAAGTTTCTGAGAGCATCTACCAATTGCAGTGTTCATGACAGACCCAGCACTACTTACAGCAGCATGCAGATACAACAAACTTCTGCAGTTGAACCACACACACAAGACAGGGCAAGAACAGCCATACTAGCCTTGCCATGCACAGCCACACAGAACCTCATCAAAACTGTGGTCCAAAACCTCATCCTCAGACCATCAAAAGCTCAAAATAGCATTGCCATGCATTGCAAAAGGATTTTCCACATGGGGATTCCGAGAATTGAACTCGGGACCTTTCGCTCCCTAAGCGAATATCTTACCACTAGACTAAATCCCCAACTCTGATAGCACACTGCACCTACACCTGCAGGGTTTCAGACAAGAAAACAATAGATGCCAAATTTACATGGTTTCACTTTCATCTGTTTTCAGGATCAAATTTAATAACCAACTTCAAATTACTTCCTTCATGGTGCCCATGTATCATAAATACCGCCAACTATTCCGCAAAAAAAATTGACCTGTAGTCCTAACTGCAAGTATTCTTATGTACTACTAATGTGTTCTGTCAGATTCAGTAGAGAACATGAAGGGTGCCCTTTTGTTGTTTTTAGGAACATGTGGGAGTGGGAGGTGCCATTTTACAAGCTCAAACATACACAGAGTACGTAGGAATACTACCAAGTTATCAATCATAACATATACAGAATGCTAGACCATAGCAATACTTGGGAGTTAGGCTTCCGCATCTTTTTATTTTTATTATGATGTGCCTAGTGCGACGGAGACCAAATCAAAGTTCAATGAGAGATATAGACTATATTCCTACCTGGTGTTGGTTACTCGCAAATATTTCAAAGCTGTGCAGTTTATGTATATGATGTCAACAGAACATAGTCGACACCTTTGTGTTGAAGAAATGGTTAATGCAATAACTATTGCCATGATGTTCTACCTTATATTACATTATCTTCCATGGACTTATGTTACAGCCGTAATAGACATATACTAACCAATTTACCTCCTTGTTATCACCTACGGTTGCGCTTTATAGACAACTTATTTCGGAGTGTTCTAGCATGTATTACATATGTCGGTGTGCCTTGCTAAAAAAAACTCATAGTCATAGGTGACTGTTCTTAGGTAATGTTCCCAATACTGCACAAAATGAAGGAACGGTGAAATAAAACAATTGTAATTGATAAGTTTACTGATTTCAGTATTTCTCTCTTCTCGATTCATGAATGCTAAAGAAGGTAATACCCAATGAGATTCTAATTAGCAAGGTGTCCTGCATGTGTGAAGTGATGGTCTGGTTTGGAACTCGGAACCGTTTGCTGTTTGGGCTTATCTCTTTAACTCTAAATAATGATCTGTCCATAGGGGACCATTTAATCAACGAGATTTTAAGTGTTCTTAAGGTGCAACCGTGCAACTCATTTTTTATTCAAAAAAATGTTTTTCCTCAAAGTAAGCTTGTATGGTTGACCAATTTGAAGTAGATTCAGCTATTTGCCTGCTACATCTGTATACATTTTGTGTTTTTTACTTGTATGGATGAACTAGATATGGATGAATGAAGCACCAGATTCATCCTTTCTTCTTACAATATTATTTATACCCAGTGTCCTTGAATGGGCTAGTTTCTGCTATTGGCAATTATGTGTTACAGAAGCTATACATTAATGTGAATTGTTTTATCACATTTCCTTGAGAATTATTTCCCTTTGAATGGATTGATGCACTATTACGACGATTTTATGCTGATTAAGTTATATCATCTCTTCTTGTCGCTGCGAAAAGTTGTATTACTTATGCATTTGTATGCATATTACTGATTTATGTTGTCGTTTCATATTTTTATTTTCACAAATAGTCCAATGGTACAATAAGTCTGTGTCCTTCTTAATCTGTTTTTCATCCTATCATGAGAAGCTATGATATAGTTATTTATTAGGGAAACCTCAGATGGAAAATATGAGGATTGAGGTGATGATACGGTTGATGATAGCATGGCAGCGAGGGAGATCATTCTTTTGAACCTGACATGGAAAATATAGGATTTAATTTGTAAAAAGCAATTGAGAGGCCCGGTCCCCTTTTCGAAAGAAAAAACATTTGAGAGAAGGCAATCGTCTATGGAGAAAGTTAAATTTTGTTGCCTCTGGATGATCTCAGTTATCTTAGTTAGTCCTTCATTTAACTGGTAGATGTTTTTCTTCCCCGCGCCTGAGTTGCAGAGGACTTGTAGAAGATTCGATCGGATACTACTTCAAAGCTGTAGACATCTCAGCGCATTTGGTTGAAGCCTGAGCAACGTCGAATTGTATCCTCCTTGTGATAATGACTAAGAAAATTAATTTATCTGCCACATAGTAGTACAAAGCAACATATTTTCAGCTCAGTTGTTGTCATGCCTGCTTCTGTGGGTGTATCCCTTTAGTTTTTGGAGTACATTTTGGTCAGTTGATGTGAAGATTTAGGTGGCTAAAGACGAAATTTTCCATTTTATTTTACAAGTGTTGTTTCAAGTAATCGAATCTTGCATGGGAATAGCCAGGTTTGAAAACTTCAGCATATGTTTGGTCTTCAAGTCGGTGTCCAAGCTTGCAGATGTGAGAAAAATACAAAGGTATCTCTAGCTGAAGGAGGCTCTGAAAACTGTAGTCTAGAATATGAGATGAGAGTTCATCACTAACATATTGGCTGAACATTGCTGCACAAACCTTCTCCCTCTCGGCTACCATTGCCATCATTGGATCGGACATCAAATTCAAGCTCACCACGGTTTATGGGCCTACAAGTAGCAACCTAAAGGATGCTTTCTTTGCGGAGCTTGTTGATGCGAAGCCACCTCCCGGAACTAGATGGCTTGTTACCGGAGACTTCAACCAAATCTATTGCGCTAGAGACAAAAAACGCAACAACGCCAACCGTATTCGCATTGTTAGATTCCAAAGCGCCCTTGACAATTGCGAGCTAAAGGAAATCCACCTTCAAAATCAGAAGTCCACTTGGGGCAATGAACAACAAGATCCAACCATGAGCAAACTTGACACTTTGTTTGCAATGAAGATTGGGATCTTGCTTTCTCCAAGCACATCCTCAATGCACTATCGTCGTCCTTGTCCGATCATTGCCCTCTTCTTCTTGCAAACGATAGTGGCCCCAAACGTCCAAAGTCCTTCCACTTTGAGAATTTTTGGATAAAGATGTCGGGGTTCAATGATACCGTAGACCACACTTGGAATAGTGAGACTAGTCACGCCGAACCTTACCAACGTATCTCCCCCAAGCTCAAGAAAACCGGCCAACACTTGCGTAAGTGGAGCAAGTCTCTCTTCTCCAAAGCAAAGTTGAACTACACATGGCCCTCAAAGTCATCCTAAGATTAGATGTGGCACAAGAATCTAGAGTCCTTAGCAATGAGGAAAGGAACATTAGAACAAGACTCAAAAGAAGGATCATTGGCTTGGAGGCTCTTGAGAGAACAAGAAAAGACAAGCGTCACGGGTGACAAACTTAAAAGGAGATGCAAACCCTAGGTATTTTCATCTAAGGGTAAATGCTAGACGGCGTAAAAATCATATCCACCACTTGAAATGCAACAATGGTTGGGTTACGGAGCATGATCAAAAGAAAAGCATCAGCCACTCTCACTTCTCAAGAATTATGAAGAAAGGTCCACCACACACGAACAACTTCAATTGGGCCTCCATCCCTACTCCCCTTTGCGACCTTGGAGAGATCGATGCACCTTTTATAGAAGAGGAAGTCAAAGGCGCAGTTGACAATACCGCAAATGATAAGGCCCCGGGACCGGACGGCTTCACGGGTGCTTTCTTTAAAGATTGTTGGAGCACTATAAAGACGGATGTCATGGTGGTTATCAACCAATTCTCATCCCTTCACTCCAACCATCTCCATTGGATCAACTCCGCCAACATTGCTCTCGTTCCAAAAAAAGAGGGGGCCGAAGAAGTGGGTGACTTCCGTCCAATTAGCCTCATACATGCCATTGCAAAGCTCATCTTGAAAATGATAGTCGCTCGCCTATCTCTATTTTTATGAAGCCAATTAAAAGCAACATTAACTTCCTTGCTGCCACTTTGCTTAAATTTGGTGATGCTACATGTCTAGTTACAAATTGTGAGAAGATACATGTGGCGATGATTCATTGCGAGGGTCTTGACCTTGATGATATCCTCCAAGCCTTTCCGTCTAACCGCACCACCTTCCCCATGAGATAACCTGGTCTTACTCTTTCGGTGACACGTCTTCGGAAAATCCACTTCCAACCATTAGAGGACAAAGTGGCAGCCAAACTTATACCTTGGATTGGAAAGCACGTCTCTATGTCTGGTCGTGCAACTCTTATCAAGTCGGTGCTTACTAGCATTATCATCTACTACATCACCGTGCTTGAAATCCCTTTGGAGGTTATCATGAAGATTGATAGCATCCGTAGAGCGTTCCTTTGGGCGGCTTGTGATAAAGTCACCAACGGCAAATGCAAAGTTAATTGGGAATTGGTTTGCAAGCCAAAAGATTATGGTGGCCTTGGTATCCTCGGCCTCATAAAGTTTGCATCCGCTCTTCGGTTGATATGGCTTTGGAATGAATGGAATGACGAACCCAAACCATGAGTTGGCCTTGGGAATCCTTGCAACCCACAAGATAAAGATCTCTTTGCGACGGCGACAAGAGTCACCATTGGAAATGGAAGAAAAGCGATTTTTTTGGGAAGCGGTGTGGCTCAATGGGATGAGACCAAAAGATATTGCTCCGCTCATCTATGAAATCTCTAAGAGAAGGAAGTGCACGGTTATGAAAGCTATGGAAAATGAGTTTTGGGTCTCCCAAATCAACATTCAAGAAGGCCTAACATTGGAACACATTGTGCAATTCTACAAGCTATGGGAAATGGTACAAAATGTTCAACTTGACAATCATACCATAGACGCGATTTCTTGGAAGCTTACAAATGACGGATGCTACTCCGAAACAAAATGCAATTCATGGGCCAAATTGTCTCTCCGATGCCTTCCTTGGTATGGAAACCTTGGGCACCTCCAAAGTGCAAACTTTTTGCTTGGTTGGTCCTTCAAAACCAGGTTTGGACGGCGGATAGGCTCACAAAAAGAGGATGGCCAAATTGTGGGCTTTGCAAGCTTTGTAACCAAACTCAAGAGTCGGGCGCTCATCTCCCCTTCAAAAACGACATTTGGGCTACATGATATTGACACGGCAAATTGGCAAGCCATGACCTCCACCAAAGAGTGGTGGAAAGGTGTCCATAAGATTGGACCATCAAGAGAGGCCATGGCGCCTCTTGCTATGTTGGTCTCTTGGGAGATTTGGAAGGAGAGGAATGATAGTCTTCCACAATCATTCGACTACTTCGACTATGTTAGTCTCAAAAATCAAAGAGGAGGCGACGATGTGGTGCCTCGCTGGGGCAAAGGCGTTGTGTAATATTATGCCGCGAGAGTAGGCATGTTTTTATTTTGGTCTTGGGCGGTTGGCCAAGATGGTTTGTAAGACTTCTTTAAACCTTCTCCTTCATTAATGAAAATGGCAAATCTGTTGTCTCGTTTTAAAAAAAAAATCTGGGTTTTGGTATATGCTACCAACCTAGCTTTCCTCATGAACCTAGCTTTGTACGAAAGAGGAGAATTCCCTTGCTTGCGAAGTAGAATGCCTTGCTAGATTGTTTGATTCAGGTTGAAGAACTGGGGCTAGGGACAGATCTTGTGTGTGGCTTCGAGCTTATTTTGTAGAGGAAAGGCACATAGCCGTCCTGCTTTATATTGTTAGCTGGATACAAAAATTGCTAAACAAGCTCTCCTACACGGGGAGCAACAAAACATAATATTTCCAATTTCATTCTAGGTATCGTATCCTGACACTCTGGTCTCGGACAAAGGTGATACTCCAGACGAAAGACGGTTTGGTGTCTGATACTCCCTCCGTTTAGAAATATATGACGTTTTAGCTTTGTGAATCAAATGTATCTAGACATCTTTTAGTATATAGGTTCATAGAGGTTCAGAGTGAACCTATATACTAAAATGAGTCTAGATACATTTATTTCACAAAACTAAAATGTCTTATATTTCTGAACGGAGGGAGTACTTGCCTACCTGACACTTGTAAACCGAATTTTCTTTAGCGTCTTATCTCAATGAAGTCAAGACACGATTCAAGGAGGAAAATTTAAATCAAATATACTTGGTACAAGGAAATCCTGAGTTTTCTTCAATGGCTGGGAGATGATTTTAACCTTAGTTCAGTGCTTTATGACCTTCTGCATGAGTTCACTGTGTCAGGTTGGGTGATAAACTTGAAATGCATCCAACCTGGTTTTCCTCATGAACCTAGCTTTGTACGGAGGAGAATTCCCTTGCTTGCAAAGAAGAATGACATGCTAGATTGTTTGATTCAGGTTGAAGAACTGGGGCAGGGGACAGATCTTGTGTGTGCCTTCGAGATTATTTTGCAGAGGAAAGGGACATGGCCACCTTCTTTATATTGGAAGCAAAGTTTGGACCTGTCATGATGACAGTTAATGTTTTAGTGTACATTTCAATGTCAAAGAGGGCAAGGTACGACAGAAAATAGAACAGCTTAGCTGTGATTTTCGTGGAAACAATGCTTTGCTTTCTATGGCATCTTATCTTAGTCTTATCTCAATGAAGTCAAGACACGATTTGAGGAAGATGAAAATTTAAATCAAATATACTTGGTACAATGAAATCCTGAGTTTTCTTCAATGGCTGGGAGAGGATTTTAACCTTAGTTCAGTGCTTTATGACTTTCTGGAAGAGTTCATTATGTCAGGTTGGGTGATAAACCTTACAGCGAAGATGCGAGATACAGTAACCAAAACATAGATGCAACCAGTCAACAACTCAGTGAAACCTCCAGCTCAGTGTAACCACGAGGCTGGTGGCTGTGAATATAGTCAGATATTTAGGTGACACACAACCGAAACATAGACGCAACCAGGCAACAAAATGTAGTTTCCCAACAAAATGATCCTGACGTAAACGACCAACAGCACAACAGCATAATAAAATGAGAAACACAACTTCAGGGTCAGACAGGCATTCAGCAGAACGAGGCACAAGGCAATGCCAATCTAATCTATTCATGGTATGGAAACTGACAGGGAAGGCTAAATCAACAAATTAGGAGCCAAAAGCAAAACAGCAGCACACCATAAAAATAAGATAATCTATAACTCCAGCATGATCCTCAAAACTGAAAGAAACAGGTTCAATTTTCAGGGTGACCAACTTTGGCAAGGGGTGAATGACACAGAGCAAGTTCAGCTCAAAGCATAAGATAGCACTACTACAGAAACTACACTCTTCACTCGTCATCCTCATCATCATCAACATCAGCACCAGCAGAGGAGTTGAGGGCATTCAGCCTTTGAACAAGACTGGCCTTCCTCTCATCATAGGTCAGCTTCTTGAGGTTGTACCTGAAACAAAAGAATCAGGTTAAAACGCAATCACATGAGGGCACCAAAATCAGTAAGTACCTAGGTAGTCAACAGCTATGCTATGAGCATACCTCTTGTGAGTCTTAGGTTGTTCCTTGGTTGATTTGGCCATGCTAGGATCAGCACGGATGGCAGCATGAACCTTCTTGTAAATTTCTTCCATTTCATCAGCCGAAATACCCTTCTTGATGTACTCACTGAAGTGGCTCTGGAACTTCTCAGGTTCCTCCTCAGCAAGCGACTGGAATTGTTAGCAAAAGTCAAAAGGAGAAGAGTTAATCAAAACCCAAAATGAGTATATTGCTTAACAAAAAATCACAGAAACTGAGCTTGTACTACAAAGAAATGACATTACAGTTTCATCAGCCATGATTTAACTCACCCTCATGTAGTCTGCAACATGGCCTCCATAGATGTACTTGCGGTGAACCTCAGCATCAAGCTGCTTCTCATCCTTCTTGAAACCAGCAAACCTCTTGTCACTGTGAGGAATGTCCAGGCCACCATCCAAAGCTCCCTGCAAAAGCAAACCAGACCACGTCAAGTTTATAAATGCTCCAGAGTTCATAAAAAAAAATGCTCCAGAGGGACAAAGTAATAAAACTATTAAAAGGCAGACATTGCAGTTGTGTACCAAAATAAGAGATAGGGGTTTCATGCAAAGCCAAGATGAACATAAGTAAAGAGTTCTTCCAGTAGCATACAAGGTGCTGCTCTACAAAGATATGCATTTGTTCCAACAAACAGAAACGAAAAAACCAATATGCAAATAACGTAAATTAACATAGGACTAACCAAGACTTTTCAATTTCAAAATCTTTAGTGAGCATCCAATTATAAACATAAGGAACTTATATAATTGTGTATCCCAAAAAACAAAAGGCTATTCAAAACAACCTTGCAAATTATGCAGTCATACAATGATCGGATCATGTACCTTAAGAGCACCGAAGACACGGTTTCCGGTGGTGGTCCTGAGAAGGCCAACATCCAATAGAGCACGGAAAGGCCGCCTCTCACCAGATGGCTCAACAGAGTAGTCCTCACCAGTGGCCTGAGCACAGAAAGCGCAAAACTTAGATGTGTTCAACAAAAGCAGCACCAAATAATGGTAGACACAAATAAATAATAAGATTGTTTATACCTCAACATTGCCCTCATATTCCGCATCCAAATCACGGTACTTGAGTATGCGACGAGCCAAAAGAAGCCCGGTGCAGTATGCTACATAATGAATTTACACAGTTGAATTAAATCTACACAATTCAAGGTAAGAACAGGCATATAAATCACACTACTTAAGCAAGACATTCTACCTGCAGCATAGTTGGTGAGACCAACTGTCAGGCCATACCGGGGCAGCTCATGAGAATAGGCAGCAGCCATCACGATATCGCCGGCAATGGTAGCATACACGATTTGGGCAGTGACATCCTTGTTGGTCTGAAGTACTATTGTTAAGAGATACAATGTGTTTCTACTAATCAAATTAGAGTAACAATATGTGGATTAAAAGGAATTAACAAGTGTCTCTAGTGATCCAGTTACTGTAATAATAGGCACAATAAAGCTAATTAACCACTGCACCAATGACTAAAGGATACAAATCGCACAACAAATCGGTACTTGGGTGTGTTGTACTTGTTCTTGTCTTGGTTGGTGAGCCTCAGCCTGGCCCTGTAATCAGTCTTACCCTCTGCAAACAATTGTAAAATAGAAGGCAGTCCATCAAAACAATGTCATCTTATGACCATAGTGCCAAAGTCAGCATGTCAAAGGATCAATCAAACTTACGTCGCCTTCTTTTGAACTTGACTTGGAAACGCTTGGAGTAGGCCCTGGTCTTCTGGTTCTTGACAAACACCTGGAAAAATAGAAAAAAACAAATGAACAATGAGTGGATTTACAGTCTCAAACAGTAAAACTACAAGCAGACACGTACAGAGGTAGTCAGACATTCTACACTACAGGATAAACGTGATTGGATCAAACTCGCTGTCAGAAAAACTAGTGTATTATTGTTACTAGGCGTAACTGAACTTGCAATCCCTAAAGAGATAACTGAAACATGATGGAATTCCTCATCTAACGAGCACAACCAGAGCCTGATAGAACTAACCATGATAAGTTCGAAGATTCGTAATCAATGAACAAAACCACGCACTGCTCCTACCGGACACAGCTAACCAGACGAAGAACTCACAGGATTATTCACTGGACGAAACATCGGAGCATGCGAATCTAGGAGGCAGATGATGAATGGTAAAATGGACGGGAGAGACCGAGAGGGATCTTACCATTCTCGCTCGCTGCTGCGGCTGCGGCGGGGCGGGGAGGTAGCAGCGGCGGCGGCTGCTCTGGCGTGCGAGAGGGAGGGGACGGTAGGGAAAGGATGGGATTTTATTCGGATGGGAGAAACCCTAGAGAGGTTCAGGTGGACGGATGGAATGGAGATTTGGGCGTGGACGGTTTAGATTGCTGCAGGGTTTTTCCCTCGTTGCCATATCAAGCATGGGCTGCGAAATTGGGAACATGGGCTGCGTTTATGTTATGTTATGACCAACATTCTGAACACAATAACAGTTTCATCGCCTGAAGGTGATCCTAGAAAAATACATCTCTCCAAACGACGCCTCGTCGCTCCATCGCCTGAAGGAGCTCCTAAATGGGCCACGCCAAGATTGCCGCCCATATGAAGGTAAGTTTCATTTTTCTATGTCTTTTGCTTTTCTTAATTTTATATAAAATTTCAAAATAGATGTTGATGTGTGTTTGTAAATTTTCATGCATAGAAAAATAATTTTTCAGAGTTGGAAAATTATGTCTACACATAATAAAAATGGTCACATGAGTATAATAAAATATTTATGTGGTCCATCAGTTGTTAGTTATTATTTCCTTACGGACCGGTATAGAGGAGAGAGACGCGGCGGCTACAACCCATCTAGGGTTTCTTCCCTCCGCCGGCGACGCCACCGATTCGTCCCGTCTCCGGCGGTCTTAGGGCCTGTGAGACGTGGCGGACCATGGCCTCTCGCCGGCGGGAGGTCTCAGTGTTTCGTCTACTCTGTTGTGGGTGTCTTTTCAGGACGTTGAGGCGGCGGCTACGTCCTAACGTCAGAATAAGGTCATTCCCGTCCTATCCTCGCTTTGTTGGTGCATCTAGCATCGACGGAGGACGCGTGGAGTCGTGTGTCCGACGGATCCATTGGGATCCGGTCGTTTTTCGTATTCGTTGGTGTGGTTTGAGGTCAGTCTCTTCCGATCTACGTTTGTCATCTTCGGCGATGGTTGCTGCTCTGGTGCGTTGGTCCTTTGGGACCTTAACACGACGACTTCCCATTCGTCTACTACAACAAGCTCTACTATGACAAGCTTTGTCCGGCTCCGGTGATGGAGGGGCGAGGACGGCGGCGCGACTTCGGCTCGTGCTAGTGTTTGTAGTCGTCGCTAGGTGGGTCCAATGACCTATTTGTAATTTTTATTACTTTTAGGACTCTTTGTACCAATATTGATGATTATTAATAGATCGGTGGAATTTCGCAAAAAAATAGATATTCATGTGAATCTAAATAAATGTTCATACGTGTAAATAAATGTTCATGACCGGAAAAAGTTATTCCTATGATGTCGTGGGTTTGGCACGGCAGATGCTACTTAGCTTACGAGAGGTGGAGGTAAAGGCCTATTCCTGCTAGACTGGTATTGCTCGAGTTGATTACAAGGGTGTCGGAGGTGATGTGGCAACTAGAGGTAGGGTGTATGGAGATTGCTCAGAGAGTGTCCCTTTTAGGGTTCCTTGCAAAGGTTTATTTAGGCACATCGTCTAGGGTTTACGAGATATGGTTTGAATTGGGTAAGGAAACAAAATTGCCTGTTATACCAGTTGGACAATTGATTGTACTCCAAGTCGGCTCATCATGGGTCTTCTCTGAGTCGATCTTTCGAGTCCACCGGTTAGCTGTATTTAGGCTTGTCTTGAACCACCCCAGTGTCATACGACCATTCCACTTTGTGGACCTACCCAGTTAGACATTACAACATCATTAGTCCCCGAGTACGTCAGGGATTTGAAATCGGCGTCGCGCCTTCGAGTCATCTGAATGCGAGTTGTCACGAGGCAAATCGTCAAAGGGTGACTCTAGCGAGGTGTCGACCGGAAATCGTTGCCAAACTCCTGAAACAGATAGAAAAGATAAACAAAGAGAATGCATCATCAGGTCAGTTATTACCCATCTAGCTTTCGGTCTTAGTCGAGTTTCGCTCGTGTCGACTCGAGCCCGATGGGACACCTCGTGATATCGATTTCATTGTGTTAAGGGCGACCGGAGTCGCAGCGCGCCAGGCGCATACTTGTGGAAGTATGATAGAACTCATGGATGGTTCTATATCTTTTATTCTCACTATATGTTGCAATGTCTCATTTATTTTGAAGAATCGAGCTTCATCAACATGATGAATATTTTTACTAAGTTGTTATCTTACTCAAGGATGAGTAAGATTATAAGCTTGGGGATGTTGATGAGTGCATTTTGTATCATGTTTTATCTTGTGTTTTTTGCATTATTACTATTAAGATTTTCGTATTTTACTGTGCTCGCATATACCTTTTATGCTTGTTTTAACCAGATCCCATAATTGAAGAGGTTGATGGATAAATCAATTAGATAAATTGTTTGTTGGGCATAAATAGGTTGATTGGAAGCTATAAATAGCTTCCATACAAATATCCACCCAGCTAGGAGGAAAGCACAAAACAAGAGGTTACTAAAGGTCGAGCACTAGTACGGTTGGGGTGACCGTACCATGCCTTTGTACTAGGTGTTCATGAAACCGTCTTGTCAAATACTTTCACCATGTGCGATCGGATCAGAGATCAGACTTACCGAGATGGCACAATACATCAAAACCTCACATCCGAAAGGGATCTGGAAGGGGAACTCGCAAAAAGACATCCATCTCCATTAGTGCTCAGATATTCGAGGCTTGGGCATCGATATTCATCATCGACCGCAGCATATCCATCACCATCATCAGCGAAAATGTATCCATCAGTAATGAGAGTAAATAATAGTGTTAGATTGTTTCTGCTCAAACTGTTATCTATGTCGTCTCGATTCTTTTCAACTATGGGATGGACGCCAGAGAGAGCACGTGACGCGGTCGCAACGGAGCCCTGATCTTCCGGGAGGCGGGATCCGCTGTAGGCCAGGGAGGAAGATTCTCTGTCGCCTACATGTGTCGTGTGCATCATCGTACCCCGTGTCGCCGGACAGTGGATCGCGCGCGCCATGGGCCCGGTGTTAGCGTGCGCGGGCATGAGCCAGCTTTGTGATAGGCGTTCCCGGCATGACACGCCTCCACGCCTACTTTGTGGTGGGGCCCGCCAAGAGTCGACGTGGCGACAGCAACCCATGTTGGCTGCGGTTTCTCGTGGTCATGGGGCCCGTCCAGCGTTGACGTGGCAGCATAGTGTTGTGCAACGCGTAGAGCTAGGCCGAAAACAAAAAAACTTATGCTCCGGTAAGGTCTCTGGCGAGCCACCCCAAGATCCGACTAAGGTCAAAGGCAATAGCTTGTTCCTCTCGACGCGTAGGTGCAGAAGCTAAGGAAGCGTGTCGCGGTGGTGCCGTATGTTCCCCTTGTCTCGTCCAGCTCCGGCGAATTTCTCGATTATGGGACCACCTCATCGCCGACTTCGTGCTGCTCCTCGCCCCCTACTTCTCCGCCACCCAACGTCGTCAACGAGCACTGTAGGTGTGGTGCCTCTGTTGTCACACACACATACAAGGTGGAACCACGGCAAGAGAGATGCTAGTCGCGGGACAGGAAGGTGGTTACCAAGTCTAGCGAACCCCTAGGAAGCAGCACTGGATCCAAAACCGTGTCTTATCCGCCGCCACCCGCCAAGTTTACATTTTATTTTTATTTAAACATATCCAGTTTAATCCAAATTTCATTCTTATTTCCACACTTGTAGTTAATTCACTCGAAGACCTGTGACAACTTTGAGTGTGACAGAGACTTCACTCATAAACACTTACCTTTGAGCTCCATGTGACATCAATATCTATACTTCGAAACTATCTACAAACGATCTGTGCACTTGCAGACATCAAGCTATTTTCTGGCACCGTTGCCAGGGAGCTAAGTGTTTATCTCTTGACATTTCAGGTGTTACTATTACAAAAATGATCTCCCTAGGAGACAAAGGGTCTACACGCTTTGGTAGGACCTATTTACCAGATTATTTTGAGTGCGTGCCTATTCAAAGGCACGAAGAAATTATTGAAAAACTTTTAAGATCAGACAAGGTTGAAGTTGAAAACCTGAGTAATTTTATGGAAATCATGTCTATTTACAGGACAACTCCCAAGAAACCTGAGAAAACTCTCAGAGAATACAATGCTCCAAACTCTGCTTTCCTTAAACAACCAATATAATTTCCTAACCCTAGAGTTAGAGAATATCGATTTGATGGTGGAATTATTAAAAATTTGCAGGAAAAAGCTTTCAGTGGAAGGTAAGATGAAGACCCAGGAAGACATATTAGAGAGTTTGAAGATTTGATGACAACACTTGGACCAAAAGGTTTGCTGAGAGACTTCTCTCGTATAATTTTTTTCGTTGGTCTCTTAAAGGTAAAGCTCTAGACTGGTTATATTCTCTCCCTCGTCATTACATTAAATGTTGGGAAAACTATATTGTCAAATTTATAAACAATATTAATCCTTTTAAAAAGGTAACTGAAACTAGAAAGAATATAGGCAACTTTAGTTAGAACATGAGAGAAAACTACCCATAAGTCTGGGATAGATTCTTTGGAATGATCAATAGAATTCCTAATCATGGATATTCTAAATCAACTATTTGCCATTTATTTTACGACGGTCTTAATACTCAAAGCTGAGAGTTGCTTGACTTATCAGCAAGAGGATCGATAAATACTTTAACTGTTAAAGCATGTTTGGAATTGATGTTTACTAGGGCTAAGAATGATTCTATATACAATCCTGATTTCGACACTAAGCTGGAAAAAGGGATACTTCGTATAAATCCTGATCTTATGCCTGAAGTACGCAAAACAATAAAAGAAAAAGGTATACCTTCTGAACTTGTTAAGGAAAACAAAGTAGACTTGTTACAAGTTTTTACTGAAGAAGATAAAACTAGAAAAGTTTTTCAAGAATTAAAACATCGACAAGCAAAATCTCATAATAACCTACATAAGCATTTTCAAAAATATAAAAAGATTTTGGCAGAACTCACGGAAAACTATGATGATATTGGCCAAGAAATAAAATTATTTCACAAGTATCTTAGTATGATTGAAACCCAATGTGAACAAATAGCATCTAGTTGTCAAATTTTTCTTCGAGATGATATAGATATTCATGTTTCTACTAATGTTGTTACAAGAATAGGTGCAGTGGTTACATGACCATTAGGACCACCCGAATATGAAGCTGAGAAAGAGCGAAAAGAAAAAGCCTTGCTCAAAGCAAGCCAAGAAGATGATACGTTGGTGGATCCTCAAGATGAAACCGCTCAAGAAACACAAGATCAAACCAAGGAGGACCACAATGATGCACATGATGACCGTTATGACTCCGATGAAGAGACGGTTGATCCAAGAGAAGAGAAAGAGACAAGCAATGAAGATGAAGTTGTTGTAGTAGAAAAGAAGAAAAGTGATAAGCAACAACAAAAGAAAGTGACAAAAGAGCCTGATCCCCCACAAAAGGTAAAAGACAAGAATAATAAAGGTGAGCAAAAGCTTCCTTATCCAGATCAAAAAAAGAAAGCACTGAATTAGGTAATCTATGATTCTTTCAAAAAGGCACTTGGTGATCTTCGTCTAGAAATTCCATTTGCGGATGCAATAAGAGTTCCCACCTATTCTAAATTCCTCCATGATATTCTTAGTAGAAAGAAAGAAATAACTGAAACTGTTGCCATGGTGACTAGTTATCCTGCTAATGGGAAGCTATTGTCTAAATCGGGAGATCGTGGAGTACCAACTATTTCATGCTCAATTGGCAAAACTGATATTCACAATGCCTTGTGTGAATTAGGTGCAGGAGTTAGTGTAATGGCATATTCCCTCTATAAAAGGTTAGGATTAGGGGAGTATTCCCCTACTACCATCACTTTATAGATGGATGACAAGTCCACTAATCAACCCATTGGAATGATTGAGGATGTTCTACTTAGAATAGATGAGCATGTTATTCCCACTGATTTTATTATTCTTAAAATGCCAGAGGATGAAAATTTATCTATAATACTTGGAAGACCCTTCCTTAGTACTATAGGAGCATCAGTTGATTGTGTTGAAGGAAAAATAATCTTCAATGTTTATGATGCTGAAATCATCTGGTATTTTCCAAAGAAGCTAGAAGCAGGAGAAAGATATATTCCACCGGCAAAACGAGTTCATGTGGTAAGTGCCTTTGATAAGGGGTAACCCAAGGTAAGAATTCGAGAACAGAGAAGGGGTTGAGTTATTCAACCATCCTTAATAAAATGCTTAACGAGAGTTAACCCATCATATTAATAAAATAAACTAAACAATAAAGTGTTCATCATATTCCTACAACTTTTTCACAGACATTCTTGCGGAATCGCACCCGTGAAGATGCAGCTGCCAAAAAGTAGTAGAAATATCGATTGAACAAGTGTAGAATAAGTATAAAAATAAAAGTTTGAGTTTTATCTACAAAAATTAGCTTAATAATTTTTGTCAAGATTAAAAAGTGAACCTCCAGGTGAGGAGAAGAAGATAGGTAGAGCTAGAAATCCTGCTCTATACATGCTCTTTTTGGTCAATAATTTCAACTGTCATTTTTCTGTCAAAAATAAGGTGTTTCGCTAAGTTTCGGGATAAGAAGGTATTCTCGAAGAAATAGAATTTTTTTATGAGTATTGAAGGTTTAACGACCAACTATACGGCAGGAATAAAAATTCCGGCCATATAGTTTGGCCGTATAGATATCTTTGCCATCAACAATTTTTCTTGCGTAGGCACAGAGGATTTAACGACCAACTATACGTCGGGAATAAAAATTCCGGCCGTATAGATATCGATGTCTTCGTACAATTTCCTTCCAAAGGTACTGATGGTTTAATGACCAACTATACGGCGGGAATAAAAATTCCGGCCGTATAGTTCCGATCGTATAGATATCGATGCCTGTTTTAGAAAATTTATCTCGAGGGTACAGACGGTTTAACGATCAACTATATAGCGGGATCATTATGATCTGGCTGTATAGTTGCGTCTGTATAACTGTGTTCTGAATAAAGAAACCCTAATTGGCAGCGGCGCCACAACTATACGGCGGGAACAACATATCCCGCCCGTATAGTTGCGGCCATATAGTTCGGCGCGACCTCATAATCGTGTCGGGGTGGCTAGGTTTCTTCTCCATCCTCACTTTTTCTCTCATATTCTCTCTCCAAACCTCTAAAACCCACCTAGAACTCTTGATTCTTCGTGGATTTCGTTCGTTTGAGTGGGGGAATCAACAGATCAGTATGTTTCTCTCCCTATCCATGCTTTTTCAGATTTCCATGGTTGAAACTCTCACATTGATCTAGTGGATGAACTCAATCTTATTTTGCTTTTCCTCTTAATTTCTCACGTTAGGATTAAAATTTTCCACGTAGAATTGTTCGTATATCATGTAGAAACTATATGCCTAAGGTTTCATGGTGAAATTTTTCAGTGCATCTAGATGAATAAGATTGGTAGCATTTTTCACAAGGGAAAGCGCCAACGTGGCGAGAGTTCGGGGCACCGGGCCGAGCTCAACCCCAAGATGGTCGTAGTTTCATCAAGGAGGATGTTGCCCACACGTTGGGCCGATGATAGATTTCTCGCCACAACAGGGTTGAGAGCGGACTTCGACCTCATGTGTGCAAATTCAAGACTTGCAGTACTCGCCTATGCAAGCCACAATACCTAAGCCGAGCTCACCTATGAGTTCCTTGCCTCCTTCTACGATGACCATAGGGACAAAGGTAATGCATGCACGGTAAGCTTCACCATGAACCAGCAACCATATGAAATAACTTTTGAATTTTTTTGTAATGCTTTCGGCTTCCCTCACAATAGGGAGTCAAATGTTTCTAACCTATACAGCGTCACAAGTGGAGAAACTTGGGAGGTTATTTCTGTTAATGGTGGCAGGGACTTCTACCAGAAGAAGATGTCCACCATTCAGAACCCAACAATTCACTATTACACCTTGTTCCTCACCAACACACTATTGGGAAGAGGAGATACCGGTTCCATGGCCAATGCGGACATGGCAATGATCACCAAGGCACTCTTCCCCAATGCACCGCAAAGTCCCAATCCTGGGGCTCTACTCATCCAGCACTTCCATCACCAGAGCAACAAGACGAAAGGTGACATTCGTATTGGTGGATTAGTAACCCACCTTGCTCATCAATTAAACATTATCTTACCTGTGATGCAACATGTTGATGGTTCCAAACTTATGGATGTCAAATATTTGACTGCTTGTGGTTTCCTCGGTGTTTATCGAGCTAACAGAAGGCTCCGAGCATATCAGTTTGGTTATCCAGGTGATGCACAGGTTGAGCAGGTTTCGTTGCCCTGTCCCCAAGCCTTCTTGATTGTGGAGAAGGACACCTGGATCCTCACCAAGGATCAAGTGGTGGAGAGCATGGCTGAACTCCAGCCTGATCAAGAGGAAGATGAAGAAGGAGAGCAGTAGGATGAGGATGAACAAGAGCATGAGAAGGAGTAGAAATACAACCCTGCTTGGGAGGGACAACAACAACAATAGTAGGAGGACCCTGGGACCCATGGCCCAATCAGCCGCAGTAGGGGTTCACCTACGGCCCCCATCAAGAATTTCAGCAGCTCAATCAGCGTGTTGGGGAGATTGACCATACTCTACAAGGAGTGAATCAAGATACGAGTGCCTTAACTCAAAACTTCAGTCACTTCATGACCAACTTCCCCAACCACTACCAGTAGTATCCGCACCAGCCGCTGAATGACGGCAACAACTGAGCATGGCACTAGCCTAAGCTTGGAGGAGGTTTGAAAACCTCCAAATCTTGCATTCATATTTTTTATTTCTTCTTTTGATTTATTTTATTTCTTCAAAATTGCATGTTTACTTTCAGTTTGCATTCGTAAACCAAAAATACCAAAAAATTAGCTGTAACTTTTATTGCAAAATTGTTTCTTTGTTTCTCTCGGAGATTGCTCAATTTGAGGTGACTTGGCAATAGGGAAACATAGAGGGGGTTCGACTCAAGTACGAGAACGAAGCAAGCAGAGGAGGTATCACATTCCTTTCATCACCTTTTCAGCAACCTTAAATTGACCCTACAATTATTTACTCGCTTGCACTAGAGTCACTCCCCACTTAGCTTGCTATCTTATAAATTCTATTCCTTTGCTAGTGTCTCCTTTTTAGCTTTGAAACAATGAGCAATGAACTTGGTTAAAATATTTCCTACATTTTTACAACAAGAAAAAGCATCCAAAAGATGACTTGAGTCCATGTTTAGCCGAAAGGATTTGATTTTAGAACTACTCCATCCCATTTGAGCTTAATATAAATAGATTCGATACCACCCGTGAATGAAATTGTCTGATAAAATGCATGCTTCAAAGTAGTAGAGATTATGCCACTGCTTTTTCTAATAATTATCATAAGATATTGCTTTACGCGTGTCATTACAACACTGTCGTGCTCCATGGGGAACTATTAACTCCGCTGGCCAATGAACGATCTAAATGTGGGAAACCACTTGATTTCGGCTATTGAGTTATGTAAACGTCTGTAGCAGCAATGCTATGACGGGTAAAATTTTAGTCTCCTCGTGGTTTCACGTTCTAAGTGAAGTTGTAGTACTCCTCTGACCCACTATTTCTCAACAATTATTTATTGGCATGGTCACGAGTGCACAATACAATCCCAATTAACATGTTAAAAACAGTGGCATGATTTCTCTATGAAAGAGCTAAAGTTTTTGAAAAGCAAGGAAAGGAAAAGGTGCTTTGAGAGTCTTGCAATTTTGACATGGGAATAGATGAGTTGTTCTTAAATTGAATGTTTTTGGGTGCCAACTTGAGTACTCTTAATTTATTAAAGAAACAAGAGCAAAAAGTTTTCATTTCTCAACAAAGAGAGACACCAAAAGAATTTGTCTCACTTTCCTAGCTAAACTTTTGACACTTGCTCAGGCATATGATTTATTTACTAGCAAGATATACGTGGTTAGAAAGTGGACTCAGTGCAATCTTGTGAATACTTGTATGATCATGTTTAAGATTGTAGGAACTGCGAAGAAAAGAATTTGACACCAATTCAAGCTTGTAAGTTCTTTTATTTCAGTCTCGAATCTCCACTATTCTTCCTTATTTCCTTGTCACTCGAGGGAGAGCAACATCTAAGCTTGGGGGAGTTGATAGCTGTGAGATTCGACACATTTTTTATGGTTTTTATTAATGGTTTTCTCCTGGATTTGATTGTTTTCTAGCTTTACCTAACGCTAATACTTCGGTAGTGAAGTAAACTTTGTTTTTAATGTGTGTTTTAGGTTCTGAACGTCAACAGAAGGTTTTAACAAGAGAAACACAATATTCAGTTGAAAACAAGCAAGTCTCTCTTTGGAAGCAATCGAGGAAGGCATACAGAGGCTTTAACGAGCAACTATACAGTGGCAATATTTTTCTGGCCATATAGTTCCCACCGTATAGCTGATGCCGCCTCCGTCTTGTCAAAAGGGACAACTTCTATGAAGAGGCCAGAGACGAAATCATAACACAGCAGCCGCCATCCCATCTAGAAAGGAGAAAGAAGAGATCCAGAGAAGAAGGGGGAGACATTCTTCATCTCGCTCCACGATCTTCGACCTCCTAGCCATCACACCCTCATAGCCATTACTTGTACTTGAGAGAGAGAGAGAGAGAGAGATCTTCACTTTGCAAGATTAGGGTTTGAGATTGTTTCTTCCTATCTTGAATTGTGTTGGATTACTTTTCTATTCTTATTGTGGATCTCCACGGTAACATCGAGAAGAACTCCCTTTATTTAATTATATTGATGATGCTTTCTTCTCTCATGTATGAGTAAGTTCCTTGGGCATGGGGGATGTAAGGGATTGGTGAGATGTGATGTGCCTCCATATATTTTCCATTAGTTTGTGATTGATTTTAATTACTATATTATGTGTGATTGACTACCTATGGGATTCCTAATGCTTGTTGTCCAATTAAGGGCCCATACAACATGATACTTTGTTCGACATAGATATGATCTTGTTCGCTAGTAGACCGGCGACCCCCGAGTGACATGGGGATATCAATGGAGAACTAGTTGACTCGAGGATAACGAGGAACCACTATGCTTATTGCATTAATCCGATCCAAGGAGCTTAATTACTAAGCAACCTAAAGGATCTTAATCGTCTAGTGTCTGACCATGGTTTTGGTAACAGACTAGTAGGATTATTGAAGTTGGGATGAAATCTACCAGGAGGAGTTCCGGCTAATTATGGGTTGCTCGCCTACACATATACTTATAAGATTATAATTGTTACACTTATCATCATCCACCTAGCACAGTCACTATCACCATGAACTGTATCTCCCTGCGCCTTCTTAGTCATCTGCAGTAAACAACAAACAACCGAATTGTTCTTTACTTTTATGCTTTTTATTTCTGAAGTTTACATTTTAGTTTTATTTAAATATATCCAATTTAATCCAAATTTCATTCTTATTTCCACACTTGTAGTCAATTCACTCGAATACCTGTGACAACTTTGAGTGTGACAGAGACTTCACTCATAAACACTTACCTTTGGGCTCCCTGTGGGATCGATATCTATACTTCGAAACTAGCTACAAACAATATGTGCACTTGCAGACATCGCATAGTGTAACATAAAAGAAAGAGCTATGGACCAAATGAATGCAAAATGCAAAAGCAAAAGTAAAGTAAAAACATCCTATAGTGGTCATAGAGTATTCTTCTCAATTCTAAATATTAAGGTGGACACTTTGGAACGATAGATAATAAGCAGAGATTAATCATGAATAAGTTTCATATAGCTTCCAAACTCTTCCTCTTATGATCATGTTTGAACTATGGTATTCATTATCTTTGAGCCCACATAGCCCCTATCATAAGCATCTTGAGTGGTTAAGGTTAGTGCGATGGCAAGTATGAGTTATATGTTTGACAAAGTATAAGTTGGATGCCTCATGCCCCTTGAATACGAGTACCTACACCACATGCTACTCAACTTAGGACCCTAAGCAAGTTCTTGTCATTGTAAGCATACACGTATCATTGAGAACGCCAAACAGGGTACCTCTTTCCCCATGGTATGGGAGGTTTCCCATACCAAAATGACAAGACAAACAGACAATGGGCATCTCAACAATTATTTTTATTTACTATTGGAATAGCTTTTTATTGAAGATGCTTAATAGATGTCCATTATGGAATGCTGTAAATTTCTACCATGAATGATGCATTGCTTGGGTTAGCGTCCCAGGCATTTCTCTCACACATATACAAACTCCATGAGCTCACAAAGTTTCCAACTTATTTCATAATGATAGGCATCCATAACATGATATCAACTAAATGTGAATAAGTGCAATGTTTAAAACATGCCCCATGAAAGCATAGTTATGATAATTCCCAACTCATAATTTGTCAAGCACACAACTTCATAAGATAGTCACAATGGTTCAAATTTATTATGTGCAAGAAATAAAAGCGTTCCATCAAGTTTGTGAGAGCTTTACTAACCAATTTTATCATAGCAAACATAATCATAATCATCTTAATTTGGAAGCTAGATAAATCAATAAAACATGAGAAATATACTTGGAATAACAATTATGCCAATAGGTAGGTATGGTGGAGACTCTGGAAAACTTGGTTCAAAGGAGTTGGATAACAAGTTTTAACTTATTGGTTTTATTTTTGGGCTAGCAAGAGGGAGAAAGTTGACTGTCTAAATGCATGCATAAGAGTCCATAGTTCTAATCAGTCCATGTCAAACAATGTAAACTAATAGCAAGCATCAAAACATGAATAAAAGATAACTCTACACAATGCATTTGCAAATTGATACTCATTCAAAGCATATGAACCATGCAACTATGTGTAATCTTTTTAATATCAACTTCAACATCCCAATCCCAACTTTTTAATAACATCCAACCTTACTGAAACCAAACCTCCAATAGCTCTCCCATAATATATATCAAAGTGGTGGTCTTACTAAATTATAATAAAACAAAACAAACTAAAACAAATAAAAGATGCTCCAAGTTTATGCGATAGTAATGTGTTGCTCGAAAAACAGAAAGTAGACATGTGCAAACCGAGAGTGTGGTTGGTCTAGTGGGGTTACTTGGGCATATCCATGCTTATGGTTTTCACCATCCTTGGATTGCCCTTGGTGCAGCTCCTCTAATCCCTGTGAAAAAACATCAACACAAATTTTTCTCTCATCTCTTTTCTGTGGGGTGACATTAGTGGGTACAAAAGACACATTGGTTGCTGCAAGAAATCCTTAAAAAATGTATATATGAAATGTCCAGTAGGTATATAATGTTGTATGCTTTCTCGTGAACTCAAATCAATCAAAAATATTTAACTCTAAAGTTCAAAGAATGCATAAAAAATGGGACAAAATCTGTCTAGAATTTTAGCAGCAGCAAAACATAATTAATTACCCTACTTAGGCATGTCCTAAAATCAAGAAATTACATGATCATATAGAGGATGAAAAGCTGTAACTACAGTTCCAATATGAGTTACAAAAAAATATAAAAAATCATACGGTACAGAGACTCCTGCGGAAATCTGCAACTCCATATATGTGTTCAACTTTTTTCGACCCAAAATGGGTAAAACTTGGTACTTTATTGAAAACTACAGAAATAAAACAAAACCTAAAGTCTCTTGCTACAACAAGAGGACACAAAGAAAATTAAAACAAAACATTCGGGTTACCTCCCTCAAAGTGCTTTCTTGAAGGCCATATAGCTAGGCTTACTTACTTGAATTTCAAGAGGGGTGAAGCTCATGAGGGAGCTTGAATTTTGGAGTGTCCCTCTTTCTTGGAAAGTGTTCCATACACTTCTCATGAGGAAACAGAAACTTTACATTACCTTCCTTTGAATCAATAATAGCACCTGTAGTACGAAGGAATTTTAGCCAATTTTTATGCGTATCGAGGATGATAAGTTGTAAATTCAGTAGAAAAATTAGCTCAATCGGAGTTACAGAAAAAATCATAAAAATTGGTTGGTAAACAATAGTGTGTAGAAATTTTCAACTCCAAATATATGTTTCAACTTTTAACATCCAAAATGGGTAAAACTTGGTACTTTATTTTTGTAAATATTAAAAAAAGATAAAACCTTTATTTTGACAGAGAACAAATGTCCAAAAACCAGAAACCTAAAAGAAGCAAAAAAGAACCAAGAAAGAATCAAGAGAAGTAAACAAAGAAGAAATAAAATCTTTTTGTTATTTTTGTTTTATGAAAGATGAAAAGCAAGAAGAAAACAAAAATGGAAAAGCATAAAATATTTTTGTTGTTTGGGTTTTATGAAAACAAGAACCAAATAAGAACCAAATGAAAAAAGCATAAAATCCTTTTCTTGTTTTTGTTTTAAGGAAAATCAAGAAGAAAAAATAACCAAAAGAAGAACAATAAAATGTTTTAAAGTTTTAAAAACAAAAGGCAAGAAGAAGCAAAAAGAACCAAATAAACATAAAATCTTTTTGGTATTTTGTTTTTATAAAGAATATTCAAAATAAGATCCAAACAAAATAAAAAGGTATTTCAAACACGGTTTCCACAAACATACAAACAAAAACATGAAGGTAAAACAAAAACATGAGTTTGGAATGATATCACTTAAAATACTTGAAAGAAGAGGGGGGTGCGTGGGCATCCCCAAGCTTGTGGTCGTGCTAGTTCTTGTCCTCTACTTATTTCTCATCCTATCATGTCACTCATATCAAACAAAGAAATATTTTCATCTTCATGTTACTTCAATGCCTACAAAATGGTTAGTTCTCCAAGCAAATGATAAAATAGTTTCTACCATGATGCAAACTCTAGTAATTATTAGGAAACCATTTTGTTCAAGAAGCTAATATATTACAAAAGATACACTCTTTTTATTTTGTTTTTATGTAGGGGAAGTTTTAATGATCTAGACTTTGCAATGGTTCCATTGGCATGAACAACACATGCTCAAGGTCGACCCCAACTTCTCCATTGCTAATCCTTCTCATTTGCTCTCTCAAATTTATATTTAGTTAAAATCTTAAAATAATTGTTAAATAACAATAGCTAAAGTTATTTTACATGTTACATGGATATCAAGATATGCTCAAATAGAATAGTATTTGAAAGTATATGGAGCACACCACAAAGCACATAGACATTAACATTTAAGTCTAACTTTCTTCCTATGCATTGGCATTTTATATATGAATAAATAGCAGCAAGGTTGTGGTATCCAATGCACATAATGATTAGTATCTTGCATTTTAAATCAAATGGAAACATAAAGAGGGTTTTTATCTCTTCCTCTTTCATAATTATTGCATGCATCAAAAGCAAACTTAATCTCATAGTTTTGAATAGATTCACCATATAATGGACCATCTAACTCAGTTATATCACTTTCATCCTCCCATATATTAGACATAATTGTTCCACATAGAGGACTACTAGGCAATGAAAGATCATCATCATTATAAGAAGAGTTGTTCATGGGAATTTGTGTGTTACCCTTGTTGGGAGTAGGAGATGGGTAGCTACTCCATTCTTCCTCCACTTTTTCTTCTTTCTCTTCTATCTCCTTTTCTTTGGGATGCATGGGCATCCCCAAGCTTAGCCTTTTGTCATCTTCTTCCCTAACACTTTCATCATGATTTCTTGAATTCAAAAAGTTAGTGCCCAAGGGAATATTCAAGCTTTCAACAGTATTTGACTAGCATCTCATACACATCATTGTGAGAATTTTCCATTATACTCCCTATGTCCCAAAATGTAAGGTTCCTAAGCTTTAGCCAAAAGTCAACATCTTCTAAGTTTGACCAAGTTTATACGAAAAATATGAATATCTACAATATCAAATGGACATTTTAAGAAACTATACTTTATGGTGAATCTATTGATATTGATTTGGTATTGTGAATGTTTATAAATTTGGTCAAACTTAAAATATGTTGACTTTTGACTAAAGCTTAGGTGCCTTACATTTCGGGATGGAGGGAGTAATTTTTTGGGTTTTAATTTTATATGCAAAGTACTAAAAATAAACTAACAATTCAAACAAGAATGGAAGCCTAGCACTATGCTCCCCGGCAATGGTGCTAGAAAAGTATATTGATAACCCCCAAGTGTAGGGGTTCACCATAGTACAGTTCTATAAGTATTTGAGTGTCGAACCCACGAGGAGCTGACGGTAAACTATCTATTCTCTAAAGCCCTATAACCCACTTATATGGCCTTTTATGCAAAGCTAGGATCTACATGAAGGGAATGTGAGAATAGGGCTACCATCTAGAGATCCTTTTGTAGTCCACTTCCCTAGGAAAAAGAAGGCCAAGCCTAATGATGATGATGGTGTAATTACTTTGAAAGACAACTACTTTGGAGTGGGTGTTCCACTTCACAAACCTAAGTGATTGCCATAAAGGTCAAGCTAATTGACCTTAACTAGAAGCACTTCATGGGAGGCAACTCATGTGAAATAAAATTTTATCTATGTATTAATTTTATTGTGTTTTTTTGTTTTGTTTTTGTTTTTAATAAAGAGTGTTCAAGAAGACCTATGGAGAGGAGAGAAGAAATAAGGTAATCCTATATATTTTATTTTACTAACACATGCTCTAAGAAGTATTGATGGATCATTACTTAGTATCTTTGTTGTTATTTTTGTCCTTTGATAAGATGTGCAAAGACGCACGAAGGTACTAATCAAATTCCTTAGGTTTTATAGCTCATAGTGTTCTTAACGACAACTGGTAGGGCCGGAGTGGACCGTACCGTGCACCTGTACCACATCAAGCCACATGAAGATAAAAATTTCGAATTTTGCCGAAGGAAATAGTGTCGATAACGAACACTAGTACAGTCAGACACACCCGTACCGCGCGTCCGTACCGTTCCCTCGAGCAAATATCAGATTTCAAGCAAATATACCAAACCGATAACGACCAGCCGTACGGGCACACGCGACCGCACCGCGCGCCTGTACCGAGTGCACCACCTGGGAGCAGTCGTCGCCCCCAAGGTAAGTCACCCGGTACGGGCGGGATCCAGCCCTACCGCCCACCCCTACCATGTACGCGGCCGCCATAAGCACCCCGAGGAGGTAACCTAAAAAAATCCCCAAATCAATTTTTCTCTTTCTTCTTCCTCCAAACTCCAAACCACCTCCATTGGATCTTCAAATTTACTTAATCTTTCTTTGATTCTTCACACTCATTTGATCTAAGGTATGATTATCCTTCGATCCTCAACTTATTTGTGCAAAAGCTTCACTCAATCATTCATCATTGCAAATCTAGACATAGGTCTTGTTCTTGATTCAATCTTGATATTAAGTATGCTTAGCATTGTTTTTAGAGGAGTTTCTTTTGTAGTTAGCGTTGATAATCACTTATGCTATGTTTCTATTGGACCAAAAAAATATCAGCAATCTTTATTTACTTTGTCTTGTTTTTATTTAGTAGATGATCATGAGGAGTCGTACACGTGATATGGCTGCGGAATCCTCCGCACCACCCGTTGATATGTTGACCCCCGAGTCACTTGGTATCGAGTTCACCAAGGAGTTCCAGCTGAACCGTTTCAACTGTCTAAAGCTTCGAGAAATCAAGTCCACCAAGTGGGCATGTCCTTATATCCTGAACCAAACTTGGCATTCGTGGTGATTCTGATTTACTTTGCAACAATGTTGGTTTGTATAATTTTTTCTTTAAGGATGTTGCCACGTATCGCCGCTTGACGCTTGAGTTCTTCAGCACCTTGACGCATATGGTGGATCCTTATGGTTGTACCGAGGAACAAAGGCCTGGAGTTGATCGAATCAAATTCCGCCTTATGAACTATGAGTACACTTTGACACTCAGCCAATAAGCTCAATGCTTTGGGTTTGCCAACAATATCACCGATGTATGCACAAACTACTTTTGTTTTAGATACTCCCCCTTCACAATACTTTAATTTGATGAGAATTCATGGAACCATACCCAAGGGAAACCAAATTGATCATCCTGCTATTCGATATTCATTCTATGTGATTACTAACACACTACAGGCACGTGGTGAGTTTACTAGAGTTAATGAGGAGGACATGTTGATCCTCGCAAAAGCTGCTCTTATTAATCATAATTTAACACCAAATTTGGGCGCTCTACTTGTGTTTTACCTTAATCATCACACTCTTCAATCTCGAGGACCCATATGTGGAGGAGGAGTTGTGACCGTTCTTGCACGCGCACTTCGCATCAACCTAGGTAACATCCAACCGTTGACTGGAAGTCACCGTCTCGGTCTTTCTACTCTAAGAGCATGTGGTATGATTTCTAAAAATCATGGTAGATATTTCTTTGATATACCTGGAGCAGATCACTTGATCCCAGCTCCTTTGCCTAACGGTTTATTTTCTATCGAGGATGGACGTTTGTGCTTTGACGCGCAGGTTGAAGCTACTCTACCCCAACAAGAAATACCCGTGGGAGGGGAGAAGATGAAGAAGTAGAACAAGGAGAACCCAAAAAAGATGAGCAACCACTAAACTAATACACCACCTATGAAGATATCTATGCACTTGAAGAAAATATTCAAAACATGAACAACCTCTCCGTCAACCTTCGATATGCTACTGCAAGCCTCGCCACCCAGTTCCATGATTGGAGTAGCCAATGGAACATGGGAGATTATCCACCACCATCACAATGAGTAACAAAAGGGCTTGCAAAAGCCTGAGCTTGGGGATGTGTTCCTCCGACAAATTTATTTGTGTAATAACGAGGTTGTACTCTAGCTCCTTGGGAGCTTTGAAACACTCGTGTTGGCTTGTTCCAACACTTTTATTTTTTCCTTTTCTTTTTAATTTGCTTTCATTTTAGTTTATTTTTGTTTTACTTTTCTTAAACCCTTGCTTGGTCGCAAGTTATTTTCTATTCTTTAATCCCTATCCTCAAAAATACAAAAAGATTTTTCCATTTTTCCTTTTTTCGTAAACGTGGATTCACACTTTGCCTCTTTGATTTAATATCATTATGAGAGTATCGTGTTTGAGTTTTGAAGGAACACATCCCTATGAGGAAGAGGATCTTGAAGTCACTTATGAGAGGTATGTCCTATGTCTCCCATTTATGAAGTTTGAGTTGTTTATCTTAGTTGATTGATTTGCTAAGATGCCATGCTAGTGGTAAGTAATTTAATATGGTTAGAGTAAGGCTTTTTATTGGTATGATGATTAGTTGTTGAAGCTCTTACTCTAGTTCTTTTAGTTAACCGAGTCTTGCCTTGAAAATAATATTGCCAAACAAGTACAATAAGAAAAATTCTGAAATCTACGACTTGTTTGATGAATGATTGCCTTGAGAGTATACCCTTGATGATACTTAACCCCATAGATATTTTGATAGTCTTGACGACACTCATGAAAGGAATTGTTTGATTGAAATAAAGTCTAGTGGTAATTGTGATGCATGCCAAAGCTAACCTTGTGAATCAAACCGCGGTACTAGCTCAAAAAAAAGAATTGAGACAACTTTGTTATATGTCTCTAATGCACACATTGGGATGCGAACAACTCCGCTAGCTTTTGAACAATCTATGGTATAAACCCAAATTTCAGCTATGAGTTGATGACATGAGTGGCATACGTGCCAATATATGGACAAAAGTATTGGTACTCTCAAAGGTTGTGCAAATGCTTGCAAAAGAACAATCAACGATCCTTGAAAAAAATGAATGAAAGAAAAAAGATATCTATGAGGATCCACATAACAAGTCCTTGGCATGGTCTCATTACTACTTTACGAATTTTTCTTGAAAGACAATGATTGGATTAGAAGTGTGTTTGATAGACTTGATTTATTGATGTGGGTGTAAATAAGACACTTCATTGTTATTCTACTTGGGACATGAAACTCTCTTACTCAATTATGTTATTTAAACATCCTAGTTTTCCTTGGCAATCTGAGAGTAAATTAGAGGAATTGGATTGATTGCTACACTTCTAGTTACTTATACTTATATTAAACTTTACTTTGATTGTCTTGACTTACCGAAGCTTGTATAGTATTCTTGTAATCTCTCTAACTTTGATAAGCTTCGCAAATGAATGAAGTGTTGAGCACATACGACTACCAACTGTAAGTGAACTCTTATTATCATTGTTTCAAGTTTAAACCTTGAATTCCTTATAGTCCGTTTGGTTATTCTTGCTCGAGGACGGTCAAGGTTTGAGCTTTGGGGAAGTTGATGGCTCTGATTTTTGCCATCTTCCACTGCGTTTAAACATTGCCAAAGAAACTCTCAATCCTTGCCACTAATGACTAATAATTGCAAAGATACGCAAATCCTCTCTTTGATTTATGTTGTGTAGGAAATCATGGCTTTTAATACGAAATAAGGAGTCATAATGAAGGATTTTGAGGAAGTACACACGGCCAAGTAATTGGGATGCAGTACCAAGGCGCCAGAATGCCTAACGACAACTGGTACGGGCGCAGTCCGCCCGTACCACCCGCCTGTACCAGGTGGCGATGGCTTCATCTCGTCAAACCCTACAACTTTCGTGAAGACGCCTATATATTTTGAGGCACCAGTCGCCGGCCAGAGAGCCACCATTCTCAGATTCAATCACACCACCACCAAAGAAGATCCACACCATTGTTCATCACTCCCACCATCCATCCATCCACTATCCATAGCCATTACTTCGTACTTTAGATGACCATTGGAAGAATATATGATTTTAATTTAAGTATTTGTATGATGTTTTCTATCTCCAATCTATTTGTTATGAGTGAGTAGTCCTAATGGGTTGCGGGTTGGGGAGAAACCTCGCAACGATTATGTGCATCTAGATCATGGGAGAACTGTATTTTGTTTGCAATTTTGATTTGTATCTTTTGTTTCTTTGTCTCTTGTCTCGATCTGTGGACTTGTAGGTACCCAAGATCCCATAGATTGATAAAGGCTTGAGTAGGATACTTGGCTAGCGACGATCTCATAGGAACCTCAGTGACAGAAAGGATAGTACGGTCTTCGCTTAGCGCCCCATTCGGGATCAACAACATCATCTTCACTTAAAGCTTTGATATGTGTTTTACACTTAATAATCGTTTGTAACCCGTGGCTTCGGTGTGCTCTCGGTTAGATTAAAAGTATATTGCTATGTCCGCTGCATCATGGGGGCTCTAGAATATTAGGATGTGTTGCCCACAAGAGATTATCTCCATTCAAACATTATACATGACTATGCTTATTATTATCTTTTGTCCCATTTGATGTGCAGCTGCAGGTGGATATTCAACCCTGGCCTATTTCCATCCATTGGTTCACATCCATTATAAAGTAAACTAGATTGGTCCGGTCAACTAAGGTAAAACAAACAAACAAAGTCTTGTAGATGTGTTCTTTTTTATTACCTTTTAGAAGTGCTTTCCGAGGTTCGATTAAACCTAGGTATTTTAGGGAAAAAGCTATTACACTACATCCGTGAATTCAGATCGAAGGTATCAGTGGCCTAGCTCCGTCTACTTGGGAAGCCAGGGTGCAGGTCTCGGCAAAGGATAATATCTCCCTAGAAATTACCTTTATGAAGCAGGAACTCGATCTGGTGGTTGCAGACATGAAATCTGACACCGCCCTAGGACCAGACAGCTTCCCGGTCCCTTTCTTCAAATCTTTCTGGCCATGGCTAAAGCAGGGCATCTTGCACATTCTGAACGACTTCGTCCTTGGGCGGACTGATGTCTCTCGTCTTAACTCTAGCATTATTTCGTTTATTCCCAAGGTTCTTGGGGCAGAATTAATCACTCAATACCATCCCATCACCCTCATCAACGTTATATTCAAGATTATCTCCAAGGCTTATGTCTCCTGTCTCAATCCATTGGCCAATTGAATCATTATCCCAAACCAGACGGCATTTATCGAGGGCCGGTTTATCCCGGATGGTTCACTTATGCTGATGGAAATCATACACGAACTTAGGAAAAAGAAGCTTGGGGGATTTTTTCCTAAAACTCGACTTTGAAAAAGCCTACGATCATGTCAATTGGATTTTTCTGTTGGAAGTTCTTCGGCTCAAGGGATTTTATGCCGGTTACGTGTTAGGAATGATGCCCTAGAGTCTCACATTCCACCTTGTATTTGTAACCCAGTATCTGGCTTAGGGCTAGTTGTATGTGTCACTACAATTGTTGCAGGTGTGGAACCACATACTTGTATTTATCTCTAGCCAGTTTGTCCTTAGTTGTTTGAGGTTGGGAGGAAAACCCACTTCTGAGACTAATTTGTAACTCGAAAGATGACAATGTTTCACATGTCATGGGCATGGAGATGCTAACCGCCTTGCATTGGTTAGTCGGAAGAGGTACTATAGCTGGACCGATCAAAAGGTTAGTAGGACGTGAGCACACCATCATACACTCCGACTAACACAATGGAATCCTTAGACCTGAGGGGATCGCATGATCTGAGTTGTGGAAAAGCCGGCTTTTACTCCATCTAACGCTCACCGTAACTAGGAGTCATAGGGGTGGTCTTGGGCTGACTTCGAAGCAAGATGTGTGACGTGGATCAACCAAGACAAATTTTTCCACTCCATATCGGAGAGATATTCTCTGGGCACTCTCGTGTGATATGGTTCAGAAGCAATCCCATGTCCTACTCGATCAAGTGTTAATTGAGGCAGTCTGACTTAGGGAATCCGGAGGGAATCAGTTATCACTTCAACGATAAGAGAGTGAACCGGCACTGGGATGACAGAATCTCCCCTACGGTTTATCACCAATATCACGAGGCAAAGGGACTCAGATAGATCGTCACATTTAGGGCACTTGCATAAACTGGGAGTCGGCAAGTCTTGCTACAAGCCGCTGTTGATTATCAGCTCTAGTCAGAATGTCACTAAGCTACTGTTCTGACTGAATGATTACTGAGCTATGCCTGACTTATTGTAAGCATGTGGGATCACACACATAAGAGAGTGGAACTAGGCGGATGTTGATCCGACTATCATAAGCCGGCAAGTTGGACTTGTTTGGACAGGGTCACCTGTCAATGGGTTAGACCCACTTTGACTAGGGCTAGGGTTTAGGACTGAGGGACACAAGTGTTGTGTGCCCTTACTACTAGCCTATATAAAGGAAGGTGGTGGCGGCGAACAAGACACGATTTTGGATCCAGTGTTGCTTCCTAGGGTTTCGCTAGACTTGGAAACCACCTTCCTGTCCTGCAGCGGCAAGACCGAGACTAGCATCTCTCTTGCTGTTGTTCCATGTTGTACGTGTGTGTGACAGTAGAGGCACCACACTTGCGGTGCTCGTCGGTGATGTTGGGCGGTGGCGAAGTCAGAGGCGAGGAAAAGGACGGATCCGACGACGATGTGGTCCCATGATCGAGAAGTTCGTTGGAGCCAGACGAGACAAGGGGAACGTACAACACCACCGTGACGCGCTGCCTCAGCTTCCGCACCTGCGCGTCGAGAGGTATAAGCTATTGCCTTTGACCTTAGATGGATCTTATGGTGGCTCGCTGGAGCAAAAAAAATGTTTTCGGCCTAGCTCTACATGTTGCCCAATAGTGGTATCAGAACATCGACTCTAGGTTTTTGGCCTAGTTCTTGCAGATGAGATGTTGGGGGGATACCCCTCGGGTATAAAGGCCAAGTTAGCCGAGGTACGGCACGGTCAAAGCAAGTGCAGGCCGGGTCACCTCAAGGCAGGCCGACTTACGGAGTAACCCGACCCGTGGGGCATCTGCCTAGCATTAGCCTGGCCGGCATAAAATATATGTCGGCCATGTTTGTCTATCTATTATGCAGGAACCCTCGTAGCCGGGTTAGCCAAGCGCTAGCCGGACTACCACTTGGCTTCCAAGAGAAGGAAGGAATCTCCCACTGGTCAAAAGGTGGCCTTTGCTAGCTGTAGGATGAGCGAAGCAAAGCAGAGGGAAGGACCAGCGGGACAGGGCGACCAAGATGACACGAGCAGTGTCGGCTGACGTAGCCCATGTCTAGTGACGCTAAATGGCATGGATTACGCAGAGGGTCACGTCCATAGTCTGGACGAACCGTTAAAGTAAATAAAGAAGCATCTAGCTTTAACCAAGAGGCATATTCGGGGAATATGCTGCCACGTGTGCCCTAACTTTGTAACTCGGGCTCCCCTATATAAGGAGCACCAGGGCCTCCATAGAAGGGGATCGATCATTTTCTCTATCTAAGGTAGAACTCTAGAGCTTGGTTGTGGGGGGTAAGAGACATAGTCTCCTCATGAACAACTCGAGGAGCACTTGTAACCACCATTGATAGAGGAAATACAACAACATATATGCATGGAATCACCACGCTATCGCTCCCTGGATTCCCCTAGTGCTCATTGGCCCCATCTTTAGCCTATCCATGGCATCTTCTGTACCACCACCACGACAATTGGCGCCCACCGTGGGGCTAGCGGTGCTAGTAGGGGTGAAAATCCGGACGGGAAGCATCTCCAACACCGGCGAGCGCATTGTCTCCAGCCTGGTTCAACATTTTGGAGCGCTAGACTACATCAGCGACAACGCAGGGAGCTTCGGCAGGCGTCCTCCTCCGCGCAACGGCCTCTTCATCAAGCTTGGCGTGCACAAGATCTATGTCGGCGTGAATGAGTCGTGCGTTCATCCACGACACATCGTCGAGGGAGGCGAACCGCCTCTCAGCGCAGCTCATGGTGTGCGTATCGCTCGCCCTGCTAGCAGCGTTGAGGTCATGATGTCTGCGCTGGACGCAGGAGCGAGCAAGAACCCGGCGCCAGATCCGGAAGTCACACCAAAGCAGGCAAGGTCTAGATTTCCACCTCCAGAAAGGCCAGAGAATGTACTCCAACAAGCAATAGATATCCTAGCGACGCCAATAGCTCTAGTAGTAGATCCGGCTCAGGCGCAAGCTGAGTTGGAGGACACTAGGCAGAAAATGCTAGCTGGTGCAAAGAAGGTAGCCAAGCTACAATAGTCTTTGAACATCACTCTGAGAGAATATGCAAAGGCAAACCACATAGATGGGGTGAAAATCCAAGGTAGAAACCTGATTACTGAGATTGACAAGGAGTGTGAGCCTAGGCCGGGTTAAACAACCACGATCATAACAGGAGGGCTGGAGAGGTACAGTACCCCGATAAAGAACCTCAAGGCGGCAAATGCAGCTGCATCTGAGTTAGAGGGTCTAACCGGAGAGGTTCGGGAAAGGCAACAGGAGAGGGTGAACCACTTGTTGAGGGTCGCTTGCCAGCAAAACGAGGAAATGAACAAGGCAAACCCGACACTACCAGGAGCGTTGCACGTGGTTCATTCGGGTAGAAATAACCCGGCCAAGTCCGCCGGAGCCGCATCATCTTCGGGTCATAACCCTAGGAGAGAAGAAGTGGTAAACTCCGGGAGGAGAGAGAAACAGATGGTCCCCTACGACCCGGTGAGAGCTAGAAAAGGCAAAGCAGTGCAAGTTGATGAAGATCGCCACAGTACCAGCCGGGGTGAAGCTGTCCGAGATAACCATGACCAAGGCAATGCCGGTCAAAGGAATGCTGCCAACATCAATGCCGGACAACGTGATCCGGCAGGAGTAGGGAAAAATCACCTCGGCAGCAGCAGCAATACGCGACTCGGCGGGAAAGAAGTGCAGGTCAAGCAGCACAACAGCAAAACGCTTGTCCGGATCTGGGAAGATACAATGATGGTTATTTAGCGATGGTTAACGATGGATACCCAAGACCAGAGCACCATGTAATTGGGTCAAGGCTAGGAAGCAGAAACTTACAGCCAGATGATGCAAGGCTGAAGCTGATGGGTTCGTAGCATGGAAAACAAAAAATTTCTACCGTAAGAACGAACAAAACCTAGATCTAATCTAGATAAAAGCCAAGATCTAATCTATTAGATATGAGCAACGAGATAGATGGGAACTAACCCTCGTAGATCCGAAAGCGTTAACGAGATTAGATCTCGTGGTTGATGTAGTCGATCACTTGCCGATCTCAAGATCGTGTGGACGATCCTTCCGGCGTCGCGTTCCAGCAGCGCTTCCGCCCGCGGTCAAGTAGACGATCCTTCCGGCGTTGCGTTCTAGCAGCGCTTCCGCCCTTGGTCAAGTTGACGATCCTTCCGGCGCCACGATTCGGCAGCGCTTCCGCAGTCGGTCACACGTGCGGAGTCGAAGCAGACCTTCCTCTCCCCGTTCCAGCGAGCAGCGGAGGTAGTAGATCTTCTCCACGGAATCCCAGCAGCACGACGGCGTGGTGGTGGTGGTGGAGTAGAGAATTCTGCAGGGCTTCGCCTATGCCTGTGCAGAGGATGGTGGAGGAGAGAGGCGGCAGAGATTGGGGATTATGAGAGCAAGGGAGGAGGGGGCGCCCCCTGCCCCTCTATTTAAAGAGGGGATGGCGCCATGGGGAGGGGAGTCCTTGTAGGACTCCTCTCCTCCCTAGGCCGGCGGATTGGAGGTGGGGGGAGGAGTCCTCCTCCCCCACGAATCCGTATCTTGACCCACCAGGACTCCTTGATCCCTATCTTGATTTTCAAGCAAACTCCAAGATATCTTCTAGAACCTTCCGAAACATTCCGAAACCTTCTAGAATCCTCATACAAACACTCTGGAACATTTCCTATCTCATAAAATGATCTCCTATATATGAATCTTATTCTCCGGACCATTCCGGATCTCCTCGTGATGTCCCGGATCCATTCCGAGACTCCGAACAACATTCGGTCTCCAACGCACATTCCATATCTACTTAAAACAACTTCGAACCTTAAGTGTGTCACCCTACGGTTCGTGAATATGTAGACATGATAGAGACACATCTCCTATCAATAACCATCAGCGGGACCTGGAGATCCATAATGGCTCCCACATACTCAACGATGACTTCGCGATCGATTGAACCACTTACATATGAAACTAATTCCCTTTGTCTCACGATACTATACTTATCCGAGGTTTGATCGTCGGTATCTCCATACCTAGTTCTACCTCGTTACTGATAAGTACTCTTTACTCGTTCCGTGATATGTCATCCCTTGTGACCTAGTCACATGCTTGCAAGCTAACTAGATGACATTCCACCGAGAGGGCCCAGAGCATATCTATCCGTCATATGGATGGACAAATCCCAATCTTGGTTCATGCGCTTCAACACATACTTTCAGAATACCCAATGACACTTTTATAACCACCCAGTTACGAAGCGGCGTTTGATGTCATCAAAGTATTCATCCGGTGATGGTGATTAACATAACCTCATGGTCGAAGGAATAGGTTACTATGTGATTGAAAGCTTACAGCAATACGAACTTAATGACTTGATCTTATGCTACGCTTACTATGGGTGTGTGTGTCCATCACATCATTCTCCTAATGATATGACCTTGTTATTAATCACATCCTAATGTCCATGATCAGGAAACCATAATCACCAATTAATCAACAAGCTAGTTCAACAAGAGGCTTACTAGGGACTCTCTTATGTTTACAAAACACACATGTATTAGTGTTTCCTAATAATACAATTATAGCATGGGATGTAAACATTCATCATAAACACAAAGATATAATAATAACCACTTTTATTATTGCCTCTTGGGCATATCTCCAACAGTCTCCCACTTGCACTAGAGTCAATAATCTAGATTACATGGTAATATACCGAACACCCATGACGTTCTGGTGTTGGTCATGCTTTGCCCTAGGGAGAGGTTTAGTCAACGGATCTGCCACATTCAGATCAGTGTGTACTTTGCAAATCTGTATGTCACCATCTCGGACATACTCGCGAATAGCGTGGAAACGTAGCTTGATGTGCTTCAGCTTGCTATGTGACCTTGGCTCCTGCGCATTAGCTATGGCACCTGTGTTGTCACAGTAGATGGCCATCGGGTCCAACGCACTGGGAACCACGCCGAGTTCAGTGATGAATTCCTTCATCCAAACGGCTTCTTGTGCAGCCTCCGAAGCAGCTATGTATTCCGATTCAGTTGAAGATTTCGCCACAACGCTTTGCTTCGCACTCCTCCAGCTCACTGCAGCACCATTCAAAATAAATACGTATCCCGATTGTGACTTCGAGTCATCCGGATCGGTGTTCCAACTAGCATCGGTGTAACCGTTTACAACAAGCTGTTCATCACCTCCATAAGAAAGAACCATATCCTTAGTCCTATTTAGGTACTTTAGGATATTCTTGACCGCTGTCCAGTGCTCCATTCCAGGATCACTTTGATATCTGCTAGTCAAACTAACAGCATGTGCTATATCCGGTCTTGTACACAGCATGGCATACATGATAAAACCTATGGCCGAGGCATAGGGAATATTATTCATTTTCTCTCTATCTTCTGCCGTAGCTGGACTTTGAGTCTTACTCAAGGTCTTACCTGACAACATGGGCACGAACCCTTTCTTGATATCTTCCATTCTAAACTTCTTTAGAACTTTGTCCAAGTATGTACTTTGTGAAAGCCCTATTAGGCGTCTTGATCTATCTCTATAAATCTTGATGCCTAGAATGTATGCCGCTTCGTCAAGATCCTTCATTGAAAAACTATTATTCAAATAGGTTTTGACGCTATTAAGAAGTTCTATATCATTCCCAATCAACAATATGTCATCTACATACAGTACTAGGAATGCTACAGAGCTCCCACTCACTTTCTTGTAAATACAAGCTTCTCCATAAGTTTGTATAAATCCAAAGTTTTTGATTACTTTATCAAAACGTTGATTCCAACTACGGGATGCTTGCTTCAGTCCATAAATGGAGCGCTGAAGTTTACATACCTTGTTAGCATCTTTAGGATCGACAAAACCTTTGGGTTGTACCATATACAACTCTTCCTCAGTGTCACCATTAAGGAACGCCGTTTTGACATCCATCTGCCAAATCTCATAATCGAAATGTGCAGCAAATGCTAACAAAATCCTCACAGATTTTAGCTTCGCTACTGGTGAGAATGTCTCATCATAGTCAACTCCTTGAATTTGTCGGAACCCTTTTGCGACAAGTCGAGCTTTATAGACGGTAACATTACCATCGGCATTTGTTTTTCTCTTGAAAATCCATTTGTTCTCGACAGCCTTACGGCCATCCGGTAAGTCCACCAAAGTCCACACTTGGTTTTCGTACATGGATCCCATTTCGGATTTCATGGCTTCTAGCCATTTGTCGGAATCTGGGCTCACCATAGCTTCTTCACACGTCGCAGGGTCATCATCGTTGTCCACCAACATGACGTTCAAGGCAGAGTCATACCAATCAGGAGTGGTACGGGCCCTTGTTGACCTGCGAGGTTCAGTAGTAACTTCGTTCGAAGTTTCATGATCATTATCATTAGCTTCCTCTCCAATTGGTGCAGGCGGCACAAAAACATTTTCCGGTGCTGCGCTACTCTCAAATCCGAGAGAAGGTTCAATAACCTCATCGAGTTCTACTTTCCTTCCAGTCACCTCTTTTGAGAGAAACTCCTTCTCAAGAAAGGATCCATTCTTTGCAACGAAAACTTTGCCTTCGGATCTATGATAGAAGGTATACCCAATTGTTTCTTTAGGGTATCCTATGAAGACGCATTTCTCCGCTTTGGGTTCTAGTTTATCAGGTTGTAACTTCTTTACATATGCCTCGCAACCCCAAACTTTAAGGAACGACAACTTAGGTTTCTTACCAAACCACAATTCGTACGGTGTCGTTTCAACGGATTTAGATGGTGCCCTATTTAAAGTGAATGCGGCTGTCTCTAATGCATAGCCCCAAAATGATAACGGTAAATCTGTAAGAGACATCATAGACCGAACCATATCTAAGAGAGTTCGATTACGACGTTCGGACACACCATTACGCTGTGGTGTTCCTGGCGGTGTCAACTGTGAAAGTATTCCACATTTCTTTAAATGCATGCCAAACTCATAACTTAGATATTCACCCCCGCGATCAGAACGCAGAAACTTAATCTTCTTGTTACGATGATTCTCCACTTCACTTTGAAATTCCTTAAACTTCTCGAAAGTTTCGGACTTATGTTTCATGAAGTAGACATACCCATATCTACTCAAGTCATCCGTGAAAGTGAGAACATAACGATATCCACCACGCGATGCTACACTCATTGGACCGCACACATCGGTATGTATTATTTCCAATAAGTCTGTAGCTCGCTCCATTGTACCAGAGAATGGAGTCTTAGTCATTTTTCCCATTAGACATGCTTCGCATCTTTCAAGTGATTCAAAATCAAGTGATTCAAGAAGTCCATCTGAATGGAGTTTCTTCATACGCTTCACTCCAATGTGACCAAGACGACAGTGCCACATGTATGTAGAATTATCATTCAATTTAATTCGTTTAGCATCTATGTTGTGAACATGTGTATCACTACTATCGAGATTCAGTAAGAATAAACCATTCATCTCAGGTGCATTACCATAAAAGATATTACTCATATAAATCGAACAACCTTTATTCTTAGACTTAAAAGAGTAACCGTCTCGCAGTAAACAGGATCCAGATATAATGTTCATGCTTAACGCAGGCACCAAATAACAATTATTTAAATTTAAAACTAATCCCGAAGGTAGATGTAGAGGGAGCGTGCCGACGGCGATCACATCAACCTTGGAGCCATTTCCAACGCACATCGTCACCCTCGTCTCTTGCCAGTCTTCGTTTATTCCGTAGCTCCTGTTTCGAGTTACAAATATGAGCAACCGAACCAGTATCAAATACCCAGGCACTACTACGATTACTAGTAAGATACACATCTATAACACATATATCAAATATACCTTTCTTCTTGATGTTGCCGTTCTTCAGATCCGCAGGTACTTGGGGCAGTTACGCTTCCAGTGACCAGCACCCTTGCAGTAGAAGCACTCAGTTTCAGGATTAGGACCAGCCTTGGGCTTCTTAGCAGGTGCGGCAGCTTTCTTGCCGTCCTTCTTGAAGTTGCCCTTGTTCTTAGGCTTACCCCGTTTCTTGAAATTGGTGGTCTTATTGACCATCAACACTTGTTGCTCCTTCTTGATCTCCACTTCAGCAGTTTTCAGCATGGACGACAGTTCAGGCAACGTCTTGTTCATGCAGTGCATGTTGTAGTTCATCACAAAGTTCTTATAACTTGGTGGCAGTGATTGAAGGAGACGGTGAATCCCCAATTCATTAGGAATCGATATTCCCAACTCTTGGAGCTTCTTAGCGTACCCAGACATGGTGAGCACGTGCTCGCTAACGGAGCTTCCTTCTTCCATCTTACAGTTAAAGAATTTCTTGGAGGCCTCATAGCTCTCCATTGCCGCGCGAGTCTCAAAAATTAGCCTGAGCTCCTTAATGATCTCGAATGGGTCGTGGTGCTCAAAACGCTATTGGAGCTCCGGTTCTAAACCGTACAGGATGGCACACTGAACTGTGGAGTAATGATTCTTCCGAGTGGCGAAAACATTCTTTTCGTCATCGGTGGCATTATCTGCAGGTGGGTCACCTAGCGGTGCATCGAGCACATAGGTCAACTGACCAGCCCTGAGGACGATCTTCAGTCCACGGAACCAGTCCGTGAAATTGCTTCCATTATTTTTAAGCTTTTCTTTCTCTAGGAACGCATTGAAATTGATGGAGGGGGTCACCATAATCTACAACAATTTGCAAGTAGTTTAGACTAAGTTTATGACAAATTGAGTTCAAATTTAATTATTAAACTAACTAGGTGAACTCCCACTCAAAACAACATCCCTCACATTGTCTTAGTGATTACACGAACCAAGTCCACTACACCAAGTCCGATCTTCACAAGAGAAGATGTAGTTTCATCGGCGAACAATCTTCATGTTCATCATATCAATTATATGACTCATGCTCTACCTTTCGGTATTCCGTGTTCCGAGACCATGTCTGTACATGCTAGGCTCGTCAAGATAACCTTAGTTTCCGCATGTGCAAATCTGGCTTGCACCCGTTGTATGCACACGTAGAATTACATCCGATCATCACGAGATGCTTCGAAACGACGAGTCTTAGCAACGGTGCCAACTAAGGGTGAACACTTTATTACTTGATATTTAGTGAGAGGGATCATCTTATAATGCTACCGTCGCGATCTAAGCAATACAAGATGCATAAAGGATTAACATCACAGGCAATTCATAATTAGTGTGATATGATATGGCCTTTTCTTCTTGCGCCTTTGATCTCCATCTCCAAAGCACGAACATGATCTCCATCATCACCAGCATTGCGTCAAGGTCAGTGGCGCCGCCTCATGGTTGTCCATCATCACCAGCAACTATTACAACTACTTGGAATAAAGCTATTACAAGATGAATAGACACGCAGGTCTTAACAGAATTAAAGACAACCATTAGGCTCCTGCCGGTTGCCATATTACAACAAGGATCATTGCATACATCAAATACAATCACAATCACATGTTGGCCATATCACATCACAAAACCCCTGCAAAAACAAGTTAGACGCCTCTAATTTTCTTTGCATGTTTTACGTGGTTTGGGGCTTTCGCATAAGACCGATCTTACCTACGAACAAGGACCACAACGTTGATACAAGTGTTGTCAAGATGCTCATTGTAAATTGAATCTTAACTATGGTGGGAGATACAGACACCCGCAAAGCCACTTGTGCAAAGCAAGTTGCACGTCAAGCGTGGAGCAAGTCTCATGTGCGATGACATGTAATGTTAGCCCGAGCCGCTTCATCCCACCATGCCGCAAGATGCAAAGTACACGCTAAGACACCGACAACAAAAGCATCAACTCCCACAAAACATTGTGTTCTACTCGTGCAACAGATCTACGCATAGATACGGCTCTGATACCACTGATGGGTTCGTAGCATGGAAAACAAAAAATTTCTACCGCAAGAACGAACAAAACCTAGATCTAATCTAGATAAAAGCCAAGATCTAATCTATTAGATATGAGCAACGAGATAGATGGGAACTAACCCTCGTAGATCCAAAAGCGTTAACGAGATTAGATCTCGTGGTTGATGTAGTCGATCACTTGCCGATCTCAAGATCGTGTGGACGATCCTTCCGGCGTCGCGTTCCAGCAGCGCTTCCGCCCGCGGTCAAGTAGACGATCCTTCCGGCGTTGCGTTCCAGCAGCGCTTCCGCCCTTGGTCAAGTTGACGATCCTTCCGGCACCACGATTCGGCAGCGCTTCCGCAGTCGGTCACACGTGCGGAGTCAAAGCAGACCTTCCTCTCCCCGTTCCAGCGAGCAGCGGAGGTAGTAGATCTTCTCCACGGAATCCCAGCAGCACGACGGCGTGGTGGTGGTGGTGGAGTAGAGAATTCTGCAGGGCTTCGCCTATGCCTGTGCAGAGGATGGTGGAGGAGAGAGGCGGCAGAGATTGGGGATTATGAGAGCAAGGGAGGAGGGGGCGCCCCCTGCCCCTCTATTTAAAGAGGGGATGGCGCCATGGGGAGGGGAGTCCTTGTAGGACTCCTCTCCTCCCTAGGCCGGCGGATTGGAGGTGGGGGGAGGAGTCCTCCTCCCCCACGAATCCGTATCTTGACCCACCAGGACTCCTTGATCCCTATCTTGATTTTCAAGCAAACTCCAAGATATCTTCTAGAACCTTCCGAAACATTCCGAAACCTTCTAGAATCCTCATACAAACACTCGGGAACATTTCCTATCTCATAAAATGATCTCCTATATATGAATCTTATTCTCCGGACCATTCCGGATCTCCTCGTGATGTCCCCGATCCATTCCGAGACTCCGAACAACATTCGGTCTCCAACGCACATTCCATATCTACTTAAAACAACTTCGAACCTTAAGTGTGTCACCCTACGGTTCGTGAATATGTAGACATGATAGAGACACATCTCCTATCAATAACCATCAGCGGGACCTGGAGATCCATAATGGCTCCCACATACTCAACGATGACTTCGCGATCGATTGAACCACTTACATATGAAACTAATTCCCTTTGTCTCACGATACTATACTTATCCGAGGTTTGATCGTCGGTATCTCCATACCTAGTTCTACCTCGTTACTGATAAGTACTCTTTACTCGTTCCGTGATATGTCATCCCTTGTGACCTAGTCACATGCTTGCAAGCTAACTAGATGACATTCCACCGAGAGGGCCCAGAGCATATCTATCCGTCATATGGATGGACAAATCCCAATCTTGGTTCATGCGCTTCAACACATACTTTCAGAATACCCAATGACACTTTTATAACCACCCAGTTACGAAGCGGCGTTTGATGTCATCAAAGTATTCATCCGGTGATGGTGATTAACATAACCTCATGGTCGAAGGAATAGGTTACTATGTGATTGAAAGCTTACAGCAATACGAACTTAATGACTTGATCTTATGCTACGCTTACTATGGGTGTGTGTGTCCATCACATCATTCTCCTAATGATATGACCTTGTTATTAATCACATCCTAATGTCCATGATCAGGAAACCATAATCATCAATTAATCAACAAGCTAGTTCAACAAGAGGCTTACTAGGGACTCTCTTATGTTTACAAAACACACATGTATTAGTGTTTCCTAATAATACAATTATAGCATGGGATGTAAACATTCATCATAAACATAAAGATATAATAATAACCACTTTTATTATTGCCTCTTGGGCATATCTCCAACAGAAGCTAGACATGATTTATAGGTCGGAGTTGATTAAAGTACAAGGTCCTCCTGGTCTGGTGTGCTTTGTGCCTCGGATCATGAGGGAACCACCAGTACCGAACATTCAATTGGCCAGAGGAACAAGGACCTATGATGGTAGCACTAGACCCGAGGATTGGCTTATTGATTACGCAACATCAGTCAAGATTGCAACTGGAAATTTGAGATGGGCAGTGAGGTATGTGCCTCAAATGTTAGAGGGGCCTGCGAGAGTTTGGTTGAACAACTTGCCACCAGGAAGTGTTAACTGCTGGATAGACTTTGAGGAGTTATTCGTTAGCAACTTCTCGAGCACCTACAAGAGGCCCAATAGGCCATAGACTTTGGCCTTATGTCGGCAAAGACCGAATGAGCCTGACCGAGATTTTCTGACTCGGTGGTGCAACGTGCGTAACTCGTGTGAAGGAGTAATTGAATCACAAGAAATTGCGTGGATCGCCCAGGGCTGTAGATATGAAAGTATGTTGTGGCAAAGGTTGCAGCAGATATGCCAACCACTTTGGCTGAGACAATCCGGATCGCGGATTCGTATGCTCTGGGAGACCCAACCCAACCCCGGCTAATGTGAAGCGAGGCGAATGAGGAGTATTATAACCGAGATGGCTCCGGGTCATCCAGAAGAAACGATTTCCGAGGAAAAATAAGAGACGAGCATACGGATTACAAATATAACTCGCAACAGGTGGCGGCGGTAAACCAAGATCAACCCAATGCCAGAGCCAGCCAACGCTAGAAAACTGGAGGTCAATAGTGGCAGCAAAAGGGTGAAGGCAAGAAGCCCTGGACTTCGGAGCAGAAGAAGTAATGGCAGGAGCGAAAAGATTGTCTGAGGTATATGTTCGAGTCTATTTTGGATCAACCTTGCAAATTTCATATGCCAAGTCCAAATAGCCTGGTGAATCATACAACCCGGCAGTTTGAGTGGATGAGGACGCTAGAATAGGGTAGTTCGGGGAATGCTCAGGCACCTCGGAACGAAGCACCTCGGCAGCTATTACTAACAAGGGAATGGACATCAACTAATGTTGCCTCCGCCTCTGCCGAGATACGAAAATCAGGAAAGGAGGGATGTTGTGCATCAAGTGAATAATAACCGGTAACAAGACCAAGGTTACCACGCAAATGAGGGACGAAACGAGTACAGGGAGCACCACCAAAGTTACTGTGTATTTACCACGGAAGAAACTGACCGAAAAAGCTTGCAGCGTCAGCATATGGAGGTAAATGCGGTAATGCCAGCGGTGGTGAGGTATATGCCTTGGTCAGATTAGGAGATTACATGGAGTATCAAGGATCACCCAAAGCTCATGCCAAGTACAGGAACCTACGCAATGGTCCTGGATCCGACGTTCATCGGGTCGAATCTCAACGTGAGGTTTTCCAAGGTGCTGATAGATAATGGCAGTAGCATTAACATCATGTACAAGGATACCATGCACAAGTTGGGCATATCAGAGAATATGCTTCAAGCTACAAGGACCAGCTTTCATGGCATTCTGCTAGGTATCTAATGTGAGCCAATTGGTAAGGTCCGGGTTGCTGTGCTGTTTGGTACAAGGGATAACCATCAAACTGAAAATTTGGAGTTCGAAGTGGTGAATTTCGAGAGCACCTATGACGCGTTGCTCGGCAGGCCCACGCTGAACAAGTTCATGGCAATTACCCACATCAGTTACTTAAAGATGAAACTGCCCGGACCAAGGGGAGTGATAACCGTATCAGGGGACTTCAGGCGTTCGATCGAGTGCACTTCTGCCGGATCTAACTTAGCCAAATCACTCATGATAGCTCAAGAAAAGAGGAGGATACAGGAAGTGGCGGCATTAGCTCAATCCGCGTAGCAACATATGCCGACCCTGACCAACCCGCATGGAAGTGTGTCATTCCAAGCAACCAAGGATACTAAGAAAGTGCCAATCGATGATTAGTTCCCAGAGCGCACCATAACCATTGGTGCCGGGTTAAGCAGCAAATAGGAAAACGAGCTCATCAACTTCCTCCGTGAGAATCGGGATATCTTTGCTTGGTCCACACAGGATCTGCAAGGTATGCCGAGGGAGTTGGCCGAGCACTCTTTGAATGTGAGACCCGGTGCTAAGCTAGTGAAGCAACCTCTCCGACATTTCGCTGAGGACAGAAGGAAAGTCATTGGGAATGAGATATCTAGGCTCCTTGCATCCGGATTTATCATGGAAGTACTCTACTCGGATTGGCTCTCTAATCCGGTGCTCGTGGAAAAGAAAAAAGATGACCTGAACGTGGCCGTGGTATGGCGCATGTGCATTCATTACACAAACCTGAATAAGGCGTGTCCGAAAGATCCGTTCCAACTACCTAGAATAGACTAAGTCATAGACTCAACTGCCGGATGTGAACTGTTGTCATTCATCGACGCATATTCTGGTTTCCACCAGATACCGTTGAACCCGGAGGGTCAAATAAAGACTGCGTTTATTACCCCGTATGAGGCTTATTGCTATCGCAATGTGCCGTTTGGATTACGTAATGCTGGAGCAACGTATCAGCGATGCATGCAAAAATGTTTACATGACCAGATATGTCGGAATGTGCAAGTTTATGTGGACGATGTTGTGATAAAAACTAAGGAAAGCAATATGTTCCTTGATGATATTCGGCAGACATTCGCGAACTTAAGATGGTTCCGGATGAAGCTTAACCTGGAAAAATGCACTTTTGGTGTGCCTGCAGGGAAATTGCTTGGTTTTCTGGTGTCCAACCGAGGTATTGAAGCTAACACAACAAAGATTCGGGCTATAAAAAGAATGGAATTGCCGAAGTCCCTTAATGATGTGCAGAAATTCACTGGTTGCCTGGCATCGTTAAGCCGGTTTGTATGTTGGCTGGGAGAGAAGACCTTGCCCCTCTACTAGTTAATGAAAAAGGCAGACAAATTTACATGGACACCGCAAGCGTACATCGCGTTTCGAGAATTAAAAAAGATGCTATCTACTGCACCAATCTTAGCCGCACCACTACCCAAGGAGGCAATGTTGCTATATGTAGCCGCGACCAACCGAGTCGGGAGTGTAGTAATTGTGGCGGAGCGTGAAGAGGAAGGAAAATTGGTGCAGAGGCCGGTGTATTACTTGAGCGAGGTGTTATCAGCTTCAAAACAGAATTACCCTCACTATCAAAAGATGGCATATGGCGTGTATATGTCGGCCAAGAAGCTCAAACACTACTTTGAGGAACACCCCATCAAAGTGATATGTGAGGCACCCATATCGGAGATTATGAGTAACAAAGATGCTAGTGGCCGAATAGCAAAGTGGGAAATTGAGCTAGCCCCATATGCACCACAGTTCGACAGAAGAGATGCGATCAAATCACATGCTATGGCGGATTTCTTTGTGGACTAGGCCGAGATGCAGTTGATGACCCACAAGTATAGGGGGTGTATCGTAGTATTTTTGATAAGTAAGAGTGTCGAACCCAACAAGGAGAAGAAGGTGTTGACGAGTGGCTTGGAGAAGGAACTCTCTGTAAATACCTATCAAATGGATTTTTAGGGGTTTTTGATACCGCAGGTAAATAAAGTACGAGTAAATGAAAGACACTAATAATAAATGCAACAAGTGGACCAATCCTTTCTTCATCAAAGGACAAGCCGGTTGTTTTATTTAAGATGACCAAACGTTCTCGAGGACACACGGGAATATGGTCAAGTGCTTTCGCTTCATATAGTTGATTAATCTTCTTTAGTTAGATAATTGGTGTGTGGGTGAACCTGTGCTAATGTACTGACCTTCCTAGGACTAATACATACTTGTGATTATACCCCTTGCAAGCATCCGCAAGTACAAGAAAGTAATTAAGATAGAAACCTAACCACAACTTTAAACTCTGAGATCCTACACTCCCTTGTGCAAAGGTTTCCTAACGGGGGTTTAGGTTTCTGTCACTCCGGCAACCCCTACCATTAGTAGCCAAATACACAATGCATTCCCCTAGGCCCATAAAGGTGAAGTGGCATGGAGTCGATGTTCACATGACACCACTAGAAGAATAACACCACAACTTAAATATCAAACCATTGAATCTTGCTCAACACAATTCCACTACTAACAACATGACTTCTCCCATGTCCTCAGTAACTAAACGAACTACTCACAAGACATCATATGGATCAAGATCAGAGATGAAATAATGATAAGTAACAATCTGAACATAAACGATAATTTAATGGTTCCACTCAATAGCATAAACTACAACAAGTAATCAACACCGGGAAAGTTTCCCCTAAGAACTATGCAAGATTCAACCCAATTGTTACAGCGGTATGGAGTGGTGATGATGGTGCTAGTGGAGACGATGATGATGACAATCCTGATGAAGTCCAACTTGATGACGGTGTTGATGGCGATGATCTCCCCTCTCTGGGAAGGAATTTCTCCGGTAGATTTCTGCCTCCTAGAGAGCTCTTTCTCTCTCTATAGTTTTCCGCCCCTCAGAGGTGGCAGAATCTTTCTGTGGTCGCTCCCCGAGTCTTAGGGTTTCGGGAGGATAATATACACCAAAGAGCAGAGCCAGAGGTGGGCCAGGGTGGCCACACCACCCGGTGGCACGGCCAAGGGTGGCCCATGCCAGGGGTTGGTGTGGGCCCCCTGTGGCCCATCTCCGCTCCCCTTTTGGCATCCTTCGTCTTCTGGAAAAATAGGATTTTCCATGTATTTTCTGGAATTTTTCGATCTTCGTGAATTTCGCCTCCAAACAGTGCCTTTTCCATCAGAATCCTGACTTTAGAAGTCCATCCTCCAAAAGTCATCAACCATGCAAAACAAATGAAATAAGATAAGTATCATCTCTTAATATGAAATATATCAATGAATAACAGTAAATTATGATATAGAATAGTGATGCAAAATGGACGTATCGACTCCCCTCAAGCTTAGACTTCGCTTGTCCCCAAGCAAAAACTGAGCTCAATAAACATGACCTCAGGTTTATGGAGTGAAGTGTCGATAAAAGAATACGAACAAGAAGCATCACATTCATCAATATACAAATCATAATAGAAGACAACTCACTATTATATAACTTAACTTGTAGTAGGTAAAGGAAACACAATAAAGATACACAAAGAAATCATAATTGGTAATGGCAAACTTTCCTCGTGGTCAAAGAATATTTAACAATTTGCAGAAGTTCAAACATAATGGGGTTTTCAATGATAGCTTTGAAAGTAATACTCACTAAGATAAGAGCAATGTGCAAAACAAGGAACATAAGAAACATGATTAAATAAATCATCATATGAATGAATGAAACACAACAACTCAAAATACTTGCTGAGATAGAAGGGAATAGGTTTACTGACTCAACTAAAAAGTAAAAGATAGGCCCTCCGTAGAGGGAAGCAGGGATTTGAAGTTTCATAAAGAGCTTCCAAAAATTATGGTACTAATGAACTTTCATCTCTCATTGCCCCTATCATAAGCATCTTTAGGTGATTAAGGTTAAAGTGATCAAATATGAGGATATGCTTGACAAGTTATAAGCTAAAAATCTCATGCCCCTTACTTATGAAGACCGTTCCTCATGCTACTCAACTTTAGTCACAAGTAAGTTCTTGTCATTGTAAGTACATGTGTATCATAGAGAACCGCCAACAGGGTACCCCTTGCCCGATGATACGGAAGAATCCCCATATCAAAATGACAAGGCAAGCAGACAATGAGCATCTCAGCATCCTTTTATTTCCTATTTGCATAGACACTTCCATAATGCAAACCATCATATATGATAACTTCTCTATTCATGATATGACTCTACTGAAAAAGGTAAAAAGATAAAAGATAGTGATGTGATACTGCGGCACTCCCCCAAGCTTGGAACAAACCAAGGGGATGCCAAAACCTGATGACGAATTACTCCTTCAGTGGTGGTGGTGTTCTCTCAATGAGATTTTCAATCAATTTCCTCAAGTCCTCAATCTCGAAGGTGAGAGTACAAATCAACTTTGAGTTGTGCTCAATGCGGTTCATGATCATGTTGGGTTGTGAATCCCAGCTCGTACGATTCTTCCCCACTCTTCCTCCTTGAAGTATTCTTTTCCTGCATGGTTAGAACGGGGCATATCCCAATTGAAGGGTAATTTTTCCTTGGACATATTCTGGAATTGATGCTCATGAATAAGGGTATGGAAGGGATTCTTGGTGCGTGGAGGAGGTGACCGTGAAGCCAAGCAATGACGCAGAGTCTTCCCTCTAGTGGACATCCGTGTAGTCCTTTTGAACCTGGCAGGATTTGCCACCACTCCAATGCTTGCAATGGTGGTCCTGGTGTTCGGGCGCTGGTCTTCCTTTTCCTCCTTTTCGACTTCACTCTCGGTGTCCTCCTGCTCAGAATCTTGGAGATCCTCCTCCGCAGGCTCCTTGCCCTTATCGTTGGTGGCGACCATTGTGCTTCTAAACTTTAAGAATAGTTCCTGGCAGAAACAGAGCAAAACGAAAACACGACGAGAACATTATATACGAACCTCGGGGGATCTGGGGGATTATATATTATGAACTTTTACAATAAAAGGAAAGTATTGGGAGAAAATGGGTAGGAGACAGGCTCCAGGGTGGCCACACCCCCTGGTGGCGCGACCAGGTGGGCCCGCACCACGGCGTGGTGTGAGCCACCCGGGCTCCATTTCCATCCCTCTTTCGAATCGTTGCTTTCTTATTAGATAAAAACTACAAAAATATAACTTGACAGATTTTTCGCGGACCTTTTCTTACCAGAACTGTTACCTATTCAAAAACAGACTCTTCAGGTCTCCGAACTTGGCTTTTAATAAATTATTCCGGAATCACCGCTTGAATAACATCAATATCTTCATCCTCTTAAACATATTGTTTGAGTCATTTAACCATCCACCATCTTATTACACCATTTCTCCTACAACCTGAGAATTTCTTTCACACAAAACTTCACACAATTCTCATTAGCAACGTTAGTGCATGCAAGGTAATAAACCTTTAAGTTCAATTTTAACTGAAATCCATCAAAACATAAGCTACTATAGCAACTCCTTCCGAGAGCCCAAAAGGAATTCAAAAAGGAAATCAATTCAAGAGGCAAATGCAAGGGTGCAAAAATCTGTCAAAACAGACTAGCAGGTAAAGATCATTTTTTTTGAAAACTTCTGTTGCTCAAATCAAAAAGTGCAAAACTAACAAAAGTTAAATAACAACCTGGGGCATGCACACAAAAAATACAGATCAGTACGAGATTCTGGAATTTTTAACGTTTTTTATAGTGACACACAAAAATCTGTTTCGGGACAGCAACTTCCCCAAAATCTTAATTCTCTCTCATTATAGGTTGATCTTGACACAAAACCCGAACAAAAAGGATAAGGAGAGGTTATTACCGAAGTGATAACTTCCAAGACTCAAATAAACAAAAACAACTGGAAGCACAAATATATTGGGTTGTCTCCCAAAAAGCTCTTTCTTTATAGCCATTAAGATGGGCATGATAGTTTCAATGATGCTCACATAATAATATGAACTGAAGTAAAAGAGAGCATCAAGAGGAAAAAATACACATGTTTAAGTCTAACCCACTTCCTATGCAAGGGGATTTTGTAATAAAATAAATTGTTGAAACCAGAGGCTGCTAGCATAGGAGGGCAAAATAAGTGCAACATAAAGACTTTCAACATAAAGCGAGGAAACTTAATATTATTGAGATGCATAAGAACACTTTTCCCTCTCTCATAGTAACTTTCAGTATCATGCATAAATTTAACGATATAACTAACACAAGAACCATTGCACCAATGATCACTTGTTCTAACAGAAAACACAGGGACACTAGCTCTCATAACACTACTTTGTGAAACAATATTAGAAGCATACTTACAGAGGATAGTGTGTCCATCTTTTACATATTTAGCGACAAAGTCTTTCACATTTGCTATTTCAGGTTCAACAGCTATTTGTTCATTAGGTTCAATAGCTTTATTTGTTCTTTCATTAACCATACTAGCTATCGTAGGATGTTACTTTATCTTAACTTGGAAAGGCATTTTCTCAATCTAAGGTTCAGGTAAAACATGATTAGCAGTATAAACTTCAGTATTTCTTGCAGGAACACAATTAACAATATCTTTATAAGGTTCATGATACTTATTCCACTTCTTTTTAGGAATTTCAATATAAGAAGCAAAAGCCTTAAAATAAGTTGCAATACTTTGAGAATCAAGACCGTAAGCTTTACTAGTATTTTGGAAGTCATCAGTTCCCATAAAAGATTCAATTCATTCATAATCATAATTTATACCTGACTTTCTTCCTTTATCATTCTCCCATGCTTCAGCATTGTCTTGAATACGGTCCAGAAGATCCCATTTAGCTTCTTCTTTCATATGTGTAAATGATCCAGCACAAGAAGCATCCAATAGATCCTTATCATGAAGAGGAAGTCTTGCATTAAAGTTATTGATAATATTGTTAGGGAGATCATGAATAGGACATTTGAGCATTAGTAACTTCAATATCCCCCAAGCTTGAGCTGTACTCTCTCCATCAAGAGGCCAAAAGTTGTATATTTGATCCCGATCTTTATGAATCTCACTAGGAGGGTAAAATTTGGAATAAAAGAGGGGCACTACTTCCTCCCTTTCGAGATATTGGCCATTCTTCAGCAGCTTATACCATTCCTCAGTTCTCCCTTATATTGTTAATGAGAATAACTTCTTCTTGACTTGATCGGTTGTAATACCTGCACGCTTGAACAACCCGCATAATTCGTGTATAAAGAGCAAATGATCACCATGATGGACTGTTCCATCTCCAAAATAGTAGTTATCCATAACACGATCAATAATTATTGTAGGTATTTTGAAAGTATCATTTTCAGCAGGTGGTGGTTCATCTACTACCTTAGCAGTGGTAGTAGCATTACGAAATAAGAAACTAAGTGAATTATCCATATTGAAATAAAGTAACTAACAGAAATAAACAATACTCACAGTAGAAGTTTCCTTTACCAGTTCCACTCTCCAATAGCACTTCACTCCTCGGCAACAGCGCCAGAAAATGGTCTTGATGACCCACAAGTATAGGGGGTGTATCGCAATATTTTTGATAAGTAAGAGTGTCGAACCCAACATGGAGCAGAAGGTGTTGACGAGTGGCTTGGAGCAAGAATTCTCTGTAAATACTTAGCAAACGGATTTTTAGGGGTTTTTGATACTGCAGGTAAATAAAGTACGAGTAAATGAAAGATAATAATAATAAATGCAGCAAGTGGCCCAATCCTTTCTTCAGCAAAGGACAAGCCGGTTGTACTACTTAAGATGACCAAACGTTCTCGAGGACACACGGGAATATCGTCAAGTGCTTTTGCTTCATATAGTTGATTAATCTTCTTTAGTTAGATAAGTGTTGTGTGGGTGAACCTGTGCTAATGTACTGACCTTCCTAGGACTAATACATACTTGTGATTATACCCCTTGCAAGCATCCACAAGTACAAGAAAGTAATTAAGATAGAAACCTGACCATAACTTTAAACTCTGAGATCCTACACTCCCTTGTGCAAAGGTTTTCTAACGGGGGTTTAGGTTTTTGTCACTCCGGCAACCCCTACGATTAGTAGCCAAATACACAATGCATTCCCCTAGGCCCATAAAAGTGAAGTGTCATGTAGTCGACGTTCACATGACACCACTAGAAGAATAACACCACAACTTAAATATCAAACCATTGAATCTTTCTCAACACAATTCCACTACTAACAACATGACTTCTCCCATGTCCTCAAGAACTAAACGAACTACTCACAAGACATCATATGGATCAAGATCAGAGATGAAATAATGATAAGTAATAATCTGAACATAAACGATAATTCAATGGTTCCACTCAATAGCATCAACCACAACAAGTAATCAACACCGGGAAAGTTTCCCCTAAGAACTATGCAAGATTCAACCCAATTGTTACAAGAGTATGGAGTGGTGATGATGGTGCTAATGGAGATGATGATGATGATGATCCTGATGAAGTCCAGCTTGATGAAGGTGTTTATGGCGACGATCTCCCCTCTCTAGGAAGGAATTTCTCCGACAGATTTTTGCCTCCCGGAGAGCTCTTTCTCTCTTTGCAGTTGTTCGCGTCGAAGAGGCGGCGGAATCTTTCTATGGTCGCTCCCCGAGTCTTAGGGTCCCGGGAGGATAATATACGCCAAAGAGCAAAGCCAGAGGTGGGACAGGGTGGCCACACCACCTGGTGGCGCGACAAAGGGTGGCCCGCACCAGGGGGTGGTGTGGGCCCCTTGTGGCCCATCTCCGCTCCCCATTCTAGCATCCTTCGTCTTCTAGAAAAATATGATTTTCCATGTATTTTCTGGAATTTTCTGATCTTCGCAAATTTCGCCTCCAAACAGTGTCTTTTCCATCAGAATCCTGACTTTAGCAGTCCATCCTCCAAAAGTCATAAACCATGCAAAAACAGATGAAATAACATAAGTACCATCTCTTAATATGAAATATATCAATGAATAACAGTAAATTATGATATAGAATAGTGATGCAAAATGGACGTATCAGCAGTACGAACCACCTCTGCCAGACTCTAATTATTGGCGAATGCACTTTGATGGATCAAAACTGAAAGAAGGGCTGGGCGTCGAAGTTGTGCTTACCTTGCCCAAGAAAGATCAACTAAAATATGTCCTCCAAATCCACTTCAGCGCCTCGAATAATGTCGCAGAATATGAGGCACTGGTGCATGGCCTCAAGGTGGCAAAAGAAGTAGGGATACGTCGGATACAGTTCATTGGAGACTCGGATTTGGTGGTGCAGCAAGTATCTGGAAACTGGGATGCCTTGGATGCCAACATGGCCCGTTATAGATTTCATGTGCAAAAGATAAGTGGATTCTTCAAGGGATGTGAATTCCACCACGTACCTCAGATTGAAAATGAGGCACCGACATACTTTCCAAGTTGGGCTCATCCCGACAACCAATCCCGCCAAATGTTGCCTGGGAGCACTTAAGAAAACCATCTATTACCCCGTCACCGGAGTCCGAGTCAATTTATATCCTAGCCTTCTCCGGTTCAGAAGCTACGCCAATGGAGATAGATTGAGGGCACTTCAGCAAACCCCGGGACTGCTTCGGCAAACCCGGGGACTGCCTCAGCAAACCCGGGGACTGCTCAGCTAAACCGGCATGAGTTATGTTAGTGGAGGCAATGGAAATCGATGAGGAAAATTTTCCTATCCGAGCTATACCTGCTTGGGCCAAGCCAATATTTGATTTCCTGAAAGAGGGAATCTTGCCGGATGATGTGGTGCTCTCAAGGCAAATACAGAGAATAGAAAAGTCCCATACCATTATCAATGCCGAACTATACAAAACAAGTGTAACCACAGTGCTGCAGCGATGCGTTTACCCGAAGGAAGGGCTTGACATACTCCGAGACATCCACCAAGGAGAATGTGGCCATCATGCATCTTCAAGAGCGTTAGTGGCAAAGGCTTTTCGGCATGGATTTTATTGGCCAAGTGCTTTGGAGCAAGAAGATTTGGTGAGGAAATGCAATGGCTGCCAGAGATATGCCACAAAACCCCACCTGCCAATGTCGGAACTCAAAACTATTCCTATCACTTGGCCATTTGCTGTATGGTGCCTAGACATGGTATGACCATTTAAGCCGGCTAAAGGAGGAATGACCCATATCCTAGTTATGGTGGGAAAATTTACCAAGTGGATTGAAGTTAAGCCAATCAGGAAATGTGATGGGGCGACATCGGTGAAGTTCCTCAAGGATATAATCCTGAGATATGGCTATCCCCATAGTATCATAACTGATAATGGCACTAATTTTGCTTAAGGAGCATTTGCGAGGTTCTACCAAGAAAAGAAGATCCGGCTAGATGTCGCCTTTGTCGCCCACCCCGCATCGAACGGGCAAGTGGAAAGATCCAACGGACTAGTTCTGTTCGGGATAAAACCCCGGCTCATAGAGCCGCTGCAAAGATCAATAGGGTGCTGGATAGAAGAACTACTAGCGGTATTGTGGAGTTTAAGAACAACTCCAAATCGATCGACAGGCTATACGCCATTTTTTCTAGTATATGGGGCAGAAGCTGTACTACCAACCGACATAGAGCATGAATCACCAAGGGTCACCCAGTACACAGAAGCCAAAGTGTGAGACACCCGACAAAATGATGTTGATCTGCTGGAAGAAGCGAGAGAACTAGCCTTGTCCAGATCCGCCATATATCAGCAAAATCTTCGACGCTACCATAGCCAGAAAGTAAACCGCCCGAGTTTTCCGGGAAGGTGATCTCGTACTCCGGCTGGTGCAGCGCGCTGCTGACATGCATAAGTTATAACCTCCATGGGAAGGACCTTTCATTGTAAGCAAAGCTTTGCACAATGATTCCTACTACCTTATTGATGCACAACCACAGGAAAAGAACAAGGCGAACATGTTCGGAGAAGAATCTAAGCGACCATGGAGTGTAGCACTACTTCGTCCTTTTTACACCTCACAAAGAGGTGAATGTATCTGAGCTACTCATATGTCGGTATGTATGCCGGCAATGGGTTTATTAATGAAACTTTGGCACACCAAGCAGAAACTCAGGAACTGCCATAATAATTGTTTTTCTTGCTTTTGTATTTTTATATATCGGTTTGGTTAAGTTGCTTACATCTTAGCCGGATTAGTAATGTGTGAGCACCAAAAACCCAACTCTTCGACTTTGCTGCTGTCCAACAAGAATTGGCTTCATGGTAAGTAAGAGAACAAGTTTGGAATTGCAAAGCACATGAAAAACGACTAAGGGAAAGAACCTAAGCGAGCTGACATTTGTTATTCAGACTAACCCCTTATTTAGTTTATTTGTCTACCGCCGGATTATTTTGAGCTAATCTCAAAGTTTCAAGTATTGTTAAGTCAATTTTTGAACCTCATACTTGTAAGTCATGAAACCGAATCAAGGTAGACGTGGGCTGAGTCAAAAATTGGAGGAACAAGAAAAGGAAACTCGGGGACTTCGTCCACCATAATCCGACACTAAAAACTTAGTAGCAAACAACAATAACTATAGAAAAACCGAACCAAGGTGCTTAAATACATATTCACCCGGCATTCCGGGGATCTGACAAATATGGTTAAGTGTTTTTATGCTCAAGGAGCAGGAGTAGAAGCCGAGTCATCAACCGACGGAGGGGGTAATTCAGAGTCTGTGGGCATGGCGCTAGCCTCAGCCTCATCTTCTGGGTTGGCCCCTCGTCTTCCAGATCTTCAACATCGTTGCCAAGTTTGGAAGCCTCGCCCTCACTTCCCTCGTCCTCCTCACCCACAGAAGCGATAGCATCATCAAATGCGTCAAGATAGCTCGGACCATCATTCTAGGCATGGCAGAAAGAATACTGGATGAGCTTGTTGGCGCAAGCTTGGCGTTGAGCAATGCACTCTGGATTACTGGACCACCTTGATCCGGTGCGCATATGCTCAAGTAGCTCCAAGTCTATATCTTCATACCATGAGAGGACGAACTGCAGTGTAGTGTCAGCCCCGGCTCGTGCGACAGATTCTTGCCACAGGTTCAGCTGAGTCTCACACTCCATCAGCTTTGCTATAAAAGCAGCATTTCCTTTGGGAGTAGGCTCAGTGGGCCAGAGAGAGTTGAACATCCGCATCGCCGCCGGCATGATATCTGCACCATAATTCTTCACCAACTCCATGCGAGTGACGAGGCTCACCAGCAGATCCTCTGTCTCGTAAGGGGTTGACCCGGCAGTAGGACCTGTGGGAATACCACGTTGCTCGCGAGACCAGGTTACAGCGGCAGCAGCGAGAGTGTCACCTTCTGGGAACTTGCATGCGAACAGAACAGAGGAAATATTGAGCAAAAGCACTAAATCCGGAGAGATAAAAATTGAGTAAGGGAAAGGAACTCACGGGAAATCTGGAAGAGAAGACGTTGGAGCTCGACATGGACATTGGCGCTGTTGGCTTGGAGTCTTTCATATTCGGAGGTTACCGATGTAAGTTTTACTTTGGCTTCCTGCAATAAGTCCTTTTCCTTGGAAACTTGCATGGTCAGACGCTCCTTTTCCTCAGCAAACTCCTGGCTAGCCTTATCTAGCTTGGAATTATGGAGGTCCTTAAGCCTCTGGATTTCGGCATTCGGCCAAGAATCTCCGAGTTCTGGAGGCGCAGCCGAGCTATCTCGTTATCCTTCTTCTTCAATTCATCCTGATGCTTTCCTGCTTGTTCGAGAAAATGTGTCATCATATTAGGAATAGGTACGCTATCTTCAAGGGAAACTGCAATATTGGGTTAATCCGACGGAGCTGAAGTATAAATATCTACCGAATCAAGGAAAGAGCGCACGATTGTCAAGAGAACAAGACAAGTTACCCTGGATTTCAGCCAGATTCTTGCGCATGATGATGTTCTCAGCCTCAACCTCGGCTGCATAAGTCGGATTACAAATTAATAATCACTAAGGATAACAAGCAACGAAAAGGAAAAGGTCTTGAGCAAAGAAAGTTACCCTTCCTCTAGTGATCCTCTAACAGCTTGCCGTAACATGCGCGAACGTCTTTGTAGGAGTCCAGCGGGCGTTGGAACTCAGCAGTTCGCCAGTTAGTGGTGATCTGAGAAAGAAGACAATGTTAGTTCACAGGCAAAGTGAAAACAATTCGATGTATTCAAGATCCGGGCCAAGTGGAACTTAACCCGGCTCTAGGAGTGTGGATATTCAAATTATTCAAGATCCAGGCCAAGTGGAACTTAACCCGACTCTAGGAGTGTGGATATTCAAATTATTCAAGATCTAGGCCAAGTGGAACTTAACCCGGCTCTAGGAGTGTGGATATTCGAAGTATTCAAGATCCGGGCCAAGTAGAACTTAACCCGGCTCTAGGAGTGTGGATATTCAAATTATTCAAGATGCAGGCCAAGTGGAACTTAACCTGGCTCTAGGAGTGTGGATATTTGAATTATTCAAGATCCGGGCCAAGTGGAACTTAACCCGGCTCTAAGAGTGTGGATATTCGAATTATTCAAGATCCGGGCCAAGTGGAACCTAACCCGGCTCTAAATTTATCACTATCTAGAAATGCTATGGATTTACACTAAGATTCTCTAGGAGCATCCAACCGAGTAATAAATTAATCCCTCGGAGGCTCGAGGACTAGGGATTTATCTATAAGCATTCATGTACATAGAACAGCACAACCGAAGAAAAGGGTTACCTCCATCATGCGGCCAGCCAAAGAGATAGCCTTGGTGGCGGAGTTCATCTGCGAGCTAAATTCCACTAGGCCGAACTTCTCCGACAGATCATCCTTTGGATCAATAAATTCGGCATTGTTCCAGTTGTTTACATATTCTATGAGCAATGGGCTGTAACTTTCGCTGCTGGGAGTATGGCTCGTCACTAAGTTTTTGGTGTGGGCCTCTCGCCTCACGGACTGAGCAGCAGCGGGACTGGTATATAGGACCAGTTTCCTACCGCCCTCTGATCCGGTAGCGGGAGACCCAGAAGCGAAGCCCTTGGCTGGCCCGACAGCTTTCTTGAGCTTGCCGGATGACGCAGGATGCTAGAGAAGAGACGAGGCTGCAGATCCAGACGACGCTTGGGAAGCTGGCTGGAAGATGTCCGCAATGGACACCATAGATCCGGGGGCAGCGGATTGAGTTTTTGTCTTTAGAGGCTTGGTTGCGGATGTTGCTGTTGTTGCTGGCTTTGGTGCCGAGTCCGGTGATGGGGCTGATGCTGCTGTGCTGATGCTGTTGCTGGTGCTGCTGGTGTCACTGGTGCTGTTGGTGGTGCTACTAGCGCTAGAACTGCTGGTGCTGCTGGTGTTGCTGGTACTGGTATTGTTGGTGCTGAAGAAATAGAAGCTAAAGAAGTTGTTGGGGGCGGTGCTGATGAAGTTGGCACCTTAGATCTGGTTGGTCGTGGTGGAGTATAGGAGCTAGGGAGGTGCGGCATTGCCGTATCCTCGGCCGCCCCGCTCCTCCCCATGCCAACGTTGCCTTCCTCATGATGAGGTGGGCTCTGATCATGCGTAGCCGCAGAGTCCTCTTAAATAGGACTGAGCGGGCGAACGTCGTCGTCACGGGGGGAGAAGGACTGCTCCGGATCGGAGAGGAGAACCTAGAACCGCTCTAGGGAATGACCCTAGGAGCTCTGGAAAAATAAAAAGCAGGAAGTCAAAAAGAGAAAGAAAATAGATAAAAGGCAAGGGCAAAGGCAGAACTAGAAAAACCCAAAAGCAAACAGAAAACGACTTACTCGTCCGAGGTTGGGGGTGCCCGAGGTTTGGGTTCCCTCCGGACCGTGCTCTTGGCTGCTGGCTTGGCCGAGGCTTTCACCCTGGACTTCTTCTGCCTCTTCTTGCGAGAGGGGTAACCTCGAGGACCTGACCGTCCGGGTTAGCTGAAGATTCGGACATAAGAAGGAATGCGTAAGAGATGGGCACCGGGTCAAGTACCTCAAGAACCTCAACATCCGCATCATCATCATCAGGCCAATCCCTTAAAGAACATGCCTTACTAGAGGTGCGTTTGGTGATGTCTGGTGTGGGCAAGAAGCTCTCCGGGTCAGGCTCCTCCTCGTTCTGCTCGGCATGATCTGCCACACACTTGCTCCCCAGCACCTGGCCATCCTCAAGTGGTTGCTGGAGAAATCACTGAGAACAAAAGTATTAGTGGTCGAGTTAGAGACTGCCCGGTATACTGAGAAAATCCGGAAAAACAACAAGAGAGAAATTTACCTTTGGAGGCGGGTTATCCCGGGTATAGGGCGCAAGCCCCCATTCCAAAGAATTAGAGAACTCCTTCTCCACATTGAAGATGGCCTTGACCCGACGGAACACCGCCGAGTTTTTGAGCTCCAAGGAGGAATTCCGGTGGGGGTCGAGGGGCCGCTCAGGTAGCAGATCTTGTGGGCACGTTTCTGTAGGGGGAGACCCGGCTGCGGACGAATGTGATCATGATATCCTTGCCCCGCAACCTCTCCTTGAGCAACTCCTTGATCCGGCGGTCGACCAAGTTCGCCAGAGCCATGGGCCGCTTTGAGATTTTGTCCCACAGAGAGGTGTCCGGGACTCCGAGCTTGAAGGGGAGGAGCCGGATCAAGTCCTCGTCCGTGGTATTCCGGACGTAGAAGAAGGTCCGGGCCCAACCTTTGCAAGACTCGAGCTCGGTGATCTGGGGGAACGCGGAGTTCTTATGGGGAGATATGGAGGCAACACCGAATTGGGTCAAGTGTTATTCAGCCAGAGTAAGGTGCGGGTCCGGGAAAACGTTTTTCCGCAGACCAAAGAACTTGATCCACATATCCTTGGAGGGCCAGAGGCCAAGGTACCCCTCTATGCCGGAGGCAAAAGAGGAGAGAGAGGTAATGGTGTTGGCAGGGAGATGGTGTGGTTGCAATTAATAGATAGAGATGAAATCATGAAACAAGTCAGAAACAGGAAGGCCAAAGCCGCGTTGGAAGTGGGAAAGGAAAACAACGAACTCCCCTAGATTTGGAGAGCGACTGATCTCTTTGGCGGCGAGGCGGCATGCGAAGCCCGCGGGGATGCGGCGCATGGCGTATAGCCAATCGATGTCATCTTGACAAACGAAGGCACCATCCTAGCCGCCGCGCTCGTGGGCTTCATCTTCTTCCTCCTACCGAGCAACGACGACAGCCTCCTCTTCAGTCATGGCGAGGTTGAGGTCCTCAAGGGCGAAATCGGAGAAGAGGTAGCCCGCTACGGGGAAACTTGAAGCGCAGGGCCCCGTGGCGAAGAGCTTGAGCGGAGGCAACGACGCGGTCGCTAGGTGCGACTGGGCACAGTTGCGGTGGCGCGACGCTGTAGCAGGAGCAGTGGCAGCGGAGGCGTCACATCGGAGAAGAAGAGAGGCAGGGGCGCTAAGTGTGGGGAAATCCCCCAAGATGGCCCCTGTCTCCTATTTAACCGCGTGTTGCGGGGCGCATAGTGGGATCCTTCGCGGCAGCCCAACCGCACAGTGTGACCGTGTACGCAGAGGATCCACCAATCAGGTGTGAGCCACATCAAGGGGCACAGGGAACAAAAGATACCATGACATGATGTGGTGTTACGGTTAACGAGGCGCTGCTGCGACAGGATGTGCGGAGCAGTTATTCCTGACATTACTACAGTAACCGCGCAATAAACAGGCGTGGCCCTTAAAATGAGGCAAGGTGATGATTACCCTCCACGTAGGACGTGGGGAAGCGTATGAGAGAAGGAAAGGTAACTCAGATACGAGAGAAAAAACCCGACCAGCGAGGAATAACTCGGAACAAGCCAAGGGGAACATCAAAATGAAGAGTCCGGGTTACATGATAACTCAGCGGAAGAAGCGCAGATTCGGATAGGGTAACCTGCTGTGGCCTTAACAACTGAAGTTGCTAAGACCGCACCAGCTTCGGGGACTAATGTTGGGGGGATACCACCGGGTAGGGTCACCCCGGGGTATAAAGGCCGAGTTAGCCGAGGTACGGCACGGTTAAAGCAAGTGCAGGCCGGGTCACCTCAAGGCAGGCCAACTTACGGAGTAACCCGGCCTGTGGGGCATCTGCCTAGCATTACCCCGGCCGGCATAAAATATATGTCGGCCATGTTTGTCTATCTATTATGCAGGAACCCTCATAGCCGGGTTAGCCAAGCGCTAGCCGGACTACCACTTGGCTTCCAAGAGAAGGAAGGAATCTACCGCTGGTTAAAAGGTGGCCTTTGCTAGATGTAGAGTGAGCGAAGCAAAGTAGAGGGAAGGACCAGCGGGGCAGGGCGACCAAGATGACGCGAGCAGTGTCGGCTGACGTAGCCCATGTCTGGTGACACTAAAAGGCATGGATTACGTAGAGGGTTACACCCATAGTCTAGAAAAACCGTTAAAGTAAATAAAGAAGCATCTAGCTTTAACCAAGGGGCATATTCGGGGAATATGCTGCCATGTGTGCCCTAACTTTGTAACCCGGGCTCCCCTATATAAGGAGCACTAGGGCCTCCATTGAAGGGGACCGATCATTTTCTCTGTCCAAGGTAGAACTCTAGAGCTAGGTTGTGGGGGTAAGAGACATAGTCTCCTTCTCACGAACAACTCGAGGAGCACTTGTAACCACCATTGATAGAGGAAATACAACAACATCTGTGCGTGGAATCACCACGCTATCTCTCCCTGGGTTCCCCTAGCGCTCATTGGCCCCATCTTTAGCCTATCCATGGCATCTGTTGTGCCACCACCACGACATGAGATGCGCTAGTAGGAAAGATTGGATCTTTCTTGCTGTTTTCGTTTTGCCTTTTTTATCTATTTTGATCTAGGGCAGTGGCAAGATCTGGTTTGTCTTGGCCAAGAAGTTGGTAAAAACTGGTCTAGATATGAGTGGGAGGTCACGTGGCTGACGTCCACGATCAACCACTAAAGTTGTTTTTCTTGTTGGACAAGAATACGATAGCTGTACCCTCTCAAAAGTTACAACTAAGAGTTAGCTGGTGTGAGTCGAAAAGGTTCCGACTTGCAAGTTTATTTGTTTCTTTTTCCTCAAAGAAGGTCTAGTCGGATTACCCTGCTATTTGCTGCAATACTACAAGTCGGACATTTTGGGTTAGTGGGCTCATATTGTTGGGGCACTACCAATTATCTTCGATAAAGTGTGAGAGATTCAGACTCTCTCTACAGGGCACTTGGTAGCTATACAGAGCTATCACAATAGTTTTGGGCTTCGGGGTAAGGAGGGTTGTCGGACAACCCAACATGAATCAGATAGAGATCTGATTGGCAAGGTGTTGCCTACTCAGAAGGTTCTTTGACTAGCAGTGACACAAAGGTTCACTAGTTGGATAATTCACTATCAACTGTCGGAGGGATATCAGTCTTAGTGGGAGTGTGCACGATTAAAGAGTTTAATCTGCCTTCTCCTATTACAGATACACTGTCTTAAGTGTTTTGCATCTTTCATTTTTAGATGGCACCAACTAACACCATTTAGATTTCCAGTTTTGTGTTGCGTATGATCCTTGAGAAGGACAAGCTAAATGTAACAAACTTTACCAACTGGTATCATAACTTGAGAATCATTCTCAAGCAAGAGAAGAAGGAACATGTTCTAGACAATCCGATTCTAGACGAGCCAGGCAATGATGAGCCAAGTGCTGTAAGAATTTCCTTTCGTCGGGCTCAGGATGAGTCGACAGAATGCCTCATGCTCGCTCACATCAATCCAGAACTACATTAGCAGTTCGAGAATGTTGAGGTGTACGATATGATCGTTGCCCTCAAGAGCATGTTTAAGACGCAAGCTAGGATGGAGAGGTACAATGTCTCTAGAGCCTCGTGCAAGCTGAAAGACGGAGATTCACTGGGACCGCACATGATCAAGATGGTCGAATATGTGCAGTCCTTGGATTGTCTAGGTTTTCCCTTGAGCAAAGAGTTTGCTATTGACATTCTCCTGAATTCTCTTTCTAGTTCTTATGGTCCATTCATTTCGAACTACCATATGCATGGTACGGATAAGAAACTGATAGACTCCAAGGGATGCTCAAGACAGTAGAGGTCAACATCAAGAGAGGCGGCACCAGTCAAGTGTTGATGGTGCAGAATGCTTCCAAGATCAAGAAGAAATCTTGGTCTAAGAAAGCCAAGCCAAAGGGAGACAACACGCAGGATCCAAGTCCAAGCGCCGACTCAGTGACTGGCAAGCCGGCAAAACCTCTAGGTATAGTATGATTTTACTGTAAGGCGGAGGGTCACTGGAAAAGGAACTGCGACAAGTACAAGGCGGATAAAGCCAGGAGTGGAAGTATGACTTCCAACTCAGGTACACTTGTTGTGAATGTTATAGACATTTATCTTGCCAACACTCCTAGCAGTACCTGGGTATACGATACCAGATCGGTTGTTCACGTGTGCAAATCGATGCAAGGATTGGTAAGGCATAGGAGTGTGGTGAGAGGGAAATTGACATTAGAGTCGGAAACAAAGCAAGAGTTGTTGCGTTAGCCGTAGGTACGATGCAACTCCAGTTACCTTCAGGATTTGTACTAGAAGTAAATCAGTGTTATCATGTTCCCTGTAATAAGCCGAAACATCATTTCTGCCTCATGTTTGATGGAGCAGGCTTATGCATCAAGTATTAAGAACAATGGTTGTTCCTTTTATTTGAATAATGTCTTTCATGGCTATGCATCTGTCCAATCTAGTCTTTTTGTGCTTGATCTTGAATGTATATCAGTCTATAACTTGAATGCTAAAAGGTTAAATCCAACTGATCTTAGTTATACTTATCTATGGCATTGTTGCCGTGGTCATATCAGCTGGAAACGCATGTAGAAGCTCCATGCTGATGGATTCCTGGATTCGTCCGGCTTGGAGCCATTCGAAACATGCAAATCCTATTTGCTGGGAAAGATGACCAAGACACCTTTTGCAAAGAGTTGCGAGAGGGCGTTTGACTTGCTAGAACTAATACATAGTGATGTATGCGGTCCAATGAGCACGACAACCAGAGGTGGTTATGAGTATTTTGTCACGTTCACGGATGATCTTAGTAGATATGGTTATGTCTACCTGATGAAATCCAAGTCAGAGACCTTTGAAAAGTTCAAAGAGTTTCAAAGTGAAGTGCAAAACAAACTCGACAAGAATATTAAGTTTCTGCAATCAGATTGTGGAGGCGAATATATGAGCCATGAGTTTGATGACCATCTCAAGAGTTGTGGAATAGTTCCACAGCTCACTCCACCGGGAACACCTCAGAGGAATGGTGTGTCATAAAGGTGGAACCGAACCTTGTTATACATGGTGAGGTCTATGATGAGTAAGAAGGATCTACCTTTATCGTTCTGTTTTTTTCTAGAAACAACAGCGATAACACTAAACAAAGTACCATCTAAATCAGTAGAGAAGACACCACATCAGATGTGGATGGGCAAGAAGCCGACCTTGGCTTTTCTTAAGATTTGGGGATGTTTAGCTTTTGTTAAGAGATTACAATCCGACAAGCTTAGCCCCAAGTCGGATAAGGTTGTTTTTGTAGGCTACCCTAAGGACTTTGGGTTATTATTTCTACAACCGAGAAGAGGGCAAAGTGTTTGTCACTCGAAACAGGGTCTTTCTGGAGAAAAAGTTGCTTAGCCAGAAAGATTGTGGGAATAGGGTGCACCTTGAAGAAATTCGAGATTCACTGACTCATGACAAGTCGTCAACCTTGGAGGTTGAGCCGGACGTTGTGCCTAAGCCATTGTAACTACCTCGACGAATTACGCTCTTAGTTGCATGCCTAGATGAGCGAAAATGGTTAAAATAGTATGGTGGGGCCCGGGGCCACTCACGGTAGACCTTTCGGCCGTCCTAACCACTTTCAGAACATCGGGACAAGAACGAGCGGCGTAATCGGCAGGCGAAGGGATCAACTACATACACAAGTGAGTATGTATGCAAGCCACATACAACAGTCCTCAGAGCCATTCCATCTAAAAGAAATAGAAATATTGCAACGCCATACGGCAAGATTCAAATATCCTAGATAGAGATAATATTTTAGGATAGCTCCTCATACAACAAACATCAGAGTATCAAGCGGAAGCGGAAAACAAGATCCGAGTACGGATAAGAAGCAAATCGGCATAAGATGCCACATAAATAAACACATCCCGCCCACAGATCTCACGGATCCCCGTTCCCAGAATCTCTACACCGAATGATCGTTGCCAACATCATCCGTCTCCTCCACCCAGTATCCTTCTTGCGAGTACACCTGTTCATCTGAATCAAACAATTTATCATGTGAGACCCTAGAGGTACTCAGCAAGTCTTTATGCCACTAAAGGGGACACAACCTGGGGTGACGCAATTGCAGCAAAAGATAATAACTAACAAATCTATAGATACTCGCTAACCATCCGCCTAACCAATTATGGATGGATGTCCGTTAATTCAGAACAACAGTTATAACAGTATAATTAACAGATTCATCCTCCTCCTTGCTTACCAACGAGGAAGCGGACGAACAACCCCCATCCGTTAGCAGTTTTATTAACCATTCCATGAGTATTGCACTATTTACTAGTCAGGTACTTAGTCAATTTAAAAGCGGTACTTTAATTAGACTTGTCTATAATCGAGAAACTGTGCTCCAAGTCGTCCATAACCGCGGACACGGCTTTCAGAAAGATTTACCCTGCAGGGGTGCACGAATAGCAACACACACTCGATCAACCTCAGAAAAACCAACTCAAAACCCAACGAGGCATTCACAACAAAGCAATCACAAGATTCAGAAATATTTCAGGGGGCCACCCCATTAAGCTACCCGCAATGAAGTTGGCCGGCTCCGAGACAGACCCAAGGTTTGTGTCAATGGCTGTAAACGACTGGGAACCCGAAAGTGTGACTGGGCTTGTCGATACCGCGAAAACATTCGACGATCCAAAACAGTACAGGTGCTCCACGCACAATCTTAATAAAGCAGTAACATGGCATAAGTACAAGAGAGTAATAAAGCCCCAAACTACTTTGTGGCCCCAAGAAATAAGAATGAATCAAGCTCTGGCTCGGGGGGTCCATAAGGCCTCCCGGATGTGGATAGTGCGAATAGTCAAGGAATAGGAATCAAGTACTCGGGGTCCTACGGGACACAAGTGAGCATGAAAAACCAAATAGCAGATGTTGCTCACCGGTGCCTCTTTCATTAGTTATCCCATTACTACTCAGGTTATGTTGTTTAGGACCTCATTATTCATCAGACACTCACATACCCTATACATGCTTTTCTACGACTCGCATGGCCCAAGCAACTCCTGTAGTAATGGCTCATGGGATGGAGGAACAAGCTTCGGTGGGGTTAAAAAAAAGTAAAGGCTATGCAGTACTTGGGATTCAATTTAATGCAATCACGACTCAATGATGCAAGAATAAGATAGAGGCAATATGTACTATATGTATGCAAGCATGTGGTAGTGCTTGCCTGGCAGCTCAGTTGAAGCGAGAGATGGATCTGGGTAGTACTCCTGTGATTCCTGGTAATTCTCCTGTTGGGCGTCTATTCGAAGAAGAACCAAACAAACAAGGGCCAACATAAATAAAGTGCACAAGCATATGAAATCAAATGCGACAAGCAAACAAGCATGCCATGATGAATGATGCACAATTTACATGGCATTAAAGTAACATGGCAAGGGTGAGGTGTGGGGTACAAGAATAAAGCATTTTATTAATTTCTTAGCCAAGTTTTATTGTCATAAACAGTTCTGATTTTTAATAATGACATGATGCATGCTTCAATTCAGAACAAGGAGTGCATAGATAGAACGGGCTCGTCGCACTGATCGATTTAGACATATTATTTGTCAAATTTGGAGTTGTAGAATTAAAGTTATTAATTTATTAAGAAAAGGGCATTTATTTATAATTTTAATCATCTCGAAAATTTAAAGTGCTCAAACATTATGTTGAATGGCATATTTGAATTCCTCACATTTTTCGGATTCAAAAACATATATCATTTGTATTATTTGGATTTGTATTTTAAAAGTTATTTAAAATCTGATTTGAATTTGAATTTAAACATTTACTGAAATCATTTTTATTTAAACAGAAATTCGCCAGGACTTTTTGCACCCCATCAAACTCAACCCCAGTCACAGTCAGATGGGGCTGGCGCAAACTGGGCCCAGCGAATAAGGTTGCATAGCGGCGGCCTTTTCTCACTCTGGGACTACCCAGCCACTGTGTGACAGGTGGGCCAGCGGGCTAGGGCCCATGCGCCAGTGGGTGAACCCGCAGAGGCTGACAGGTGGGGAGCACGTGTTGAGGGCCTAAGAGCTAGGGGGGCTTATCTGCAAGATTGCCAGGGCGGCTGACAGGTGGGCTCGGCGTACCGCGGGTTGAGCGAAAAGAAAAGGGGGGGTTGTAAAGTGACCACCGACCCCTGTAGATCTTCCTGCAAACACGCCGACAGGTCGGTGCTCGACCGCACGGGGCGTGGCGTGGGGGTTCGAAGCCGCGACGCGGGGGGCGCGCGCTAAGGGGTGGAACCAGTGCGGCTGGGTTAGGGGAGTTGACAGGAGGGTGATTGGGGCCTAGGTATGTTGTAACGCGGCGCGGTGACGAGCGAACGCCGGCGGCTGCCGCGCACCGAGAGTGCTCGGTTAAACTCCCGGCGAGGCTAGCGTGCGACGGAGGAAACGAGGATGTCCGGGAGGTTAAAGGGCTCACCGCGGAGAGGTTGCCGGTGTCGGATCGGGACGAGGCGCAGCAGGGTGGCGACTACGCAGACAATCCCGTCGGCGTTTGGGTTTGGTGGCCGCCGTCGTGCAACGGCGCAGAGGGCCGGCTTCTCCTAGCTGGGGTGTGCGGGGACGTCGCCGAGGGCCTCCGCTGCTTCCCCAACACCCGGAAAACCCACGCCGCCGGCTGTACGAGGAGGGGACGGTGGAGACCGACGGTTCGCCGACCGGTGGAGAGAAAGGTAGCGGGGGAAGGGGAGATGGTTGCGGCGCGAGGCCAGGGGTGGTCTCGGGCGCTGCAGAGGAAGGAGGAAAAGAGATAAAGGCGAGCCGAGAGGGGAGATGCCGTGGGGATGTGGAGAAGGGCAAAAACGGGGCCTCGGCCTCCTTTGCTTCTCCCTCACGTGCAGGTCGTGGGGGGGGGGCTAGGGCAGGCTCGGCTGGGACTACAGGAGGGACCAGGCAGGGAGGAGAGAGGGCCAGGCTCGGGTGGGGCCGAGCTGCAGCGAGAGAGAATGGAGAGAGAGAGGGGAAGCTCGGGTAGAAGCTAGGGTTGGAGGAGGGAGGGTAGTTAGCTAGGGTTGGAAGGCTTCGGCCTAGGGTGGAGAGAGAGGGGGGTGGGACCAGCATGGCAGGGAGAAAGGGGAGGTAGAAGCCTCGGCATGGGGGGTTGGTAGAGCATGGGGTGGTAGGGTTAGGAAGAGGGGACATGGTGAGGGGTGATTAGGGTTAGAGGATTAGGGTTTAAAAGAGGGTGACATGATGGTGTTGGAGAGAGGGTAGGGTGTAGGGTTTAAACCACATGAGCAATAAGCATGATCAAGCATGAGGGGTTGGTAAGGTGGTGAGGGGTTTTGGTATGCATGATCAAGTGAGAGAATGATGGACATGGGGATGATTTTACAAGCTCATGCATGGCACTACACATGTGAGGTTGATGAGGTAGAGATGAAGAGAGAAAAAGAGAAGATCTCACAAGAGAAAGGTTCCACTCAAAGCAAGGAAAAACCAAAAGAAAAGAAATGGTGATGATGATGGTTGCATGGCCCATGCAAAACATTAAATGCCATGTTTAAATTCTTGTGAAAACAAAATAAATAATAATGGCATTTATGCAGGTGCATCCTCAAAATATGGAGTAAGGGCCAAGCTAAGGATTGAAGGAATGTTCCATGTGGAGTGAATGGAGATGACCATATTTGAATATATTTTGGACATGCTAGTGTGTATATTCCACTATGTGCATATTATCCTCAAAATATTCCAACATGAACAACATTCCCATATACATCCATATGGAAGCATGTAGAATGGAAAAGGATCCATTCCAAACAACATGAGCTAGAGATAAACTCAAATAGAATGCAATGCTCACATATGGTGGAATGGTGGAATGATGGGGTGGTGACAAGAAAGGTGGTGGAGTCAAAAAGATATGCCCCCAACTCAACTTGGGCATCAAGCATTTAGCAAGAACCAAATACAATATATCAAGAGGCCAATACAATTAATAATGCATATGAGGTAAGAACCAAAGAAAAAGGTTTTATATGATGCTCAAATGCAATGTGGCATTATGACATGAGCATGATATAATTATGATGCAACAATTATATATAGGAAGTGGCCATTATATTACTAGACCAAGTAGCATTACAATTGTTAGACAATTGGGGTGCTACAACTCTCCCCCACTAAACAGGAATCTCGCCCCGAGATTCTAGGATGATGAAGAAGACTCAAAGACGGTAGGATACTTGGCACGGAGCTCATCTTCACGTTCCCACGTGGCTTCATCAATGGAATGGTGCGACCACTGCACCTTGCAGAACTTGATGGACTTGTTGCGAGTCCTTCTTTCTGCGACTTCAAGGATTTTTATGGGGTGTTCTTGATAAGACAGATCTTCTTGGAGATTGATGAGTTCATGGTCCACGGTCCTGCCGGGATCCTTGAAGCACTTCTTGAGTTGGGAGATGTGGAAAACATCATGGACCTTGAGTTTTTCAGGGAGCTCAAGAGCATAAGCAACTTCTCCTCTCCGTCCACGAATTTTGAAAGGACCGATGTATCTAGGAGCCAGCTTTCCTTTGATACCAAAACGGTGCGTGCCTCTCATGGGAGTGACACGAAGGTAAACGAGATCACCAGGAACATACTCCATGTCCGTGTGCTTTCTGTCATAATTGCTCTTCTGGCAACTTTGAGCAATCTTGAGATTTTTGAGAATGATGTGAACTTTCTCCTCCGCTTGAGTTACAATGTCGGGGCCAAACAATATTCTTTCACCTGCGCCCGACCAACCAATCGGAGTTCTGCATTTGCGACCATAGAGAGCCTCAAATGGTGCCATCTTTAGACTTTTCTGGAAGCTGTTGTTGTAAGAGAATTCAGCATAAGGAAGACATTCTTCCCACTTCATGCCGAAAGAGATAACGCAAGCACGGAGCATATCTTCTAGAATCTGATTGATCCTTTCAACTTGTCCTTGCGACTGAGGGTGGTAGGCTGTGCTGAAGTTCAATTTTGTTCCCAAAGCATTTTGGAAACTTCCCCAGAACTTGGAAGTGAAAATGCTTCCACGGTCTGAGCTGATCTCAAGAGGAACTCCATACAGAGAGAAAATTTTGTTGTTATAAAGCTCAGCCAACTGAATTGCAGAAATTGTTTCCTTGACTGGAAAGAAGTGAGCTACTTTAGAAAGCCTGTCGATGACAACAAAGATTGCATTGTTGCCCTTCTGCGACCTTGGAAAACCAGTGATGAAGTCCATCTCTACTTTCTCCCATTTCCATTCTGGAGGCTTCAATGGTTGTAGAAGACCGGAAGGTTTCTGATGGACAGCTTTAACTCTGCGACAAACATCACACTCCGAGACATACTTGGCACAATATCGTTTCAATCCAGGCCACCAATATTGTGTTTTCAAGTCCATGTACATCTTAGTGCTGCCAGGGTGGATAGAAAGAACAGAATCATGCGCCTCCTTGAGAACTTGGTCTCTTAAACCCGGGTAGTTTGGAACAAACATCCGGTGTTCAAAGAAAAGAGTGCCTTGGTCATCGACGTGGAAAGACTCATACTTAGGAAGCTGAATGTTGGAGATGATCTTTTTAGTTTAAGGATCACCAAGTTGAATAGAGCGAACTTTTTCTTCCAAGAGAGGTGTTGCCAGAAGGTTCAGAAGATACCCTTGATCCACAATTTCAAGGTTGAGCTTGCGAAATTCCTCGCACAAGAGAGGCTGTTGTTCTTCCACCATGAGATTGTTGACATAAGCTTTTCGGCTGAGAGCATCGGCCATGCCATTAGCTTTGCCCGGAGTGTAGTTGATGGTTAAATCAAAATCATTGATTGTTTCAATCCACCTCCTCTGACGAAGGTTTAGATCAGGCTGTGTGAAGATATACTTTAGACTCTTGTGATCAGAAAAGATCTCACAACGGTTGCCAAGCAAGTAATGCCTCCATACTTTCAAAGCAAAGACAACTGCTGCGAGTTTGAGGTCATGTGTAGGATAGTTGATCTCATGCGTCTTCAACTATCGAGAGGCATAAGCAACAACTTGTTTTTCTTGCATAAGGACCGCACCCAATCCTTGTAATGAGGCATCACAGAATATCTAGAAAGGCTTTGATGTATCTGGAGGAACCAAGACTGGTGTGGAAGTGAGCTTCTCTTTGAGTGTTTCAAAAATTGCTTGACATGCAGGAGTCCAAAGGTATTTCTTGCCTTTCTTGAGGAGATCGGTAAGAGGCTTCGCAATCTTCGAGAAGTTTTGAACGAAGCGACGACAGTAACTGGCCAAACCAAGGAAACTCTGGACTTCTTTGAAATTTATGGGTGGAAGCCAGTCCATAATTGTCTTAATAGTTTCTGGGTTGACGGCAATGCCCTTGGCAGAGATGACGTGACCAAGGTAGGTGACTTGAGGCAGCCAAAACTCACACTTGGAGAACTTTGCATACAGGCGGTTCTCATGAAGTTTGTTTAGGACACACCGAAGGTGTTCTTCATGTTCTTCCTTTGACTTAGAATAGACTAGAATGTAATCCAGATAGACCACAACGAACTTATCAAGATACTCCATGAAAACCGAGTTCATAAGCCTCGAGAAAGTGGCAGGTGCGTTGGTGAGACCGAAAGACATTACCGTGTACTCATACAGGCCATAGCGGGTGGTGAAAGCTGTTTTGGGGATATCTTCCTTGCGGATCTTGATTTGATGATATCCACTTCTCAAATCAAGCTTAGAGAATACCACAGCTTCAGCTAGCTGATCGAAAAGATCATTAATCCGCGGAAGGGGATATTTATTCTTGATTGTTTTAGCATTGAGTGCCCGATAGTCAACACAAAGTCTATCAGTCTTGTCTCGCTTCTTCACAAAGATGGTTGGACTACCCCAAGAAGAAGTATTGTGCTGAATGAAACCCAACTTCTCTTGTTCATCCAGCTGGCGTTTGAGTTCAGCCAACTCAGCAAGACCCATTTTATAAGGCCGCTTGGAGATAGGAGCGGTACCAGGTTCAAGTTCAATGACAAACTCGACCTCACGATCAGGAGGCATCCCCAGTAACTCTTCAAGAAAGACATTTGGAAACTCACAGACCACCGGAACACTCTGAATACCTTCCATAGCATCATCATTCAGAGCCGCCAAAGAGTAAAGCTGAATTGCAGGAGTCAGACTTGGAGAATAGACTATATGGCCTTCAGGAATTTTCAGAGAAACCGAACGTTCAACACAATCAATCACAGCTGCATTTGCTGTTAACCAATCCATGCCCAAGATAACATCAATGTCAGAATTGCCCAGAATAATTAAGGAAGCCGGAAACGAAGAGCCACCAATCTCAATTTGATTGCCATGATTGATCTTGGTAGATAGCAATCTTGCCCCGGGAGAAAGAACCATTAACTTTTTATCCAGCTGGTCTATAACAAGCTCATGCTCATTTGCAAATTTGTGAGACACAAAAGAATGCGATGCACCAGAATCAAACAAAACTCGTGCAGGAACTGAGTTAACAGGAAGCATACCCATGACAACTCTAGATGCATGCTTAGCTTGAGCAACGTTGACACAGTTGGCACGAGCAACCGTAGACCCAGGCTTAGTGTTGATGTTGAGAGCCCGAGGTGGAGGTGCACGAACCATAGGAGAACTTGCCGCAGGTCTTGGAGGTGGTGGTGGAAGAGCTTTGTTGTTCATTGGACAATTCCAGTGCTGATGCCCAGTGTTTCCACAAGTATAGCAAGCACCAGGTGGAGGTGGAGCAACGTAGCCAGGGACTCCGCCAGGCGCTCTAGGGTAGTTGTGGTTGTAGCCCCTGGGAGCCGTGGTGAAGGAGTTTGGTGGCCTTGCCGCGTAGCTTGACGGTCTTGGTGGAGCAGGGAGCAACGGGGGGGGGGGGGGGGGGGGGTGTTAGGAACCTAGACACGACGCTTAGAAGGAGCTGTCATAGCAGAAGAGCTTGATGTATCACGCCTGTGTTTCTTTGACTCCTCAAACACTTGCCTACTTGCTTCTTCCTGCAGAGCTGTGTGTTGGAGTTCCAGAAAAGACGCCGGCCTTGCATGAGTGATTGCATATTTGATGGAAGTATTGAGTCCCTGCCTAAACCTATTTTGCTTCTTCTTGTCATCAGAGATCTCATCGCCACCATACCGAGAAAGGTTTATGAAGTTTCTGATATAGGTATTAACATTGTCAGTGCCCTGCTTGAGGTTGAGAAACACTTCCTTTGTCCTTTCCATGACAATTTCTGACAGATATTGCTCTTTGAAAGCCCTAGTGAATTGCTCCCAAGTAGGCTGAAAACCAGAGAGGTCTGCCTTGAGGTAATTTTCCCACCACAGAGCTGCATCTCCCTTCAGAAGGTGAGTGGCACATTTGACCCATTCTTGCTCGGGAACATCCGCAGTCATCAGCAACCTTGACACTTCACGCAACCAATCATCCGCATCAAGTGGCTGATCAGACACCTCAAATTGGCGTGGGTTGAACTTGAGAAAACTTTTGATGTCTCCTCGCTTGGGAGGTGGAGGTAGCGGAACAAACTCATTCCTCCTCACGCTTTCCTCGAAGCGCTGCTGGTTCTGCTGCATAGTCCCCAAGGCATTTGCAATACTTGCCAAAGCAGCCCCTAGTTCATGTGGTATGTCCTCCTCAGAACGGCGTGGTGGTGCCATCCTGTGATTGATATAAAACACAAGTCAGTACTATGATGGAGAATGATAATAATCCAAAATAGTACCAAAATGGAATTAACCAAGATTAAAGGATACAATTCACTGAGATGATATTAAAATATCAACAAAGTTCAAGGCAACTAGAAGATATTAAGCATAACACACACGACTGAACAAGGAGTGTGGTACACAAGATAACAAACAAAAATTATCCGCAAATTTCGGCATTAAAATACCACTATATGCGCAAAACCACTTCATGAATCAAGATTAGTAACTCTACTAGTTCAACATACAAGAGCAAATGATAAAAGTAGTGGTATGGTTGCGACTCCATCCCGCACTCAAATCATTACTTCGCACATGAATCAGTAAAACACATATCCCAATACCTTCTTCTTAAGATGAACCTAAAGATTGGTGACTACGAAAAAGAACACCCCAACAAGATAACGTCGGATAACAAAGAGTAAGATAGATCGCATCGGTATACAACGAATCAGATAGATCACGTCGGTTTACAAAGGCCTGTCGGTATGGAATGTACCAACAGTTGATAACCAAAAGGCAGATAGTGATAACATTTGGATGCAACAGATAGACAAGGAATTCACACACATACACACACACACAAACACAACCTATGGTACTACGGAACCCAAAACACGTGAATCCTAGTTTGAATTTTTAGAAGAGGATTGAAAACGTTACACTTCCTTACCAGAAAAAGGGTCGGTGGGTGGGTAAGAAGAAAAATGGAAGCAGTCCTACTCCCACGTTTTGTTTTTCCCTAGTATACATAGCTACCAAAAATAATTGCTAGACTGACAACGACCATTTGGCTGAGACCCTGAAGGGCGGGATGGCTCTGATACCAATTGTAACTACCTCGGTGAATTACGCTCTTAGTTGCATGCCTGGATGAGCGAAAATGGTTTAAAATAGTACGGTGGGGCCCGGGGCCACTCACGGTAGACCTTTCGGCCGTCCTAACCACTTTCAGAACATCGGGACAAGAACGAACGGCGTAATCGGCAGGCGAAGGGATCAACTACATACACAAGTGAGTATGTATGCAAGCCACATACAACAGTCCTCAGAGCCATTCCATCTAAAAGAAATAGAAATATTGCAACGCCATACGGCAAGATTCAAATATCCTAGATAGAGATAATATTTTAGGATAGCTCCTCATACAAAAAACATCAGAGTATCAAGCGGAAGCGGAAAACAAGATCCGAGTACGGATAAGAAGCAAATCGGCATAAGATGCCACATAAATAAACACATCCCGCCCATAGATCTCACGGATCCCCGTTCCCGGAATCTCTACACCGAATGATCGTTGCCAACATCATCCGTCTCCTCCACCCAGTATCCTTCTTGCGAGTACACCTGTTCATCTGAATCAAACAATTTATCGTGTGAGACCCTAGGGGTACTCAGCAAGTATTTATGCCACTAAAGGGGACACAACCTGGGGTGACGCAATTGCAGCAAAAGATAATAACTAACAAATCTATAGATACTCGCTAACCATCCGCCTAACCAATGATGGACGGATGTCCATTAATTAAGAACAACAGTTATAATAGTATAATTAACAGATTCATCCTCCTCCTTGCTTACCAACGAGGAAGCGGACGAACAACCCCCATCTGTTAGCAGTTTTATTAACCATTCCATGAGTATTGCACTACTTACTAGTCAGATACTTAGTCAATTTAAAAGCGGTACTTTAATTAGACTTGTCTATGATCGAGAAATTGTGCTCCAAGTCGTCCATAACCGCGGACACGGCTTTCAGAAAGATTTACCCTGCAGGGGTGCACGAATAGCAACACACACTCGATCAACCTCGGAAAAACCAACTCAAAACCCAACGAGGCATTCACGACAAAGCAATCACAGGATTCAGAAATATTTCAGGGGGCCACCCCATTATGCTACCCACAACGAAGTTGGCCGGCTCCGAGACGGATCCAAGGTTTGTGTTAATGGCTGTAAACGACTGGGAACCCGAAAGTGTGACTGGGCTTGTCGATACCGCGAAAACATTCCATGATCCAAAACAGTACAGGTGCTCCACGCACAATCTTAATAAAGCAGTAACATGGCATAAGTACAAGAGAGTAATAAATCCCCAAACTACTTTGTGGCCCCAAGAAATAAGAATGAATCAAGCTCTGGCTCAGGGGAGGTCCATAAGGCCTCCCGGATGTGGATAGTGCGAATAGTCAAGGAACAGGAATCAAGTACTCGGGGTCCTACGGGACACAAGTGAGCATGAAAAACCAAATAGCAGATGTTGCTCACCGGTGTCTCTTTCATTAGTTATCCCATTACTACTCAGGTTATGTTGTTTAGGTACCTCATTATTCATCAGACACTCACATACCCTATACATGCTTTTCTACGACTCGCATGGCCCAAGCAACTCCTGTAGTAATGGCTCATGGGATGGAGGAACAAGCTTCGGTGGGGTTAAAAAAAAGTAAAGGCTATGCAGTACTTGGGATTCAATTTAATGCAATCGCGACTCAATGATGCAAGAATAAGTTAGAGGCAATAGGTACTATATGTATGCAAGCATGAGGTAGTGCTTTCCTGGCAGCTCAGTTGAAGCGAGAGATGGATCTGGGTAGTACTCCTGTGATTCCTGGTAATTCTCCTGCTAGGCGTCTATTCGAAGAAGAACCAAACAAACAAGGGCCAACATAAATAAAGTGCACAAGCATATGAAATCAAATGCGACAAGCAAACAAGCATGCCATGATGAATGATGCACAATTTACATGGCATTAAAGTAACATGGCAAGGGTGAGGTGTGGGGTACAAGAATAAAGCATTTTATTAATTTCTTAGCCAAGTTTTATTGTCATAAACAGTTCTGATTTTAAATAATGACATGATGCATGCTTCAATTCAGAACAAGGAGTGCATAGATAGAACGGGCTCGTCGCACTGATCGATTTAGACATATTATTTGTCAAATTTGGAGTTGTAGAATTAAAGTTATTAATTTATTAAGAAAAGGGCATTTATTTATAATTTTAATCATCTCGAAAATTTAAAGTGCTCAAACATTATGTTGAATGGCATATTTGAATTCCTCACATTTTTCGGATTCAAAAACATATATCATTTGTATTATTTGGATTTGTATTTTAAAAGTTATTTAAAATCTGATTTGAATTTGAATTTAAACATTTACTGAAATCATTTTTATTTAAACAGAAATTCGCCAGGACTTTTTGCACCCCATCAAACTCAACCCCAGTCACAGTCAGATGGGGCTGGCGCAAACTGGGCCCAGCGAATAAGGTTGCATAGCGGCGGCCTTTTCTCACTCTGGGACTACCCAGCCACTGTGTGACAGGTGGGCCAGCGGGCTAGGGCCCATGCGCCAGTGGGTGAACCCGCAGAGGCTGACAGGTGGGGAGCACGTGTTGAGGGCCTAAGAGCTAGGGGGGGCTTATCTGCAAGATTGCCAGGGCGGCTGACAGGTGGGCTCGGCGTACCGCGGGTTGAGCGAAAAGAAAAGGGGGGGGGGTTTGTAAAGTGACCATCGACCCCTGTAGATCTTCCTGCAAACGCGCCGACAGGTCGGTGCTCGACTGCACGGGGCGTGGCGTGGGGGTTCGAAGCCGCGACGCGGGGGGCGCGCGCTAAGGGGTGGAACCAGTGCAGCTGGGTTAGGGGAGTTGACAGGAGGGTGGTTGGGGCCTAGGTATGTTGTAACGCGGCGCGGTGACGAGCGAACGCCGGCGGCCGCCGCGCACCGAGAGCGCTCGGTTAAATGCCCGGCGAGGCTAGCGTGCGACGGGGGAAACGAGGATGTCAGGGAGGTTAAAGGGCTCACCGCGGAGAGGTTGCCAGTGGTGGATTGGGACGAGGCGCAGCAGGGTGGCGACTACGCAGACGATCCCGTCGGCGTTAGGGTTTGGTGGCCGCCGTCGTGCAGCGACGTAGAGGGCCGGCTTCTCCTAGCTGGGGTGTGCGGGGACGTCGCCGAGGGCCTCCGCTGCTTCCCCAACACCCGGAAAACCCACGCCGCCGGCTGTATGAGGAGGGGACGGTGGAGACCGACGGTTCGCCGACCGGTGGAGAGAAAGGTAGCGGGGGAAGGGGAGATGGTTGCGGCGCGAGGCCAGGGGTGGTCTCTGGCGCTGCAGAGGAAGGAGGAAAAGAGATAAAGGCGAGCTGAGAGGGGAGATGCCGTGGGGATGTGGAGAAGGGCAAAAAGGGGGCCTCGGCCTCCTTTGCTTCTCCCTCACGTGCAGGTCGTGGGGGGGGGGGGCTAGGGCAGGCTCGGCTGGGATTGCAGGAGGGACCAGGCAGGGAGGAGAGAGGGCCAGGCTCGCGTGGGGCCGAGCTGCAGCGAGAGAGAATGGAGAGAGAGAGAGGGGGAAGCTCGGGTAGAAGCTAGGGTTGGAGGAGGGAGGGTAGTTAGCTAGGGTTGGAAGGCTTCGGCCTAGGGTGGAGAGAGAGGGGGTGGGACCAGCATGGCAGGGAGAAAGGGGAGGTAGAAGCCTCGGCATGGGGGGTTGGTAGAGCATGAGGTGGTAGGGTTAGGAAGAGGGGACATGGTGAGGGGTGATTAGGGTTAGAGGATTAGGGTTTAAAAGAGGGTGACATGATGGTGTTGGAGAGAGGGTAGGGTGTAGGGTTTAAACCACATGAGCAATAAGCATGATCAAGCATGAGGGGTTGGTAAGGTGGTGAGGGGTTTTGGTATGCATGATCAAGTGAGAGAATGATGGACATGGGGATGATTTTACAAGCTCATGCATGGCACTACACATGTGAGGTTGATGAGGTAGAGATGAAGAGAGAAAAAGAGAAGATGTCACAAGAGAAAGGTTCCACTCAAAGCAAGGAAAAACCAAAAGAAAAGAAATGGTGATGATGATGGTTGCATGGCCCATGCAAAACATTAAATGCCATGTTTAAATTCTTGTGAAAATAAAAGAAGATGTTTGGTTTAGAAATTTTCTGATTGAACTCGGGGTTGTTCCAAGTTCGTCTAGTCCGTTAGACGTGGACTGTGACAATACTGGTGCTATTGCACAAGCTCACATTCCCCTTTTATTTTAAACCCAATATCCGACTCAGGGCAAGTTGTATGTGTCACTACAATTGTTGCAGGTGTGGAACCACATACTTGTATCTAGCTCTGGCTAGTTTGTCCTTAGCCATTTGAGGTTGGGAGGGAAACCACTACTGAGACTAATTTGTAAGTCGGAAGATGACAATGTTTCACATGTCATGAGCATGGAGATGCTATCCGTCTTGCATTGGCTAGTCGGAAGAGGTACGATAGCCAGACCAATCCAAAGGTTAGTAGGACGCGAGCACACCGTCATACACTCCGACTAACACAATGGAATCTTTATACCTAAGGGGATCGCACGATCCGAGTTGTGGAAAAGCCGACTTTGACTCCATCTAACGCTCACCGTAACTAGGAGTCATAAGGGTGGTCTTGGGCCGACTTCGAAGCAAGCTGCGTGACATGGATCAGCCAAGACGGAATTTGCCCCTCCATCTCAGAGAGATATTCTCTGGCCCCTCTCATGTGATATGATTCAGAAGCATGGCCATGCACCACTTGATCAAGTGTTTATCGAGGTACTCTGACTTAGGGAAGCCAGAGGGAATCGGTTATCACTGCAATGATAAGAGAGTGAACTGGCACTAGGATGAAGGAATCTCCCCTACAGTTTATCACCAATATCGTGAGGCAAAGGGACTCGGACAGATCATCACATTGAGGGCACTTGCATAAATGAGGAGTCGGCAAGTCTTGCTAGAGGCCACTGCCGATTATCAGTTCTAGTCAGAAAGTCACTAAGCTAGTGCTCTGACTAAATGATTACTGAGCTGTGTCCGGCTTACCGTAAGCCTACAGGATCACACACTTAAGAGAGTGGAACTAGGCAGATGTTGATCCGACTATCACGAGCCGGCAAGTTTGACTTGTTCGGACAGGGGCACGTGTCAATGGGTTAGACCCACTTTAACTAGGGCTAGGGTTTAGGACCGAGCGACATAAGTGTTGTGTGCCTCATCTACTCGCCTATATAAATGAAGGTGGGTGGCGGCGTACAAGACACCGTTTTGGATCTAGTGCTGCTTCCTAGGGTTTCGCTAGACTTGGTAACCACCTTCCTGTCCCACGGTGGCAAGACCGAGACTAGCATCTCTCTTGCTGCTGTTCCACCTTGTACGTGTGTGTGATAGCAGAGGCACCACACCTGCGCTGCTTGTCGGCGACGTTGGCGGCAGCGAAGTCAGAGGCGAGAAGGAGCACGGAGCCGACGACGAGGTGGTTCCAGGATCAAGAAGTTCGCCGGAGCCGGATGAGACCAGGCGCCATCGTGTCGCACTTCCTCAGCTTACGCACCTGCGCGTCAAGAGGTACAAGCCATTGCCTTTGACCTTAGCCTAATCTCGGGGTGGCTTGCTGGAGACCTTGCCGGAGCAGAATAGATTTTGTTTTTGGCTTGGCTTTGCGTGTTGCCCAACATTATGTCCACAGGATCTTCCATCTTATCTCGGGAGGATAGACAACCATCTCCATCAATGGTGAAGTGGGGCCGTATTTCCGTAACAAGAGAGGGGTGTGTCAAGGGGACCCCCTCTCGCCTCTGCTCTTCAACTTCATCGATGAGTCCCTTTTGGCCATTCTTTGTACGGCTAATGCTGCATGCCACATTAGAGGAGTGGTTCCTCACATGATCCCGAGGGGGATCACACGCTTGCAGTACGCGAACGATACGCTCATCATGATCCAACAAGACGATGAAGCTCTAGCCAACCTTAAATTCCTTTTGACGTGCTTTGAAGACATGTTTAGGCTCAAAATCAACTACCACAAAAGTGAGATCAACCGCTGGAAGTCCAACAAAGAACTGCCAACATTCTAAATTGCAAACTAGGAGGTTTCCCATTCGTGTACCTCAGGCTACCTATTTCTGACCGAAAGCTGACTCTGGAACATCAGTTGTTCCTAATACAAAAGCTTGGGGGCAGGCTAGAACCTTGGCTTAGTCAATTTCTTTCCTCGGGTGGGAGATTAATCTTGACAAACTCATGCCTAGACATCATTCCTTTGTTTGCAATGGGATTATTCTTACTATAGGATAACATCCAAGAAAAAATTGATTCGCTCAGGTCCAAATTCTTTTTGGAGGGGATGGACCCTAAACATAAGTATCATCTGGTGAACTGGCCCGCGATCTGCCGACCCAAAGAGCAGGGCGGATTAGGGCTACTAATCACTAAGAAGATGAACATCGTGCTCCTAATGAAATGGATATGGAAACTGTACCAAAACGACGACTCTCTTTGGGCCACCATCATTAGGGCCAAGTATGGGGAGGCTAATGATATTTTTGCGGGAACGGGACAAGGGGTATCCCAATTCTGGAAAAGCCTCCACAAAATCAAACACCACTTCAATGCAGGGGCCAAACACCAAGTGGTTGATGGAGCTCAGACCTTATTTTGGCTTGACCGGTGGCTGGGAGAGGGCCCCATTCACGACCAGTACCCTTGGCTCTTCGCCATCTGCGACAACCCCTCGGCCTCCGTTGTAGACGTTTGTCTTACCACGCGAATTAAAACGTCGGGCTCTTGACCACGAGAGTGTTGAGGCCTGGCTTGCGCTGGTGGACGGCCTCGAAGCTGTGACTCTTCACCCTGGTATGGACAAGATCATCTAGAACCCGGATCCATCGGGAGTGTTCTCAGTGAAATCCATGTATTGCCTTATATCCCAAGGAGTGTCGGTGGCACACTCCAAGGATATTTGGATGGCAAAAATCCCTCTTAAGGACAAGATTTTAGCCTGGCAGTTTGCACTTGACCGCCTTCCCACGAACCAATTGATTTCCTCAAGGCACGTCCCTTCCACTGGTCTCTGCGCTCTATGTGGGGCAGGAGAAGACACCTCACACATTTTCTTTACCTGTTCCATGGCAAAGTTTGCACGGGACGCACTATGGCAAATCCTTGGTTGCAACTGGTATCCCAATAGTTTTGATCACTTCTTTGCTATCCTATCGGGTTTTCAGGACAACCTAGATGCCTTCTCTGGACCTTTTTTGTCGTGCAATCTTGGTCGCTTTGGCTTTTTCGAAACAAATTTTCAATCGAATCGAAGGTGCTCCGCCACCCAGCTGACATGCTCTACAAAATGATTATTTGTCTATAGCTGTGGAAGCTAAACGCAAAGGCGAAGGACAAGGAGGGGCTCGAATGGATGACAAGCGAACTAAGGTCGCTGTACCTAAAGATGGCGCTAGGAAGCAGTGAGGTGTAACCACCTACCTTCAGTACTACCTTTGGAGCTTTTTGGTCTGTCTTAGGGGGATGCCGATCCCGTAGTCTTGGTTTGGCTAAGCTGTAGGCCTCAGCATGTTTGTAATGTAGATTATGGCTGTGAACTATGTGGTTTTATTAATTGAAAACTGGCTCCGGGCACAACGACGGCTAGGGTAGCAGATGGATCAAAAAAAATCAATGTACAAATGATGAGTTTTATACCAAGAAGATGAGCTGCTGCAGACTGGTAGCGGGGTTTGAGTATTGTCTCCATTCTGATCCGGCAGGTCACATCCAACGATTCTCGGTGTCACCCCGTTTGTCATGAAGATCATCGAGTGCGCCTCACATTCAGGAGAATCTTTCCTGAAACCTGGGGGTGCATGATTCGACCACATCCTCACTTGATTATCGAAGGAACCGAGTTAATTCGTGAGCACCATGCATGCATTATTTTTGTTGCGGAAATTAACATATATAGGTTTTTCTTCTTCTTGAGAATCATGAAAATCCCCACACGGATCAAGAACCGTTCGTCTAGTGTTTGACTGGAATCGTGTCCGTTAGCCACGGGGACAGGCACAACGACGATATGTCGGACTACCCATCGGTGGGTGGTTGAGAACAAATTCATCAATCTAGCGAACTGATACTAAATTAAGAGGATGCCTCCTCTTCTTCTTTGATGAGCTTCCACGCAATTTCAGACCTATGTAGCTGCTGGCACCACAAGCTGAATTTAGCTAGCTATTGGGATCCAAACGAGCAACCCGCAAAACAAGTTTTGTTAAAGGGAACAAGTTAACTCAGTGTAATAATTTCTCTCTTAACATGATAAACATGAGGTTGACTGTTCGTATGCTTTTTGTTTTGTTTTGCGAAAGACTGTTCGTATGCTTACGAGCTTTCACCCCTAACTTCAGCAGATCCATCCCATGATCGTACCAAGTTCGAAGAAAATGTTCCATGCACGAGCATGTAATTAAGCATTTGGTCGAATTAACTTTCCCCGTGTGTGCACAAAACCATGCATGGGTTGGGTGTGAATTAGGACGTTCCAGTTGTAACTTTCATATATGCTTCTATTTCCCTTAACTAGTTGCAGTAGTTTGTCACGACACGACTCCTCATGCACTGAAGGTGAAGAGGAGATAGTTGGAGAGGCAACGGACTCGAGAGGCACATTGGCAGATCCAGAACGAGCCCCAAGAGAAGACCGGAGGCCCATGAAGAACACAACGCCACTACTTAGCTCTGGCTGCGTTCAGTTTTTTTTGAACAGATAAGGGATCATGAAGGACCCGAAGCTGCTTCCAATTAAGACCAGTCAACCGATGGGGACAATATTACAACAAGGCCCAGAAAAATTTTCACTACAGACCTTGCCACACTTGCAGGTCAAAGATAAGGCCTTGCTTTTAGCAAAAAAGACCCTAGGACTAAAGGTGAAAAAACAATCGAGTCCTGGACCTCCTCCACCACGGCAGGGCTTCGAACGTCGGCTGCCGCTGCCGCATCGGGGACGAACCACTTGACGAAGCAACGGAGGTGACTCCGGCGAGAAGCACCAGATGAGGCCTCCATCCTGGAGGTTGAAGATGTAGCCGATCTTACGGCGAGAGAACGCGGTGGCACCCATAGCCAGCGCATGATGCGCACAAAAACGAAGCAGCAGACGAAGCCACCACCCAAAACTAGCAGCCTCAGTCCCTCCTAGGCCCTCTCCCTCGCCTCCACGGCCAAGCAAGAGAGAGAGGGAAGCACCAGAGCAGATAGATGGACGGTGGCGGCGCCAGGGATTATTGAAAAGGAGGTTCGCTGTAGCACCCCGGTAAAACCAGTACTAGAAAATCGCTTATTGTTTTTATTTTTGCATCATCATGACCACATGCTCATGTCATCATGCCACATTACATTTGAGCATCGTCATGTCATCATACATTTGTTTGCCTAAAACTATTTTCTAAAAGTCTATTTTTGTTTTCTATTTGCCTCTCTCTTTATTTTAAATGTAAAACCCGGTCCTTCCGAATATTTTATTTTGTCTACAAACTATTTACAAGAAACTTTTATTCTAAAAATAAAATAAAACACTTTTTTTATTTTTCCTAGGGAGGCTGCCACCGGCCAGGCCAAAGGCCCAGCTGGCAGCAGCCTACTATGCCAGATAAAAAAAAATCTAAATCCTAGTCCTAGTCCTACCCAGACCCAAACCCTAACACCCCACCTACCCCTAATCCCACCCAGCCGCCGCCGCCATCCCGCATAGAGCCGCACACATCTAGCCTGGACACCACACACACCACCCCAGCCCCGATCCACACCTGACCTTGCCTAGGGATCTCCGCCATGACCTGGCCCCACCTCACCCAGCGCGGTCAACCATCCCGCGTACACGCACACGTAGCGCCACCTACCGCCTCGGTCCATCGTTCTGGCCCCACCACCCTCCACCTTTCCCGCAATCCACGTGAACCCCACCTCTCGCTCCTCACCCCATCGCGGCCCGAGCCCTACATCCTCCTCTCGATCCCCAAGCCCCGCCGCCGGGCCTCCCTCTCGTCCTACTCCCGCGCGTGGCGGCGTCGTCGGCGACCTCGCCGCCTCCCGTTGACTGAGCGCCGCGACCACCTCGACCCCGACGGTCTACCTGTCGCCCGAGCTCCGCCGGCCGCGGACCCCGTCTCGCTGGCCGACTCCGGAACTTTTCCGCGCCACTAGTTCCCTCCTCGACGGGCCCCGATCAGCCGCCATCACGAGTTCCTCTGGCCAGCCCACCTCGCTATCGTGGCCTTGAGCCCCTGCTCGCCACCACCTATCGCCAGAGATAGTGCCACCTGTGCCTGTCCCCTCTGGCTGCGAGCCTCTGCACCACCGCCATGGTCGCCTCCTGGAGCTCCTCCAGAGCTTGCCCTTCCTTTCCATCAACCTCCGGCCACCGCCGCTGCGTGCTCCTCACCAACCTTCGACGGCCGCCACCCCTGTCGCCAGCGAGCCACAGACCTCGCTACCTACGCGCCCTCGGCCTCCCTGTCCTGCAGCGACCCGGGAACCGCCGCATCTAGCCACCTCTGCGAGCCCCTCTCCGGCTGCCGCGCCCTTGTCGCCCGCCTGTGAGTTCTGCGTCGCCTGCGTCGCATGCATCCACCGTCTACTCGCGCACAACCAAGGCCTCCCATCGGCCGTGCCTGCTCCGTTGGTGAAAAGTGGTGACGGCGGTGTAAGCGTGTTTGGGGTTGCATCGTGTCCAGATGTGTCGAGGAGAGGTGATGTTGACTCGGTTGTTTGAGACCCTCCCGATGGACAAGGTTGATAGGCATTTCGACAAGATCTTCACGACAAACATGACATGACCCGAAGCTGCGCGACACCGTTCGATGCCGCCGATGGAACCTTGTGTGGCTATTTGAAGATTGTACTGGGACACCGACCACATGGAGTTCTTCCGCGAGGAACGTCATGATCTTGTTCACGGATCAACAAGACCTTCCGAGGCCCGATCTCGACGAGACCCCCGGGTGCGCCGACACCGATTCAAAGACCCTGTTCCCGGACTCCAAGACCCATGGATCCGGTGATGCCAAACACCAAGTTCTACCTCACGCACCGCCTCCCCGGACCGCGAAGACCGAACCCCCGAAGACCGATCCCGCCGGACCCGAACCCCTCCGAAATCAAGATCTTCGACCCCTAATGTGTGATTCCCTTTCCAAGACCCCTATTTTTATAAGATATGACATTATCACTTGTTGCATATTAAATGGTCATACTCGCATACATATTCATTTGTTTGGGGGTATATTGTCGATTCACCTTATAATAAAATATGGAGGCCATATGCGGGCTATTCTAGTCTTATATTGGCTCCATTTAAATTTGTGTAGTGAACCGATGCCATGTTTTGCCTTGTTAATACAACATTTAAATTGCGGGTTGTCTAAATAACTTGAACCTTCTAATTAATTGTTGGGACCCCGGTTCCGCTTAATTTTGCCTAGTTGCATCGCATCTTTGCCATGTCATGCACCATACATGCATCATGCTCGGTCTTCCGTCGTAGTATTAAATAGTGCATCCGGTGTTTCTTTTAGTGCTTTGGTTTTTCGCGGATTAGTCCGTTGAGTGGATGCGAGTATCGACAAGTTCTTCGGATAACGAACCTTCGACAATGTTTTCCAGGCGAGCATTCTCCCCCTTTCTACCTATTTTGCATTTATAGTCTTTACTTCCTTCCTGTTGATCTACTGCTATCCGTGTCATGATGCTTTAGTGTTCCGTACTAGATATATTCCGTGCAGCCTTTATATTTCCTTGGACACCTCCTATTACCTGTTGTTTGGTAGATAGATGGTCTTGCGAGTCGTAGTCGCTTGCTCAGGTGCGATCCTGTGACGTGAAGTACCACACAGTTATTGGAATGTTGTCATATGCTTGACGGTGGAGAGGATCATGACTTTAAATACAACTATTAAATTGCTGGGATAACTAATGAAAGAGGCACCGGTGGGCAATATATGCTATTTGGTTTTTTCATGTCCACCTGTGTCCCGTAGGCCCCGAGTACTTGATACCTGTTCCTTGATTATTCGCATTATCCACATCCGGGAGACCCTATGGATCCCCCTTAGCCAAAGCTTGATTCATTTCTTATTTCTTGGGGCCACAAACTAGTTTGGGGCTTTAATACTATCCTGTACTTATGCCATGTTTTACTGCTTTATTTACGATTGTGCGTGGAGCACCTGTACTGTTTTGGAATGTGGAATGTTTTCGCGGTATCGACAAGCCCAGTCACACTTTCGGGTTCCCAGTCGTTTACAGCCATTGGCACAAACCCTGGGTCCGTCTCGGAGCCGGCCAACTTCGTTGCGGGTAGCTTAGTGGGGTGCCCCCCTGAAATATTTTATGAATCCTGTGATTGCTTTGTCGTGAAAGCCTCGTTGGGTTTTGATTTGGTTTTTCCGAGGTTGATCGTGTGTGTGTTGCTATTTGTGCACCCCTACAGGGTAAATCTTTCTGAAACCCGTGTCCGCGGTTATGGACGACTTGGAGCACAGTATCTCGATCATAGATAAGCATAACTAAAGTAGTGCTATAAATATGACTTAATATGTGACTAGTAATCAGCTTCACAACAATGGAATGGATAATAAAAGTGCCAACAACTGGTGGAACTGGGGTGTATCGTGTCATGTTATACCTGCCTAGTAAGTATCGCAACTCCAATGGAATGAAATAAAAGTGCCAACAACTGCTAGGTTTGGGATGTCACATGCTAATTGTATCTGACTAGTAAGTACTGCAACTACAACTGAATGGTTAACTAAAACTGCCCACTACTTATGCTATCAGGATGACTCATGATATCTATATCTGACTAGTAAATGCTACAACTATAATGGAATGAATAAAACTGCCAACTGTGTGAGTTCCTCGGTTTGACTCTCTCGTTTGGTCTCAAGGGGGAATACCAGGATGGGTATAATTGGTGTTAGTATAAGTTTGGTTCCGAATAGGTCTTTCTTATCTCTCTCTAATAGCCGATAGTTTGTCGAGTCTCTATAGGTTGTTTAGTGCATGCTGCGCTGCCGCTTCAGTCCACCATACCTATGTAGGCGAGAGCCGCCGAATTCTAGCCTCGCCGTGTACTGGCCTCAGTACTGACCGCTCCTCTTTTTCCTTTGCCCTTTGTCGGCACCCCTTTTGTTTAACAGGTATAAGTTCGACGTTGTTAGCCGGGTTACCCTTCTGGCTTGGCCTAGGCAGGGTTATGGATGCCATTGGTTATTCTTCAGGGCTCTTAGCCCAATTTGCTTATTATCCGTACTCGGATGTTGTATTGTTTTCAAGGTGATTTGGATCTTTGTACTGTATATCTGTATTCTTGACTCAGTGAGTCGTTGCTGTATATATATTTGTTCTAGGGGTTCCATCGTGGACTATTGTGTAATGATATTACTTCGTTTTCCACCCGCACGAAAGTGCCTGGTGGGCGTCCTTGAATCATTTCTATGTGGGTTTGGCGGGAAGCGCTGAAACTTGCATAGGGCCGATTCGAGGGTGTTACAAAGTGGTATCAGAGCTCAGCATTTGCGATACCCCACTGGTCTAGCCTATAGGATAACCTAGCTAACGGACGAAGTAGAGTGTCAATTCTATTTTGCAAAATCGGTTGGATAGATCTGATTAGGTCTGCTTTTACTCCTTACCTCTATGCTCTTCTCCTCTTACCTTTGCGTGTTTTAAATCTGCTCTCTCATCTTTTCTTCGAGTATAAGAATTCTCGTGGTTGGGTTTTCGTCGTACCTTCAGGGTTTCGGTTCCTTCCTTTTATAACGGTGGAGCTACAATCATCTAATCTGCATCTTGTTTGTTGTACCCTTCATCCAATCTTTTTAGTCCTTGAACTCTTTATCTGTATCGGCACCTTGACCGATATCCGTATCATGGAAAAACATTATGATAAGGATGAGCATTGGTGAAGTTGGAGTATACCTTGAGCATGTGTTGTTCATACCAATGGAACCATCGCAAAACCTAATCATTGTGTCTTTTCAGACGATTTCTTTTGTGTCTTCCGGCGGTCCCCAACACGACGACATCAGCTACGTCAGAAACGATGAAGTGCCTGCATCACTCCTTTGTTTTCCGAATATCGCTTGTCAAGATCTTTAGTCTGAATTCTAAGAGTTGGTTACACGATTTTCCTTTTCATGTACGGAGTTAATAGTTTGCGAATGGGATGGACTGATCACCCTACCCGACTCTTACTATTCAGTCTTGTACATTGAACTGGTGGATCAATGCAATCTTTACTCCTTCCTTGGAAGTTAGAGGTGGCCTTTTCTTTCGATACCTTTACCTTCGTCTTTGTTTCTTCGGAGTGTTCTCTCGATGATCGTGAGCAACAAACCTTGTTGGTGGTGTCGCTGATTTCAAGATGGAGCGAGATTCCTTGTTAGTGGTGTCGCGAGGATCTACATGAAGCGAGAAGATTCAGACCGTCAGCCTTCTTCCCCGTACCATGAGGCAGATCTCGAGGGCAAGATCCATTGTTAGTGGTGTCGAATTGTAGCACCCCGGTAAAACCACTACTAGAAAATCGCTTATTGTTTTTATTTTTGCATCATCATGACCACATGCTCATGTCATCATGCCACATTGCATTTGAGCATCGTCATGTCATCATGCATTTGTTTGCCGAAAACTATTTTCTAAAAGCCTATCTTTGTTTTCTATTTGCCTCTCTATTTATTTCAAATGTAAAACCCGGTCCTTACGAATATTTTATTTTGTCTACAAACTATTTACAAGAAACTTTTATTCTAAAAATAAAATAAAACATTTTTTTATTTTTTCTGGGGAGGCCGCCACCGGCCAGGCCAAAGGCCTAGCTGGCAGCAGCCTACTATGCCATATAAAAATCTAAATCCTAGTCCTAGTCCTACCCAGACCCAAACCCTAACACCTCACCTACCCCTAATCCCACCCAGACGCCGCCGCCAGCTCGCATAGAACCGCACACATCTAGCCTGAACACCACGCACACCACCCCAGCCCCGATCCACACCTGACCTTGCCTAGGGATCTCCGCCACGACCTGGCCCCACCTCACCCGGCGCGGTCAACCATCCCGCGTACACGCACGCGTAGCACCACCTACCGCCCCGCTCCATCGCTCGTGGCCCCACCACCCTCCACCTTTCCCGCAATCCACGTGACCCCCACCTCTCGCTCCTCACCCCGTCGTGGCCCGAGCCCCACATCCTCCTCTCGATCCCCAAGCCCCGCCGCCGGGCCTCCCTCTCGTCCTCCTCCCGCACGTGGCGGCGTTGTCGGCGACCTCGCCGCCTCCCGTTTACCGAGCGCCGCGACCACCTCGACCCCGACGGTCTCCCTGCCGTCCAAGCTCCGCCGGCCGCGGACCCCGTCTCGCTGGCCGACTCCGGAACTTCTCCCTGCCACTAGCTCCCTCCTCGACGAGCCCCGAGCCGCCCGTCAGCCGCCATCACGAGTTCCTCCGGCCAGCCCACCTCGCTGTCGTGGCCCTGCACCCCTGCTCGCCACCTCCTGTCGCTAGAGACAGTGCCACCTGCGCTCGTCCCCTCTGGCCGCGAGCCTCTGCACCACCGCCATGGTCGCCTCCTGGAGCTCCTCCCGAGCTTGCCCCTCCTTTCCGTCAACCTCCGGCCACCGTCGCTGCGTGCTCCTCACCAACCTTCGACGACCGCCACCCCTGTCGCCAGCGAGCCGCCGACCTCGCTACCTGCGCGCCCTCGGCCTCCCTGTCCTGCAGCGACCCGGGAACCGCCGCATCTGGCCACCTCTACGAGCCCCTCTCTGGTTGCCTCGCCCTCGTCGCCCGCCTATGAGTTCTGCGTCACCTGCGTCGCATGCATCCGCCGTCTACTCGCGCACAGCCAAAGCCTCCCATCGGTCGTGCCTGCTCCGTTGGTGAAAAGTGGTGACGGCGGTGTAAGCGTGTTTGGGGTTGCATCGTGTCCAGATGTGCCGAGGAGAGGTGATGTTGACTCGGTTGTTTGAGACCCTCCCGATGGACAAGGTTGACCGGAATTTCGACAAGATCTTCACGACAAACATGACGTGACCCGAAGCTGCGCGACACCGTTCGATGCTGCCGATGGAACCTTGTGTGGCTATTTGAAGATTGTACTGGGACACCGACCACATGGAGTTCTTCCGCGAGGAATGTCATGATCTTCTTCATGGATCAACAAGACCTTCCGAGGCCCCATCTCGACGAGACCCCCGGGTGTGCCGACACCGATTCAAAGACCCTGTTCCCGGACTCCAAGACCCATGGATCCGGTGATGCCAAACACCAAGTTCTACATGACGCACCGCCTTCCCGGACCGTGAAGACCGAACCCCCGAAGACCGATCCCGCCGGACCCGAACCCCTCCGAAATCAAGATCTTCGACCCCTAATGTGTGATTCCCTTTCCAAGACCCCTATTTTTATAAGATATGACATTATCACTTGTTGCATATTAAATGGTTCATACTCGCATACATATTCATTTGTTTGGGGGTATATTGTCGATTCACCTCATAATAAAATATGGAGGCCATATGCGGGCTATTCTAGTCTTATATTGGCTCCATTTAAATTTGTGTAGTGAACCGATGCCATGTTTTGCCTTGTTAATACAACATTTAAATTGCGGGTTGTCTAAATAACTTGAACCTTCTAATTAATTGTCGGAACCCCGGTTCCGCTTAATTTTGCCTAGTTGCATCGCATCTTTGCCATGTCATGCACCATACATGCATCATGCTTGGTCTTCTGTCGTAGTATTAAATAGTGCATCCGGTGTTTCTTTTAGTGCTTTGGTTTTTCGCGGATTAGGCCGTTGAGTGGATGCGAGTATCGACAAGTTCTTCGGATAATGAACCTTCGGCAATGTTTTCCAGGCGAGCATTCTCCCCCTTTCTACCTATTTTGCATTTATAGTCTTTACTTCCTTCCTGTTGATCTACTGCTATCCGTTTCATGATGCTTTAGTGTTCCGTACTAGATATATTCCGTGCAGCCTTTATATTGCCTTATACACCTCTTATTACCTATTGTTTGGTAGATAGATGGTCTTGCGAGTCGTAGTCGCTTGCTCAGGTGCGATCCTGTGATGTGAAGTACCACACAGTTGTTGGAATGTTGTCATATGCTTGACGGTGGAGAGGATCATGACTTTAAATACAACTTTTAAATTGCTGGGATAACTAATGAAAGAGGCACCAGTGGGCAATATATGCTATTTGGTTTTTTCATGTCCACCTGTGTCCCGTAGGCCCCGAGTACTTGATACCTGTTCCTTGATTATTCGCATTATCCACATCCGGGAGACCCTATGGATCCCCCTTAGCTAGAGCTTGATTCATTTCTTATTTCTTGGGGCCACAAACTAGTTTGGGGGCTTTATTACTATCTTGTACTTATGCCATGTTTTACTGCTTTATTTACGATTGTGCGTGGAGCACCTGTACTGTTTTGGAATGTGGAATGTTTTCGCGGTATCGACAAGCCCAGTCACACTTTCGGGTTCCCAGTTGTTTACAGCCATTGGCACAAACCCTAGGTCCGTCTCGGAGCCGGCCAACTTCGTTGCGGGTAGCTTAGTGGGGTGGCCCCCTGAAATATTTTATGAATCCTTTGATTGTGTTGTCGTGGAAGCCTCGTTGGGTTTTGGACGACTTGGAACATAGTATCTCGATCATAGACAAGCATAACTAAAGTAGTGCTATATATATGACTTAATATGTGACTAGTAATCAGCTTCACTACAATGGAATGGATAATAAAAGTGCCAACAACTGGTGGAACTGGGGTGTATCGTGTCATGTTATACCTGCCTAGTAAGTATCGCAACTCCAATGGAATGAAATAAAAGTGCCAACAACTGCTGGGTTTGGGATGTCACATGCTAATTGTATCTGACTAGTAAGTACTGCAACTACAACTGAATGGTTAACTAAAACTACCCACTACTTATGCTATCTGGATGACTCATGCTATCTATATCTGACTAGTAAATGCTACAACTATAATGGAATGAATAAAAATGCCAACTGTGTGAGTTCCTCGGTTTGACACTCTCGTTTGGTCTCGAGGGGGAATACCAAGATGGGTATAATTGGTGTTAGTATAAGTTTGGTTCCGAATAGGTCTTTCTTATCTCTCTCTAATAGCCGACAGTTTGTCGAGTCTCTATAGGTTGTTTAGTGCATGCTGCGCTGCCGCTTCAGTCCACCATTCCTATGTAGGCGAGAGCCGCCGAATTCTAGCCTCGTCGTGTACTGGCCTCAGTACTGACCACTCCTCTTTTTTCTTTGCCCTTTGTCGGCACCCCTTTTGTTTAACAGGTATAAGTTCGACGTTGTTAGCAGGGTTACCCTTCCGGCTTGGCCTGGGCAGGGTTATGGACGCCATTGGTTATTCTTCAGGGCTCTTAGCCCAATTTGCATCTTATCCGTACTCGGATGTTGTGTCGTTTTCAAGATGATTTGGATCTTTGTACTATATATCTGTATTCTTGACTCAGTGAGTCGTTGTTGTATATATATTTGTTCTGTGGGTTCCATCGTGGACTATTGTGTAATGATATTACTTCGTTTTCCAGCCGCACGAAAGTGCCTGGTGGGCGTCCTTCAATCGTTTCTATGCGGGTTTGGCGGGAAGCGCTAAAACTTGCATAGGGCCGATTCGAGGGTGTTACATTCGCCCACAGAAGGAAACCCGCCGCCCTCCACCTCGGACGCCCAACGTTTTCCTCTATAACCAGCTGCTCGACGCCACGCCACCGCGCCTAAATAGAAAGCCTCCACTCCTTCCTGCAGCCCGCATAGCTTCCTTCTCCCATACCCGTCCCCTCGCCACCACGGCCGGCCAGAAAGCGGGAAACAGGAGGAAAGAAGCAGCATAGCAGAGAGGAGAAACACACCATGGCACTTATTGCGAAGATCCCGGACCTGGCCTTGCTCACCGTCTCCTCCATCCATCGGAGAAAGACCCTGCCACAAAGCACCTTCCGTATGCGCTAGTCCCGGCCAAGAAGCACCGGCGCCCTACTCCAAACTACAGGCAAAAAGCCATAAAACCTACCTAAACTACTGCTGCCGGAGCCACCCCTCCACCATCTCTCACTAGAGCCGCCGACGAGAGAGGCTTCGGATTGGCTCGGGGCCCTTCGAGCTCTTCCTTGGGACTGTAGCAGGGGAGAGAGGGTGAGGGAGATCTGAATCAGAGATATGTTTCTTCTCTTACAAGCGTTCAGTAAGTTGGGCGTCGACTTGTAAGAGAAGAAACATATCTCTGATTGAGATCTCCCTTACTCCTCCGTCGTTGAGTTTGCTTGTTGAATTCTGAATATCTCCAAGCATGACACTGCGGAATCCTAGTGTCAAGTTACTTAATTCATATCGGGAGTAGTGAGGGTGTCACATTTGGTATCAGATGCCATAAGGTCTTCGGATCCACGGTGTTTTGTCCTCCACAAATTCTCACTAAAAATCACGAGCACGAGCATGTTGTGGATCTCGCGGTCTACTTCCTGGTGATGATTTCGAGAGCAGTTTCATCGTGGTTGGGCTCTCCCATAAAATACCACAGTGGAACTCAACTCGTGGTGGCGGTGCGGTTGTGGAGCACTTTCAGCAACCACGGCGGCGTGCGACAGTGGTAGACTATTCAGGTGCAAAACGCGCATCAGCAAAGCGGTTGTCACCGAACACATCTCGGTAAGCGTGAAATCCTGACTCAGCGGCAGATCTGTGCATCATCAAAGGCAAGGCGTATCGGTGCCAGTTGACATTAGCTCCTGGTGCGGCAGTTTGGGAGAAATTGGGCAAGGTGGCGATTGAGAAGGCGTATGCTAATTTGAAGTTTCTGAAACCATGCACTGATACATCCACTACACTGCAGGCCATCAGCGAGACCTTGCGTGGCTTAGAAAGTTGGGTGCTGTGGGTCGAAAACACCATCAAGGTGATTCAGAGCACCCTAGATACAATGGGTTAGAGATTGACACCCTGGAGAGTTAGCAGGGGTCGTGCACTGAGGAACGCATGCCAGTGGTGGGAAATGAAGATACTGAGCAACTTCAACCACCAAGTTCACTAAAGATTGTAGTGACAGGCCATTAATAGAGAAAAGGATTCCCCAATACATCGGTGCACTTTGATTAGGGGGACGCTCAGGTGGCTATGAGGATAGTGTGTTTCATGGATCTCGGACAAGTAACTATCATTCACGCCGACCGAAGACCGATTTCCCTCGTTTCTATGGTGAGAATCCCGAGTGGTGGAAGTCTGTGTGTGAGACGTATTTTTCCCTCTATTCCACAATGCATTTTATGGGCAATGCAGCTCTCTGGCTATAGACATTTGAGGCTGAACATGATGTGGATAGTTGGGAAGAACTGTGTGTAGCAGTTCCTCTCAAATTTGGCCATAACCAACATCAAAAGTATTTGGCAGCACTGGAGAAATGTAAACAGACACGTAAAGTGGAGAATTATTATTAGAAGTTTGAGGCATGAAAGCACAAGGTTCTGGTCCATAACAAGCACTATGATGAATCATACTTTGTGAAAAAATTTGTGAATGGACTAGAAAGAGAAATTCGGAAAGCAATAAAATTGCATAGCCCAAAAACTATGAATGCAACCTTGTTACTGGCGGAGACTCGGGAAGAGATGTTGGAGGAGAGCATGAAATTTGGCTACACCAAATCATTTAGTGACAATAAACACAAATACAATAGAACTAGATTTCTAGGAAAAGGGATGCTAGGTGAAACACCAGCTGCTGTCCACTTGTAGGAACACAAAGGCGGATCCAAGGCACCATGGGAGGAGAAACTGCAATCTCTGAAATCATAGAGAAGATCTAGGGGAGAGTGTTTCAATTATGGAGAAAAGTTTCAGCCTAGGCACAAATGCAGCAAATCTATACCAATTCAAATGGTGGAAGAATTAATGGAAGCCTTTCAAGTGATACAGTCTGATAGAGAACATAATGAGTCTGGCAATACCAGTAGTGAGGAATCCCTAATGCACATTTCCACCTATGCATTGGCTAGAATTACAACCAAAAGAAGTATCAAGTTGCAAGCTATTGTACATGGGAAACAAACACTGATATTGGTGGATTTAGGAAGCTATGGGAGCTTCATTAACATTGCTACTATTCAGCAGCTAGGACTAAAAAGTGTCACTAGAAGCAGTTACAACTCAGGTGGCTGATGGGGGAGAACATGGATCACTGAAACCATTGATGGTGTGTAGTGGAAATGCCAAGGGCACCAATTTGTGAACACCTTCAGAATTTTCAATATACCCTATTATGATATCATATTGGGAATGGAATTGTTGGATGCTTATGTAAAATGTGGGAGGATTGCCCAAAGAAATTATGAGGTTTAAACATGAAGGAAAGAGGATAAAACTTAAGGGCATCAAAGACAAAGTCTGAAGCTGTGAGAAGATTTCAGCAAGTGATCTCCAATAGTTGGTAACACAAAATGCTCTTGCTCAGCTAGTACGACTCTGTTCCTTTTCTGATCATGAGTCCAAATAAGAGCTGCCCTTCGAAATTGAATATGTATTGCAATACTACACCCAGTGATTTGCTACACCCACCCAATTACCTCTCCATCGTTCCTTTGGTTACAAAATAAACTTGATGCCCGGAGTACAACCAGTCAACGTGAAACCATATCGTTATTCGCCGTAGCAAAAATATTATATCGAGAGGCAAATCGAAGACATGATCGCCCAAGGCATCATCAAACCTAGTCAGAGCCCATTTAGTTCCCCGGTCTTATTGGTGAAGAAGAAAGACGAGAAATGGCGATTTTCCATCGACTGTCACCAGCTGAATGCTATCATAGTAAATGATTGTTCTAGTTCCCATCATGGATGAGCTATGATGACCCACAAGTATAGGGGGTGTATCGCAGTATTTTCGATAAGTAAGAGTGTTGAACCCAACGAGGAACAGAAGGTGCTGGCTAGTGGTATGGATCAGGAATTCTCTACAAATACTTAGCAAACAGATTTTTAGGGGTTTTTGATAAAGCAAGTAAACAAAATACGAGTAAATAAAAGACAGTAGGAATAAATGCAGCAAGTGGCCCAATCCTTTATGCAGCAAAGGACAAGCCGGTTGTATTACTTAAGATGACCAAACGTTCTCGAGGACACATGTGAAGACTGTCAAGTGCTTTTGCTTCATATAGTTGATTAATCTTCTTTAGCTTGATAAGTGTTGTGTGGGTGAATCTGTGCTAATGTACCGACCTTCCTAGTACTAATACATACTTGTGATTATACCCCTTGCAAACATCCGTAAGTACAAGAAAGTAATTAAGGTAGAAACCTAACCACAACTATAAACTCTAAGACCCTTACGTCCCTTGTGCAATGGTTTCCGAATGGGGGTTCAGGTTTCTGTCACTCCGGCAACCCCTACGATTAGTAGCCAAATACACAATGCATTCCCCTAGACCCATATAGGTGAAGTGTCATGTAGTCGGTGTTCACATGACACCACTAGAAGAAGTACACCACAACTTAAATATCAAACTATTGAATCTTTCTCAACACAACTCCACTACTAACAACATGACTTCTCCCATGTCCTCAAGAACAAAACAAACTACTCACAAGACATCATATGGATCATGATCAGAGATGGAATAATGATGTATAACAATCTGAACATAAACACTAATTCAATGGTTCACTCAATAGCATCAACTACAAAGAGTAATCAACACCGGGAAAGTTTCCTCTATGAACTATGCAAGATTCAACGCAATTGTTACAGCAATATGGAGATGGTGATGATGGTGCTGCTGATGATGATGGTGGTGATGATGATGATCCCGATAAAGTCTAGCTTGATGGTGGTGTTGATGGCGACGATCTCCCCTCTCCCGGAAGGAATTCCCCGACAGAAATCTGTCTGCCAGAGAGATCTTTCTCTCTCGGTGTTTTCCGCCCCGCAGAGGTGGCAAAATCTTTCTGTGGTCGCACTTTTGGTGATTAAGGTTAAAGTGACACAACTAAGAGGATATGCTTGACAAATTATAAATTGAAGTCCCATGCCCCTTACTTATGAGTACCGAACCTCATGCTGCTCAACTTCAGTCAGGAGTAAGCTCTTATCATTGTAAATACACGTGTATCATTGAGAACCGCCAACGGGGTACCCCTTGCACATGACACAGGAGCTATCCCATAATCAAAATGACAAGGAAAGCAGACAATGAGCATCTCAGCGATCTTTTTATTTGCTATTTGCATAGGTTTTTATTGAGGATGCTTCATAGAATGCTCACTATAGTTATGCTGCAAGTTTCCACCATGATTAGGCATGGCTTAGGCTAGCGGCCCAGGCGTTTCTCTAACACACATATAAACTCCATGATCTTACAAGTTCCACTTTTATTTCACACCGCCGGGATCCATACGCAAAAGAACATGATATCAACTAGGTACAAAGTACCAGTTCAATGTTGAAAGCGTTCCCCATGATGCATGGTTCTGCTAACTTTAACTCATAAAGCGCAAGCATATACGCAACAAAGAAGGACCCAATGGTTCAAGTTATTAAATGCAAGAAAAGTAAGGTGTGCCATCAAGTTCGTGAGAGCTTTAATCACTAATTTTCACATAACAAGTTTAATTTGGAAGGTAGATAAAACAAGAATTTACCTGGAATAGAAATAATGCTGGTAGGTAGGTATGGTGGACACAAATGGCAAAGGTTTTGGTTTAAAGGAGTGGATGCACGAGAAGAAATCCCTCTCAGTACAGGTTTTTGGCTAGCAAGGCTGGGTAGCAAGTACAAGAGTTGAAGGAAACAAACAAACATACAAGTGATAAAAACAAACATGCAATCTTCCTTGGAAGCACAAAAGATCTTAACTAGAGAATACTAGACTTATGAGCAAATCAGGAAAGAAAGATGATGAAATTATTTTTCTTTAGAGTACTTCTATCTTTTTCATTCAACTCTCAAAAATAGTGTTGCTACTAACCGAGCCAGGTCTGCCAAAACCAACTAAATTAACTCAATGATCCCAAAGTGATACCAATACTAACAACAAAATCAATCATATAACCACTGATTGAAAACTAATATAAGCTATGCAAAAGAGTAAATGATAGAACTTCTCATTAATATTCCATAATGGCAACTCACACCAAGGGATACATATCTAACGAGAGAGGGGACACTTCCATAATGCAAAACCATCCTACATAATAACTTCTCTATTCATGATATGATTCTACTAAAAAGGCAAAAAGATAGAAGATAGTGATGTGATACCGCGACACTCCCCCAAGCTTGGAACAAACCAAGGGGATGCCAAACCTGATGACGAATTACTCCTTAGGTGGTGGTGGTATCCTCTCATCTTCGTCCGACTTCCAAGGTAAGGGATTCCCATCAACAAAGGACATCGAGGTCTCCCGCATCCTAAAACTTGCAGCAGCACTTATGCGTTTAAACCTAACCTCATACTCACAGTTTTGATTTTGAACATCCTAGAGCTGTGCTTGCAGTTTGTTGGTTGTTTGGTGGAGTGAGAGGACTTCATCCTTGAGCTCAGCTATCTCCTCTTGGTGCCCGACGATAAGTTCGGAAAAAATCTTATGGATGATATCCACTTCGCGTTTCACCATCTTCTTGTACCTAAAGACTTCTTGCTCCAGCGCTTCCATCATGTCCTCCAGACTTCCTTCACCTTTAGGGCATCGAACCTCTTTTATCCGGAGTTCCCCATCTTCAAGCAACAACTCCTTGGGATGAATCTTCAACTCTCTCATGTATGGGTTGATGATATCTTCTAAGGAATCTCCCTTGGCTGATCCAGTGGAAGACATTGTGGCTCCAAATCTGGGACTCTCCCTGGCAGAAACAGATCGAAACAAAAACACGACGAAAACACGATATACAAATCTCGGGGGCTCCGGGGGGTTATATATTACAAAGTTTCATGACGAAAGGAAGGTACTGGGAGAAAACAAGTCAGAGGCAGAGTCCGGGGTGGACTCACCACCTGGTGGCGCGGCCAGGGGTGGGCCCGCGCCACAGGGTGGTGTGAGCCACCCTGGCTCCGTTTCCATCCCTCTTTCGCTTCGGAGCTTTCCTTATTGACTGAAAACTGCAAAAATATAGTTGGATAGTATTTTCGCGGAACTTTTCTTACCAGAACTATTACCTATTTGAAAGCGGGCTCTACAGGTTTTTGAATTTTGTATCTAGTAGATTCTTCCGGAGTCACCACTTGAATAACATCAATATCTTCATCTTCATACACTTATTACTTGATGGCGAAGATCTCCCCTCTCCGGGAAGGAATTCCCCCGACAAAAATCTGTCTGCCGGAGAGATCTTTCTCTCTCGGTGTTTTCCACCCCGCAGAGGCCGCGGAATCTTTCTATGGTTGCTCTCCGAGTCTTAGGGTTTCGGGAGGATAATATACGCCAGAGGGGAGTGCCGGGGGTGGACCAGGGCGGCCACACCACCTGGTGGCGCGGCCCAAGGTGGCCCGCGCCAGGGGTGGTGTGGCCCCCCTGTGGCCCATCTCCAGCCCCCTTCTGGCTTCCTTCGTATTCTGGAAAAATACGATTTTCCATGTATTTTCTGATCTTCGCGAATTTTGCCTCCAAACAGCACCTTTTCCATCAGAATCCTGTCTGCAGCGGTCCATGCTCCAAAAGTCATGAACCATGCAAAAACAGATGAAATAACATAAGTATCACCTCTCAATATGAAATATATGAATGAATAACAGTGAATTATGACATAGAATAGTGATGCAAATTGTACGTATCAAGCTACTAGAATAATTGGGAGGGGCCCAGTACTTCACTAAGCTTGAACTGCGATCAAGGTATCACCAAATCCGGATGGTAGAGGCTGGCGAATGCAAGACGTCTTTCAAAATACACATCAACCATTATGAGTTCCAGGTCATGCCCTTTGGCTTGACATGCGCATCAGCTACCTTTCTGTGGTGACCCAGCATACCACTGCATGATGTAGTACACTATAGTCGTTGACATAACACCAATGAAACACTGTCACTAGTATTACATCCCTTAGAGTGGTACAACAGAAACACAACAGGTCCAAGACATGCATATAGATTACAACTCGACTCTATACAAAATATCTAGAGAAACTCTAGGTTGAAGAGGAGGAAAATCACTTCTTACAAAGAAGAACCAGAAATAATAACTCCGAACTATCAGGCTAATAAGACTATCATCTAGCGATCTAGTTTGCAATTGCTACTAAAGCAATGCTCTACAGAATGGGTTTTATGGCTAGATAATATATTCATATCTACTCAGGAGCTTCGTCTTCACTTTGGTTGAGGTATATGCTGACTTCCTTGGCTTTATTGAAGAACTTGAGCTATCGAAGATGGTTTCTTGAGCATAAGTTGGTGTTGACATCGTCTTCAATGGCTTAGAACCTAGAAAGGGTTAATAAGGTACGGTTGAGTACGAGCGTACTCAGCAACTTCACTAAAAAGGAGTGTTTGATGCACTATCTATAGCCACAGACCAAAGGTCGTAGGCAATGCAGGTTTTTGTAAACATTTCTTCGAAGGTTGCTTTTATACTGAAAACTATGTCCGACAGCCTTCACAGGTTGACCAGAACTTTCGTGGAGTTCCTTTCCTGACACGTTCTTAGCTCCTTCCTGGAACAGGGAGTAACATGTCACAGTTCTTACACTCTGCGGAGGTGCGTCACTTCTCCCATAAGAGACCTTAGCCTTGTTGCACATCCAAGTTGCGAGCTTGTCCACACTTCCTTGGTATGGGGCCCAGTCTAAGATCCAAGCGAGTACTGCCCTCTCCACGACCCTGCATGAAGACACGACCCCCCAGGACATGCCCCACCTTAAGCCCCTTTTTGGACCAACTATAACTCTGGTAGGCACCTAAAGGCTCTATGAGACGGTTGTGCCCCTGGTAAGCTCCCTAAAGGTCTGACTGTACCTCCGACAACCGCTCATAGATAGTTTAGACACCATAATCAAGGGGAGCTAAGGGGTCCCATCCCATGCTAAGCCTCGAAAGGTACTCCAGTCCACGAAATGGTCATCCGTCCAGGCGAGAGGGAGAAGATACAACTGACTTCCTAGAGCCATTGTAGATCTTATGGTTAATGCATAATTTACGGCGCAAAAATCACTGGCGACATTGGTTGTTAAAGTCCTATATAATATGTTCCTTTACCACTAGAACTGTAGCAGTAGATTATTACCATCTGGTAAATAATCCATAATCATATTATTATGAAAATAGTGTTTTCTGACCTTTTTAAAATGCAGGTGATGACAACATTTGAGTTACACACATTTGATAGAAAAAGGACATGAGAAAGTGTGAACTTTCCTTTTGTGATTGCAAGATTATGCACTCACGGTCTTCAAGATACCAGAAGATCCAAAATCTGGAAACAACATCATTGGTCCGGTAAGGACGAATGTTTAAAGAAGCAAGATGCAATTATGCATAATTAATGTAGTGCAGTTTGATAAACGCGAATCCCTAGAATAATTGTATTTGATCTAGGGTTTGAAGCTTGTGATGAGTTCTTTAGAATGTGTTGCACTTTTATACCAACTTCACACTTGTGCTTCTTATTAAGTTTTGTGAGTGTGAGAAATAAATATCAGGTACAATAAAGTAACACACATTGATGTAACACCGGGTGTTTTGTTATTTGGTTAGAGGATTATTCTTTACAAGCTTTCTATTAAAACTTAGAGACTTAAAGATATGCTTAGAGTTCATTTTTTAACTACTTTAAAAGAATAAACTTTGAAGAAAAACATACTTTACAAAGGAAAAGCATTTCAACTTAAAGTTACACTTATAGGGTTTCTTATTAACTATAATTATTAAAGAGGAAATCATTATTATATTTAAACAATCGTAACACATGTAGTGGGGACTTATATGTTTTGAATATGTGTTATATTATATTTGGTTTACTTCTTGATGTTTTATAAAGGGAAAACACAAGTAGTTTTATGTGTGATGTGTTTAAATCCTTATCAAGTTCCAGGGTTATGATAAGGATGATTAAGAGTGTGAGATCATTCACTTTCAATTTAAGTGAATGATGAGTTTAAATGTGAGGTTTTATTATGAATATAATTTATCTTATTAAGGAAAGTAACTTCAGATGATCTTATGAATCTGTTAGAATTTGAAGTCATCTTAACAATGGTTAAAACATAAATATCATTCACTTCTGTCATAAGTGAATGTTGTTTAGAGTTTATTTAAAATTGTTGGTTTAATTTGGAATTTATGGTTTTAAAAGAGTTTTATAAAGTTAATAAGTTATTCTTAAGTTTTATTATAGATCCAAGTTATGACTTTGGAATTAGTATTTAAAAACAAAGGACTTAAGGTTTTATGAGGAAATATGATTATTGCTTACTTGAGAGATGTTTTTAAAGAATTTACAAAATAAATATTTTACATAATAGATAAGTATTTATTACTTAAAAACCTTTGGAATCATACATTTATTATTTTTTATAGTAAACTATGTTTATTCAAGATCTTAAAAATGATTTTTTATTTATTTTGAAATATTATTCTTATTTTTATAAAATTCTACAAAGGATTCAATGTCTTTGAATATTTAATTCAAGTTTTATTTGTAAAAAATTAAGTTAATATTTTTATAAGATGGTAGATTGATTTTAATACACAAAAATGATTTTTTATTGATTTTTAGGAATTTTACTTACTTTATGAAATTTCATTTAGAATTTAGTAGTGTCAATATTTATTTGCATTTTATCTAACTTAAATAAGTAAAGTTATATTTTTCTTAGGTACATTTTATTTTTGTGATCATTTTGATATATTATAATTTTTTCTAGGAATTTTCTATATTTTTTAGAATTCAAAACGTTTGGAGGGTATTTTAGTAATTTCCACTAATCCCCTTTTTATTTATTTTTCTCATTTCCTTTAAATTCTTAGACCTGGCCCACAGGTTAGTCCAGCCTTGGTTGGGCTAGACCACCTAGTCTGGTCCAATCTGCCGGTCGACGCCGACCCGACCGTCTCCTCATCCTCTCGAGGCTCTCAGCTCTCTCTGGTGATGCCATGGCGACACCGTCACCGTTGCGAGTCCAGCGAGTACCGTCTGTTGTGGCTACTGTCGTGGTGCTGGATTGCATAGACGACCAAGCTGCATCATCCTACCCTGCACGATCCGTCGCCCGTGCCCTCTACTGACCGTGTCACCCACTCTCCAGGTCTAGGGTTTCACTCCCTCACAACAGTGTGGTGCTCCGGGGACTAGATAGTGCTGCCCTAGTGCTGTGGATTTGCGGTGGCGCTGTACACGCCGCTCTTTCACCTTTGGCCGCCGTGTTCGTGGCTTGACGCAGGTCACAGCGCCTTCGTGTGCTCCCTGTGCCGCCGTGTGTACTGCCACCAACCTCCTCTACTTCCTCTACTATAACACAACGAGGACCTCGGGTAGGTCAACCTCACCTCCCCCTTACTCTTTGTCCATTCTTTCTGCTATGCCCTTGGCTGAGGTTGTGAACCCTATCTAGGTTTGCTCTTCATTTTAGAATCCTGCCTTTACTTGTTACTGTCAGAGAAGATATAGGTGGATTTTAGTGTGATACTAATACAAAGTGAAGATCATGTTTTTGTGCTTGATTTAGAACTACTGACAGTAGCTTATGTCAACAGGTTACTACCTGAACCTATGCTTACTGTTATTTGAATAAGTTGACATATATACTAATGATGTTGTCTTATATTGGCATGGATTATTGGTTATATTTATCATACTTCCATACTGAAGTAGTACTGCCAGCTAATGAGACTGTGTAAAATTTGTTGTCTCCACCTGGATGGTTGAACTATTCTTATTACATATTTAAACAAGTGAAATGGAGTGATGGTGTTTTGAACTTGGGGCTGATGAAATTATACTTCAACGATATTGGGTATTATATACATCATCATTTCAATTGCTGATACAACATGATTTACAGTTGTTTTTTCTAAAGGGGTGGATTTTTGAATGGGTACCAATTCCTTTCAAAGGTATTGATGGTGTGTAGATGTGCCTATATATATATGAGTTAGGAACCCTAATACTAGCACCATGTCTTTTGACTATGCTCTTAGTGGAATGCCTCCATGCTTGTCTGAATCTTAGATTCAGTTAAAAGGTCATTTAAGATAGACACTGATTCTTAGGATTACTTCCCAAGAATATGATGTGACTTTGATTGGCTGGTTTTTCTATTGAGGATATTATCTTTCATTCTTTAATAGACATGAGTTGCTTAAATGATCTCTAGAGTGATACTAGAGAAATGATTCCTTTCTCCTAAAGAGATGTTGCCTTAATATATACTTTGGGGAATTGAATAAGAACACTAACGAATAAGTTCTTTCTCCATGAATTATTTTTGTGAGCTAAATCATTGTGACACCATACACAACATGGTACACATGATTTTTTTCCTTGCAAGAGGGATTTCTTGATTGGCCTATGATGCAGGGTTGAGGCTATTCATACCTGGATCAAAGATTGTTGTTGCTTTAAGTTTATCCCCTAGGAAGATCATGTATACCATTTGACGAGGGGTTAACTCATCAATGCCCAGCGTTGATGGACTTCAAGGAAGTGGGGAGCGTTGGAGGCATCGATCGGCTAGCAAACAAGCACATAGGTGACAGAAGGTTTACCTAGGTTTCGTCCTCGTAGAGGACCCTACTCCTGCTTTTCTACTCTTGGAAATATCGAGTAGTCAAAAGTTACAGGGGTACGTAGATGCAATCTGGCGATGATGTGGAAACTAGGGTTGCGAATATCCTCCTTGCCACCCCCTCCTAGCCTTTATATAGATAGGCTAGGTCTCGAGATAGCAGGACAAGTCGGTTACATATTAGGGTTTCCCCTTTAAACTTCTATCTTGTATTTTGCCGTGTTCTACAAGGAATCGAAGTCTCCCAGGTCACCCTAATCTCGACTGGGCCTTAGCAACGTCATGGGATTCTTCTGGGATGGACTGTATATGTTGATCACGAGTACCTGTAGGGTATGCCCACGTCAGTAGCCCCCGAGTGTCCGGTCGAATCGCAAATTCGAGTGGAGATTATGAAGCCTTCGAGTGTATAGCCAAATATATTTTCGGGTGGTTTAGTTTATGTCATAGGGATTGTCGATATATGTGCCTAATTCATACGATGTATTGGGATCAGTTAACTTCTTTAGGACAAAACAACGCAATCTACTCAAACTCGATTCCCCAGACTCGAATTCGGAAAAGTGCTGGCGTAATTCGACTCATGGCGCGGAGGTCTTACAGAATCGATTTCCAGTATATAAGCATGAGCACTCGACGCGTCCATCAAGGCTTATTTCATCGTACATGCAGACACGGATTATTTATGGTAGAGCGCAGTAGGTGCGTTGCTAGGCCTTTTTCAGGCCTTATCTTCATGTAGTGAGCGTGGCATCCGAATTTTGTCATCGCGGGGATGATTCGGGTGGCCTAGGAGACGCAGTCTCCTCACGGGGAAAATATGAGGCGGAGTCGCCAATGCTTTCGAGTGTGGACGTAGTCAACACACATTTAGTAAAAGAAAATCATAGGGTGCATGGCCAGCGCTCCCTATGGGAGTAGCCCCTGAGTGCCTATTAGAGTCGTAGACTCGAGTGGGCACTATGATTGTTTTCGACTGCTGTCGTCTTTTGCTTGTTTCAGTCAAATATGCTTTCAGCACTCCCTATGGGAGTAACCCAGAGTCCACAATCGAATCGTTGATTCGAGTAAGGGGTGTAAGTGCAATTACCTTGTCGAAATGTTTCGATGTCTATGTAGTTTTAAGGTGCGCGTCCAGCTCTCCTGTTAGGAGTATCCCCCAAGTGCTTACTCGAGTCAAAGAGTCGAGCGAGGACTAGATTAGTCGAAAGATGCTCCTGCTGGAGTGGATGACGTCAGTGCTGATGATGAGATGACCTCGTTTTCCCACGTGAGCGGTTTTGACGGGACGTGACGAAGGTGGGACCCCATTTCTGACTTGGATTTGACTAGTGATACGTCCATTTTGCATCACTATTCTATGTCATAATTCGCTGTTATTCATTGATATATTTCATACTAAGAGGTGATACTTATGTTATTTTATCTGTTTTTGCATGGTTGATGACTTTTGGAGCATGGACCGCTACAGTCAGGATTCTGATGGAAAAGGTGCTGTTTGGAGGCAAAATTCGCGAAGATCAGAAAATCCGGGAAAATATACGGAAATTCCTATTATTCCAGAAGACTAAGGAAGCCAGAAGGGGGGCTGGAGATGGGCCACAGGGGGCCCACACCACCCCCTGGCGCGGGCCAGCCTAGGCCGTGCCACCAGGTGGTGTGGCCGCCCTGGTCCACCCCTGGCACTCCCCTCTAGGTATATTATCCTCCTGAAACCCTAAGACTCAGGGAGCAACCACAGAAAGATTCCGCTGCCTCTGCGGGGCGGAAAACACCGAGAGAGAAAGATCCCTCCGGCAGACAGATTTCTGCCGGGGGAATTCCTTCCCGGAGAGGGGAGATCGTCGCCATCAACACCACCATCAAGCTAGACTTCATCGGGATCATCATCATCACCACCATCATCACCATCAACACCCTCATCACCATCTCCATATTGCTGTAACAATTGTGTTGAATCTTGCATAGTTCATAGGGGAAACTTTTCCGGTGTTGATTACTCTTTGTAGTTGATGCTATTGAGTGAACCATTGAATTATTGTTTATGTTCAGATTGTTATACATCATTATTCCATCTCTGATCATGATCCATATGATGTCTTGTGAGTAGTTCGTTTTGTTCTTGAGGACATGGGAGAAGTCATGTTGTTAGTAGTGGAGTTGTGTTGAGAAAGATTCAATAGTTTGATATTTAAGTTGTGGTGTACTTCTTCTAGTGGTGTCATGTGAACGTCGAATACATGACACTTCACCTATATGGGCCTAGGGGAATGCATTGTGTATTTGGCTACTAATCGTAGGGGTTGCCGGAGTGACAGAAACCTAAACCCTCGTTAGGAAACAATTGCACAAGGGACGTAAGGGTCTTAGAGTTTAAAGCTGTGGTTTGGTTTCTACCTTAATTACTTTCTTGTACTTACGGATGTTTGCAAGGGGTATAATCACAAGTATTTATTAGTACTAGGAAGGTCGGTACATTAGCACAGGTTCACCCACACAACACTTAGCAAGCTAAAGAAGATTAATCAACTATATGAAGCGAAAGCGCTTGACAATCTTCCCATGTGTCCTCGAGAACGTTTGGTCATCTTAAGTAATACAACCGACTTGTCCTTTGTTGCATAAAGGATTGGGACACTTGCTGCATTTATTCCTACTGTCTTTTATTTACTCGTATTTTGTTTACTTGCTTTATCAAAACCCCCTAAAAATCCGTTTGCTAAGTATTTGCAGAGAATTCCTGATCCATACCACTAGCCAGCACCTTCTGCTCCTCGTTGGGTTCGACACTCTTACTTATCGAAAATACTGCGATACACCCCCTATACTTGTGGGTAATCAAGACTATTTTCTGGCGCCGTTGCCGGGGAGTGAAGCGCTATTGGAGAGTGGAACTGGTAAAGGAAACTTCTAATGTGAGTATTGTTTACTGCTGTTAGTTGCTTTATTTTCGTTATGGATAATACGCTGAGTTTCTTATTTGGTAATGCTACTACCACTACTAAGGTAGTAGATAAACCACCACTTGCTGAGAATGATGTTTTTAAAATACCTACAAGAATTATTGATCGTGTTATGGATAACTACTATGTTGGGGATGGAACTGTCCATCCCGGTGATCATTTGCTCTTTATACACGAATTATGCGGGTTGTTCAAGTGTGCAGGTATTACTACAGATCAAGTTAAGAAGAAGTTATTCTCATTATCACTGAAAGGAAGAGCTGAGGAATGGTATAAGCTGCTGAAGAATGGTCAAGCTCTAGAATGGGAGGAAAAAGTACCTCTCTTTTATTCAAAATTTTATCCTCCTAGTGAGGTTCATAAAGATCGGAATCAAATATACAACTTTTGGCCTCTTGATGGAGAGATTACAGGTCAAGCTTGGGGGAGACTGAAGTTACTAATGCTCAGATGTCCTATTCGTGAGCTCCCCAACAATATCATTATCAATAACTTTTATGCAAGGCTCCCTCTACATGACAAAGATTTATTGGATGCTTCTTGTGCTGGATCATTCACTCGCATGGAAGAATAAGCTACATGGGATCTTCTGGACCGTATTCAAGACAAAGATGAAGCTTGGGAGAATGAGAAAGGTAGAAAGTCAGGCATAAATTATGATTATGAGTGCATTGAATCTTTTATAGGAACTGATGACTTTCAAAATATTAAAAATGCTTATGGTCTAGACTCTCAAGCTATTGCTTCTTATTTTAAGGCTTTTGCTTCCTATATTGAAGTGCCTAAAAAGAGGTGGAATAAGTATCATGAACCTTATAAAGATGTTGCTAGGAGTGTTCCTGCAAGAAATACTGAAGTTTATACTGCTAATCATGTCTTGCCTGGACCTTATATTGAGAAAATGCCTTTCCCAGTTAAGGTAAAGGAACATTCTATGATATCTAGTATGGTTAATGAAAGTGCAAATAAAGCTGTTGAACCTGATAAACAAATGGTTGATGAACCTATAATAGCAAATGTGAAAGACTTTGTTACTAAATATGAAGAAGAGGGACACACTATCCTTTCTAAGGATACCTCTAATATTGTTTCACAAAGTAGTGTTATGAGAGCTAGTATTCCTGTGTTTTCTGTTAGAATAAGCGATCATTGCTATGATGGCCCTTGTGATAGTTATATTGTTAAGTTTATGCATGATACTGAAAGTTACTATGAGAGAGGGAAAAGTGTTCTTATGCATCTCAATAATATCAAGTTTCCTCGTTTTATGCTGAAAGTTTTTATGTTGCACTTCTTTTGCCTTCCTATGCAAGTAGCCTCTAGTTTCAACAACTTGTTTGTTTACAAAATTCCTTTGCATAGGAAGTGGGTTAGACTTAAATGTGTGTGTTTTTGCTTCTTAATGCTCTCTTTCACTTCAATTCATATTCCTGAGTGAGCATCTTCAAAATTATCATGCCCACCTTAATGGCTATAAAGAAAGAGATTTTTGGGAGACAACCCAATTTGTTTTTGCTTCTAGTATGTTTTTGTTTCATTGAGTCTTGGAAGATATTACTTCGGCAATAACCTCTCCTTATCCGTTTTGATTGGTTTTTGTGTCAAGATCAACCTCTAATGAGAGAGAAGTAAGATTTGGGGAAGTTGCTGTCCCAAAACAGATTTTTGTGCTTCACCATAAAAATGCGTAAGAGATCTCTGTCTATCGGATTGAGCTGTAATGTTTTGTGCTTCTGCCTTAGGTTGTTATTTAACTTTCTTTAGTTTTACACTTTTTGATTTGAGCAACAGAAGATTTTCTAAAAAATTGATCTTTACCTGCTGGTCTGTTTTGACAGATTTTGCCACTCTTGCATTTGCTTCTTTATTCGATTTCCTTTTTGAATTCTTTTTGGGTTTTCGGAAGGAGTTGCTACAGTTGCTTATTTTTGATGGTTTTTCAGTTGAAGTTGGACTCAAAAGGTTTTATCACTTCATATATACTAATGTTGCTAATGAGAACTGTGTGGAGTTTTGTGTGAAAGAAATTTCCAGGAAGTGGAGATAATGGTGTAATAAGGAAGAGAAAGGTTTCATGACTCAAGTATTTAGTGTATGAAGAAGAAGATATTGATGTTATTCAAGTGGTGACTCTAGAAGAATCTACTAGATACCAAATTCACAGACCTGCAGAGTCTGTTTTCAAATAGGTAACAGTTCTGGTAAGAAAAGTTCCGCGAAAAAGCAATCCAACTATATTTTTGCAGTTTTTCGTCAATAAGGATAGCTACGAAGTGAAAGAGGGACGGAAGCAGATCCAGGGTGGCTCACACCATCCTGTGGCGCGGGCCCTCCCCAGGCCGCGCCACCAGGTGGTGAGTCCACCCCGGACTCCGCCTCCAACTCGTTTTCGCCCAGTACCTTCCTTTTGTTCTGAAACTTCGTAATATATAACCCCCCGGATCCCCCGAGGTTCGTATATCATGTTTTCGTCGTGTTTTTCTTTCGATCTGTTTCTGCTAGGACATACTCTTTGAAAGTTTAGAAGCACAATGGTGTACGCCAAGGATAAAGGGAAGGAGCCTATGTAGGAAGACCTCCAAGACCCCGGGAAGGAGAAGGAGATCAAGAGTGAAGGTGAAGAGGAGCAAGGCTAGCATCCGCACACCGGCACTACCATCAAGCATTGGAGTGGTGACAAAACCTGCCAGGGTTAGAAGGATTGCACGGATGCAGACTGGGTGGAAAGCTCCTCGTCACAGTTTGGCTCCACGGTCACTTCCTCCACACACCAAGAATCCTTTCCATACTCTTATCCATGAGCATCAATACCAGAATATGCCCAAGGGGAAATTACCCTCCAATTGGGATTTGCCTCGTTCTAGCCATGCAGGGAAAGAAGACTTCAAGGAGGAAGAGTGGGGAAAGAATATCAAGAGCTGGAATTCTCAACCCGACATGATCATGAGCCGCATTGAGCAAAACACACAGCTGATTTGTAATCTCACCTTTGAGATTGAGGACTTGGGGAAACTTATCAGAGAGCTCATCGAGAGGATACCACCACCACCAAAGGAGTAATTCGTCATCAGGTTTGGCATCCCCTTGGTTTGTTCCAAGCTTGGGGGAGTGCCACGGTATCACATCACTATCTTCTATCTTTTTACCTTATTAGTAGAGTCATATCATGAATAGAGAAGTTATTATGTAGGATGGTTTGCATTATGGAAGTGTCCCCTCTCTCGTTAGATATGTATCCCTTGGTGTGAGTTGTCGTTATGGAATATTAATGAGAAGTTCTATCATTCACTCTTTAGCATAGCTTATACTAGATTTCAATTTGTGGTTATATGATTGATCTTGTTGTTAGTATTGGTATCACTTTGGGATCATTGAGTTAATTTAGTTGGTTTTGGCTAGCCTGGCTCGGTCAGTAGCACACTATTTTTGAGAGTTGAATGAAAAGATAAAAGTACTCTAAAGAAATATAATTTCATCATCTTTCCTTCTTGATTTGCTCATAAGTCTAGTATTCTCTAGTTAAGATCTTTTGTGCTTCCAAGGAAGATTGCATGTTTGTCTTTATCGCTTGTATGTTTGCTTGTTTCCTTCAACTCTTGTACTTGCTACCCAGCCTTGCTAGCCAAAACCTGTACTGAGAGGGAATTCTTCTCGTGCATCCACTCCTTTAAACCAAAACCTTTGCCATTTGTGTCCACCATACCTACCTATTAGCATTATTGCTATTCCAAGTAAATTCTTGTTTTATCTACCTCCCAAATTAAACTTGTTATGTTAAAATTAGTGATTAAAGCTCTCACGAACTTGATGGCACACTTTATTTTCTTGCATTTAATAACTTGAACCATTGGGTCCTTCTTTGTTGCGTATATGCTTGCGCTTTATGAGTTGAAGTTAGCAGAACCATGTATCATGGGTAACGCTTTCAACAGTACCATGGTACTTTGTGCCTAGTTGGTATCATGATTCTTTTGCCTATGGATCCCGGAGGTGTGAAATAAAAGTGGAACTTGTAAGATCATGGAGTTTATATGTGTGTTAGAGAAACACCTGGGCCGCTAGCCTAAGCCATGCCTAATCATGGTGGAAACTTGCACCATAACTATAGTGAGCATTCTGTGAAGCATCCTCAATAAAAACCTATGCAAATAGCAAATAAAAAGATCGCTGAGATGCTCACTGTCTGCTTGCCTTGTCATTTTGATTATGGGATAGCTCATGTGTCATGTGCAGGGGGTACCCCGTTGGCGGTTCTCAATGATACCCGTGTATTTACAATGACAAGAGCTTACTCGTGACTGAAGTTGAGTAGCATGAGGCATGGTACTTATAAGTAAGGGGCACGAGACTTCAATTTATAACTTGTCAAGCATATCCTCTTAGTTGTGTCACTTTAACCTTAATCACCAAAAGATGCCTATGATAGCGGCAATGAGAGCTGAAAGCTAGTAAGTATCATAATTTTTGGGAGCTCTTTATGAGACTTGCAATCCCTGCTTCCCTCTGCGAAGGGCCTTTCTTTTACATTGTAGTTGAGTCAGTAAACCTATTCCCTTCTATCTCAGCAAGTATTTTGAGTTGTTGTGTTTCATTCATTCATATGGTGATTTATTCACTCATGTTGCTTATGTTCCTTGTTTTGCACATTGCTCTTATCTTGATGTTTACTACTTTGAAAGCTATCATTGAAAACCAGCTATTTGTGAACTCCAGCAAATTATCAACTATTCTTCGACCAAGAGCTAAGTTGAGTTATATAATAGTGAGTTGTCTTCTATTATGATCCATGTATTGATGAATGTGATGCTTCTTGTCCGTATTCTTTTATCGACTCTTCACTCCATAAACCTGAGGCCATGTTTATTGAGCTCAGTTTCGCTTGGGGACAAGCGAAGTCTAAGCTTGGGGGGAGTTGATACGTCCATTTTGCATCACTATTCTATGTCATAATTCGCTGTTATTCATTGATATATTTCGTACTGAGAGGTGATACTTATGTTATTTTATCTGTTTTTGCATGGTTGATGACTTTTGGAGCATGGACCGCTACAGTCAGGATTCTGATGGAAAAGGTGCTGTTTGGAGGCAAAATTCGCGAAGATCAGAAAATCCGGGAAAATATATGGAAATTCCTATTTTTCCAGAAGACGAAGGAAGCCAGAAGGGGGGCTGGAGATGAGCCATAGGGGGCCCACACCACCCCCTAGCGTGGGCCAGCCTAGGTCATGCCACCAGGTGGTGTGGCCATCCTGGTCCACCCCTGGCACTCTCCTCTAGCGTATATTATCCTCCCGAAACCCTAAGACTCGAGGAGCGACCACAGAAAGATTCCACCGCCTCTGCGGGGCAGAAAACACCGAGAGAGAATGATCTCTCCGGCAGACAGATTTCTGTCGGGGGAATTCCTTCCGGGAGAGGGGAGATCATCGCCATCAACACCACCATCAAGCTAGGCTTTATCGGGATCATCATCATCACCACCATCATCATCATCAGCACCCTCATCACCATCTCCATATTGCTGTAACAATTGCGTTGAATCTTGCATAGTTCATAGAGGAAACTTTCCCGGTGTTGATTACTCTTTGTAGTTGATGCTATTGAGTGAACCATTGAATTATTGTTTATGTTCAGATTGTTATACATCATTATTCCATCTCTGATCATGATCCATATGATGTCTTGTGAGTAGTTTGTTTTGTGCTTGAGGACATGGGAGAAGTCATGTTGTTAGTAGTGGAGTTGTGTTGAGAAAGATTCAATAGTTTGATATTTAAGTTGTGGTGTACTTCTTCTAGTGGTGTCATGTGAACGTCAACTACATGACACTTCACCTATATGGGCCTAGGGGAATGCATTGTGTATTTGGCTACCTCGTAGGGGTTGCCGAAATGACAGAAACCTGAACCCCCGTTAGGAAACCATTGCACAAGGGACGTAAGGGTCTTAGAGTTGCTGTGGTTAGGTTTCTACCTTAATTACTTTCTTGTACTTACAGATGTTGGCAAGGGGTATAATCACAAGTATGTATTAGTCCTAGGAAGGTTGGTACATTAGCATAGGTTCACCCACACAACACTTAGCAAGCGAAAGAAGATTAATCAACTATATGAAGCGAAAGCACTTGACAGTCTTCCCATGTATCCTCGAGAACGTTTGGTCATCTTAAGTAATACAACCGGCTTGTCCTTTGCTGCATAAAGGATTGGGCCACTTGCTGCATTTATTCCTACTGTCTTTTATTTACTCGTATTTTGTTCACTTGCTTTATCAAAAACCCCTAAAAATCCGTTTGCTAAGTATTTGCAGAGAATTCCTGATCCATACCACTAGCCAGCACCTTCTGCTCCTCGTTGGGTTCGACACTCTTACTTATCGAAAATACTGCGATACACCCCCTATACTTGTGGGTCATCAACCATGCATGCGTAATTTTCAGTGTTAACATCGTCTCCTCGATTCTCGCGCGTAATGGGAAAAGTGGGGCGACATATCACCGTTTGCATCTCCACACGTCCACCTTGATTTGCCCCACGCGTCTGGTTGGTGCACCTCTGGCCGTTGGATTGCATCTATGCTGAGGTTAAGTAGGGATCTCTATGTGGTAATTTCCCCCACAATTCATCTTCTCCCTCGCGCTCTGCCTCCATTGCTGCTCACCGCTGCTCCATTGCTCACGCCTCCATCGCTGCGTTGGACGACCTCAAAACCTTCCCGAGCTACTTTCTACGCTCCCACCGCAAGCGTAAGATGGGTAATAATAAGGGCGCCTCCACTGCTGGATATGCGACCACCACTGTTGCGGCCAAGAAGAAGGGCACTGCCGCTATGAGCTCTGGTACTACTACTGCTACAGCTCCTAAAAAGAAAGGTGCGGGCATGCCCGTCTCTAATGGATCGTGGTGGTGCACCAACATAAAGGAGACTGAACTCTTCAACTGGTGCCAGGATGGCAGTCTCCCGACTACTGAAGCTGATTGCCAGATGCCTGGCGACGAGGTAATCCCTGATCCCCCTGCCAGATTTCAGGTGATGTTTCTCGCATTTGTCATTCATGGCCTCTCTCCCCCTCCACAAGTTTGTGCGAGGGTTACTCTGCTTCTACGGGCTCCAGCTCCACCAGCTGACCCCCCATTCCATTCTCCACATTGCTTGCTACATCACTCTTTGTGAGTGCTGGCTCAGAGTCGAGCCACATGTTGGTCTTTTCAAAAATCTCTTCAAATTGAAGCGGCAATCGGGGTTTGGGTCGATAGTCTACGATATAGGAGGCTGCGGGATCCATGTGGACCCCAATGTCCAATATTTCTCCATCAAGTTTAATGCATCTGTCCAAGGATGGAGGGAGAAGTGGTTCTACATCCGCGACCAGAAGGCTGACGGCGAACACTTTGGACTCGGTGATGCCCAGTGAAGCCGAAGAAACTGAGGTTTTGTACAAGCCGAAGAAATGAGGTTTTGTACAAGCGTGTCTACGACCTTCAACTCATCCGAGGGAAGGAAGTGTCTGACGCGGACCTTTTTCGCACCTGGATGCACCGTCGAGTGCAGCAGCTGTAGGCTAGGGCGCATCTGATGTACTGCTGGACCGGTGTTGAAGATGTCACTCGCATCTCACAGGAAGATATTTCTTCTGGTGAGGTAGATAGGAGGTTCCAGTTGCTGACCAAGTTCACAACCAAGGAGAAACACCCTGGTGACTCAGCCGTGCCTCCGTTCTGCGCGAGTCGCCCCCGCCTAAGGTAGCTTTCTTTCTTTATCTCTTCTTGTTTTTTGATTGCCCGCCAAGCTTTCTTTATACTGATGCTACCTCCTATGCCAGGACTAGAAAGTGGATACTGTTCTGCCTCCTTAGTCAGAGGGAGTAATCCCTCACGAGGTGGAGGAGGAGGACGAGTCGGGATCCACCGTCCTCATCGCTGAAGAGCAAGCAGCCCCTGAGTCCAACGAGAATGGAACTCACAAACACTCCCGAAGCGAGGACTCAGATGCTTCTTCGCTGACGACGCCGGAGGGTCCTTCGACTGAGGTATAGGTGCTAATTCCCGCGGTGCCTGTACACACCGTGGCTCCTCCTCCATGGAAGAAGTTGAGGATGCCAAAGGAGGTGTCTGAGGACTCTTTTGACCTTGATGACTTTGACAGGTAAGTTTGTACTTCTGCTAATTAGACCTTATGTCCTGAAATCTTTTTCTGTGAAGTTGTTTTTGTATGTTTTCTGTAGCAAAACTGCATCGTCGTCGTCCGATGATTGTCGCTTCATGAAGGAGACTGGAGTCTCGGACTCCAAAGATAAGGATGTGGCAGAGCAGTCGCAACCTCCCTAGGTGGCGGCCACCTCCGGTGCCAATTCTTTGAGTTCCCTCACACTGGGGGCACCAAATGGTTGCCTGAACGTCTACGCAGAAGGAAACTTCTGAGTCCCTGGAGGATCATGTAAGTTCTCTTGACAATATCAGTAGAAATTAGGTTGGCACTAATGCTTCTCTTCTTGTAGCCTGTCTTGAAGGAATCTATTGGCCTTGCCGAACTGATTACGTCGATGGGCCATCATCATGCCTTGTTGGAGACCCAACATCGCTTGTTCGAAGGTGAACTTGCACTTTTTATCTTTGTATTGTTGGCATTGAAAATCGTCAGGCTTGAATTTTGTCTATCACCCTTTGTATGTGAAAACAATGAGCTCCTCCGTCGCGTCAATTCCCTCCAGAAGGGTCTTGCCACAGCGGAGAAGAAACACGACGAGGCACTCGAAGCTTTAGAATGCTCCACCTAGGAGTCGAAGAAGCGCGAGGAGGACCTGCTTGCCATTGCAGCTGACAGGGAGAAAGTGTTCGTGGAACAACTTATCTCTGTTGCTAAGGCTCTCTCAGGTATGGTGCTATGCCATTTTCGCTGCTGGTGTGGACTTCAACTCCCAAGCTTTTGCTCGCCAAGATGCTTTGGTAGGCGTCATAGCTGTAGTCGAAGACCACAACGTCTCCGTCAAGGATTCCCTCGAGAAGGCCAAGGGTGTGCTTGGGCGTCTTTGAGAGGAGATGGTCCCCAAGGCCAAGATTATTGGAGATCTTGATGGCTTGGTGGAGTCCTTCGCTAGAGGCGTGCCTATGGATTTCAATAATGCATAGAGGGGGGCCAGAGCTACCATGGGACTTGCGATGGCACAAGCCCATGGTGTTGATCTGAACCCTAGCACAGTCTCCACGGCAATGCCGGTTACTACAGATGGCCAGCAGGTAGTGTTTTCTCCCTTTGCCCCTCGTTGTCATAAATATGGGCCTCGGCTCATTGAGACACTCGCAAAGTATTCGGCGGAGCTGAGGCGATCGAAGACGGCAAAGGCCACAACATCTAATGCTGTGACCGGAAAGGCTGCGGCGTCAGAAGCTACCACTGACTCGAGGAAGCAACCGAGTGCTAATGTGTAGCTGTAGGCTATCTCTTTGTTGTCATTTTGTAATATTCTAGCTTCTCCAGACATCTTTTTGACTTGTGTTGTGCTTGTGGGGGTGCTCCCTTTGGAACTTGCTAAACTCGATGTTTTTATTATTAGTGCTATTTTGAATGGTTGGTCTTATCCGTCTGTTCCTCTACTTGGATAGGGTCCTTCGAGTGATCCATCTGACGCACCTCCCACCGATGAACCTATGGCTCAACCACATTCAAAGGTGGAGGAATTGTCACCGCCGTCTCGATTGTGATCGCATAAAACACTTGGAGCGAGAGATTCCAATGATCCGTGGTAGCACTGACGTGTGGAAGTCGAAGGCCGAAAAATCTAGTGAACGGGAGAAATATCTTCTAGGAGAGGTGGCTCAGCTGAATGAGCAATTGTAGTGTTAGTTTCCTTAGCGTCTTCTCCTTTTCTAGCCGCTTGTGGCGGCGATTTTCCCTTATGCTTTTTGCTGCTCTTTGTAGTTGTTAGTACTCGCCATCCATAGGAAGAGAGGGACCGAGTCGCCATTCAACTAAACAGCTTGACCCAGGACCAACTGGAAGTTAGCGGGTACTTTCGGGTTGACCGGGATCGTGTAGTCACGTTGGCGATGTTGTAGGATCGTGTGTCACAGGTGCTGCTTTATTTGAAGAAGGCGCAGTCATGCTTGAAGCACATCTTTCAAGCAATGTTCCCTTTGGACGCGGTGTCTTCAAGCTTGTTAGCTTTATTGAAGAAGTTATAGGATGCTAGCGTAGTTCACGAGTGTGTGCGTCAGCAGTTAGTCGCGGGTGCCAAGGCTGCACTTATCGTGGTGGTGTCACGGCAGATGCCATGGATAAGCTAAAGGTGGGGCCAATATGCACTAGAGGAATCCAGGGATGGATAGTGTGGTGATTCCACACACAGATGCTTTGTATTCACCAAGTTCGCAAAATTACAGATGCTCCTTGAGCTGTATTGGGGAGAGGAGGAAGAAGAAACTCTCTTACTCTCGCCACTACCTATCTCCAAGGAATCAACTACTCAAATGCCAACCAACCCCTTCTACAGAAGCCCTAGCAGTCCTTATATAGGCGAAACTAGGGTTCCCATTAGGGCATACGTGGAAGCATATTCCTAGGAATATGCTTCTTCCCAAAATAGCAAACCGACCGGGTCACCTTTTGCCATCGTAAGCCATGCAGAGGCTACGTAAGCCTCTATGGCGCCAGCGTCATCCGACAGGGCGCGTCACCCTTGTCGGCCACGCCTTGGTGGTCCTTCCCTCTGTCCGCTTCGCTCATGCTCCAGCGTACAGTGCCCACCTTTTGACCTGCGAGATACCTTCCTTCTCTTGCAATCCTGATATAACCCGGATCATGCCTGGTTAATCCCACCCCGCGGGTACCTGCATACAAGTTACAAAAATGCCTACCAGCATACGACATACGTCGGCCGGGACTCAGTTAGGTGGACATCCTCCGGTCCGGGTTACTCCGTAAGTCGGCCTGCCTTGAGGTGACTCGGCTAGCATTTGCTTTGACCTTGCCGTACCTCGGCTAACTCGGCCTCTATACCCTGGCGTGACCCTACCCGGGGGTATCCCCCCAACATTAGTCCCCGAAGCTGGTGCGGTCTTAGCAACTTCAGCTGCTAAGGCCACGGCAGGTTTAATCTTTTTGCTCCTTTTTCCGAGTTACTACATAGCTCGGATTTCGTGGTGTAGTATTCCCTTGGTTCATTCCGAGTTATCACTCGCTGGCCGGCCTACCCTTCAGTTTTCCGGGTTATTCTTCCTTCCTTCGTACGCTTCCCCACGTCCCACATGGAGGGTAATCATTATCTTGCCTCATTTTAAGGGCATGCGCCAGTTACTGCACTTATTTTCAGGTGTTACTGTTACACACGTCGTGTCGCTGCCGCCTCCTCGTTGACTGTATCACCACGTCGCGTCGTGGGATCTCCTGTGCCCTGTGGCCCTTCCTGTGGCTTGCCTCTGATTGGCTGACCCGGCTGATACACGGCCACACCGTGTGGCCTCGACGCGCAACGCGATCCCACTACCCTCCACTGGGGAGTGGTTAAATAGGGGAGGGGCACACCCCTTGGCCATTTTTCCCTTCTTGCGTCCCTCTGCCTCTCTGCCTCTTCTTCTTCCTAGCGACAACGCCGCCGCCACCGCATCTGCTCTGCAGCGCCGCCTCCGCACCGTGATTTCTTGCACCTGCCTCACTGCCGCTCCTGTGCAGCTCCACCGTCACGGGTCCGCGCCAGTCCAAGTCTTTGCCCCCCACCTCTGATAGGGCCGGTGGGGACAGTGATCTGGATATGACTAAAGAGGAGCTCGCCGTCGCGGAAGCAGAGATGGAGGAGGGGGGAATCCAAGGAGCGCGGTGCCTGGGCCGGTTCCTGGGTATGCCAGCATGATCTGGACTGGCTCTACTGCACCCGCCACATCCTCGAGGGTGTGATTGCCCGCCTTGCCTCTGAGGAGCTCGCTCCCTCACCCAATCCGGGTGAGTTCATTGTGTTCCTATCACATTTCCAGCGCGGCTTCGGCCTACTCGTGAGCGATTTCTTCCAAGACTTCCTCAACACCTACGAACTCCAACCTCACCATCTCCCGGCGAATGCCATCACATCCCTTTCTTCATTCGCCTCCACCATAGAGGGATACGTCGGCTTGTGGATCAGCAAAGAGCTCTGGATCCAGTTCTTCGGTCTACGAAGGAACGTGATTCCGGATAAACTGCGTGCCCTGGAGGACAAACATCTGACTCAATTCGGTGCCACCTCCATCTCTCCTCGAAACAATCCATCTTTCCTCGGGTCACGGGGCTTGATTCCTGCAAGGGTCGGGCCCAAACCTTTTCTTATGTGAGGAACGACACGGATGAAGATTTGATCCGGCTGCGCCCCTATGCTCCGGGTCCTCCTAATCCGGATTTGTGGGACCGGGTTTCCAAGAAACCCACTATCTTGGCGAACCAAGTCAATAAACGATTTTAGGAGCTGAAGGATCTAGGGCTGCGCAACGAGGACGTGATGATCACTTTCGTCCGCAGCCGGATCTCCCCTCTCCAGAAGCGCACACACAAGCTTTGCCACATGAGCTAGCGACTTGACCCCAACCGGACCTCCTCCTTCGAATTGAATAATACCGAGATATTCCGTCAGGTCAAGGCCCTCTTTACGACCGACAAAGACTTCTCCGCTGACTGGGAGTGGGGGATGGAGCATTACTGCCGGGACAAGCCTCCTCCTACGGTAAATCTCGTGATTCAATCCCTTTCCGAGTTATATCCTATGCCGGAGTATGTCGTTTATTTGATCCCTTTGCATTTTATTTTTAGTTGTTTCTTCAGCAAACCCTTGAAGATGGCACCAAGCCTTCCCTCAAATGGGCGAAGGATCGATTTGTCTCGGACGAGGAGGAGCCGGATCAGGAAATGTTCCTCCCATTCCTGGATGCGACCAAGCGACCCACTGGTAACTTCTCTTCCTTAAGAGATTGGCCTGATGATGAAGATGATTCCGATGTTGAGGTGATGGAGGCATTTGACGTTGTACCCATTTCTTATGCCTTTCCGACTTCAGCTAACCCGGCTGGGCAGATTCATGAAGATCCTCCCCTCGCTATGGGTGAGCCGGTCCCAGCCGTGTCTAAGAAACGGGCTGCCACTTCCTCTGCTTCCTCCGGACCTCCTAAGACAACTAAGAGGCGAAAGAAATCCTCCGACAAAACCGCCACCAAGCTTCTGACTAAAACTATAGTTCGAAGAGCTCAGAAGCCCAAGGAGCCTTTGACTTCTAACGAATAAGTCACTTTTTCCTTTGGTCCAGCTCTTTGCTTCATGCTTTTCTATCTACGTGCCTTTCTTTTGTTATAACTTGTTATTCATCGTCTGGTTCAACAGGGCTGCAGTGGAGGTTCCCCAGAGCGGCTCCAACATCGCTTCACCCCTCCGGCATACCCCATGTCCCCCTCGTGGTGATGACACACGCCCACTAAGCCCAATTCGTGAGGGTTCCGTGGCTGCTCCGGGTTCTAACCCACCTCAGCCAGAGGAGGGCAACCTCAGAGCAGGGGGGAGTGGCACTGCCGAGGTAGCAGAGGCTCCCAGCTCCTCATCTGCTCAGCCGCAACCTGCCATCTCCAAGGTCACAACAATAGCAGCACCACCACCACCGCCAACACCAGCATCAGCACAGGCACCAGCGCCATCACCAACAGCAGCACCAGCATCAACACAAGCACCATCACCAACTCCATCTGCCTCGTCCGAGTCTTCCAAGGCTCGGCGAGAGGGCCCAGCTAGCACCAAGGCTGCACCCAAGTCCAAAACTACAGCTCAAACCTTAGCCCCTTAGTAGCAGCCCAAGGCCAAGAAAAGTTCTGACGCCGCCAGGGCAGCATCCATTGAGGCTGGACAGCGCATGCTCGCATCCATGCTGTGGAAGAAAGATCTGCCGAAGAAGGATGCCTCCCCCGGATCAGCTAGCAAGCAGCTCGCATTGCATACCAGCCCTGCTGCTGCCCATGTTGCGAGGAGGGAGGCCCATGCCAAGGGCTTGGTTACGCCACACATGCTTAGTGGAGAGAGTTATCCTCCGGCTCTGATCGAATATGTAGATAATTGGAACAGAGCGGAGTTCGTCAATCCCAACGACGATCTCCCGGAGAAGTTCGGGCCCGCCGAATTTAGTGCTCAAATGAACACCGCAGCCAAGGCTATCAACCTTGCTGGCCGGATGATGGAGGTACGCTACTTTGTCCTTTCTTCATCATGCACAAGTGCTTAGAGATATATCCATTAGTCCCCGAGCCTCTAGGGGAGTAACTTGTTACTCGGCCGGATGCTCCTTAGAGAACTAGCGTAACTCCTTAGTAGCTTCGAATATGGACACACCTAGAGCCGGGTTAAGTTCCACTTGGCCCGGATTTTGTACACTTCGAATATGCACACACCTAGAGCCGGGTTAAGTTCCACTTGGCCCAGATTTTGTACACTTCGAATATGCACACACCTAGAGCCGGGTTAAGTTTCACTTGGCCCGGATTTTGTACACTTCGAATTTGCAGACACCTAGAGCCGGGTTAAGTTCCACTTGGCCCGGATTTTGTACACTTCGAATATGCACACACCTAGAGCCGGGTTAAGTTCCACTTGGCCCGAATTTTGTACACTTCGAAAATGCATATAACTAAGCCACCCTTGCTTTTTTCAGATCACTACCAATCGCCGGAGCGCTGTGTTTCAGCGCCTCCTGGACACACATAAGGCGCTGCGTTCGAAACATACCACGCTTCTTGCTGAGTATGACAAAAGGGGTAAGTTTTCTCTTTGATTTTTTTGCATTTTTCTTTGTCTTTTCCCGCCGAACTAATCCGTCATCCGGTTTGCATAGCTGGAGTAGAGGCCGAAAATAAAATCATGAGGAAGAACTTGGCCGAGATAAAAGGTAATTCACTTTGGTTACTCAATCTCTGTTCTCTCTCTCCTTTCTCCTAGGCTCGACAAATATTCATACCTCGGCTCTGCCGGGTCAACAAACCGTTTCAGCATCCCTTGAAGATAGTGTGCCCGTGGCTGATATGATGCTGCATTTTCTCGAACAAGCAGGGGAACACCAGGCCAAAATTAAGAAGAAGGATGATGAGCTCGCCAAACTCTGAGCCAAAGATGATGAGATTGCCAAGCTCAAGGCTGAGATGAAAAAACTCAAAGAGCTCCACAAAATAGAGATGGACAAGGCTGGCCAAGACTTCACCGAGGGGCGAGAACGTCTTAACCTCCAACTTGCAAAGGATCAAGAATTGCTGAAGGAGGATGACGTCAAGCTAGGCTCGGCTAATGCTGAACTTGAGCAGCTCCGGACAAGACGAGATAATTGCACCAAGGAGCTCACTCGGATCCATTGCCATGTCTCCTGTAAACTCCTTTCCTTAAGCTGAGGTTAAGTTCTTTTACTTATTTTACTTGTTTTGTCTGCAAATAAATTCCTAGAGGGCGATGGCATTGCATCTAATGCCGTTGCCAAGTTCCGCCTGCAGAGGGGTACTCCAACTGGTCATGGCTCCATTCCTTTAGACCTGGAGGATCTGATAGTCAACATATCCTCCCGAGTTGAAATCATGAAGAATTATGGTTCGGGTCTCCTGGATTCATCTATACGGATATTCCGTGCCCTTTGGCCCGGTGAAGATGTTCCGGAGGGATCCATAACTCTGATCAACAAACTGATGGATTGCGAGACCCAACTCGACCTCTAGAGGGAATCCGCCGCTCACGCTGCAGCTGATACTGTCCTCCACTTTGTTCTCACGTGGTATGCAAAAATTAAATCTGAAGCTTCTCGAGCGCTTGCGCACCGGATCAAAGTGGTCAACTGACCCGGATTGGGTAGCTCGGTGTAAGGCTTGTGCCCACAACCTGATCTAGTTTGCCCCCGTCCATCAATGGAACGAGGGACCAAGTTTCCTTGACGCTGTTGACGATGAATATGTCGAAGATGGTTCGGGCGATGATGAAGGGGACGAAGCCTCAGATGTCGAAGAAAATGAAGACGATGAAGCTGAGGCCGGAGTTCCACCTGTTGGCGCCGAGTTACCTCCTGCTGCTGCTGGTCCTTGAGCGTCAAAGAACACTTTGAATTTTATTAGATCCCCGGTATGCCGGGTGCAGATGTACTAAGCATACTGATTTTGTTTTGCTACTAAGTTATTCACATCGAATTAACTTGGGTGTAGTCCCCGAGTTTCATTTTCTTGTTCCTTCAATTTCGTGGCTCGGTTCGTGTCTACCTTGATTCGGTTTTATGACTTACGAGACCGAGTTTCAAAAATTGACTTAACAATACTTGGAAACTTTAGGATTAGTTCAAAATAATCCAGCATGGTGAAGGTAAAATAAACATGGGGTTAGTCCGAATAATAAATGTCGGCTCGATTATGTTCCTTTCCTTAGTCGTTTTTCGTGTGCTGCGCATTTCCAAACTTGTTCTCTTGCTTGCCATGAAGCCAATTCTTGTTGGACAGCAGCAAATTGAAGAGTTGGGTTTTTGGTGCTCACACACTACTAATCCGGCTTAGGTAGAAGCAACTTAAGCCAACCAACATAAAAATAAATAACTAACATAAATGACAATAAATATTACTAAGGCAGTCCCCGAGTTACTGCTCGAGGTGCCAAGATTTCATTGATAAACTCATTTCCGGCATACATACCGACATACGAGAAACTCGGATACAGACACTTCTTTGTTAAGTGTAGAATGGACGAAGCAGAGCTACATTCCATGGACGCTTATATTCCTCGCCGGACCTGTCCTCCTTGTTCTTCTCCTGTGGTTTTGCATCGATGAGATAATAAGAGTCATTGTGCAATGCTTTTCTCACAATGAATGGCCCTTCCCATGGGGGGGATAACTTATGCACGCCAGCAGTACATTGTACCAGCCGGAGTACCAGATCACCTTTCCGGAAGACTCATGGGTTTACTTTCTGGCTATGATAGCGTCGGAGATTTTCTTGATATATGGCGGATCTGGACAATTCCAATTCTCTCGCTTCTTCCAACAGATCAACATCATTTTTCCCGGCTTCTCGCACTTCGGCTTCTGTGTATTGGGTGACCCTAGGCGAATCATGCTCTATGTCGGCTGGTAATACAGCTTCTGCCCCATATACCAGAAAAAATGGCGTATAGCCTGTTGATCGATTCAGAGTTGTTCTTAAACTCCATAGTACCGCTGGTAGTTCTTCTATCCAGCACCCCGCTGATCTTTGCAGCGGCTCAATGAGCCGGGGATTTATCCCGGATAACACTAATCCGTTGGATCTTTCCACTTGTCCGTTCGATGCGGGGTGGGCTACCGAGGCAACGTCTAGCCGGATCTTCTTATCTCGGCAGAATCACGCAAATGCTCCTTTTCAGCAAAATTGGTGCCATTATCTGTTATGATACTGTGAGGATAGCCATATCTCAGAATGATATCTTTGAGGAATGTCACAGCTGTAGCTCCATCACATTTTCTTATCGTCTTTACCTCAATCCATTTTTTTAATTTGTCTACCATAACCAAGATATGGGTCATATTTCCTCTTGCCGGCTTAAACGGGCCAACCATATCCAAACACCATACAACAAATGGCTAGGTAATTGGTATAGTCTTGAGCTCCAACAATGGCATGTGCGTCTTGGTGGCATACCTTTTTCTTACCAGATCCAATGCTTGTTCCAAGGCACTTGGCCAGTAAAACCCAAGCCAAAAAGCTTTTGCTACCAAGGCTCTGGACGAGGCATGATGCCCACATTCCCCTTGATGTATATCTCGGAGGATGTCAAGCCCCTCTTCCGGGTCAACGCATTGTTGGAGGACATTTGTGACACTTCTCTTGTATAGCTCGGAATTGATAATCGTGTATGCCTTTGCTCTCCTCTAAGTTTTCCTCGAAAGCACTTCTTCACTGGCAAAGTTCCATCTTTCAGGAATTGGAATATGGGCAGTGCCCAAGCTGGTATGGCTCGCAACGGAAACACTTCCTCATCGATTTCCATTTGATCCACCGGCACAACCTCAGCCGGATCATGCTGCGCAGTCCCCGGGTTCTGCGAGGCAGTCCCCGGGTTTCCTGAACCACTTCCTACATCATAGTCCATGGGCACAGCTTCCGACTCCGGATTTGCCAGGATATAGATTGACTCGGACTCTGGGGATGGCCTGATAGATGGTTTACTAAGGTGCTCTAGTGCTACCCCTGGCGGGATCGCTCGTTGGGTTGATCTGAGTTTTGACAGTACGTTGGCAGCCTCATTTTCTAGCCGAGGTACATGATGAAACTCGCATCCCTCGAAAGATCCTGATATCTTCTGCACGTGAAATCTGTAGAATGCCATATTTGCATCCAACGCATCCCAATGCCCTAAGCCTTGCTGGACTACCAGATCGGAGTCACCGAAGCACTGGATCCGGCGTATTCCAATTTCTTTTGCCACTTTGAGCCCATGCACAAGCGCTTCATATTCTGCAACATTGTTTGATGCTGCGAAGTGGATCTGCATCACGTACTTCAGCTGGTCCTTCTTGGGCGAGGTAAGCACAACTCCGGCGCCTAACCTGGTTTTTGTTTTGGATCCATCAAAATACATCCTCCAGTAATTCGGATCTGGCAACGGTGGCTCATATTGCACCTCGGCCCAATCCACAAAAAATTCGGCCACATCCTGAGACTTGATCACATCTCTCCTGTCGTATTGTGGAGCATAAGGGGCAAGCTCAATTGCCCATTTTGCAATCCGGCCACTTGTATCCTTATTGCTCATTATCTCAGATATGGGGGCTTCACAGATTACTTTGATGGGGTGCTCTTCAAAATAGTGCTTCAGCTTCTTAGCCGCCATATACACACCACATGCCATCTTCTGATAGTGAGGATTGTTTTGCTCTGAAGTTGATAATACCTCGCTCAGATAATATATTGGCCTTTGCACTGACTTTTTGGGTCCGCAGCATAGAAAACAAAAAATTTCCTACGATGAAAACTACACGCCAAGATCTATCTACTAGGTACAGAGCAATGGGTGGACATACATCCATCGAGAACTTACCCTCGAAGACAACGAGTTTTGTTAAAGAGTAGGAACTCGTGGTTGATGTAGTCGTACACTTGCCGATCTCAAGATCGTGTGGAAGTCCGAGCACCGCAAATCAACAGTGCATCCATCCTCGCACACACATTCAAGCCACCGGACAACCTCCACCTCCTCGCTCCAGTGATCCAGCGGAAGCAGCAACTCCTTCCAGACGAAATGCCACTGGGAACATGTATCTCGCTAATCCGAGACCATGGGGGAATAATTCTAGAGGGGGAGAGAGATCCTTCACGAGGAGGTCCATGGAAGGAGGAAGAGGGGGCCTTTTATAGGAGGAGGGGGGTACCCCTCCCCATGGCCGGCGCCTCATGGGGGGTGACCCTTCACCTCCCCCATTCATGTGGTGGTAACCCCTCCACATTAAAATGCCTCTTCACATTCCCTTTTAAAGTCCTACTTTAAATGCATTAAAATTCTCTAAGTTTAATGCTCTCTCATTTAATAAAACTCTTTTATTAAATTTATTCAGAATTTTGTTAATTACTTTAATTAACAAACATTCACATATAACCCCTTGCAATATTTCAATATCACATGCAGAACCACTTTCTGCAATTTCAACCGAAACAATTTCCGGTTTCTATCGAAACAATTCCTGCGCTTTGCAATTCTTTCGTTTGAAACATATGTGCTCCAAAATTGGTGTCCGGCAACTCTTAAGTGTGTCACCCTATGGTTCACGAATAATGCAGACATGATTGAGACTCCTCTCAGATCAATAATCATAAGCAGGACCTGGAGATCCATACCGACTCCTGCATATTCAACGATGACTTCTATGATCGTGAGAACCTTTAACACTTGTAATTTAATCCCTTTGTCTCATGATATAATACATGTCCGAGATTCGATCATTGGTATCCAAATACCTAGTTTGATCTCGTTACCGACATGCACTCTTTTCTCGTTCTCGTGATATAACATTCTAGTGATCACATCACTTGCTTGCAAGCTATCTTAATGTGATATCACCGAGAGGGCCCAGAGTATATCTATCTGTCATTGGGATTGATAAATTCTACTCTTGATCCATGAGCCTCAACATAACACCTTCGTAGCACTGAACCCATCTTTATAGTCACCCTGTTACGGTGTGACGTTTGATGTTATCAAGATACTCTTCCGGTGTTAGCAGTTAACATGATCTCATGGTCAAAGGATAAAGATTACTTTGTATGATGTTATAGCAATGTAAACATAATGACTTGATCATAATGTTATACTTCGGATGAATGTTCATCACATCATTTCACAAATGTTGTGACCTTGTTATTAACAACATCCAATGTCCATGATCAGGAAACCTTAATCATCTTGTTAATCAACAAGCTAGTTTATACGAGAGGCATAACTAGGAACCCTTTTTGTTTATTAAACACACATGTATTGATGTTTCCAATCAATACAATTATAGCATGCAAAATAAACATCAATCATATATAAGGAATACATAATAACAACTTTATTATTGCCTCTCAGGGCATATTTCCTTTAGTCTCCCACTTGCACTAGAGACAATAATCTAGTTCACATAGTGATAAATCTAACACCCATGGAGTTCTGGTGTTGATCATGTTTTGCCCTAGGGAGAGCTTTAGTCAACGGATCTGCTACATTTAGGTCCGTGTGTACTTTACAAATCTTTATATCTCCATCCTTGACATGCTCGCGGATGGAGTGAAACCGACACTTAATATGCTTGGAATTCTTGTGAGACCTCGGTTCCTTGGCGTTGGCTATGGCTCCATTGTTGTCACAATAGATCACCATTGGGTCCAATGCACTAGGAACCACACCTAGTTCCGTTATGAACTCCTTCATCCAAATCGCTTCCTGCGCCGCTTCTGAAGCAGCAACATATTCCGCCTCCGTCGTTGATCCAGCCACCACAGGTTGTTTGGAACTACTCCAACTAACTGCTGCTCCGTTCAAGAGAAATACGTATCCGGATTGAGACTTAGAGTCATCCGGATCGGTGTCAAAGCTATCATCAACATAACACTTAGCGACTAGCTCTTCTTCACCTCCGTATATAAGAAACATATCCCTAGTTCTTCTCAAGTACTTGAGGATGTTCTTGACTGCTATCCAGTGTTCCGAACCTGGATCAGATTGGTACCTACTAGTCAAACTAATAGCATGTGCCACATCCGGTCTTGTACATAGCATGGCATACATTATAGAGCCTATGGCCGAGGCATAGGGGATCTTATCCATTATCTCTCTTTCTTCCGCCATAGCCAGACTTTGAGTCTTGCTCAATGTCTTGCCTTGCAACATAGATAAGAACCCCTTCTTACTTCCGTCCATATTAAACTTATTTAATATCCTATCAAGGTATGTACTCTGCGATAGCCCAATTAGGCGCCTTGATCTATCTCTATAGATTTTAATGCCTAATATATATGACGCTTCACCAAGGTCTTTCATCGAAAATTTGTTGTTTAGATAACTTTTAACACTGTTTAAAAGATCTATATCATTTCCAATCAATAATATGTCATCCACATATAATATCAGAAATGCCACATTGCTCCCACTCACTTTCTTGTAAATACAACCCTCTCCATAAGTTTGGACAAATCCAAACTCTTTGATCACCTCATCAAAGCAGAGATTCCAACTCTGGGATGCTTGCTTCAGTCCATCGATGGATCGCTGAAGTTTGCATACCTTATTAGCATCCTTAGGATCGACAAAACCCTTAGGTTGTATCATATACAACTCTTCTTCAATATTACCATTGAGGAACACACTTTTGACATCCATCTACCCTATTTCAAAATCAAAATATGCAGCAATTGCTAACATAATCCTAACTGACTTAAGCATCGCTATGGGAGAGAATGTCTCATCGTAGTCAACTCCTTGAATTTGTCAAAACCCCTTTGCGACAAGTCGAGCCTTCTGGATGGTCACATTACCATCAGTATCAGTTTTTCTTTTGAAAATCCATTTATTCTCAATGGCCTTTCGATCGTGAGGTAAGTCCACCAAGGTCCAAACCTGGTTCTCGTACATGGATTCCATCTCAGATTTCATGGCTTCTAGCCATTTGTTGGAATCCGGGCTCATTATCGCTTCTTCATACATCGTAGGGTCATCTATTTCATCAACCATGAAATTCACAACAGGATTACCGTACAGTTCAGGAGCTGCACGTGTCCTACTTGACCTGTGAGGTTCGGTAGTGTCCTCTTTCGGAGTTTCATGATCAATATCGTTAGCTCTCTCTTCATTAGGTGAAATCAACTCCAAAACAATTTTCGGTGCTGCGCTACTCGCTATTTCATGAAGAGAAGGTTCAATAACCTCTTCGAGTTCTACCTTCCGACTACTCACACCTTTCGCGAGAAACTCCTTCTCAAGAAAGGATCCATTCTTGGCAACAAAAACCTTGCCCTCGGATATGTGATAGAAGGTATACCCAATCGTTTCCTTAGGGTATCCTATGAAGACGCATTTTTCCGCTTTGGGTTCGAGTTTATCCGCCTGAAGTTTCTTCACATAAACATCGCATCCCCAAACTTTAAGAAATGACAACTTAGGTTTGTTTCCAAACCATAATTCATATGGTGTTGTTTCAACGGATTTAGATGGTGCCCGATTTAAAGTGAATGCAGCTGTTTCCAGTGCATAAACCCAAAATGACAGTGGCAAGTCAGTCAGAGACATCATAGATCGAACCATATCCAATAAAGTACGATTACGACGTTCCGACACACCATTACGTTGTGGTGTTCCGGCAGACATGAGTTGTGAAACTATTCAACAATCTTTCATGTGTGTGCTAAACTCGTAACTTAGATACTCACCTCCACGATCGGACCGCAGAAATTTGGTCTTTCTGTTACGATGATTTTCCACTTCATTCTGAAATTCTTTGAACTTTTCAAAGGTTTCAGACTTGTGTTTCATCAAATAGATATACCCGTATCTACTCAAATCATCCGTGAAAGTAACAAAATAACGATATCCACCTCGTGCCGACACACTCATTGGTCCACACACATCAGTATGTATGATTTCCAATAAATCTGTCGCCGGTTCCATTGAACCGAAAAACAACGTTCTAGTCATCTTGCCCATAAGGCATGGCTCACATGTATCAAATGATTCAAAATCAAGTGATTCCAAAAGTCCATCAGAATGGAGTTTCTTCATGCGTTTAATGCCAATATGACCTAGACGACAGTGCCACATATATGTAGATATATCATCATCAAGTTTAATCTTTTTAGCATCAACATTATGAATATGCGTAATATTACTATCGAGATCCAACAGAAATAAACCATTCAACACAGGTGCATGAACATAAAAGATATTATCCATATAAATTGAACAACCATTGTTTCAGATTTAAACGAATAACCATTTTACATCAAAAATGATCCGGATACAATGTTCATGCTTAGTGCAGGCACCAAATAACAATTATTTAGGTTTATAACTAATCCCGATGGCATATGGAGAGGCAGCGTTCCGACGGCGATCACATCAACTCTTGATCCATTGCTGACCCGCATCGTGACATCATCCCTTGCTAGTTTTCGCTTGTTCTGCAGCCCCTGAATCGAGTTACATATATTAGCAACTGACCCCATATCAAATACCCAGGTGCTACTGCGAGTACTAGTCAAGTACACATCAATAACATGTATATCACATATACCTGTGTTTGCCTTGCCGGACTTCTTGTCCGCCAAATACTTGGGGCAATTGTGCTTCCAATGGCCAGTCCCGTTGCAATAGTAACACTCGGTGTCAGACTTAGGGCCAGCACGGGGTTTCTTTTCAGGTGTGGCAACAGATTTGCCACCCTTCTTTCCCTTGTGCTTGCCTTTCTTGTCCTTCTTGAAACCGCTGGTCTTATTGATCATCAACACTTGATGTTCTTTCCTAATCTCCACTTCTGCAGTCTTAAGCATTGACAGAAGCTCGGGAAGGGACTTCTTCATGCCCTGCATATTATATTTCATCACGAAGCTCTTGTAGCTAGGTGGCAGAGATTGGAGAACACAATGTATGCCTAAGTCAATGGGAATCGTTATTCCCAAGTACACAAGCTTATCAGCGTACCCAGACATTTTGAGTATGTGCTCACTAACGGAGCTGTTCTCATCCATCATGCCGCTAAAGAAATTTTCAGAAGAATTATAACTCTCTACGGCAGCATGGGTATCGAAAATCATTTTCAATTCTCCCATGGTATCAAAGGCATTGCCATTTTCGAAACGCTTTCAAAGTTCTAGCTCTAGCCCATACAGTATACCGCAATGAACTAAGTTGTGGTCCTCTTGACAAGTCATATACACATTCTTTTCCTCGTCAGGGGCATCAGGAGATGGTGGGGGGCCTAGCGGCGCCTCTAGCACATATTGCTTTTGTGCAGCAGTGAGGAGAATCCTCAAATTCATAGCCCAGTTGGTGAAGTTGCTACCATTCACAGCAAGTTTCTCTTTCTCCGTGAACACATTGAAATTAAAAGCAGGTGGTGCCATCTACAATAGAATTTGTAAAGTTTATTTAGACTAAGTTTATGATAGAGTGAGTTCAACTAATCCAAATTACTAATGAACTCCCACTCAAAAACGACATCCCTCGTGCCTTTTTGGTGATTACATGAACCAAATCCACTACACCAAGTCCGATCATCACGTGAGTCGGTGTAGCTTCAAAGGCGAGCATCTATATGGGCATCATATCAACTATATGACTCATGCTTAACCTTTTGATCTGTGTTCCGAGGCCATGTCTGTACATGCTAGGCTTTCCAAGTAAGAACATTAGTATTCGCATGTGTAAAACTGTCTTACACCCGTTGTATGAAAGCGTAGAGTCGAGTACACCCGATCATCACGTGATGTCTCGAAACACGATTCATAGAACGGTGCATACTTAAGGAAGAACACATTTTATCTTGACATCTAAATGAGGGATCATCTTACAATGCTACCAAAAGCGCCAAACTAGCAGTATAAGATGCTAACATCTAATGTGTAAAGTGAGATGACATGGTCCATGCATTTGATCTCTATCATTTGCATCGTGGTATGATCTCTATCATTACTTTGTGTGTAAGGCCAAGGTCTATGGAACTTACACGTTGAATGTGTTGTAAGAGTATCTAACATACATCCACTTACAACAATACCATATCAATACACTAGCCCAGCAACGATCTAAACTAGACGCCTCTAATTTATCAATTGCAAGTTTTGCGTGGCTTAGGGCTTTCAGAGATAGAACCTTTCTTACCTACGAACATGAACCGCAACGAGGATAACCAAGTTATTAGAAACTCGTTGTAAATCAGATATTGACTATACTAGGAGAGACAGACACCCGCCAGCCACTTATGCAAAACTAGTTGCATGTCAGTCGTGGAACCGGTCTCATCTACGATGACATGTAAGGTTCGTCCGGGCCGCTTCATCCCACTATGCCACCAATATCCAAAATACATAGAAGATGCAATAACATGACCATCATCACCCACATATAAACATATGTGTACTACCCGTGCAAAGCACCTACGCATAGATCAGGCTCTGATACCACTGTACAGTCCGCAGCATAGAAAACAAAAATTTTCCTACGATGAGAACTACACGCCAAGATCTATCTACTAGGTACAGAGCAACGGGTGGACATACATCCATCGAGAACTTACCCTCAAAGACAACGACTTTTGTTAACGAGTAGGAACTCGTGGTTGATGTAGTCGTACACTTGCCGATCTCAAGATCGTGTGGAAGTCCCAGCACCACAAATCAGCAGCGCATCCGTCCTCGCACACACGTTCAAGCCACCGGAAAACCTCCACCTCCTCGCTGCAGCGATCCAGCGAAAGCAGCAACTCCTTCCAAACGAAATGCCACCGGGAACATGTATCTCGCTAATCCGAGACCATGGGGGAATAATTCTAGAGGGGGAGAGAGATCCTTCACGATGAGGTGTGTGGAAGAAGGAGGAAGAGGGGGGCCTTTTATAGGAGGAGGGGGTGCCCCTCCCCATGGCCGGTGCCTCATGGGGGGTGACCCCTCACCTCCCCCATTCATGTGGTGGTAACCCCTCCACATTAAAATGCCTCTTCACATTCCCTTTTAAAGTCCCACTTTAAATGCATTAAAATTCTCTAAGTTTAATGCTCTCTCATTTAATAAAACTCTTTTATTAAATTTATTCAGAATTTTGTTAATTACTTTAATTAACAAACATTCACATATAACCCCTTGTAATATGTCAATATCACATGCAGAACCACTTTCTGCAATTTCACCCGAAACAATTTCCGGTTTCTATCGAAACAATTCATGCGCTTTGCAATTCTTTTGTCTGAAACATATGTGCTCCAAAATGGTGTCCGATAACTCTTAAGTGTGTCACCCTATGGTTCGCGAATAATGCAGACATGATTGAGACTCCTCTCAGATCAATAATCAGAAGCAGGACCTGGAGATCCATACCGACTCCTACATATTCAACGGTGACTTCTGTGATCATGAGAACCTTTAACGCTTGTAATTTAATCCCTTTGTCTCATGATATAATACATGTCCGAGATTCGATCATTGGTATCCAAATACCTAGTTTGATCTCGTTACCGACATGCACTCTTTTCTCGTTCTCGTGATATAACATTCTAGTGATCACATCACTTGCTTGCAAGCTATCTTAATGTGATATCACCGAGAGGGCCCAGAGCATATCTATCCATCATCGGGATTGGCAAATTCCACTCTTGATCCATGAGCCTCAACATAACACCTTCGTAGCACTGAACCCATCTTTATAGTCACCTTGGTACGGTGTGACGTTTGATGTTATCAAGATACTCTTCCAGTGTTAGCAATTAACATGATCTCATGGTCTAAGGATAAAGATTACTTCGTATGATGTTATAGCAATGTAAACATATTGACTTGATCGTAATGCTATACTTCGGATGAATGTTCATCACATCATTTCACAAATGTTGTGACCTTGTTATTAACAACATCCAATGTCCATGATCAGGAAACCTTAATCATCTTGTTAATCAACAAGCTAGTTTATAAGAGAGGCGTAACTAGGAACCCTTTTTGTTTATTAAACACACATGTATTGATGTTTCCGATCAATACAATTATAGCATGCAAAATAAACATCTATCATGTATAAGGAATACATAATCACAACTTTATTATTGCCTCTCAGGGCATATTTCCTTCATGACTTACCCTCCTCGTCACGCTCTACCACAATTACTGCACTTACAACTCGGTTGGTTGCGGCTATGTAGAGCAACATTGGCTCTTTTGATAGTGGATGAAGGCTTCATTGGCCTGCGGCGTCCATATGAAGTGGCTATGTAGAGCAACTGGTGAAGTGGCTAACATTTTCTTTAATTGGATGAAGGCTTCATTGGCTTGCGGCGTCCATATGAACTTGTTCGACTTTTTCATTAGTTGATAGAGAGGCAGTGCCTTTTCTCCCAACCGACATACAAACCGACTTAAGGATGCTAGGCAACCAGTGAACTTATGGACATCGTTAAGACACTTCGGCAATTCCATTCGCTGTATGGCCCGGATTTTAGTTGGGTTAACTTTGATACCTCGGCTAGAGACAAGAAATCCGAGTAATTTTCCCACCGAGACACCGAAGGTACATTTCTCCGGGTTAAGCTTCATTCGAAACCTCCTTAAGTTCGTGAACGTTTGTCGGATATCATCAAGGAGTGTTTTGCTTTCCTTGGTTTTTATTACCACATCATCTACATACACTTGCACATTTCAACCAATTTAATCGTGTAAACATTTTTGCATACATCTTTGGTACGTTGCCCCTGCATTATGTAAACCAAAAGGCATGGTGCGATAGCAATAAGCCCCGTACGGGGTAATAAACGTGGTCTTTATTTGATCATTCGGGTTCAGAGGTATCTGGTGAAAACCAGAATATGCGTCTATGAATGACAACAATTCACACCCAGCAGTAGAATCTATGACCTGATCTATCCTTGGCAGTGGGAATGGATCTTTTGGGCACACCTTATTCAGGTTCATGTAATCGATGCACATACGCCAAACCACTGCCACCTTCGGATCATCTTTCTTCTTTTCCACCTGCACCGGATTAGATAGCCAATCCAGGTAAAGCACTTCCATGATGAACCCAGCTGCAAGGAGCCGAGCTATCTCATCTCCAATGAATTTTCTCCTATCTTCGGCGAAGCATCGGAGAGGTTGCTTCACTGGCTTTACTCCGGCTCTCACATTTAAAGAGTGCTCGGCCAACTCCCTCGGAACACCTTGCAAATCCTGTGTGGACCAAGCAAAGATATCCTGATTCTCACGGAGGAAGTTGACGAGCTCGCTTTCCTATTTCTCAGTTAACCCGACACCAATTGTTACAGTGCGCTCTGGGAACAGATCATCAACTGGCACTTTCTTTGTATAATTCGTTGCTTGAAATGAGACACTTCCATGCGGGTTACTCAACGCCGGCATATACTGCTACGTGGACTGCGCCAATGCCACTACCTCCTAGATCTTTCTTTTTTCTTGTGCAATCACGAGTGATTCGGCCAGATTAGACCCGGCTGGCGCACACTCAATGGAACGTTGGAAGTCCCCAGCTATGGTAATTACCCCATTTGGCCTAGGCAGTTTCATCTTCAAGTAACTAATGTGAGTACTTGCCATGAATTTGTTCAGGGCTGGCCTGCAGAGTAACGCGTGATAAGAGCTTTCTAAGTTCACAACCTCAAACTCCAGATTCTCAGTCCGGAAGTTATTTCTCGTGCCGAACAGCAGATCAACCCGGACTTTGCCAATGGGCTCACAAGAAATGCCTGGCACAATGCCATGGAAAGTTGTCCTTGTAGCTTGGAGCATGTTCTCTGAGATACCCAACTTGCGCATTGTATCCACATACATGATATTAATGCTGCTGCCATTATCGATCAGTACCTTTGAGAATCTCACATTAATATTTGGTCCAATGAACGTTGGGTCCAGTACTAGTGCATACGAACCAGGACTTGGCATGAGCTTGGGATGGTCTTTGATACTCCAGGTAATTTCCTGATCCAACCAAGGCATATACCTCGTCACCGATGGCATAACTGCATTCACCTCCATATGTCGGTGTTGCATGCTCTTTCTATCCATTTCCTCCGTGGTAAATACACAGTAACTCTGGTGATGCTCTCTGTATTCATTTCTCCCCTCATTGCCAGGATATCTTTGATCTGGCTGATGCTGATTTTCGACCTGATGCATCGCATCCCTTCTCTCATGGTTTTCATACCTCGGCGAAGGTGGTGGCAACATTAACTGTTGCGTGTTCGCTCCGGAGAGCAATTGCTGCCAGGGTAACTCCTGCCGAGGCTGATCGTTCCGAGGTGCCTGAGCATCCCCCAAACCACTTTGTTCTATCTTCCTCATCCACTCACATTGCCGAGTCGTATGACCCACCGGGTTACTCGGATTTGGCGTGTGAAATTTGCACAGCTGATCCAGCATTGCCTCGTACGTATACCTTGGCCGGCCTTTCTTTTCTTGCCACTGTCTCTTTTGTTCGGGCGTCCAAGTTTTCTTGCCATCATTTCTCGGAGTCCATTGTTGCCCTCTAGTTTTCTGACGTTGATTACTCCCTGCTCCGGGTTGATCTTCGTTTACCGCAGCAACTTGTTGCGAACTATAACGGTAATCCGGTCTATCATCTCTTCTCTTACCTCGGTAATCATTTCGCTGGGATGATACAGCTCCATCTCGCTGGTAGTACTCCTCACTTGCCTCGTTTGCCATAAGCCGGGGTTGAGTCGGATCACCCAAAGCATACGAATCAGCAATCTGGATCGTCTCCGCCAGTGTAGTTGGCATATCCCTTTGTAACCTTTGCCACAACAAGCTTGCATATCTACACCCTTGTGCAAACCATGCTATGGTCTGAGACTCAATCACACCTTCACACGAGTTTCTCACGGTACACCAGCGGGTTAGGAACTCCCGGTCTGTTTCATTTGGTCTTTGCTTACACATTGCTAGGGTCTGTGGCCTATTCGGCCTCTGATACGTGCTCGAGAAGTTACTGACAAACATTTCCTCAAAATCAATCCAGCAGTTGATACTTCCGGGTGGTAAATTGTTCAACCATACCCTCGCTGGCCCCTCCAGCATTTGAGGTACATATCTCACTGTCCATCTCAGATTGCCTGTGGCAATTTTCACTGCTATTGCGTAATTGATCAACCAATCCTCCGGCTTGGTGCTGCTGTCATATGTTTTCGTGCCTCTGGGTAACTGGAAGTTAGGTACCGGGGGTTCTTTCATGATCCTGGGCCCAAAGCACGCTGGACCCGGAGGACCTTGACACTCAATTTGCTCTGACCTATAAAGCCGATCCAGCTTTAACCTGGCGTCATCCAACATCAAATTCCTGCTTCCCAACCTTGACCCTATCACATGATAATCTGGCCTAGGGTATCCTGTGTTCACCATTTCCGAATCACCGTCATTGTATCTATCTTGCTCTTGTTGAGCGCAATTTTGCCACATACCTTGGCCGGCATTCTGCTCTTACCGAGGTACACCCCGCTGCTGCTGTTGCTGAGGTGGATTTTGCCCTGCACCCGCTGAGTTATGCTGTCCGGCATTGCCGTTGACAATGTTTCTCTGATAGGCATTGCCTTGGTCACGGTTACCTCGGCTAGCTTCACCTCGGCTGATACTTCGCCTATCCTCATTTCCCTGCACTGCTTTTCCTTTCCCTGTCCTTGTCGGGTCATACGGGACTATCTGCTTGTTTCTCCTTGCCGAGGTTACCGCCTCCTCTCTCCTAGGACCATCATGAGGGGATGATGCAGCTCCAGCAGATTTCTCCGGGTTTCCCACTGCCGAATAAACGACCTTGGAAGCCCCAGCTCTTTCCGGGTTAGCCCTGAGCAACTCCTCATTCTGTCTGTTAGCGATCCGAACTAACTCGTTGACTCTCTCCTGCTGTCTCTGCCGGGCTTCACGCGTCAAACCCTCTAACTCGAATGCAGCTGCATCTGCTGCTCTGAGGTTCTTTGCCGGAGTGCTATACTTCGGCAGCCCTATGGACACAATGTTCTCTGATTCCTCAACCCTAGTATCACCCTCTTTATTCATTTCACTGATGAGGTTTCTCCCCTTCACTTTTACAACATCTACCTTATTTGCTCTTGCATACTCGCGCAGTGTCATGTTCAACGACTGCTGAGCTGCGGCTATCTTTTTCGCACCCTCTAGTATTTTCTGCCTAGTTTCCTCTAACTCGGCTTGTGCCTGAGCCCTATCTACCACAGGTGCTATGGGAATTGCCAAGCTATCTATTGCTTGCTGCAGCACATTTTCTGGCCTCTCTAGCGGAGGACCTCTACTTTTCCTTGGTGCCTTGGGTGTTACCTCCGGATCTGGCGCCGGATCCTTGCTCGCGCCAGCGTCAGGCGCCGTCATCATCACCTCGGCACGGTCTGGGGAGCGAGTGATACGCGCCTCGTAAGCCGCGCTAAGGGGTGGCTCGCCCCCTTCGACGACGTGCCGTGGGTGAACGCATGACACATCAACGCCAACGTAGATCTTGTGAGCGCCAAGCTTGACGAAGACGCCGTTGCATGGTGGAGGTCGCTTGCCGAAATAGCCAGCATTGTCGCTGACGTAGTCCAGCACTCTGAAGCGCTGAACGAGCCCAGAGACGATGCGCTCGCCGTTGCCAATGATGCTTCCCGTCCGGATCTTCACTCCTGCTAGCGCCGCTAGCCACACGGTGGGCGCCAACTGTCGTGGTGGTGTCACGGCAGATGCCATGGATAGGCTAAAGGTGGGGCCAATATGCACTAGAGGAATCCAGGGAGGGATAGGGTGGTGATTCCACACACAGATGCTTTGTATTTACCATGTTTGCAAAATTACAGATGCTCCTTGAGCTGTATTGGGGAGAGGAGGAAGAAAAAGCTCTCTTACTCTCGCCACTACCTATCTCCAAGGAATCAACTACTCAAATGCCAACCAACCCCTTCTACAGAAGCCCTAGCAGTCCTTATATAGGGGAAACTAGGGTTCCCATTACGGCATACATGGAAGCATATTCCTGGGAATATGCTTCTTCCCAAAATAGCAAACCGACCGGGTCACCTTTTGCCATCGTAAGCCCTGCAGAGGCTACGTAAGCCTTTGCGGTGCCAGCGTCATCCGACATAGGGCGCGTCACCCTTGTCGGCCACGCCTCGGTGGTCCTTCCCTCTATCCGCTTCGCTCATGCTCCAGCGTACAGTGCCCACCTTTTGACCTGCGAGATACCTTCCTTCTCTTGCAATCCTGATATAACCCGGATCATGCCTGGTTAATCCCGCCCTGTAGGTACCTGCATACAAGTTACAAAAATGCCTGCTGGCATATGACATACGTCGGCCGGGACTCAGTTAGGTGGACATCCTCCGGTCCAGGTTACTCCGTAAGTCGGCTTGCCTTGAGGTGACTCGGCCAGCATTTGCTTTGACCTTGCCGTACCTCGGCTAACTTGGCCTCTATACCCCGACGTGACCCTACCCGGGGGTATCCCCCCAACAGCACTTGCACTTGTGCACCTGCATCGACCCTATCTAGATTTGGTAGTTGTTGCTGTAGGACCGCCACCCCTACTAGAGGGGGTGGCGTGGAACATGGTGCCCCATTATCAGGCGGTTGATCAGCCAGCCAAAGACATCGTCGAGTTGTTCGAGAAGCGTACCAACGTTCTCCTTTTACGCAAGTAGAGTAGTTTTGAACCTGCACAAAGATGTATAGGTGTTGTAAAGTTCGTGTAAGTGAGTTGGGTGTTTTTGTTACCCGTTTTTATGTAAAGTTTGCTAGCTTGTCATTTTTCGAGTAGCTTGTACTCTGCAGTTCCTTTTTGTTAGCCTGACACATACTTATCTTAGCACTTTGCCAACCTGTCAGGTGTGTTGCAGCTGGGTTGGTTTTACAAAGGGTTCGATTAATAGTACGTCAGCTACTCAGGTTACTGCGTTATTCGTGTAACAAGGTAGAAGGGTGGCACAACCCCCGAGTGATGTAATTACAATTAAAAACAGAAACACAAGGTTGGAGGCACTTAGCTTTATTTATTCGTAGAATATCAGGAGATACAATGTGTGGCTAAGTAGCCTGGCTGAGTAGCCTTATTTGTAAAGTAAAAACATCTAAGGGTAGAAACGACGCAGTTGCGCCACATTCCAAGGGTTGGAGTATGCGACTCTGCTCTCTACGTCTTTCAAGCGATAGGCGCCACCTGGGATTACTTCGGTAATCACATAGGGTCCCTCCCAGGAGGACTCGAGCTTGAGGTGTCCTTGATGCTTCAGATGCAGGACGAGGTCTCCTTCAACAAAGGACCTTGGGCGTAGCCTTCGGCTATGGTAGTTGTAGAGATTTTTTGCTGATATATCGTGGATCTTTCCGCTGCTATCTCACGTGCTTCATCGAGGAGGTCAATAGAGTCTTCGAGAGTGGCAATTGATTCCGCCTCACTGTATGTTGTGACCCTTAGGGCCTTGTAGCGTACTTCTGCAGGTAGTACTGCCTCGGCACCGTGTACCATGAAGAATGAACTATATCCTGTGGCGCTGTTCGGAGCTGTACGCAGGCTCCATAATACTGATGGTAACTCCTCGGGCCAGCACCCAGTAGCTCTTTCGAGCAGTCTAAGGAGTCTTTTATTGATGCCACTGCAGACGAGGCCGTTAGCCTTTTCGACTTGACCGTTGGTCTGAGGGTGCGCCACCGAAGCGTAGATGATGTTAATTCCCAGGTTTTTGCAGAAATCCCGAAAATCGTTCGAGGTGAAGTTTGTTCTGTTGTCTGTGATGATGTTGTGTGGCACCCCTAACCGGAAGACGATGGACTTGAAGGATTTGATGGCGGTGGCCCCTGGTTGGTTTTTCACCGGCATGGACTCAATCCACTTGGTGAATTTTTCGACTGCGACGAGGAGGTAGACATACCCTCCAGGTGAAGATTTTTGCAGCTTGCCGACCATGTTGAGTCCCCATTGCGCGAAGGGCCAGGCCATGTGTATTGGCCTGAGCTCTGCGCCAGGCGCATGCGGTTTGTCCACAAATCTTTGGCAAGCATTGCACCTCTAGACAATGTCCTTAGCGTCGTGCATTGCCGTTGGCTAGTAGAATCCAGTTTGTAGAGCTTTGGAGACGAGGGCGCGACTTCGGGCGTGATGGCCGCAAGTGGCTTCATGTATCTCGAGGAGGATGGCTCTTCCATCTCTATTGGAGACGCATCGTTGAGGACTCATGTGATGTTGTGCTTGTATAGTTCGCTGTTGATGATGGCGAAAGCCTTGGATCATCTCGCTATATCCCGCGCATCTGTCGGGTCATCTGGCAACCTTTTGCTGAGCAGGTATGTGATGTATGGTTGTGTCCAGGATGGCTCGATCATCATGACCTCCATGGGGACTTCAAGTCATGTATCTTGCTCCTTATCCTCAAGTGCTTTGAGTTCATTGGGTGGCATAGCCCCCCGAGTCCTTTGACGTTGTTGTTTGTTGCTCTGGAGCCTTTGGCTCGATAGAGCATTCACAGATTTCCTCTAGGAATACTCCAGGTGGCACCGGGGCATAACTGGAGACAATGTTGGCGAGTGTATCCGCCTCTTTGTTTCTCTCGCGCCCAACGTGCCGCAGTTCGCAGCCGTCAAAGTCTCCTTCGAGTGCATCATAGAGGTTGCGGTAGGCGATCATGTTGTCACTCAGGGCATCACACTGGTTCATGGTTTGATCCACTACCAGCTTAGAGTCGTCGTAGATGACAAGTCGTGTTGCTCCACACGCATTGGCCATTCGCATCACATGGAGCAAGGCCTCGTATTCAGGTTCATTGTTGGAGGCGTGGAACTGCATTCGCAGAACGTACCTCATCTTGTCACCTTGTGGTGATGTCAGCATGACGCCCGTGCCATCTCCTTCTCGATGTTTTGATCTATCGAAGTGCATTGTCCATAGATAGGACATGTCTGGCATGTTGGGGAGCTGGTTCTCCATCCAGTGGACGAGGAAGTCCAGGAGTACTTGTGACTTGATCGCGTCTCGCTTCTCATATGTGATGTCTTGTGGAGACAATCTACCCCCCAAAGCGCGACTCGTCCGGTGGCGTCGGGGTTGTTGAGGATGTGCCCTAATGGAGCATCGTTCACCACAATGATGGGGTGCTCCTGGAAGTAGTGGCGCAGTCTTCGGGCTATCATGAAGACACCGTATGTCAGCTTCTGATAATACGGGTACCGCTGTTTTGTCGGTGTGAGCACTTCGCTGAGGTAGTATACTGGGCATTGTACTCCATGGACTTTATTTTCTTTGGCTCATTCTACTACGAGCACGGTACTAACCACCTGGTTGGTGGCGGAGATGTATAGCAACAAGGGATCCTTTTCCCGAGGTGTTACCAACACTAGAGAGGTGGATAGTAAATGCTTGAGGTCTTTGAATGCTTCTTGTGCTTCTTTCATCCACTCGAACTTTTCAGCTTTGCAAAGGAGCTGGTAGAACGGCAGTGCCTTCTCTCCCATTTGACTGATGAACCGGTTGAGTGCCGCGATACACCCAGCTAGCTGTTGGATGCCTTTGACATTCTTTGGCTTCTCCATGGCCAGTATGGCCTTTATTTTCTTCGGGTTAGCCTCGATCCCTCTCGCGGAGATGAGGTACCCGAGCAGTTGCCCAGATGGTATGCCGAAGGTGCATTTGTCCGTGTTTAGCTTGATCCAGTACTGGTCGAGGTTATCGAAGGTATCGCGGAGATCGTCGTGTAACGAGGCTTCCTCCTTAGTTTTGACTACTATGTCATCGACGTAGACTTGAATGTTATGACCAAGCTAGCTCTTGAGGCATGCCTGCATACACCACTGGTAGTTGGCCCCTGCGTTTTTCAGGCTGAAGGCATCGTTGTGTAGCAGAAGACACCAAAGGGCATGATGAAGGCGGGGTTCTCCCAGTCTTCCTCCTTCATTCGAATCTGGTGATAGCCTGAGTAGGCATCAAGGAAGCAGAGATGCTCGCATCCCGTGGTAGAATCGATTATCTGGTCGATCCACGGCAATGATAAGTGATCCTTTGGGCAATGTTTGTTCAAGGAAGTGAAGTCCACACACATCCGCAGGATATCCGTGTCCTTTTTAGGAACGAGTACGGGGTTCGCTACCCAGGTGGTTTCCTTGATCTCTCGTATGAAGTTAGCATCGAAGAGTCAGTTGACTTCCACACCGACCACTTTTTCCCTTAGCTCCGACCGTCGACGTATTGTCTGCTTTACTGGTCTTGCTTCTGGATTTACGTTGAACAAGTGCTCGGCGAATTCCCTTGGAACCCCTGGCATGTCCGCCGGACACCAGGCAAAGATTCCCCAGTGCTCATGGAGGAATTCGATGAGCATGAGTTCCTATGCGGGACTCAAGTTGTTGGCGATGAGGGCCGTCTTGGTCCGGTCTGTTGGATGGACCTGGACCGCCTTGATGTGAACCAATGAGTCGAAGGACTAATTAGGTGAGTTTGGCTTACTTGGAGAAGGTAGACTGTTCTCGGTCGACTCCTTCAGCCTTTCCATCTCCTCCTGCATGCCGAAAGACTGGGAGATTCTATTGAATTCCCTGTTGCAGGTATCCGACCTCTCGAAGCTTCCATTGCAAGTGATAATGTCGTTAGGGCCCGACATCTTCATTTGCAGGTAGGCGTGGGGTGGCACCGCCATGAACCTCTTGAACATCACACGTCCGAGGATGCAATGGTATTGTGATACGTTGCTAACGTATCTATAATTTTTGATGTTCCATGCTTGTTTTATATCTACTTTCTTATGTTTTGTCCACACATTGGAGTATTTTTATACACTTTCTTGGAATAACCTATTAACAAGATGCCATAGTGCCAACTGCCTGTTTTCTGCTGTTTTTGGTTCCAGGAAAGTCAGGAAATGAATATTCTCGGAATTGGACGGGACATAAGCCAAAGTCAATATTTCACCGAGGGGGACACAGAGCTAGAAGATGAGACGGAGAGGGGCCAGAGGCCGGCCACACCACCTGGTTGCGCGGCCAGGCTTGGCCTGCGCCGGGGGGTGGTGTGGCTGCCTAGGGCACACCCTCGGCCTCCCTCTTCTCCTATATATCGCCTCCAATACAGAAACCCTAAGTCCCCGATAAAAATTCCATGAAAGAGTCTGTAGCAGCCGTCATCTCCATCCCTAGATCTCTTCCCGGCACCCTGCCAGAGGGGAGAATTCACCCTGGAGGCCTTCTTCATCACCATGCAAGCCTCCGGTATGATGCATGAGTAGTTCATCATTTGGACTACGGGTCCATGTAGTAGCTAGATGGTTGGTTCTTCTCCTTTGTGCTATCATGTCTAGATCTTGTGAGCTCCGTTCATGATCAAGATCATCTATTTGTAATCCTACATGTTGTGTTTGCGAGGATCCGATGGATATTGAGATGCTATTTCAGATTGATTATTGATTCTATCATGTCTTTGTTATTTGTGATCTTTCATGCTCTCCTTAGTTAGTAGATATCTTGGCCGAGTAGCTGCTAGCAACTCCAAGAGGGAGTATTTATGCTCGATAGTGGGTTCATGCCTCTAGTAATCTGGGGAAGTGATAGAAATCTCTAAGATACTAGATGTGCTGCTGCTACTAGGGAGAAAACAACAATCCTTTGTTCATAGAACAATCATATTGTTTACTTTACACACAATGCTTAATGCAATTATCTGTTGCTTGCAACTTAATACTGGAGGGGGTTCGGATGATAACCTGAAGGTGGATTATTAGTCATAGATGCAGTTGGATTACGGTCTATGTATAATGTTGTAACACCCAATCAAATCTCATAGGAGTTAAGATGATTAGTATATGCACGTATGCTTTCTCAATGTTTGTCAATTGCCCCTCTGTAATTTGTTCACCCAACCTGTCATCTATCTTAAGGAGAATCACCACTAGTGAAATATGGACCCCGGTCCTTTATTTACCATCAATCTACCACTATTTACTATTTTCTGTTTACTTTCTGCAAGTTATTACTATCTTCCACACAATACGTTTAATCCTTTATTTCAGCAAAATCGATGAGATTGACAACCTCACTATAAGTTGGGGGCAAAGTTCTATGGTTGTGTTGTGGAGGATTCCAAGTTGGAAACAACTCCTTGGAGGTATTTCCTTGCTCCTACTGGTTCGATAACCTTGGTTTCATAACTGAGGGAAAACTTGTTGCTATGCTCATCATACCTTCCTCTTGGGGTTCCCCAACGAGCTCGATATATTTTGGGCCATCAAGCTATTTTTCTGGCGCTGTTGCCAGGGAGTCAAGGACATCTTCACAAGGGGAGTCCCTCATAATCAATCTCTTTACTTTGTTTTATTTTTTTTGCTTAGTTTATTTCTGCTTTGTTTGCTTGTTTCTTTATCAAAAACACACAAAAAAATTAGTTGTGCTAGTTTGCTTTCTTTATTAAAAACACAAAAAATGACTATTCTTGAAAACACTAAGTTGTGCGACTTCACTAGCACCAACAACAATGATTCTGTGTGCACACCTATTGCTCCACCTGTTCCTGAAGCTACTTTCTTTGAAATTAAACCTGCTTTACTCAATCTTGTTACGATAGAACGATTTTCTGGTATTGGTATGATACATTGCAAATGTATCTATAATTTTTGATGTTCCATGCTTGGTTTTATCTACTTGCTTATGTTTTGTCCACACTTTGGAGTACTTTTCATATGATTTCTTGGACTAACCTATTAATAAGATGCCACAGTACCAGTTGCCTGTTTTCTGCTATTTTTGGTTCCAGGAAAGTCAGAAAATCAATATTCTTGGAATTGGACCGGATAAAAGCCAAAGTCAATATTTATCCGGAAGACTCACGGAGCCAGAAGGAGAGCCGGAGAGGGGCCACAGGGTGGCCAAACCACCCCTAGGCGCGGGTCCAACCAGGCCGCACCAGGGCATGGTGTGGGCCCCCTGGCCGGCCACCGACCTTGCCTCTCTCGCCTATAAGAGCCTCCCGATGCATAAACCCTAAAGAGTCGATCAGAAATCCACGAAAAGTTACACTACGCCGCTGCCACCGAAGGGGAGATTTGGGGGACAGAAAGACTCTGTTCTGGCACCCTGCCGGGACGGGGAAGTGCCCCGGAGCCATCTCCATCGATCTCCACCACCATCTCCATCACCATTGCTGATTCCCATGATGAGGAGGGAGTAGTTCTTCCTCGAGGCTAAGGGTTCTACCGGTAGCTATGTGTTCATCTCTCTCTCTCTATGCATGATCTTATTGAGATCATGAGCTTGTAATATATAGATCTACCTTGCTACTCAAGTGCTTTAATAGATCTCTGCTCTCCCCATGTGTGTGAAAGTGACAGCGTGCACACCATGGTGGCACTTAGGCTAGAGATTACAAATATGTGTTATGAGTTATATTTGGAGTTGGATGTCTTTATGAAATTGTGGTGTTTGTTGGAACCATCTAGTGCTCAAGGTGATAGTGTGGGGTCATCTAGATGGGACAGGCTTACTTTTAGGTGTGCTATTATAGCCCTACCATGGATTAGAGTATCCAACCGGAGAGTAGTTAAGAGTAGTATCATAAAGAGATGATATTTATATGAGAGTGTTCACTAGTGAAAGTATGATCCCTAGGCCTTGTTTCTAAGCATTGATACACCGTTTGCAACTAGATCTGTTACATGTTTGCTTGCTTCCATCTTTATTTTAGTTTTACTTTAGTCTCTTCCACGCCATCAAGCTATTTTCTATCACCTTTACCACTTATAATTATCCATACCACTTGTATTTCACTATCTCTTCGCCGAACTAGTACACTTATACACCTGACAAGTGTATTGGGTGTGTTGGGGACACAAGAGACTTGTATCTTGATTGCAGGGTTGCTTGAGAGGGAATACCTTTGACCCTTCCTCCCTGAGTTCGATAAACCTTGGGTGATCCACTTAAGGGAAAACTTGCTGCTGTTCTACAAACCTCTACACTTGGAGGCCCAACAATTGTCTACAAGAATAGAAGTGCGTAGACATCAAGCTATTTTCTGGCGCCGTTGCTGGGGAGGTAAGGTAAAAGGTACTCACATCCTCTGGTGTGAGTGCTCGAAGTTATTTCCTTTAGATTCTGCAATTTTGTCTTTTTGTTTCTTGTTTTCACTAGTTAGGCTTAATGGAAAACAACAACAAAATTAGAGAGCTTTATAGTATTTATCTTGAGTTAGGACATGAAGTGTTTGAAGAGAAAATTTAAAAACCTATGGAACTTTATTTGCATGCTAATAGCAATGTTATTAGTATGAATTGTTTGAACACCACTATTGCTAATGCTATGGAAAAGTCTAAGCTTGGCGAAGTTGGTTTTGATGAGCATGCTATTTTTAGTCCCCCAAGCATGGAGGAGAAAATTTACTTTGATGATACTATGCCTCCAATATATGATGATTACAATGATGAGTATGATATTTTCAGTCCACCTACTATTGAGGATAAAATTACTTATGATTACAATATGCCTCCTATATTTGATAATTATGGTGATGAGAATAATAATAATATCTATTTTGTTGAATTTTCTCCCACTACAATTAATAAGAATGACTATGCTTATGTGGGGAGTATTAATTCTTTTATGCATGTGGCTCATGATAAGAATGTTTCATGTGATAGTTATATTGTTAATTTTATTCATGATGCTACTGAAAGTTATTATGAGAGAGGGAAACATGGTCTTATGTATCTCAACAATATTAAGTTTCCCCTCTTTATGATGAAAGTCTTGAAGTTACACTTGTTTTGCTTTACTATGGTTGTTGCTTTGTGCTTTCATGACTTGTTTATTTACAAGATTCCTATGCATAGGAAGTGGATTAGACTTAAATGTGCTTTGAATTTGCTTCTTGATGCTCTCTTTTACTTCAACTTATATTTCTTATGTGAGCATCTTCTCAAACTATCATGCCTAACTTAAAGGCGTTAAAAAAAGTACTTATTGGGAGATAACCCAAAAGTTTAAGATGAGTCTTGGAATTTATTACTTCAGTAATAACCACTCCTTATCCTTTTTATTTGCCTTTTGTGCCAAGAGTAGCCTCTAATGAGAGAAATAATGATTGGGAAAGTTGCTGTCCCGAAACAGATTTCTGTGCTTCACCGTAAAAATTCGTGTAAAATATTTGTACGTCCTTTTGAGGCGTGAATTTTTGTGCTTCTGTCCCAGGTTGTTATCTAACTTCCGTTAGTTCAACATGTTTTTATTTGAGCAACAGTAGGTCCTCGAAAAAATTCGTCTTTACCTGCTGGTCTATTTTGACAGATTTCTGCCATTTTCTGCATTTGCTTCTTGTTGGTTCCTTTTTGAGTTCTTTTGGGGAATTGAGCTTTTTGAGGGACGTGCTACAGTAGCTAGTGTTTTAATGGAAGTTTTATTGGTGTTATAACTGAACCCAAAGACTTATTATCTTGAGTGCACTAATGTTGCTAATAAAGATTGTGTGAAGTTTTGTATGAAGGAAAAATTTCAGGTGTATGGAAGGAATGAGTAATGAGATGAAGGATGGACAAAAGCTCAAGCTTGGGGATGCCACACGTGTCACCCCAATAAATATCCAAGAAGTACAAGCGTCAAAGCTTGGGGATGCCCAAGGCATCCCCCTCTTCATCAATAAAAATCCCAGGTTTCTTACAAACGCTTCATTTTTATTGTTTAATGCACAGTTGTGTTGTTCTTGGAGCCCTACCATGGATTAGTTTGAGGTGTGCTATTATAGCCCTACCATGGATTAGAGTGTCCAACCGGAGAGTAGTTAAGAGTAGTATCATAAAGAGATGATATTTATATGAGAGTGTTCACTAGTGAAAGTATGATCCCTAGGCCTTGTTTCTAAGCATTGATACACCATTTGCAACTAGATCTGTTACATGTTTGCTTGCTTCCATCTTTATTTTAGTTTGCCTTTAGTCTCTTCCACGCCATCAAGCTATTTTCTATCACCGTTACCACTTATAATTATCCATACCACTTGTATTTCACTATCTCTTCGCCGAACTAGTGCACCTATACACCTGACAAGTGTATTGGGTGTGTTGGGGACACAAGAGACTTCTTGTATCTTGATTGTAGGGTTGCTTGAGAGGGAATACCTTTGACCACTTCCTCCCTGAGTTCGATAAACCTTGGGTGATCCACTTAAGGGAAAAATTGCTGCTGTTCTACAAACCTCTACACTTGGAGGCCCAACAACTGTCTACAAGAATAGAAGTGTGTAGACATCATGGTACTGAAGATGTTGGTGCTCATCTAAATAACTTTGTTAACTTTGTGAGATGCAAAAGCATAGGGATATAGATGGGGATATTATTAAGCTTAAATTGTTTCCTTTCTCTTTGATAGGAAAAGCTAAAGAATGGTTGCAATCCCTAACTAGAAATAGTATTGATTCTTGGACTAAATGCAACGATGCTTTTATTGGAAAATATTATCCTCCTGCTAAGATTATATCTATGAGAAGTGAAATAATGAAGTTTAAACAATCTGATAATGAACATGTTGCTCAAGCTTGGGAAAGAATGTAGTATTTGGTAAAGAATTGTCCCACTCATGGACTGATTGCTTGGATGATTATCCAAACCTTTTATGCAGGACTGAATTATTCTTCAAGAAATCTACTGGATTATGCTGCAGGAGGCACCTTTATGACCATCACTTTGGGTGCTGCAATAAAACTTCTAGATAATATGATGGTTAACTATTCTGAATGGCATACTAAGAGAGCTCCACAAGGTAAGAAGGTAAATTCTGGTGAGGAAACCTCCTCCTTGAGTGATAAAATTGATGTTATTATGTCTATGCTTGTTAATGGGAAAGCTCATATTGATCCAAATCATGTTCCCTTAGCCTCTTTGGTTGCTCAAGAAGAGCAAGTTGATGTGAAATTTATAAGAAATAATAATTTTAGCAACAATTCCTATAGGAATAATTTTGGTAATAATAATTATTGGCCATATCCTCCTAACAATGGTGATGCTTATGGAAATTCTTACAACAATAATAGAAGTGCACCCTCTGAACTTGAAGTTATGCTTAAAGATTTTATTAGTAAACAAACTGCTTTGAATAAAACTATTGAGGAAAGACTCTCTAATGCTAAAAGAAATATAGCATCATTGGCTGAAGCACAATCTTCTTTTAATAAAATGGATGCTAAACCTGAAGGGTTTTTTATTTCCGTGCCCTCGGGTCCTTAGTTGTACTCAGTTTTCCCCAGCTCCTTAGTTTTTCCTCAGTTTTCCCCAATCCCTTGTCTGAAACCCGCAGAAGGAGCTCGGACGGAGGATTCCCGTTTAGTTGACATTGGTCGGTGCTGGCAAGTGGGGCCGCTGTTGGTGCCCTGCAGTGGACACGTCTCCACTTATCCAGATCATCGTGGGACCCACAACTTGTCCATGTTAGCGCGCCGGACCCACAGCTTACCCAGGTGACTGTTGTAAAATGGGAGCCCGAGCCAGCCCCGCGCCCGTGCCCGTGCCATTGCTTCCCCTTTCTTTCCCCGCGCCCCATTGTTCTTCTTCTCCGCCAGTGGCAGCCCTTCTCTGGCAGGCGGGTGATGTCTAGTTTCTCTTCGACCTCCCGTTCTTCATGGCCGCAGTATGGACCCGTGCCTTTGACAAGATGCCCTGACTGCCCACGCCAGGAGCCTCTGAAGCGGTCGATCTGTAAGACGGACGACAACGGCAGCCGTGGATGTGAGTTCCTTTCATGCGAGAGCTTTCCACATAGAGAGGGGGATAAGGTTAGATCTCGCTCCAATTTCTCTATTTTCTCTCGATTTTCTTGTTATTCCCTCGAATTTGGGATTTAGGGTTCACGTTGTTGTTTTCAGATCCTGAAGAAATGCAGGTATTTCGAGTGGATCGATGTGTACGTTCAGAGGCTTCAATTGAGGGAATCAATTGGCGCTATTGGGGAGCGCAATTTGGGAGGGGGGGGGGACTTGCTGTAGAGAATGCGGCAGAGAGAGGAGCCGTTCCGATTATGCCTAATGCTCCCAATGCAGGACTGGTGGAAGTGAAGGGAGAACTGAAGAAAATGAACAAGCAGTTAAGGCAGCTGATCGAGTTGAAGAAGCAAGCTAATCTGATGGCTAGTTGTTTTTTCTGTTGTATAATTGCGATTGGATTCTTATCATTGCTCACCAGGCGCTAGAAGTTGTTACAAGGGATACCTTGTTACAAATCCATTATTCAGTTACATGTACTTGTAGTTGTTTTCATAGTTAGTGTGTGCATTCACAGAAATTACCAACTATATTGGAATGCTAAAGAAAGTTGATAATTGTTAGAGGGATGACAAATAATCCATTCACCGAAATCCCCCAAATATGCCAAATATGTATGTCTCATGTTTCTACCAAAATTACCAAAACTATATTCCCTAAAAGAAAAGGAAAGCTAAAGATAGTTGATAATTGTTAGAGGGGTGACAATAATGCATTCACTGAAATCCGCAAATATGTATGCCTCATGTTTATACCAAAATTATACCACTTTTGGGCTGTTTCAAATTACCAAAACTATATCCCAAACTATATTCCCTAAAAGAAAAGGAAAGCTAAAGATAGTTGATAATTGTTAGAGGGGTGACAATAATGCATTCACCGAAATCCGCAAATATGTATGCCTCATGTTTATACCAAAATTATACCACTTTTGGGCCGTTTCAAATTACCAAAACTATATCTCAAACTATATTCCCTAAAAGAAAAGGAAAGCTAAAGATAGTTGATAATTGTTAGAGGGCTGACAAATAATGCATTCACTGAAATCCGCAAACTATATTACGGGGCAAACTCGTTATAGCACATAAATAGAGTGGTGGCACTCTCCACCGACAGAGAGAGAGAGAGGGGTGGCCACGAAGAGACGGAGAGGGGTATACTGCCTGTTAGATCAGTTGATCAACGGTTCGTGGAGTCGATCCGTGTGACAACGGCTCAACCAATGAGGATAAGTTTGGGCTTCTGAGAGCATTTGTGACAAAACTTGAGGGCAAAACTGAGTAGTACTAAGAATCCAAGGGCACATAAATAGTAAATAGACTAAGGGATTCAAACAAAAGAATTACAAAATGAAAAATGCGTGTTTTGTACAATATAATTCATATTGGGCTACATCAAATTATTTGCAATTCAAATATACATGAGTGTGACAATTATGGCATCATTTAGACAAACTATGTTTTTGGGGAAGATGTTTTGCAAAGGGGTTTGAGTGGAAAACCATGCATCTTCATAGCTACACTAGTGATTCTGAGAAGTGGCAATTTGTGGTAAAACTTGATTTATATATGTTTGTTAAGGTTTTCTAGGTGGCAGGTTGCGTAGGAAGACTCCATGAGTAGGTGCCACTATGTTTTTATTTTTTTGGATTTTTTTGCGCATGAAATGACTCAATTAGCTATGTTAATCTCATTTGTTGACTCTCTGTTGACCAGCTACTTGAGGGTAAAACTGAGTATATTGCACTTGCCAGTCTAAGTACTCGAGGGGAAAACTGAGTACAGATAAAATTTCTGTATAAGGCCCGAGGTTATAACTGAGTACACCAAACGTCCCAGGGTTAGACTCGTGTCGTGGTGCACGCTGCAGCCGTGCATAGCGGACGCGTGTTGCGGTACACGCCACCTTCGTCTTTATAGAGCCCTTTTTCTCTCCCTCGACGCACGTTCTCACTGCAACCGCCTCTCCTGTCCCATCATCTTCTCCACAACCGAAGAGCCCAAGAAAAAACCCCGAAGAAAACCGCCGGCGATGGAGAAGAATGAGATGCCCATTGTCGGCGTATCAGCCGCCGGCGCATCGGCCGCAGCCCCCGTCCAGGCCCCTGTCGCTGCTTCCAATGTAGCAGCCGGCGCATCAGTCGCCGGCGCATCGGCCGCCGCCACCGTCCAGGCCCCCGTCGCTTGGAACCCGGACGAACCAGTGTCGTACGTCGCGCCGGAGAAGCCCTACGACACCAGCATCGTCGAGACGAGCCGGAGGTAACCCTTTGCTCCCTTGTTCTTATCCCATTTCAATCTGTTTGTGTTAGATCTAGCGTTATTAGGGTTCGTCTGTTCCTAGTTCAATCCATTTGTGTTAGATCTTGCGTTATTAGGATTCGTCTGTTCCTAGTTCAATCCTTTTGTGTTAGATCTTGCGTTATTAGTGTTTGTGATTTTCTTTTGTTTAAGATTTGTGCCGATGATGATGAATATTTGGGCACAAATTGATTCAGGGTTTGGTCAGTAAACAATTGGTGTGTACAAATTTGTTGTGCATGATCTTTGGTTTACTGACTCAAATCCTGGATATAAATGTGTCCAATGTAACTGAGGCTACCTCTTTTTTTCGAGCCCATATTATCATGCATGATCTTTGTTCACTCTCTGTTCCATCATCATTGCAATTGACTCCGTGTTTTTTGCACGATCTTTGGTGCTACGTGACAGGTGCAGAGCAGCGACGTCGACAACGACGACGAGTCCTTCCACACCAAGACTCGTCACGTCCTCAGGAGGCTACAGTCCGGCCATTACGGTGGCCCCTTTGCTCGAGGCATTTACAAGTGCCCCTTCTGCAACAGGAAGCTCCGCGCCACCGACTTCAACTGCCTGGTGAACCATGCTGAATCCATTGGCAGATGCGGCGCTAGAGTTGGAACGACCGTGAACATGCATGCGTTCATGGCCAAACACAAAGCACTTGGGATTCACCTGCGCAACCTCCAAACGAGTCACAGGCGCTACCTGGAGGCGTTGAACGTGCCTACTGCACTCTCTGTATGTGACTGCTCTATCTGTAGAGCAGCTTAAATTCATGTAAAATGTAGCTTATGTTGTATCTATCGGTACTACTGTTGGATATGTCGTGAATATACCTATGCTATGTTGGCTGCTGTATGCAGCTTATCCTATATTTTCTCTGGATTTGTGCCCTAGATTTCCTACCTGATTGGGTAAAAACGAAGGCATAAAGAAATGAATGGCGTTAAAAAACAGAAGGAGAAGCTGCTCTAGATTTGCTACCAATTTGGGCTATCAAATATGAATGAGATCGAGCGAGAGAGAGGAAAAGGGTACATTGAAAACTGCTAATCTGGGCGAAAGAGACAAAAACCACTCGTGCCCACGTCCCGGACCCACACGGCTCCACACGCTACGGCCACACAAACACGGTCTCGTCCTATCCCACGCAGTCCCTTCCTACCAGCCCCCCACGACGCGGCCCCACACGACGCGGCCCCACAAACGACACGACCCCACTCGTCAGCACGGAACGGTCAACTTAACGGATTCCTTCCGTCCGAGCTCCTTCTGCGGGTTTCAGACAAGGACTTGGGGAAAACTGAGGAAAAACTAAGTAGTTGGGGAAAACTGAGTACAACTAAGGACCCGAGGGCACGAAAATAGAAAACCCAAACCTGAAACTATTGAGAATCCTTTTGCTGCTACTAATGCCATACAAGTTAGAATTGATGAAAATGTTAGACTATTAGCTGAATTGCATGCTAAGTGCGAAAGAGAAGATGAAATTGCTAGAATTATTAGTATTTCTACTATCACTACCACTAGTGTTGAAGCTAGTAAACCCAATGGAACCTTTTCTAATAAAAATGCTGAAATTCTTCGAAATATGGGAAACAATAGCTCTACTACGTTAAATGATAATTATGATTTTGATCTTGATGGTTGCAACATCTCTGAAGTTATTATGTTCCTACAAAAGCTTGATAAAAGTCCTAATGCTAGTGCTATGAACATGGCCTTTACAAAACACATTACTAATGCTCTCATAAAAATTAAAGAAGAAAAGATGAAACATAAAGCTTCTATTCCTGTGAAACTACAAGATGGTTGGGAACCCATCATTAATATGAAAGTAAATGATTTTGATTTCAAAGCTTTATGTGATCTTGATAGTAGTGTTTCTATTATGCCTAGAAGGATTTATGATATGCTTGATTTGCCACCATTGGAAGATTGTTATTTAAATGTCCCACTTGATGATAATGCTAAAAAGAAACTCATGGGGAGTATTAATGATGTTCTTATTATGGTTAACAATGCCTATGTCCTTGTTGATTTCTATGTTTTGGATGTTGAATGCAATGCTTCTTGTCCTATTACTTTGGGAAGACTTTTTCTTAGAACTATTGGTGCCATTATTGATATGAAAGAAGGCACCATTAAATATCCACTCGCACTCAAGAAAGGTATAGAACACTTCCCTAAGAAGAGAGAGAAGATTCCTTTTGCCTCTCCTATTAAAACAAAATTTGGTTTTAATGCTTCTTCATTTGAGAACACTTGATTCTTTTCTTGCTTCTTATGCCTAACTTAAAGGCGTTAAAGAAAAGTACTTATTGGGAGATGACCCAAAAGTTTTAGATGAGTCTTGGAAGTTATTAATTCTGTAATAACCTCTCCTTATCCTTTTTATTTGCGTTTTGTGCCAAGAGTAACCTCTAATGAGAGAAAAGTAATGCTTGGGAAAGTTGCTGTCCCGAAACAGATTTTTGTGCTTCGCTGTAAAAATTCGTGTAAAATCTTTGTACATCGGTTTGAGCTGTAATGTTTTGTGCTTATGCCCCAGGTTATTATCCAACTTTTGTTAGTTCAACACTTTTCGATTTGAGCAACAGAAGGTCTTCGAAACAATTAGTTTTTACCTGCTGGTCTGTTTTGACAGATTTCTGCCATTATTTGCATTTGCTTCTTGTTGATTCCTTTTTGGGTTCTTCTTGGGGAATTGAGCTTTTTAAGGAAAGTGCTACAGTAGATTGTGTTTTAATGGAAGTTTTATTGGTGTTGTAACTGAACCCAAAGACTTATTATCTTGAGTACACTAATGTTTCTAATAAAGATTGTGTGAAGTTTTGTATGAAGGAAAAAATTCAGGTGTAAGGAAATAATGATGTAATGAGATGAATAATGGACTAAAGTTCAAGCTTGGGGATGCCACCCGTGTCACCCCAAGAAATATCCAAGAAGTACAAGCTTCAAAGCTTGGGGATGCCCAAGGCATCCCCTTCTTCATCAATAAAAATCTCTGGTTTCTTCCAAACACTTCATTTTTATTGTTTCATGCACAGTTGTGTTGTTCTTGGAGCGTCTTTGTTTTTTTTTTTTTGGTTTTCGTTTGCTTGGTTTGCTTAGTTTTCTTGAATAAATTGGTTGGACCCTCTCATTCATACATTAGTTTTCAAATAAGTTTGGTTTGGATTGGAAAAGAGTAGGAAAAGCTCATGCTTAAGTGGTAAAAGGAGTTTGTTTTTGACTGTGGCCTATGCTTTGTCATGTCATGCTTGATATTGTTTTGGCTTTATGCTTAGTGATTTTTGCTGTGGCATGATATGTTATAAACAATTGAGTTTGCTTAATGTGCCTTGAAAGAATCATGCGTTGTTTTAGCATATTAAAGCATAGTATCGTGGTATTCTCCTTTGATGCTTTATTTGGGTTGACTTGGCGCATGCTCACACCATGTTATGACTATCCCAAGTCACCATAGCCTTTATGATCCTTTAGTTTTTGACTTGTAATATCACTTTATGCTTTAATCAATGATGTTTTGTCGCTTTGCATGATTATGGACATTATTGCTCTCTTAGTTGGTCGCTCCCAGTCTTTTGCTAGCCTCCATAACCAAGTATGAGTTCCACTCATGCATCCAACTCCAAATAAAACCAAGTTATTCCAAATGGTCCACCATACCTACCTATTAGCATTTGCTATTCCAAGTATATTCATGTTTTTATCTACCTTCCGAATTAAACTTGTTATGATAAAACTTGTGATTAAAGTTCTCACAAACTTGATGGCACACTTTACTTTTATTTCCCCTAATAAACTTGAACCATTGTCTCATCTATGTTGTATATGCTTTCACTTATACGTTGGTGATTAGCAGAACCATGATGTCATGGGGAACGCTTTCAACATTGCACTTGTACATTGTACCTAGTTGATATCATGCTCTTTTGTCTATGGATGTCGTCGGTGTGAAATGAAAGGGGAGCTTGTAAGTCCATGGAGTTATGTATGTGTTTTAGAGAAACGCCTGGGCCGCTGGTCTAATCCATGCCTAATCATGGTGGAAACATGCAGCCTAACCATAATGAGCAATCTATGAAGCATTCTTCTTATAAAAAAAGAGATAGAGATTGAGAAAAAAGAAAAAAAAGAGATGAGAAAAGAGGAAAGAGAGAAAAAAGCACCATTTTCCCGTGGTAAATAAGAAGATTTCTGAGATGCTCGTTGTCTGCTTGCCTTGTCATTTTGATATTGGCATTCTTCCGTATCATCGGGAAGGGGTACCCCATTGGCGGTTCTCTATGATACACGTGTACTTACTATGACAAGAACTTACCGGTAACTAAACTTGAGTAGCATGAGGAGCGGCCCTTGTATTCAAGGGACATGAGATTTCCAACTTATATTTTGTCAAGCATATACGCCATGGTTTGTTCACTTTAACCTTAATCACTTCAAGATGCTTATGATAGGGGCAATGAGAGCTGAAAGCTAATAAGTACCATAATTTTTGGAAGCTCTTTATGAAACTTGAATCCCTACTTCCTTCTATGAAGGCCTTTCTTTTACTTTTATGTTGAGTCTTCATCTTCTATCTTTATGCACCTATTGAGAGAGCATAGTGGTCATTCTTAGTTTAATGTGCATTGTCCCAAGACTTGTTGATTGATGCATGACTTTGATATTGCTTGTTCTTAAACTATTTGTATCTAGTCACCCTTATGAACTTTGAAGGTGTCCTATGCATTTATGTTTTGCTACTATATGAGGGACAAACAGAATACCATTCTCATTATGCTTTCTTTATGTGAAACTGACAAACGTCTTGCAAAGCATTGTTATTCATGAATCTTTTGTGTGTGCCTTTTCATGTTACAACATAGTTGCTATGTCTTATTGTTAGAACTATATATTTCATGCTATGTTGAAGTACTATGATCCCAGCTATCAATGTTTTACAAATACTTTGATCAAGTTTATGATGGTGCATGTCACCTCAAAAATTATTCTTTCTTTTTATCACTTACCTACTCGGGGATGGCAGGAGTTAAGCTTGCGGATGTTGATATGTTGCTAACGTATCTATAATTTTTGATGTTCCATGCTTGTTTTATATCTACTTGCTTATGTTTTGTCCACACTTTGACGTATTTTATACACTTTCTTGGACTAACCTATTAACAAGATGCCACAGTGCCAACTGCCTGTTTTCTGCTATTTTTGGTTCCAAGAAAGTCAGAGAATGAATATTCTCGGAATTGTACGGGACAAAAGCCAAAGTCAATATTTCACCGAGGGGGACATGGAGCCAGAAGATGAGACGGAGAGGGGCGAGAGGCTGGCCACACCACCTGGACGCGCGGCCAGGCCGGGCCCGTGCCTGGGGGTGGTGTGGCCGCCTAGGGCACCCCCTCGGCCTCCCTCTTCGCCTATATATCGCCTCCGATACAGAAACCCTAAGTCCCCGATAAAAATTCCACGAAAGAGTCTGTAGCCACCGTCATCTCCATCCCTAGATCGAGAGGGATCTGAAGCTCTTCCCGGCACCCTGCCGGAGGGGAGAATTCACCCTGGAGGCCTTCTTCATCACCATGCAAGCCTCCGGTGTGATGCGTGAGTAGTTCATCCTTGGACTATGGGTCCATGTAGTGGCTAGATGGTTGGTTCTTCTCCTTTGTGCTATCATGTCTAGATCTTGTGAGCTCCGTTCATGATCAAGATCATCTATTTGTAATCCTACATGTTGTGTTTGCGGGGATCCGATGGATATGGAGATGCTATTTCAGATTCATTATTGATTCTATCATCTCTTTGTTATTTGTGATCTTCAATGCTCTCCGGTTAGTAGATATCTTGGCCGAGTAGATGCTAGCAACTCCAATAGGGAGTATTTATGCTCGATAGTGGGTTCATGCCTCTAGTAATCTGGGCAAGTGACAGAAATCTCTAAGGTACTAGATGTGTTGTTGCTACTAGGGAGAAAACAACAATCCTTTGTTCATAGAACAATCGTATTGTCGACTTTACACGTAATGCAATTATCTGTTGCTTGCAACTTAATACTAGAGGGATTTCAGATGATAACCTCAAAGTGGATTATTAGTCATAGATGCAGTTGGATTACGGTCTATGTATAATGTTGTAATGCCCAATCAAATCTCATAGGAGTCAAGATAATTACTATATGCACGTATGCTTTCTCGATGTTTGTCAATTGCCCCTCTATAATTTGTTCACCCACCATGTCATCTATCTTAAGGAGAATCACCACTAGTGAACTATGGACCTCGGTCCTTTCTTTACCATCAATCTACAACTATTTACTATTTTCCATTTTACTTTCTACAAGCTATTACTATATTCCACACAATACGTTTAATCCTTTCCTTTTAGAAAAACCGGTGAGATTGACAACGTCACTGTAAGTTGGGGGCAAAGTTCTGTGGTTGTGTTGTGCAGGATTCCAAGTTGGAAACAACACCTTGGAGGTGTTTCCTTGCTCCTACTGGTTCGATAACCTTGGTTTCATAACTGAGGGAAAACTTGTTGTTGTGCTCATCATACCTTCCTCTTGGGGTTCTCCAACGATCTCGATATATTTTGGGCCATCATACTATGAGGGCCAGTCCACCACTTCGAATTTGATGCACTCTTGCTAGAAGTTTGCTGGTGTGCCGAAGATGACGTCCAAGCTGATTTTGCCCAGGGGGTGTACGCCTTTTCCTGGGACGATGCCGTGGAACGTTGTGTTGGAGGTTTCCAGGCATGACAGGGGGATTCACATGGCGCGCAAGCTGCTGGCGAACATGAGGTTGATGCTGCTACCACCGTCCATGAAGACGTGACTCATCTCGAAGCCGCCAATTTGCGCCTCGAGCACTAAAGGCAAGTGGCCTAGGCGAGGCACCTAGCGCGGGTGATCGCGCTTATCGAAGGTGATACAAGACTCGCACCCAATGAGGTACTCAGTTGTTGAGGGTGGTGAATTGATCGCCAAATTTATTTGGCGAGTGATTGACTTTTGCACTCTATTGGAGGGGCGTCCTTTTTGGATCATGCCCATATTCCCTAGCGGTCGTGGGTACTGCTCGCCTCCATTTTTCTAGACTGGCGCAGCCGCAGGTGGGGGTGGCCCGGGTGGTGGTGGTGGCGCTCTGTGAGCCACGGCGCCCGGGGCAGCTCTGTAGCCTTGGTTTATTGCGCCGTGATTCATCTGGGCCAGGCCTTCGTGGAGCCTGAGGAACTCGCGGTAGTCCTTCACGAGGTGACTGGATTTCTTCTTGCTGTCGTGCTTGTCAATGTAGAAATGAACGTCGCAAGGTCCGGACAGTTTGTCCTGGATAGACGTTCCAGGTGCCTCATCAAGGGTACGGTGTTGCCATACTTGCGTGGTTTTCCCGCTGTCACGGTATCCACCACTACGGTATCCGCTGTTGCGGTTGGTGTTGTCGCGCTTGTCAGCGTAGCCAGCCGCAACCATGTCGACTTCCTCTTCATCCTCGTAACCGTGCATCCGGTATTTTCCTCGATGATCGCGTTTGCGACCGAGGTCGTCATCATCGTCTAAGTGAGCACGCATGTTCTTCACTGAGTCCTCTCCATCAGTCCACCTGTCCGCGATCTCCATCAAGTGGTCGATTGTTTTGGGCTTCGAACGGCCCAGCTCCTCCCTGAGCTCTCTACGGCGTACACCTACACTGAATGCATTGATTGCGCGATCCTCGGAGATGTCCTCTACAGAGTTTTTGATGATGGACCACCTCTGAATGTATGAGTGCAACAACTCGCCAGTCTTTTGACAGCAGGCTCTTAATTGTTCGATTGATGCGGGTCTTTTGTAAGTGCCCTTGAAGTTACGCACAAAGCTGTAGACCAGCTCACCCCACCTGCGGATCGACAAGCGTGGGAGGTTATTAAGCCATGCACGAGTGACGCCTTGCAGCTGTAGCTGGAGGTATTGCATAGCCGTGCTCGTGGTTCCACCGTGCAGCCTAATAGAGGAAATATGATCCTCCAATCAAATCTTCGGGTCTTACAGGCCGTTGATACGTCCATTTTGCATCACTATTCTATGTCATAATTCACTGTTATTCATTGATATATTTCATATTGAGAGGTGATACTTATGTTATTTCATCTATTTTTGCATGGTTGATGACTTTTGGAGCATGGACCGCTGCAGTCAGGATTCTGATGGAAAAGGTGTTGTTTGGAGGCAAAATTCGTGAAGATCAGAAAATCCAGGAAAATATACGGAAAATCCTATTTTTCCAAAAGACGAAGAAAGCCAGAAGGGGGGCTGGAGATGGGCCACAAGGGGCCCACACCACCCCCCGGCGCGGGCCAGCCTAGGCCGCACCACCAGGTGGTGTGGCCGCCCTGGTCCACCCCTGGCACTCCCCTCTGGCGTATATTATCCTCCCGAAACCCTAAGACTCGAGGAGCGACCACAGAAAAATTCTGCCGCCTCTACGGGGCGGAAAACACCGAGAGAGAAAGATCTCTCTGGCAGACAGATTTCTGCCGGGGGAATTCCTTCCCGGAGAGGGGAGATCGTCGCCATCAACACCATCATCAAGCTGGACTTCATCGGGATCATCATCATCATCACCACCATCATCATCATTAGCACCCTCATCACCATCTCCATATTGCTATAACAATTCCGTTGAATCTTGCATAGTTCATAGGAGAAACTTTCCCAGTGTTGATTACTCTTTGTAGTTGATGCTATTGAGTGAACCATTAAATTATTGTTTATGTTCAGATTTTTATACATCATTATTCCATCTCTGATCATGATCCATATGATGTCTTGTGAGTAGTTTGTTTTGTTCTTGAGGACATGGGAGAAGTCATGTTGTTAGTAGTGGAGTTGTGTTGAGAAAGATTCAATAGTTTGTTATTGAAGTTGTTGTGTACTTCTTCTAGTGGTGTCATGTGAACGTCGACTACATGACACTTCACCTATATGGGCCTAGGGGAATGCATTGTGTATTTGGCTACTAATCGTAGGGCTTGTCGGAGTGACAGAAACCTGAACCCCCATTAGGAAACCATTGCACAAGGGACGTAAGGGTCTTAGAGTTTAAAGCTGTGGTTAGGTTTCTACCTTAATTACTTTTTTGTACTTACGGATGTTTGCAAGGGGTATAATCACAAGTATGTATTATTCCTAGGAAAGTCGGTACATTATCACAGGTTCACCCACACAACACTTAGCAAGCTAAAGAAGATTAATCAACTATATGAAGCGAAAGCACTTGACAGTCTTCACATGTGTCCTCGAGAACGTTTGGTCATCTTAAGTAATACACCCGGCTTATCCTTTGCTGCATAAAGGATTGGGACACTTGCTGCATTTATTCCTACTGTCTTTTATTTACTCGTACTTTGTTTACTTGCTTTATCGAAAACCCCTAAAAATCCGTTTGCTAAGTATTTGCAGAGAATTCCTGATCCATACCACTAGCCAGCACCTTCTGCTCCTCGTTGGGTTCGACACTCTTACTTATCGAAAATACTACGATACACCCCTATACTTGTGGGTCATCAAGACTATTTTCTGGCGCCATTGCCAAGGAGTGAAGCGCTATTGGAGAGTGGAACTGGTAAAGGAAACTTCTACTGTGAGTATTGTTTACTTCTGTTAGTTGCTTTATTTTCGTTATGGATAATTCACTGAGTTTCTTATTTGGTAATGCTACTACCACTGCTAAGGTAGTAGATAAGCCACCACCTGCTGACAATGATGTTTTTAAAATACCTACAAGAATTATTGATCGTGTTATGGATAACTACTATGTTGGGGATGGAACTGTCCATCCCGGTGATCATTTGCTCTTTATACACGAATTATGCGGGTTGTTCAAGTGTGCAGGTATTACTACAGATCAAGTTAAGAAGAATTTTATTCTCATTATCACTGAAAGGAAGAGCTAAGGAATGGTATAAGCTGCTGAAGAATGGTCAAGCTCTGGAATGGGAGAAAATAGTGCCTCTCTTTTATTCAAAGTTTTATCCTCCTAGTGATATTCATAAAGATCGGAATCAAATATACAACTTTTGGCCTCTTGATGGAGAGACTACATCTCAAGCTTGGGGGAGATTGAAGTTACTAATGCTCAAATGTCCCATTCATGAGCTCCCCAACAATATTATTATCAATAACTTTTATGCAAGGCTCCCTCTACATGATAAGGATTTATTGGATGCTTCTTGTGCTGGATCATTCACTCACATGGAAGAAGAAGCTAAATGGGATCTTCTGGACCATATTCAAGACAAGCTGAAGCTTGGGAGAATGACAAAGGTAGAAAGTCAGGTATAAATTATGATTATGAATGCATTGAATCTTTTATGGGAACTGATGACTTTCAAAATATTAAAAATGCTTATGGTCTAGACTCTCAAGCTATTGCTTCTTATTTTAAGGCTTTTACTTCCTATATTGAAGTGCCTAAAAAGAAGTGGAATAAGTATCATGAACCTTATAAAGATATTACTAAGAGTGTTCCTGCAAGAAATACTGAAGTTTATACTGCTAATCATGTCTTACCTGAACCTTATATTGAGAAAATGCCTTTCCCAGTTAAGATGAATGAACACTCTATGATAGCTAGTATGGTTAATGAAAGTACGAATGAAGCTGTTGAACCTATGGTTGATGAACCTATAATAGAAAATGTGAAAGACTTTGTCTCTAAATATGAAAAAGAGGGACACACTATCCTCTGTAAGGATACCTCTAATATTATTTCATAAAGTAGTGTTATGAGAGTTAGTATTCCTGTGTTTTCTGTTAGGATAAGTGATCATTGCTACGATGGTGCTTGTGATAGCTATATTGTTAAGTTTATGCATGATACTGAAAGTTACTATGAGAGAGGGAAAAGTGTTCTTATGCATCTCAATAATATCAAGTTTCCTCGTTTTAATAGTTTGTTATTTAAGTTGTTGTGTACTTCTTCTAGTGGTGTCATGTGAACGTCGACTACCTGACACTTCACCTATATGGGCCTAGGGGAATGCATTGTGTATTTGGCTACTAATCGTAGGGGTTGCCGGAGTGACAGAAACCTAAACTCCCGTTTGGAAACCATTGCACAAGGGACGTAAGGGTCTTAGAGTTTAAAGATGTGGTTAGGTTTCTACCTTAATTACTTTCTTGTACTTACAGATGTTTGTAAGGGGTATAATCACAAGTATGTATTAGTCCTAGGAAGGTCGGTACATTAGCACAGGTTCACCCACACAACACTTAGCAAGCTAAAGAAGATTAATCAACTATATGAAGCGAAAGCACTTGACAGTCTTCCCATGTGTCCTCGAGAACGTTTGGTCATCTTAAGTAATACACCCGGCTTGTCCTTTGCTGCATAAAGGATTGGTCCACTTGCTGCATTTATTCCTACTGTCTTTTATTTACTCGTACTTTGTTTACTTGCTTTATTGAAAACCCCTAAAAATCCATTTGCTAAGTATTTGCAGAGAATTCCTGATCCATACCACTAGGCAGCACCTTCTGCTCCTCATTGGGTTCGACACTCTTACTTATCGAAAATACTACGATACACCCCCTATAATTGTGGGTCATCAGCCGTCGAATTTCGGGTTCTCTGATGGGAGTTTGAACCCTTTTGGCATTCGCTTTTGTCGTATGGCTCTGCTGAAGCAGCTAGGACCGCAAAGCTTCGTCCCATCATCCTCCGAGTCCGTCGAGCGGGCGCGCCTTGCGCGCATCTTGTCAACCTTGCGTTGTGTGATGTCATCATGCGCATCGTAGTTGTAGTCGTGTCGTCGTGAGCGGCGTCGCCGCGACAAGTCATGGTCGTCGTCGCTGGAGGACGAAGGAGAGTAGTATTTGGCTAGGGCCTTGCCTTTCCTTTGCTTCGGCGCTAGATCCTTGGTGAGCGCAACTTTGACTAGTCCCAGGCCAACAATTGTAGATCGGTGCATGGCGGACCGTGGGTCCCCAGCTGGCAGTTGGTTGTTAAGCAAGTACATGGTGACTGCCGTCACCGCGGCCTGCGGTGTTTTCAGGAGCACGTTGCCCCGCGTGTCCACCATCATGGACGAGAAGTTGAGGATTCGAGTGGCTTCTTCTCGCTCCCTACCTATGAGGTGAGCCAGTCGAGAGTGTCTTTTGGCGGCTGCCTGGTCGTTGCCTCTAGAGGAGGATCCTCTGATGGAAGAGAGCTAGGCTCGTCCACAACCCTTCTGCGCTCGTCGAGCTAGGAGATTACTTGTTGCTGGCGCTTGAATTCCTCCTTAAGCAGCTAGTGATAACCCATCAACATCTCTTGTGATGAGTTTGGTGGTAGGGTGTGACCCCATAGGGCCTCCCTGCAGCAAGCCCACTCATCGTCGTTGAGATTGATCAGTACGCGCTCTCGGGTATGTTCATTCGCAGAGAGGTGCGGCTGATCTTCTGGGATGGGTCCTTCACCAGGAGGACGACCTGTTGTCTCATTGTTGGTAGGGGCGCCATTGGAGGGACCACCATTTGCGACTAGGATACCACCGCCAGTACCGGTGTTTTCCTAAGTGCCGCTGCCATTGCCGCCCGTGTTGATGACGGCACACATGTAGTGGCTAGGGAAGCTGTTGCTCCTACAGCTTTTAGATTCGGAGCCATAGGCTCCGTCTTCTGTGGCCAGACCGCCCAGATTGGACTCGTGACTGCTGTCGTTGTCCATATTCCCGACTAATGTCGGGGCATTGAGCTCGCTCAGGGTGCCGATCGGTGGTGGAAACCATGATGCAAGAGCAATCGCAGGAACCTTCGGCTGATCAGGGAGGCGAAGTGTGCCTAGCTAACCAACTTGGAAGCATAAGCTTCTGATCGCCAGGCCGATTCCGTCGCCCACGGACTCGAAATCCGGGCGAGTGGCCGGCGTGTGGACAGTGAAATTGAAGGTGCCGAAGAGGAGGTGAGTCTCCACTGCTGTAGAGTCGTAGATCGCAGTTGATGGGGCCGAGGAATCCACAACATCAGCACTCATGTTCCCCACGGTCGGCGCCAATTGACGAGGGGTTAACTCATCCATGCCCATCGTTGATGGACTTAGGTTTGAGGAAGTAGGGAGTGCTGGAGGCATCGATCGGCTAGCAAACAAGCACACAGGTGACACGAGGTTTATCCAGGTTCAGGCCTCATAGAGGACCCTACTCCTGCTTGTCTGCTCTTGGAAATATCAAGGAGTTGAAAGTTACAGGGGTGCACAGATACAATATGGCGATGGTGTGGAAACTAGGGTTACGGGGTATCCTCCTCACCACCCCCTCCTAGTCTTTATATAGATAGGCTAGGTCTCGGGATAGTAGGCTGAGTTGGTTACATATTAGGGTTTCCCCTTTAAACTTCTATCTTGTATTTTGCCGTGTTCTGCAAGGAGTCGAAGTCTCCCAGGTCACCTGAATCTCGACTAGGCCTTAACAACGTCATGGGCTTCTTCTGGGTTGGACCGTATATGTTGATCATGAGTACTTTTAGAGTATGCCCACGTCACCATTTGTATACAGATCCGAGGTTATTCTTTCCGCCATAACTTATTCCTGATATATGTAATAAGAACAGATGCTAAGGAATGATGTTGGTGGTCAACCTTTGGTTGCTGATTTGTTGCTTCTGCTAGGATGGTATTGATCTTGATCAGATCTAGTGCTTGCTTTAGAACCCTACTGTGGTGCCTCCAATTTTTGGAGTCAGTAGGTGGCTGAGCTAGCCTAACTTGCTGATTAAAGCTGGGTTGCAAACATGTTGGCATAGTATAGGTGGATGTGGAGATCTGGCCAGTGATGCACATGTTGAGGCCCTAATTTGGTTTGGATAAGAATATATACTTGTTTTGGCTTTAATTTATCAAGTGATAAACTTGCACTCCCTCTGAGTGTAGTCTAGAGGATTTACAACATTCAGGCCCACAACTTGATAAGAACAATTGATATACACGAGTTGAATGGTCAACCTGTTGTTGCAAAGTAGACAGGTGAATTTGGTGATGTTGTGGAAGGTCTGGTAGCTCTGCTTGATTAGATGTTGTTTGATCTTGTGCTTACACCATCTCTCCTCTTGATTTAACTCCATCCACCACTCCTGTCTTCAGGATCTCCTTCTCCTCCTTGTGATCATGGTCTGTCCTTTCTTAGTGGGATTGATCTACTAATGTTGATCTTCCTTTGTTTCTAGCCCTTGGATGGCTCCATTGAGCAACCAGAGGCTGTTGGGATGGTGGATCTGATCTGGTATTGTTCCTCATGATATGGCTATGCAGGTCAGTGGGAGAAACTGATATTGAGCTAGTTAGCTTGGTTGGCTTCTCTCTCTATTTGGTACTCCATGTGGTGTTGACAGCACACTACTTGCATGTGGTGATAGTGATGTTGTCAAGTGGGCCTGATGTAGTGCAAGTTTCAATCCTTGAAACTTGTGCCTATGGATTGGATCAATTGTCCTGATATTTTCTGCCTTGTGACCCTTCTATTGAGTTTGGCAAGTATCTTTGTCCCACCCTGTGATGCAAAAGATTGAGGCAAAGTATCTGATAATAACATTTACTAAGATTTGGTGAAACTTTCCCCTTCAAAAATCAAACTCGATGATGAGACAAACAGTGCATTACACTGTAGATATGAGAGCACTAATTCTAATCCCCTTCCTTTGTTTATTTTGGACTTATCTTGCAGGTACCCGAAAGGAATACAAGAGTGTCCATACTAGATATAGAAACCTTAGTTTAGATTTTAGTTACTGTAACTTTTCTTTTATTCTTTTGTAAGAACCATGTAATACTTATACATTTCATTAAAGCATGTCCTTTTCTTTACTTGTAACTATTCCTCTATGTAATGACTTGTAATATACTTGTATTTATTAAATCTTTATTCATGATTCTTTTGTAATTCATTTATTCTTTTATTTATATATAAAGACAATATATTATTATTTGTTTGAAATAATAAATTTGAATTTCCCTTTTATAGTTCAACTTCATCCTTTTCTATTACTTATATTATTCTGATTGTAATTTTCTTTTTATTTATTAATTGCATAGAAACAATGGAATATTACATTTCTTATTTTATAAAGTTATATTTCCTCTCCTTTTGGAGTTTAAGACTTGTTATTATTTGTACTTGTATTTTCTTGAATTCTCATTTATTAATGTAATCTTTCATTTGTCTTGAGATACCTTTATTATAAAGGGTAATGTATTATATATTCATACAAGGGGTACTTTATTCTATTATTGCAATTTATTTTCCATATTCATTTCAAATTCTATTTGAATTCAAACATAACTTTTGAAATGTTCAAATTTGAATGGCTATTCCCCTCGAAAGCAAAGATATAGTAGAGGTCATGTCGAAATCTATCACACTTTCTCGGATGCTTCCATCAGAGCAAGAGAGATCTCGATCCCTCTAAAGCTTCTTTAGTTTTGCGTGAAAATTCCCCGGATTTTCTTATGCATGAATGCAATGCACACACCTCATCTCAGCTTTTTTCTAAGCACTTATGCTGAGATGTTACACTTTCAGGCAGTCATGAACACCATGTTTGCGCATTTTATTCGCAAGTGCATGCTCGTCTTTGTGGATGATGTGCTAATTTTCAGTTGCTCACTCTCAGAGTATGTTTATCACCTACGCTAGGTGTTTGAAATTCTTGCACAGAACAAGTTGTTCGTCAAGCAGAGAAAGTGCTTGTTTGTGCAACGATCTTTGGAATATCTCAGACATATCATCAGCACTGGGGGCATGGCGATAGATCCGGCTAAAATTCAGGCAATTTAGCAATGGCCACGACCCACCAATCTGAAGCAGCTCCACGGATTTCTTGGATTGACATGTTACTACATGAAATTCATACGCCGATTTGGCATCATCAGAAGGCCCCTAACAACGCTACTGAAGAAGAATGTCCACTTTAGTTGGTTGCCAGTGGTCGAGCATGCATTTCTTGGTTTGCAACGAGCTCTGCTGCATGCTCGGGTATTAGCCTTACCTGATTTTGAGAAAGAGTTTATGCTTGAAACTGACGCATGCGCAATAGAAGTTGGTGTAGTGTTGATGTAACAAAGGCACCCGTCGCATCTCTCAGTAATTCCTTGGGCATAAATAATTAGTCATTGTCGACAAAGAGTGCTTAGCAATTTTGTTGGCAATTGAAAAATGGAAGACATACTTACAACACAAGACATTCGTGATTCATACAGACCAGCGTAACTTGATACATTTGGACAATCACAAGTTCAACACACAGATCCAATAGAAGGCAATTTTTTAAACTGCTTGGGTTCAATACAGAATCAAATACAAAAAGAGTAGCTCCAATGTAGCGGCAACTGTATTGTCTCGTCGACCACACAACTTGTGCGCTATTTTTGCAATCACTCCCAGATGGCTGGAAATTGTTACAGAAGGGTATGCCAAAGATGCGGAAACCAAACAGTAACTCACTGAATTGAGTGTGTCCAAATCCAATGAACAGGGCTTCACACTAGTTGATGGGGTTATTAGGCACAAAGGCAGAGTGTGGTTGGGATCTCATTCAGAAGCACACTTGGTAGCGTTGACATCGTTGCACAACAGTGGACTGGGAGGGCGCTCAGGGCCACTGGAAACATATCACAAAGTCAAGAACTTGTTCTCATGGCTAGGACCAAAGAACGATGTCTACAAATATGTGCAACACTGTTCCATCTTCCAACGGGACAAGAGTAAGCACACCAAATTGCCAGGCAAGCTGTAACCACTACCAATACCTCCTGAGGCATGGCACTCTGTCGGAATGGATTTCATCGAAGGTATGGCTCAATTCGGCCAATTCGACACAATTCTTGTGGTGGTCGACAAATTCACAAAATTTGGGCATTTCCTTCCTCCGAAACATTGCTGCACAACTATTTGTCAACAACGTTTACCGACTGCACAACAGGCCACAAGTGTTGATCACTGACTGGGACAAAGTGTTCATCAATAAATTATGGCAAAATCTCTTCTGCCTAGCTGATACAACATTGAACATGAGTTCTTTTTACCACCCACAAACAGACGGGCTAATGGAACGTTTGAATCAGTGTCTGGAGACCTATTTGCGATGTCTTGTGAATTCAGATCCCAAACAATGGGCGAAGTAGCTGCCGCTGGCGGAATACTAGTACAACACATCCCATCACTCAACCATTGGGCGCTCCCCGTTTGAAGCTCTGTATGTACGGAAACCGTGCCACTTTGGGTTTTAGCAAAGGCTCTCCTATAGGACAAACCGATATGGACGAGTGGCTCCGAGATCGAGCACAGATGATGTCAGTGATCCGTCAACATCTGGAGTGAGCTTAACAGTGCATGAAACACCAGGCAAACAAGAAGCGCCAAGAGTGATCATTTGAAGTGGGCGATTTGGTGTACATGCGCGTGCAACCTTATGTACAAACTTTGATTGCCCAACGATCATCTCACAAGTTGGGATTCAAATACTTCGGGTTGTTCCAGGTTCTTAAGAAGGTGGGCAATGTATCATACAAGCTTCAACTGTCCGGATCGTTGCGCATTCGTTTCGTGGTGCACATGTCATAGTTGAAGAAGGCACTGAAGCCAAACGATGAGGTGACTGTCGAATTACAAGTTGTTGTGTTGCAGGATGACCAAGAGTTTCATCCCCTAAAAATTTGTGAAGAGCGCCTCATACGTCGCGGCAACAAGATGGTTCCTCAACTGCAGCTACAATGGAAGGGTTGGCCTGCATCGTGCAAGACCTGGGAGCACCTAGGAGCGATTGTTGACAAGTTTCCGCATGCACCGGTTTGGGGGCAAACCGATACTCCAGCAGGGGTATTGTCACGACACGGCTGCTGCATGATGCACTGAAGGTGAAGAAGAGATAGTTGGAGAGGCAACGGATTCAAGATGCCCATTGACGGATCCAGAACGAGGCCCAAGAGAAGACTAGAGTCACATGAAGAGCACGACACCGCTACTTAGCTCTAACTGCGTCAAGTAAGTCGGGCGACGACTTGTAAGAGAAGAAACATATCTCTGGTTGAGATCTCCCTTCCTCCTCCTTTGTCGAGTTAGCTCGTCTAGTTCTGAATATCTCCCGGCGTGACAATCTGGAATCGCATCCAGTTACTCCCTCCGACCCAAATTAATTGACTTAGATTTGTCCAGATTCGGATATATCTAGACATGTTTTAGTACTAGATTCATCCGAATCTAGACAAACTTGAGTCAATTAATTTGGATCGGAAGAAATACTTAATTCGTATCCAGAGTAGCGAGGGGTCTCGTAGTTGCGCTGTCTTAGGGTAGCTAGGCTGGGTGCCTGATTAAGTAAGCTAACCGAAACACTCCAGCACAGCGGCCTGGAGCAGCAATTTCTACCTTGTTTATCTCAACACATGATTGCTTGCTTCCTTTTTGTTTTGGATATTTCCTGCTTAGTTAGGACAAGTCATTAGAGGATATGAAGGAGGTCACGTACCTATTTGTGATGTCTTGTGAACTCATGATTGATGCGCTGGCTGCCGCCTCATGCACGTACCTACCTCAGAACGCGTACCGCATCTTCATCAATCACACTAGTACATGTTTAATTCGTTGATATGAAGCTCATAAAAATTCAGCAGAGTGTTCAGGAGGAACCTACAGCCTCATATCAATAATATACTGACAGGCTAACATTTCAAAAGAAAAAAAAAAGACAGGCTGGTTGCCGATTGATCCACTGGCATATCCAACACGTACACATGCGAGAAGGCACATTATTAATTTGACAAAGATGAGAGCGCGCTCGAACTGCATGGATGTACATGCGAACTTGGTACGGTAAGAAATCAAGTTGCCTTTGTTATGGTAAGCTTACGGAAGCACATGGATGCTAACCACCATGCATACGGCCATCGCCTCGCGACAAAGAAAAATGTACTTAGGCTAACATGATGGAATACTGTATCATTTTTGACCAACTAGTTCAACTAACACTTGCCCCTGATGTGCATGTGCGACAGGAGAAATTTGTATGCCACGTACAACGTACGGACTGACGTGGAGCGGGTGGGTTCGTTGAAATTTTGATCCGTCCTGAAAATACACGGGCCACGCTCTCAATTCTTCAACTCATCTGCTGAGTCCGCAAGATTTTTTGTTTTTTTTGTTTTTTGCAAAGCATTACTCTTACTTTCCTCCTCAAACGAGCTCGAGGTCTAAGAGGTAAGCGTGGAAAATTGTTTGGATTTAATTTCATGTGCATATTCAACCCTCCTTTGAGAGAACACACGAACTTGTGTGTTGCGTGCTCATTGGGCTACATCCGTACAGCCCTATCACAACTTTGCGTGATCGATTTTTCTCAAAAAAAAAAACTTTGAGTGAAAAGGTACAGCTGGACCCTAGTATATTTCTCGCTATAATTTGGCAAAATCTAAGTTTTCTGAGATTTTTGTGTCCAAGTCAACGTCCTGATATCGAATCACCCAATCATGTTTAAGCTTGAACCAGTGCAATTTGAGATCGGACAAAGTTGCACTTGCGCATATGCTCAAGCTTCACAAGCATGTGCACCTTAAGTACACTAAATTCAGTCGCCCGATTATGCTCAAAGATCCGTATTTTGTTGTATCAACCAATCTTTCAACACCATCCTTGAATTTAAATAAAATTAAACATACTTCCCTAGTGGGAAAAATACCATCTTCCTCCAGGTTAGGTTAACTGATTATTACAATCTAATTAATGATACAACTTCTAAATCAATATGAACAAATTTGTAAAATTAGCTAAGAAATAAAAGAATTTTAGTTAGTGGAAAATACTGTTATTTCCCACAAACAAATTGTTGCTGCAAAATGAACAATTCTTTTAGATTTGTATGAGTAAATAAACTTGCAAATTCGAAAGAGAAATAAGATTCGTACGAGTTAACTTGCACATTTTCAACCTTTGGCTTTTGTGGATCTGAAAATAAGTTCTTAGTAGGTTGATACCCAAGAGCCCCCTATTCAATGCTGAAATCCACCCAACATTCAATAGTTTTATAAACTCAGATACCAAATACTTCAGTTTTGCATTTACAAAACAAAGTTGTGAAGAGACCAAATGCCATATATTAAGATCAACCATTCTTATAGGATCATTCTTGAATAGAAAGTAAAATTATACACAAGTCCCTAAAAAACGACGCCATCTTCCTCCACGTCAGACTAACAGATTATGACAACTTTGTGATATGACTTTTAAATTAATATGGACAAACTTGTAAAGTCAGCTAAGAAATATAGTTTTTTAGTTCGTGAAAATCACTATTCGTTCTTACTAGGATCTTTGCCTGGCTCGGTGTTGGAGGAGCGAGGACGGCGGCGCGCCTTCGGTTCGCTAGTGTTTGTAGTCGTCGCTAGATGGTCCTTTGACCTATTTTGTAATTTTTATTACTTTTATGTCCTTTTGTACTACTGTTGATGATTATTAATGAGATCGGTGGAATTTTCGCAAAAAAGTTTTTTTTTTGAGAAACACAGTATAAACGCGGACGCTCACAATGCGTACATACACTCACCCCTATGAACACACGCACGCACACCCTACGCCTATGAGCACCTCCGAGAGACTGAGCCGACGGGTCTTGAGATTGACGAAGTCACCGCAGACGCCTCGCTATCGACGGAAACGTCGCCTCCCACGGAAAGAATATTCCGCCTTTTATGAGACACCAAAGCGTCAAACCTGGGGTTTGAACTCTGGTGGGCTAGGGGTACCACTGCCCTCCTAATCATCCAACCACGGATTTGCAAGGTGAACATGTTTTTATATTTTTATATGAGTAAAATTGCAAAGTCGAGCAAGAAATAAGATTTTCCCATCAACCGAGATGACGCAGGCCCTAATTTTTCTCCGGTCATTTTTGTTTGGCATTTTTTGGAAAAAATCGAAGTGCTTAACGAAATGGAGAGCATCGCCTAGGCGCCCGTCAAAAAAGAAGCACCGTTCGTGTGTCGAAATCAGCGTTGATGAGTGAGTCTGTCAAGTCCGCATCCTGACCATGAACATACTGGCTCCCCCACTGGCCCGGCCCGGGTGAGTAGGGCCTCCACCCTCCAGCCCATCAAACGTGATACACGCTCTCAAAAAAATTTAGTGTGAATTCGCTCTCAAAAGAAATTAGTGTGAAGCCAGTAGTCTCGAAGATTCCATCTTACCAGCTTACTGACGCCGAATTTCGATTTAAGTAGTAGCTCGGGTTGGTGATCCTCTAGTTCGGAAATCACGAGATCCAAACTAGGAGGAGTCTTTAATCCAAAGTCCACCGAGGAGCGGAGGAGGCCAGTAGGGTCAGGGTGGAGCAAAACATGTGCAGCAATGGCGACGCGACGGTGACGTGCCCGCCGCCGTCCCAGGGGAAGCTCATCACGGTGCTGAGCATCGACGGCGGCGGCATTCGCGGCCTCATTCCGGCCACTATCCTCGCCTGCCTCGAGTCCAAGCTCCAAGTACGTTCGTCTGAAGCTCGATTGGCTAGCTCTCTGCAGGTGCGTCGTCGTCGTCCTAGATAAACTGATTCTGACGGAGTACTTTGTTTTGCAGGAGCTGGACGGGCCGGACGCGCGCATCGCGGACTACTTCGACGTGATCGCTGGGACGAGCACGGGCGCGCTGGTGACGTCGATGCTGGCGGCGCCGGGCAAGGACAAGCGGCCCCTCTTCGCCGCCAAGGACATCAACAAGTTCTACCTCGAGAACGGGCCCAAGATCTTCCCGCAGAGGAGGTGAGTATCCAGCATCTTCCTTCCATGCCGCTCGATCTATTCTTCTTCTTCTTCTTCTTCTTCTTCTTCTTCTTCTTCTTCTTCTTCTTCTTAATTAATCGGTTCGGCCGCCCGCCGGCGATGTATTTGGGTAATTTCAGGCATGGGTTCGTGACTCCGGTGACGAAATTGTTTGGTTCGGTGATGGGTCCCAAGTACGACGGCAAGTTCTTGCACGATAAGATCAAGGAACTCACCAACGACGTGACCATCGCCGAGACCGTCACCAACATCATCGTGCCCACGTTCGACATCAAGTTCCTACAGCCGGTCATCTTCAACACGTACGAGGCCAAGAAGGACCCGCTCAAGAACGCCCACCTGTCGGACATCTGCATCAGCACGTCGGCGGCGCCCACCTACTTCCCCGCGCACTTCTTCAAGACCTACGATCCCTCGGGGAAGGTCCCCGACCATGAGTATCACCTCGTCGACGGCGGCGTGGCCGCCAACAACCCCACCATGGCCGCCATGTCCATGATCACCAAGGAGGTCCTGTGCCAGAATCCCGACTTCAACCACGGCAAGCCCGCCGAGTACGGCAACTACCTCATCATCTCCATCGGCACCGGATCGGCCAAGCAGGCGGAGAAGTACACCGCGCCGGACTGCGCCAAGTGGGGCATCCTCCGCTGGCTACGCGACGGCAGCTTCAACCCTCTCATCGACATATTCTCCCACGCCAGCGCTGACATGGTCGACATCCACTCCGCCGTGCTTTTCAAGGCGCTCCGAGTAGAGAAGAACTACCTCCGCATCCAGGACGACTCACTCCTTGGGCACACCGCCTCGGTGGATAAAGCCACCAAGAAGAACATGGAGGCGCTCATCGAGATCGGGGACAATCTGCTCAAGAAGAAGGTGGCCAGGGTGAACATCGACACGGGCAAGTACGAGCCCGTTGAAGACGAGGGAACCAATGAGGAGGCGCTCGCTCGCTTCGCCAGGAAGCTCTCCAAAGAGCGCAAGCTGCGCCAAACCACCCTCAATTCCCACTAGACAAGACCCTGTCTCAAGACAACAGAGAACAGAGACAAGGCAGCAGCATCAGCTAGCACAAGAAGATGCTAGAGATTGATGTAGTGTTGTAATATCGTAATGTAATGTGAATGAGTGAATTGGTGCTGTGAACATTTTGCTTGAATAATCTATATCTATACCTAATAATAAAATACGGAACGTTTCTCTCTTGGTCCGTCGCAATGCGCTTTCGTCCATCATCAAAGGCGCCTTCGTAAGTCGTATCGCGTCCACGTCAGGTCGGTTTTGCCTTGGCCTGCCCTTAGGATCGTTACCTGTTTCTTGGTGTCCAGTTGGAAGTTGTATATGCCATGTAACAATAGCTGAACCTTGGTGTCCAGTTGGAAGTTGTATATGCATGTAACAATAGCTGAACCGATCATGCCATGTTATACGTACGATTCCGGCTGCAATCCTGTGGCTCACGGTGATACCCTCATGCGAACAAAGGGCCTTGAGCTGGCGTGGTGCATACATCGGACATGACTCCATCGTGTGTATAGCACCTCTCAATATACAAGGATGTATCGTGCGCCAAGTCAGTGGTAATTTAGGACTCTTTAATTGCGGGTGTGAGGTGGTCGCTGATTCTTGTACGGATTACATAGCATACTTTTGCAACTCCGTTCGAATTTTGATTGGGTGGTTACGTCCTACTCCATAATGGGGAAAAGTCCAGATCGGCATGAACTATGTAGACGCTAATATATGCACGGATCGATCCACCTATCCAGACCAACTTGATCAGCACAATGTCTTCGTTGGCGAGTCGCAAATCGATCTTTGTCGACGAACCGATCAAGACGAAGTTCATGGCACAAGTCTGGTCTCCTCACCACCTCCCATAACCCTTCCCTTAGCTCTTTTGCGTCAGCTTGGTCGGGACGGCGGTGCAAGGACTTGAGAGGCGGCTCTCGCAGTAGGGGAAGTAGAAGGCGGAGGTTTGTGAATAAGATCTGATGGCGAGGGCTGGTCTCCTCGCCACCTCCCATAACCCTTCCCTTAGCTCTTCTGCGTCAGCTTGGTCGGGACGGCGGTGGAACGACTTGAGAGGCGGTTCTCGCAGTAAGGGAAGTAGAAGGCGGAGGTTTGTGAATAAGATCTGATAGCGAGGGTTGGGTGGTGGCCACCACAGCCCGGAGCACGTGGTCACATAGGCGACGAGCGCACGAGAGCGGATATCACACATGCTACGAGAGATCGATTGGTGTGCTGCAACAACAAAACACGGAGCATGCTAGCGTCAGCAAAGGTCACAAAACTGATGGCTAAGGATGGTGTGACGCCAAGGTCTCACAACAATAACACTGCTATTCTAGCTGTCCGTGCTCTCGTCGGCTTAGACATCGACTGTTAATTCCAGGTAAACTCCTAATTTGGTAATTTGTTTAGGCTATACTAAATTAGTCAAGAACTAATATCTTGAAGACGTGTCTAGCATTAACACAATGTGAAAAAAGAAAGGTTAAGAAATAATTGGCGGGGGGTATTAGATAGGTTGGAATATGGAAGTTTTTTGTACATGGGGATGATGGGATATTACCTATACCAAAAATGGTAGATGCACACTCACTAGGTGTTGTGTAGCAGTCTCCCCTTGCTGTCGTGGACAAGTTTGAGGTGAAATTGCTCCTCTCTACTTATCCAATATGAGGCCATGCTGATAGTTTAATGGTCGTTTTAATTACAACATAATTTGTGTAAATGTATTACATTTATGTATGTTTGATCTAGTAACCTTCGTTAGATTATGGCGTCCTGATTTTCTTTTCTTAAAAACTGTATGGCTAAGGATTTGGTCTTTAAAATTATAGGTTTCGCTAGCAATGACACAAATGCTCAAAACCGTACATGTATTTTCTGGTTGGTTGTGTGATCGGTATGCCATGTCATCTATGCATGCATTGACTTGATACTGGATACTAATGAGGTATGATTACATGCCAGCTTCAGGGCTGCTACCAATTGATATTAGGCATGAATGGTTGCTTTGATATGAGAAGTCAGTTTAATAAACATAGCACATCATCATCTATAAATGTATATTGTATTTTTTCCGTGGCAACGCACGGGTATTGTGCTAGTTGAGGAAAATAGAACGAAGCACGTGAATTTCATCGGTTGACATCACAAGAATATATCACCCGAAAGGGAATCCCTGTTCATTTTAGCTTCTTTGTGGGCTGGGTGCCATTGTAGTTCCGATCACACATCATTGTTAGTGGAAGCAAGTGAGCAAATCTTGTGTAAGCCATCTCGGTTTTCATCGAAGGTTCGAATGTATGGTGTTAGCTTCTGGTTAGAAACAAGTAAGGGGATTAATTATTCTTGTTTCCAGATCCAGGTCATGGGGTACATGGATATCTGGCATTTTTTGCTCCCATGAACTTAGCAGTTCCTTGGGAGGCTAATCTCCACATAAACACTATCATTCAAAAAAAATGTTTACGTCTTAAATCTGATGGTTCGGGGTTAGATGTCCAGATACACTTTGGAGGAGGATTTGTTGGATATAAGTGATCTACAGGTGATTTAAAAGTTTTTGTGATCAATTTAAGTCAAATTAGGGTCAATTAAGGGGTTGTTGATTACAACCATTGGATTCCTTGACCAGGGGCATCCTGACCGTCCATTTAGAGGTGTTGGTTCCCTAGCGCAGGTGCTATAAAAGGGGCTCTAGGGTTTGAGACCAAATCACTCTCCCACGGTGGCTCTCTCTGTCACTCTCACATGCTCACTGATCAAGCCTATCACTCACAACACCAGGAAGATCCACTCACAACTCCAGATCAAGATTCAGGTGAAGTGGAATAAGTGGAGGCCATGGCTGGACCTCCAAAGCAAGGCACATATCCCCGATTCTCTCCTTTGTGGCTCAATCTTAAGCTAGATGATCCTAAGGGTTTTAACGGTGGTATCGGAGCTTCTAGATTTAAGATTGAACCCATGTTTTTGCTCAGTTCAAGTTTTTGATGCTGGAGTTTTGTTTAAGATCAAGTTCTTGCTCAAAACTGAATAAAGTTGATGTTTTAGCCCTGAATTTCACTAAGTTTGAGCCCTAACTATGAAGAAATTGACCTAGGGTTTCGGTTTAAGTAATTATGTGCATATCCTAATGAAAATCCCCAAATTTCTAAGGAACCTTAACCCTAGTTCATCATTACTGATGAACCCTAACCCTAATTCCCCATTTTCCTAAGAACCCTAACCCTAATTCTCAAATCTGACGAACCCTAACCCTAATTCTCAAATTGAGGAACCCTCACCCTAACGATTATGAGGTGGTGGATACATACCTTATGGGCCTCGTCGTCGTCCCTGGCCACGGTGACACCGGAGCTACACTCCTAAGCCAGATCCACCTTCCGGAGCCACCCTCCTAAGCCACCCTCCTCGTGCCTTTGCGGTCTCTCCATCCACCACACTAGAATGTGGCGGTGCTCCTGCTAGCGCTTGTCATCGTCAGTGCCCACCGTGGTACTGGACTTGGCGCTGGTGGCCGACACCATTGTAGGGACGCCTGCACACGTGTCATATCATGCATAGTGCGCTGCCCAGAGGCGCTCGATGGAGGTGCACGCTAGACAAAGCCACACACAGCTCCGACAAGGGGGCCTGATCGACATCACACCTTCTCGTCCACGGTGTTGGCGCTTGCTGCCACCGCTTCTCTCTCTTGCTCGTCGCCGCAGCGAGAGATGTAGAAGGGGAGGGGAAAATAAGGGGCTAAGGTTCGTGGGTGTCGTCGTGCATCGGTTTTGTTCTAACCTAGCGCGCCTCCGCTGTTTAATCGCATCCAACAGCTCGCAACTTTGGCTACAGAACGGGCCAAGTGGGTCGCTAAAGGGGGCGAGGGGGAGACGGGCTACGCCGATTTTGGCCCAGTCCAGAAGTTTTGTTTTAGTTATTTATTTAAATATTAAAAAAAGGAGGCTGGGTTTTTTGGGCCCAGATTATGAAAAAAATATGAATTAATTTTTATGAGTTAGGGCTAATATAAATAAGTTTTGGGGCTAAATATTTGGGATATTTCATTATGCCAATTATGAAACATGGTTGTGTGACATTTTATTCTTTTTCATGCAATTATATTACATACTTAAGTAGTATTAATGTGGTTTATGCTTAGTTGATTCTTTTATAGTGTTTTTCAAATAAATTATGATGATAATGTTTTGTTGCAAAATTGAGTTTATGAATCCATAAATGAAGAATGGCTTATGTCTATCATTCTAGCGAAAGCATATTGATAGGCATTTTGACCATGAAATTTTATTGGTCTGGTTCACTTCTGGCGGAAGCTGATGTGTACCGGATTGATGAAAGAATTCCATATATGAGAGGATTTAATTAAGTGTGGCTTATATATGTCATTCTGGACAAAGCTGAGTGGCAGATGTTTTGATCACAAAATTTTATTAATCATGTATTTTTCTGGCCAAAGCTGATGTGGACTAGATTAATGAAAGAAGGTCAGAAATGGTGATGCTTACTCAAAGCATTTCTTTTTCTTTTTGTAGCATTTAATGCCTTAGAAATTGCTAGAATTATTAATGGCATAGAAAAGTTGATTTGTAGCAATTTTGGTACACGAAAGGAGAAGTTTGAGATCACTTTAACTTTGTTGAATATTGATTATGCCCTGCTTAATGATCCTCCTATAGCACCTATTGAAGGTGATGGAAATTATAATGCCCTAAAAGGGGTTTATGATGATGAGAAAACTAATTGGGAGGAATCAAATCGTAAGTGCCTCATGATCATTAAGGGATCCATCACTCAAAGTATGAGGGGAGCCGTTCCAGACTCTCATACTGTCAAAGGTTACCTTGAAAATATTGATGACCAGTTTAAGGGATCATCCAAAGTCTATGCAACAAGTCTCATTAGAATGATTATTGATGAAAGGTATGATCCAACTAGGATTTTGAGAGAGCATATCATGAGGAAGATCAACATGGACACTAAACTTAAGACAATGGAAATGGAAATCTTTGAAGGCTTCCTTGTCCATTTTATTATTTCATCCTTGCCCACAGAGTTCTCTCCGTTCACCATCCATTACAATGCTGTAACACCCTCAAATCGGCCCTATGCAAGTTTCAGCCCTTTCCGCCAAACCCGCATAGAAACGATTCAAGGACGCCCACCAAGCACTTTCGTGCGGGTGGAAAACGAAGTAATACCATTATACAACAACCCTCGATGGGACCCACAGAACAGATATATATACAACAGCGACTCCATGAGTCAAGAATACAGATACAATATAAAAGATCCAAATCACCTCGAACGATAGAGCGTCCGACTATGGACAAGATGCAAATGGGGCTAAGAGCCCTGAAGAATAACCAATGGCGTCCATAACCCTGCCCAGGCCAAGCCGGAAGGGTAACCCCTCTAACGACGTCGAAACCTGCTAAAACAAAAGGGGTGCCGACGAAGGGCAAAGGAAAAAGAGGAGCGTCAGTACTAAGGCCAGTACACGGCAAGGCTAGAATTCGGCGGTCCTCGCCTACACAGGTATGGTGGGCTGGAGCGGCAGTGCAGCGGCACTAAACAACCTATAGAGACTCGAGACAACTGGCGGTTATCAGAGAGGGGTATGAAAGACCTATTCGGATCTAACCTGAAGCTAACACCAAACAAAACCATCCTGGTATTCCCCCCCTCGAGACCAAACGAGGAAGTCGGACCGAGGAACTCACACAGTTGGCAATTTTACTCATTCCGTTATAGTGACAGCAATTACTAATCAGATATAGATAGCATGAGTCACCCTGATAGCATAAGTAGTGGGCAGTTTTTAAGTACCACTCTGTTGTAGTTGGAACATTTACTAGTCAGATATAATTGTCCTAAGGAATCCAAAAAAAACCCAGCAGTTGTTGGCACTTTTATCACATTCCTTTGGAGTTGTAATACTTACTAGGCAGGGATAGCATGTCACAAAACAACCCAGATCCACCAGTTGATGGATTTTTAATATCCGTTCCGTTATAGTTGCATCTGATTACTAGTCACATGTTAAGTCAAATTTATAGCACTACTTTAGTTATGCTTGTCTATGATCGAGATACTATGCTCCAAGTCATCCATAACCGCGGACACGGTTTTCAGAAAGTTTTACCCTATAGGGGTGCATAAATACCAACACACACTCGATCAACCTCGGAAAAACCAAATCAAAACCCAACGAGGCTTTCACGACAAAGCGATCACAGGATTCATAAAATATTTCAGGGGGCCACCCCACTAAGCTACCCGCAACGAAGTTTGCCGGCTCCGGAACAGACCCAGGGTTTGCGAGAACGGCTGTAAACAACTAGGAACCCGAAAGTGTGAGTGGGCTTGTCGATACCGCGAAATCGTGCCGCGATCCAAAACAGTACAGGTGCTCCACGCACAATTTTAAATAAAACAGTAAATCATGGCATAAGTACAGGATAGTAATAAAACCCCAAACTAGTTTGTGGCCCCAAGAAATAGAAATGAATCAAGCTCTGGCTCAGGGGGGTCCATAAGGCCTCCCGGATGTGGATAGTGCAAATAGTCAAGGAACAGGTATCAAGTACTCGGGGTCCTACGGGACACAAGTGGGCGTGGAAGAACCAAATAACATCTATTGCCCACCGATGCCTCTGCATTAGTTATATCTAGCATTTTAATAGTTGTATTTAAAGTCATGATCATCTCCATAATTAAGCTTCTCCACCGTTTATCATGTGCCAACTTGCCGTCAACGGTGGAACGACAACGACACGAAGCAACACAGAAGCAAGCAACTACGACTTGCAGGGCCGACTATCTATCAAACAACAGGCAATAGGATGTGTCCATGGCAATATAGAGGCTGCACGGGGTATAACTGGTGCACAGAAACTAAAGCATTGCGACATGGATAGCAATAGATCAACAGGAGGAAATAAAGACTATAAATGCAAAATAGGTAGAAGGGGAAGAGATGCTCGCCTAGGAAACACTGCCGAAGGTTCATATCCAGAGAACTTGTCGGTACTCGCATCCACTCATCGGCCTAATCCGCGAAGAAGCAAACACTAGAAGAACCACCGGATGCAATATTTAATACCACGGCAGAAGATCCGGCATGATCATGATATGATGCATGATATGGCACAGATGCGGTGCAATTAGGCAATATTAAGCGGAACCGGGGTTCCGATAATTAATTAGACGGTTCAAGTTATTTATCTACCCCGCAAATTAAATGTTGTATTAATAGGGCGAAACATGGCATCGGTTCGCTACACCAATTTAAATGGAGGCGATATAAGACTAGAATAGCCCGCATATAGCCTCCATATTTAATTATGAGGTGAATCGGCATAATGCCCCATACCCACTAATATGTATGCAAGCATGAACAATTTAATATGCGACAGTTTTATATACAGCATTTATAAAATAGGGGCTCGGGAAAAGGTTCGCACATCTGGGTTCGGAAGATCTTGGGTTCCGGGGGTTCGGGGTTCGACAGGGATCGGTCTCGACGGGAACGTTCTCGGACAACGGAGGAGAGCTTGGCGTTCCAGGAAGAAGGACTTGCTTCGGCGTCGGCGGCGCATCGGATTCGCCCTGGTTGATGTCGATCTTGTCATCGCGAAGATCTTGTCGGGTCCGCGTATCGGGTCGGTTTTGGCATCCGGGGTGAAGTACTTGTCGTTCCCGTGGCAATCTTGGCGTTCTTCAGGTTCGGGTCTTGTCATCTGAGAGGAAGTACTTGGTGGTTCCGAGGAGGCCTTGTCGCATCCGATAGATCGGTCCTCGGGGTCGAAGTACTTGGCGGGTTGGGACGGTCTTGTCGTAGTCCTCGGGTGACGGTCTTGGCGTGCCATGACGAAGGCCTTGGCGTGTGACGCCATCGCCTTCGGGTACCTTGGGTTGTCGGGCGTGGTTTTCTCGGGTCCAGACATAATGTCGATGTAGATCTTGAGGTACCGTGCACGAACATCTTCGGATTCCTTCTCGGAGTTCAATGGCCCTATCTCAGGCGTCAGTCTTGGGTCTTGGAGTGGTACCCCGGGGTGCTTCGGGTTCCGGCTCTGTTTCGACGGTGTACTTGAATCGGCTCAGGTGTCCCTGGGCAGATCTTGGCGAAACATTGAGCACAGAGTCCACAACAACAGAACACGGGAGCACATTCAAGGACGCGACCACGTGGGGAAGAGGCGACGGCGGCCATGTCCAGGGGAGCTTGAGGGCGAGGAGGGGACCGTCCGTGTCGGTGCTATAGAGCGGGAGGCGAGGAGGCCGACGGCCACGCGGGCTCGGGAAGGCGAGCGCGGCGGGGAGCGGGGTAGAGGAGAGGAGCACGACGTGAGGGGGTCGCTGGCGACGGCGTCGCGGGCCAAGGCCGATCCGGAGATTGCGGCGACAGGGAGGGCGAGGACGGCCAGGGCTGGGCGCGGTTCGGCAGCGGGGCCTGGCCAGCAACGAGGACCCGTGAGAGGTAGCGGCGGGGGAGAGGACGGCGCTGAGGCGAGCACGACCGAGACGCGGCCAGCTTGCCGGAGCAGAGGGCTCAGGGTGGAGGCGGCAGCCTTCGGGCTCGAGGAAGAGGGAGGCGGCTGCTCGCGGTACGGCGAGGGCGTCGCTCGGCAGATGGTCCGCGGCGACGGTCGGTGGGGAACGGGCAGGTGGTGACGAGATCGATCGGGGTGGGGGATCGTGAGGTGATGGGTGGGGCCGGACGCGGTGGTTGGGTGAGCGGGAGAGGAGGGTTGCGTGCGGGGTGGGGCGACCGTGTCGCGTGCGTGTTGTGTGCAGCGGCAGGGCGTGTCGGCCGGGTACGTGTGGCGGTGGGAGTTGGTGGTGAGGGCGCGTGGTGGTTAGTGGGGTGGCGTGCCCAGGAGGCGAGATCGAGCGGGAGATGGGAGGTGGGACTGGGCTGGCGATGAGGGAGTGCGTGTGTGCTTGGGTTCTTGCGCGCGCGCGTGTATTGCGTGCCAGGCGGCGGCGGTAGGAGGGAAAAAGTGGGAGGAGGGTAGGTGGCTGGGGTGTTAGGGTAGGATAGATTTTAGGGTTAACTCTTTGGAGGTGGCTGACTGGGCCTTCGAGCCTGGCGGGCTTCCTCCCAAAAATATTTAAACTTTTATTTTCTTTTTAAAATAGGCCTTTGTAAATAATTTTTAGACAAATAAAACTATCCGGAAAAGACTGGAGTTTTAATTTGAAATAAAGATAGGGCGTTTAGAATACAAAACCAGACTTTTCGAAAAATATTTTTAGACAAAAACCATGCATGATGACATGACGATGCTCGAACTCAATGCGGCATGATGACATGAGCATGCGGTCATGACGATGCAATGCACAATAACAACGCGATTTTCTAGTAGTGGTTTTAGCGGGGCGCCACAATTCGACACCACTAACAAAGGATCTCGCCCTCGAGATCCGCCTCATGGTACCGGAAGGAAGGTCGGCGATGTGAATCTTCTCGCTTCGTGTAGATGCTCGCGACACCACTAACAAGAGGACGTTGTCCGAGATCATCGAGAGAACACTCCGGGAACAAAGGGCGAAGGTAGAGGTATCAACAAATAAAGCCACCTCTAGCTTCCGTGGACAGAGTAAAATTGCTGGATCCACCGATTCGATATACGAAAGCGAATGATAAGAGCAGTCGGATGGTGATCAGTCCATCGCGCACCCAAACCATTACTCTGCACACGAATCGGAGAATCATGCAACCAACCCTCAGAATTAGACTGAAGATCTCGACAATCGAGGTTTGGAACGGAAGGGGGGATGCAGGCTTTGCATCGGGTCTGACGTAAATGATGTCGTCGTGTCGGAAAACACCGGAAGGCACAACAAGGAACAAAGAGAAGTCCAACAGAGGAAGGATTCCTCAGATAGCACGAAGACCGGATGTAGCAACACCGTCACCAAAGGAGGAAGCGAAACCCTGAAGGTACGATGGAACCCAACCACGAGAATTCCTAGACTCGAAGAAAGGGAAGAGAGCAGATTCAAAACACGCAGAGGTAAGAGGAGAACAGCAGAGGGGTAAGGAGTAAAATCAAACCTAATCAGATCTATCCAACCGTTTTTGCAAAATAGTTTTGACACTCTACTTCGGCCATTAGCTAGGTTATCCTACAGGCTGGACTTGTGGGGTGTCGCAACTGCTGAGCTCTGATACCACTCTGTAACACCCTCAAATCGGCCCTATGCAAGTTTCAGCCCTTTCCGCCAAACCCGCATAGAAATGATTCAAGGACGCCCACCAGGCACTTTCATGCGGGTGGAAAACGAAGTAATACCATTACACAGCAGCCCTCGATGGGACCCACAGAACAGATATATATATATATACAACAGCGACTCCATGAGTCAAGAATACAGATATAATATACAAAGATCCAAATCACCTCGAATGATAGAGCGCCCGACTACAGACAAGATGCAAATGGGGCTAAGAGCCCTGAAGAATAACCAGTGACGTACATAACCTTGCCCAGGCCAAGCCGGTTGGGTAACCCCGCTAACGATGTCGAAACCTGCTAAAACAAAAGGGGTGCCGACGAAGGGCAAAGGAAAAAGAGGAGCGTCAGTACTGAGGCCAGTACACGGCGAGGCTAGAATTCGGTGGTCCTCACCTACACAGGTATGGTGGGCTGGAGCGGCAGCGCAGCGGCACTAAACAACCTATAGAGACTCGAGACAACTGGCAGTTATCAGAGAGGGGTAAGAAAGACCTATTCGGATCTAACCTGAAGCTAACACCAAACAAACCCATCCTGGTATTCCCCCCCTCGAGACTAAACGAGGAAGTCGGACCAAGGAACTTATACAGTTGGCAATTTTACTCATTCTGTTATAGTGACAGCAATTACTAATCAGATATAGATAGCATGAGAAATCCTGATAGCATAAGTAGTGGGCAGTTTTTAAGTACCATTCTGTTGTAGTTGGAACATTTACTAGTCAGATATAATTGTCCCGAGGAATCCAAAAAAAACCCAGCAGTTGTTGGCACTTTTATCACATTCCATTGGAGTTGCAATACTTACTAGGCAGGGATAGCATGTCACAAAACAACCCAGATCCACCAGTTGATGGCATTTTTAATATCCGTTCCGTTATAGTTGCATCTGATTACTAGTCACATGTTAAGTCAAATTTATACCACTACTTTAGTTATGCTTGTCTATGATCGAGATACTATGCTCCAAGTCGTCCATAACCGCGGACACGACTTTCAGAAAGTTTTACCCTGTAGGGGTGCAGAAATAGCAACACACACTCGATCAACCTCGGAAAAAACGAAATCAAAACCCAACGAGGCTTTCACGACAAAGCGATCACAGGATTCATAAAATATTTTAGGGGGCCACCCCACTAAGCTACCCGCAACGAAGTTGGCCAGCTCCGGAACAGACCCAGGGTTTGCGAGAACGGCTATAAACGACTGGGAACCCGAAAGTGTGACTGGGCTTGTCGATACCGCGAAATCGTGCCGCGATCCAAAACAGTACAGGTGCTCCACGCACAATCTTAAATAAAACAGTAAAGCATGGCATAATTACAGGATAGTAATAAAACCCCAAACTAGTTGGTGGCCCCAAGAAATAGAAATGAATCAAGCGCTGGCTCAGGGGGGTCCATAAGGCGAATAGTCAAGGAACAGGTATCAAGTACTCGGGGTCCTACGGGACACAAGTGGGCGTGGAAGAACCAAATAACATCTATTGCCCACCGATGCCTCTGCATTAGTTATATCTAGCATTTTAATAGTTGTATTTAAAGTCATGATCATCTCCATAATTAAGCTTCTCCACCGTTTATCATGTGCCAACTTGCCGTCAACGGTGGAACGACAATGACGCGAAGCAACACAGAAGCAAGCAACTACGACTCGCAGGGCCGACTATCTATCAAACAACAGGCAATAGGATGTGTCCATGGCAATATAGAGGCTGCACGGGGTATAACTGGTGCACGGAAACTAAAGCATCGCGACATGGATAGCAATAGATCAACAGGAGGAAATAAAGACTATAAATGCAAAATAGGTAGAAGGGGAAGAGATGCTCGCCTAGGAAACACTGCCGAAGGTTCATATCCGAAGAACTTGTCGGTACTCGCATCCACTCATCGGCCTAATCCACGAAGAAGCAAACACTAGAAGAACCACCGGATGCAATATTTAATACCACGGCAGAAGATCCGGCATGATCATGATATGATGCATGGCATGGCACAGATGCGGTGCAATTAGGAAATATTAAGCGGAACCGGGGTCCCGATAATTAATTAGACGGTTCAAGTTATTTATCTACCCCGCAAATTAAATGTTGTATTAATAGGGTGAAACATGGCATCGGTTCGCTACACCAATTTAAATGGAGGCGATATAAGACTAGAATAGCCCGCATATAGCCTCCATATTTAATTATGAGGTGAATCGGCATAATGCCCCCATACCCACAAATATGTATGCAAGCATGAACAATTTAATATTCGACAGTTAATAGGGGCTCGGGAAAAGGTTCACACATCTGGGTTCGGAAGATCTTGGGTTCCGGGGGTTCGGGGTTCGACAGGGATCGGTCTCGGCGGAAACGTTCTCGGACAATGGAGGAGAGCTTGGCGATAGTGGGTTCATGCCTCTGGTAATCTGGGGAAGTGACAGAAATCTCTAAGGTACTAGATGTGATGTTGCTACTAGGGAGAAAACAACAATCCTTTGTTCATAGAACAATCGTATTGTTTACTTTACACGCAGTTCGTAAAGCAATAATCTATTGCTTGCAACTTAATACTGGAGGGGGATCGGATGATAACCTGAAGGTGGATTATTAGTCATAGATGCAGTTGGATGGCGGTCTATGTATAATGTTGTAATGCCCAATCGAATCTCAAAGGAGTCAAGATGATTAGTATATGCATGTATTGCTTTCTCGATGTTTGTCAATGGCCCCACTGTAATTTGTTCACCCAGCATGTTATCTATCTTAAGGAGAGCCACCTCTAGTGAACTATGGATCCCGGTCCTTTTTCTTTTACATACAACCTATAAATTGTTTACTGCTTTGTGTTTACTTTCTGCAAACTATTACTTCCTTCCATTCGATACGTTTAATCCTTTGTTTTCCGCAAAACACGGTGAGATTGACAACCTCATCGCATGTCGGGGACAAAGTTCTGTGGTTGTGTTGTGCAGGTCTCCATGTTGCTACTAGCACCGGTAGTGCGCCCTGCCAAGGCTCAGCTAGCAACACCTTTGGGGTGTTTCCTTGCTCCTACTGGTTCGATTAAACCTTGGTTTCATAACTGAGGGAAACTTGTTGCTGTGCTCATCATACCTTCCTCTGGGGGTTCCCAACAAGCTCTACATCAACACCGAGCCATCAAGCATTTTTCTGGCGCCGTTGCCGGGGATTCAAGGACATCTTCACACGGGGAGTCCCTCATAACCAATCTCTTTACTTTGTTATTTTTGTTTTGCTTAGTTTATTTTTTTGCTTTGTTTGCTTGTTTTGTTATCAAAAACACAAAAAAATAGTCTTACTAGTTTGCTTTGTTTATCAAAAACAAAAAAAATTAGTTCCTACTATAGTTGTTGGTCTATTATTGCCTTGCTTTATCATGATTTCTATCAATGATGGTTTCTTTGAAACTGAATCTTATTGGCAAGGTGGGTTCATGGAAGAACAAAAATATTGTTATAAGGAACACAGCTTGTCACAAAAAGGGAAACAATTATGGGAACACATTGATAAATTGTATACCATTGCAAAAAACGTGTGCTCTACTTATAATGATACTTATTGCTTTGATAAATCTTGTTGCTGTAGGAGGTATAAACACCTCCCTTTTCAATGTGAGTATAATGATAATGTTACCATATCCTCTTATGTTAAAGGGAATTATGACTTTTATGATGTGGAACAAATTGAAGAATTTATTGCTTGGAAGGGTGCATTTGAACTTGCTAGTTTGCTTGAAAATACTGATGATTCACCTTATAATTATGAGGTTTATGATATACTTAAATTTTGCTTTGATAATTACAAGGAAGAAAATTGATATATTCTTGAATATCTTAATAGATGCTCTCCACCAGCAGAAGAGACTAATGCCTTGCATGAGCCTATGGAAGAAGAAATTGCTGCAACTGGAAGCTCATTGGATGAAAAAGAGGAGGAGAGTGATGATCAAGAGGAGGAAGAATGGATCTACCCATCCCTACCTTCTAATGAGAGTAACTCTTTACCCCTTACAATATTTGATTGTCCCCCATGCTTACCAAAGGAGGACGAATGTCATGTTCCTGAGGATTCTTTTGAAAATGTTTATAATAAAGCTCTAATGTTTGTAGATCGTGAAAAGCATGCTTTATGTGATAGTTATATTGTTGAGTTTATTCATGAGGCTACTGAAAATTATTATGAGAGAGGAAAATATGGTTGTAGAAGTTTTCATGGTAATGAAACACCTCTCTATTTGCTGAAAGTTTTGAAGTTGCTCTTGTTTTATCTACCCATTCTTGTTACTATGTGCTTCTTTGATTTATTTTCTTACACGATTCCAATGCATAGGAAGTGGGTTAGACTTAAATGTGTTTTGAATTTTCTTCTTGATGCTCTCTTTTATTTCAATTCATATTTCTTATGTCAGCATCTTCTCAAACTATCATGCCTAACTTAAAGGCGTTAAAGAAAAGTACTTATTGGGAGATAACCCAAAAGTTTTAGATGAGTCTAGGAACTTATTGCTTCATTAATAACCGCTCCTTATCCTTTTTATTTCCTTTTTGTGCCAAGAGTTACCTCTAATGAGAGAGAAGTAATGATTGGGAAAGTTGCTGTCCAGAAACAGATTTCTGTGCTTGACCGTAAAAATTCGTGTAAAATCTATGAACGTCTTTTTGAGGCGTGAATGTTTTTGATTTTTCCCCAGGTTGTTATCTAACTTTCTTTAGTTCAACACTTTTTTATTTGAGCAACAGAAGGTCTTCTAAAAAATTCGTATTTACCTGCTGGTCTGTTTTGACAGATTTCTGCCATTTTCTGCATTTGCTTCTTGTTGGTTCCTTTTTGAGTTCTTTTGGGGAATTGAGCTTTTTAGGGAAGTACTACAGTATCTAGTGTTCTAATGGAAGTTTATTTGGTGTTGGAACTGAACCTTAAGACTTATTTATCTTGAGTGCACTAATGTTGTTAATAAGGATTGTGTGAAGTTTTGTATGAAGGAAAACTTTCAGGTGTATGGAAGGAATGAGTAATGAGATGAATGATGGACTAAAGATCAAGCTTGGGGATGCCACGCGTGTCACCCCAATAAATATCCAAGAAGTACAAGCGTCAAAGCTTGGGGATTCCCAAGGCATCCCCTTCTTCATCAATAAAAATTCCAGGTTCTTCCAAACGCTTCATTTTTATTGTTTCATACACAGTTGTGTTGTTCTTGGAGCGTCTTCTTTTTCGTTTTTGTTTTGGTTTTCGTTTTCTTTTGTTTGCTTAGTTTTATGAATAAATTGGTTGTACCCCCTCTTTCATACATTGGATTGCAAATAGTTTGGTTTGGTTTGGAAAAGAGTAGAAAGTTCATACTTATGTGGTAAAAAGAGCTCGTTTTTGACTGTGGCCTTTGCTCTGTCATGCCATGCTTGATATTGTTTTGTCTTTATGATTAGTATTCTTTGCTGTATCATGACTTGTTATAAACAATTGAGATTGCTTAATGTGCCTTGGATGAATCATGCGTTGTTTTAGCATATTAAAGCATAGTATAGTGGTATTCTCCTTTGATGCTTTATTTGGGTTGACTTGGCGCATGCTCACACCATGTTATGAGTATCTCAAGTCACCATAGCCTTTATGATCCTTTAGTTTTCAATTTGTAGTATCACTTTATGCTTTGATCAATGATGTTTTTCGCTCTGCATGATTATGGCCACTATTGCTCTCTTAGTTTGTCGCTCCCAGTATTTTGCTAGCCTCCACAACCAAGTATGAGTTCCCCTCATGCATCCAACTCCCTAAACCAAGTTATTCCAAAGAGTCCACCATACCTACCTACTAGCTTATGCTATTCCAAGTATATTCATGCTTTTGTTTACCTTCCGAATTAAACTTGTTATGAGAAAACTAGTGATTAAAGCTCTCACAAACTTGATGGCACACTTTAATTTTCTTGCCCTTAATAAACTTGAACCATTGTGTCGTCTATGTTGTATATGCTTGCACTTATTTGTTGGGAATTAGCAGAACCATGCTTTCATGGGGAACGCTTTCAACATTGCACTTGGTACTTGTACCTAGTTGATACCATGCTCTTTTGTATATGGATGTCGTCGGTGTGAAATGAAAGGGGAACTTGTAAGTCCATGGAGTTATGTATATGTGTTGGAGAAACGCCTGGGACGCTGGTCTAATCCATGCTGACATGGTGGAAACCTGCAGCGTAACCATAATGAGCTGTCTATGAAGCATTCTTCTTATAAAAAAAGAGTCCTATATTGAGAGAAAAAAGAGAAAAAGAAAAAAAAGATATTATGAAAAGAGGAAAGAGAGAAAAATCACCCTATTCCCATGGTAAATAAGAAGAATGCTGAGATACTCGTTGTCTACTTGCCTTGTCATTTTGATATGGGGATTCTTCCGTATCATCGGGCAAGGGGTACCCCGTTGGCGTTTCTCTATGATACACATGTACTTACGATGACAAGAACTTACCGGTGACTAAACTTGAGTAGCATGAGGAGCGGCCCTCGTATACAAGGGACATGAGATTTCTGACTTATACTTCGTCAAGCATGTACACCATAGTTTGTTCACTTTAACCTTAATCACCTCAAGATGCTTATGATAGGGGCAATGAGAGCTGAAAGATATAAGTACCATAATTTTTGGAAGCTCTTTATGAGACTTGAATCCCTACTTCCTTTTATGAAAGCCTTCCTTCCACCATTACATTGAGTCTCCACCTTCTACCTTTATGCACCTACTTTGAGAGCATAGTGGCCATTCTTAGTTCTATGTGCATTGTCCCAAGACTAGTTGATTGATGCATAACTTGATATTGCTTGTTTTAAACTATTTGTATCTAGTCACTCTTATGAACTTTGAAGGTGTCATATGCATTTATTTTTGCTACTCTATTGAGGGACAAGCTGAATACTATTATGCTATGTTTTCTTTATGTGAAACAAACAAACGTCTTGCAAAGCATTGTTATTCGTGAATCTTTTGTTTGTGCCTTTTCATGTTGCAACATAGTTTGTTTGTCTTATTGCTAGACCTTTGTCTTTCATGTTATGATTGAAGTACTATGATCCCATCTTTGAATGTTTTACAAATACTTTGATTAAGTCTTTGATGGTGCATGTCACCTCAAAAATTATTCTTTCTTTTTATCCCTTACCTACTCGAGGACGAGCAGGAGTTAAGATTTGGGATGTTGATACATTGCAAATGTATCTATAATTTTTGATGTTCCATGCTTGGTTTTATCCACTCTCTTGTGTTTTGCCCACACTTTGGAGTACTTTTTATATGATTTCTTGGACTAACCTAGTAACAAGAGCCACAGTGCCAGCTGCCTGTTTTCTGCTGTTTTTGGTTCCAGGAAAGTCAGAAAATGAATATTCTCAGAATTGGACGGGACAAAAGCCAAAGTGCCTATTTTTTCGGAAGTCATCAGATGCCAGAATACGAGACGGAGAAGGGCTGGGGGCCGGCCACACCACCTGGCCATGTGGCCAGGCCTGGCCCACGCCAGGGGGTGGTCTGGCCGACCCCAGCACCCCTCGGCCTCTCCTTCCGCCTATATATTGCCTTCGGGACGAAAACTCTAAGGGCCCGATCAAAAATCCACGAGAGAGTCTATAGCCGCCGTCATCTCTATCCCTAGATCAGGAGGGATCTGAAGCTCTTCCCGGCACCCTGCCGGAGAGGGGAATTCACCCTAGAGGCCTTCTTCATCACCATGCAAGCCTCCGGTGTGATGCGTGAGTAGATCATCCTTGGACTACGGATCCATGTAGTAGCTAGATGGCTGGTTCTCCTCCTTTGTGTTTTCATGTTTAGATCTTGTGAGCTCCGTTCATGATCAAGATCATCTATTTGTAATTCTGCATGTTGTGTTTGCGGGGATCCGATAGATATTGAGATGCTATTTCAGATTGATTATTGATTCTATCATGTCTTTGTTATTTGTTATCTTGCATGCTTTCCGTTGTTAGTAGCTATCTTGGCCAAGTAGATGCTAGCAACTCCAAGAGTTAGTATTTATGCTCGATAGTGGGTTCATGCCTCTGGTAATCTGGGGAAGTGACAGAAATCTCTAAGGTACTAGATGTGATGTTGCTACTAGGGAGAAAACAACAATCCTTTGTTCATAGAACAATCGTATTGTTTACTTTACACGTAGTTCGTAAAGCAATACTCTGTTGCTTGCAACTTAATACTGGAGGGGTTCGGATGATAACCTGAAGGTGGATTATTAGTCATAGATGCAGTTGGATGGCGGTCTATGTATAATGTTGTAATGCCCAATCGAATCTCAGAGGAGTCAAGATGATTAGTATATGCATGTATTGCTTTCTCGATGTTTGTCAATTGCCCCGCTGTAATTTGTTCACCCAGCATGTTATCTATCTTAAGGAGAGTCACCTCTAGTGAACTATGGATCCCGGTACTTTTTATTTTACATACAATCTATAAACTGTTTACTGCTTTGTGTTTACTTTCTGCAAACTATTACTTCCTTCCATTCGATACTTTTAATCCTTTGTTTTCCGCAAAACACGGTGAGATTGATAACCTCATCGCGAGTTGGGGACAAAGTTCTATGGTTGTGTTGTGCAGGTCTCCACGTTGCTATTAGCACCGATAGTGCGCCCTGCCAAGGCTCAACTAGCAACACCTTTGGGGTGTTTCCTTGCTCCTACTGGTTCGATTAAACCTTGGTTTCATAACTGAGGGAAACTTGCTGTTGTGCTCATCATACCTTCCTCTTGGGGTTCCCAACGAGCTCTACATCAACACCGAACCATCATGGAGCGCAAAGGGAGGGTCGGCGCATGTCTCTATATGGGGGCAGATTTTCCCCCAGATAGTTCGACACAGGGCAGACTTTCTTCCCCGGCCGGATAATCTAGCTCTCCCCTTGGGCCGGATAATCCGGCCCCTAGGAGAAGAGCAAAGGCAGGCCACAGCGCGAGTCTCTGTCCGGGGGCGGATTTTCCCCCGGACAGTCCGAGGCTAGGGCGGAGTTTTCCCCGGGCCGGATAATCCATCCCTCACTTAGGCCGGATAATCCGGCCCCAAAAGGCTCCAATGGCTCCATCTGGACCGGGGGTATAAAAGACACATCTTCCCCTCTGGTCAGATCTCTTGGTTCATTCGAAAAAGATTAGATCTTGTGAAAAAACTCTCTCCCTAGATCTCCCACTTCAACCACCTGAAAGCTTTGATCTTTGGTGGAATTGAAGGAGGAGACATCACTCATCGCCATCACGAATCAAGCACTTCAACTCCTCTCCATTCATTTGGAGAATTCCCGATCTAGTGTTCTCGTTGATTTCTAGATCTTGTGCCTTATTATTGATAACAATTGTTCTTGTGGCACCTTGTTATCACTACGGGAGCCTCCAATTCGGTTGTGGAGTTGTGCCTCACTAGTTGTGTAAAGGCGCCGGTTCCCGCCTCGAAGGGATCCAATAGTGGAAAGGTGGATCTGATGGGTTCGTAGCATGGAAAACAAAAAATTTCTACCGCAAGAATGAGCAAAACCCAGATCTAATCTAGATAAAAGCCAAGATCTAATCTATTAGACATGTGCAACGAGATAGATCTGTACTAACCCTTGTAGATCCGAAAGCGTTACGAGATTGGATCTCGTGGTTGATATGGCCTTTCTTCTTGTGCCTTTGATCTCCATCTCCAAAGCATGGACATGATCTCCATCATCACCAGCGTGGCGTCAAGGTCCGTGGCGCCGCTTCATGGTTGTCCATCACCAACAGCAACTATTACAACTACTTGGAATAAAGCTATTACATGATGAATAGACACGCAGGTCTTAAACAAAATTTAAAGACAACCATTAGGCTCCTGCCGGTTGCCATATTACAATAAGAATCATTGCATACATCAAATATAATCACAATCACATAATGGCCATATCACATCACAAAACCCCTACAAAAACGAGTTAGACGCCTCTAATCTTCTTTGCATGTTTTACGTGGCTTGGGGCTTTCGAAAAAGAACGGATCTTACCTACGAACATGAACCACAACGTTGATACAAGTGCTATCAAGTGCAAAGTGTAGATTGGATCTATACTATGGTGGGAGAGACAGACACCCGCAAAGCCACTTGTGCAAAGCAAGTTACACGTCAAGCGTGGAGCAAGTCTCATGTGCGATGACATGTAAGGTTAGCCCGAGCCGCTTCATCCCACCATACCGCAAGATGCAAAGTACACAAAGCAAAAGACGGCACGAGCACCAACGCCCACAAAACCATTGTGTTCTTCTCGTGCAACAGATCTACGCATAGACATGGCTCTGATACCACTGATGGGTTCGTAGCATGGAAAACAAAAAATTTCTACCGCAAGAATGAACAAAACCCAGATCTAATCTAGATAAAAGCCAAGATCTAATCTATTAGACATGTGCAACGAGATAGATCTGTACTAACCCTTGTAGATCCGAAAACGTTACGAGATTGGATCTCATGGTTGATGTAGTCGATCACTTGCCGATCTCAAGATCGAGTGGACGATCCTTCTGGCGCCGCATTCCGGCAGCGCTTCCGCAGTCGGTCACATGTGCAGAGTCGAAGCAGACCTTCCTCTCCCTGTTCCAGCGAGCAGCGGAGGTAGTAGATCTTCTCCACGGAATCCCAGCAGCCCGACGGCGTGGTGGTGGTGGAGTAGAGAATTCTGCAGGGCTTCGCCTAAGCCTGAGCAGAAGAAAGGAGGAGGAGAGAGGCGGCTAGGGTTTGGAGTGGAGGGGGCAAAGGGGTGGCGCCTCCACCCCTCTATTTAAAGGAGGGAGGCGCCATGGGGAGGTGGAGTCCTTGTAGGACTCCCCTCTCCCTTGGCCGGCGGATCAAGGAGGTGGGGGGAGAGTCCTACTCCCCCATGAATCCTTGTCTTACCCTACATGGATTCCTTGATCCTTTCTTGGTTTTCAAGCAAACTCCAAGAAATCTTCCAGAACCTTCCGGAACATTCTGAAACCTTCTAGAATCCCCATACAAATACTCCGAAACATTTCCTAACTTAGAAAATGATCCCCAATATATGAATCTTATTCTCCGGACAATTCCGGATCTCCTCATGATGTCCTGAATCCAATCCGAGACTCCGAACAACATTCGGTCTCCAACGCACATTCCATATCTACTTAAAACAACTTCGAACCTTAAGTGTGTCACCCTACGGTTCGTGAATATGCAGACATGATGGAGACACCTCTCCGATCAATAACCATCAGCGGGATCTAGAGATCCATAACGGCTCCCACATACTCTATGATGACTTCGTGATCGATAGAACCATTAACATACGAAACCAATTCCCTTTGTCACGCGATACTCTACTTATCCGAGGTTTGATCGTCGGTATCTCCACACCTAGTTCTACCTCGTTACTGACAAGTACTCTTTACTTGTTCCATGTTATGTCATCCCTTGTGACCCAGTCACATGCTTGCAAGCTAATTAGATGACATTCCACCGAGAGGTCCCAGAGCATATCTATCCGTCATATGGATGGACAAATCCCAATCTTGGTCCATGCGCTTCAACACATACTTTCAGAATACCCAATGACACCTTTATGACGACCCAGTTACGAAGCGGTGTTTGATGTCATCAAAGTACCCATCCGGTGATGGTGATTAACATAACCTCATGGTCGAAGGATTAGGTTACTATGTATTTTAAAGCTTATAGCAAACGAACTTAATGACTTGATCTTATGCTATGCTTACTACGGGTGTGTGTCCATCACATCATTCTCCTAATGATATGATCTTGTTATTAACGACATCCAATGTCCATGATCAGGAAACCATGATCATCCATTAATCAACAAGCTAGTTTAACAAGAGGCTTTACTAGGGACTCTTTTATGTTTACAAAACACACAAGTATTAATGTTTCCGGTTAATACAATTATAGCATGGGATGTAAACATTTATCATAAACATAAAGATATAATAATAACCACTTTATTATTGCCTCTTGGGCATATCTCCAACAGGATCAGGCCTTTGGTGGCGAGATCCATCGAAGAACAGGGTGAGACCTATTGTGGCGTGGTGGTCTTAGTACCGCCCACCCCTCCAACCCAGATGTACTTCCCTTAACAAGGAAGGAACTGCGGTAAAACAAATCTTGTGTCTCCGCATGCTCCATCACGGTTTCCTCGTTCCTCACTTTACTCACCTTTACTCGCTAGTAGTTAGGTTTGCATATAGGGAAATTCTACATAGTAGTACATATATAGAATTTACCTTTTGTGTCAAGCCTTGAAAAAGTATTAAAATTTGAAGTAGCACCTATTCACCCCCCCCCCCTCTAGGTGCCCATACGATCCATTTCAATTGGTATCAGAGCCCCAACTCTTTATTCGAGCTTAATCGCCTAAGAGAAGTATGGGTACTAAGGAAAATGGGAATGAGGTTGTGGACAAGGTCACAATGGATGACCTCAAGACGTTGGAAACAACCTTGTTGAAATTCTTTGAGACCAAGATGGAGGAGATGCAGCAAATGATTGCTCTGCTCACATCATCTACATCCCCATCTCCATCTTCCTCTAAGGCCACCACTCCTCTATCCAAGGATAAGGCTCACGTCGGATCTAAGGAAGATGAAGTGGTAGGTGAAAAACATAATGGTTCTGCCTCCAAGAAGGGAAGTGGTAAGGAAGACTATAGTTAGGTTCCTCATCTATATTCTCCCGACCCACCTATCCCTCATCCTCATATAAACAATAGGGGTGATCCACCCAAGCTTACTGCATCTACATTTAATCAATGGCAATTCTTAATGAAATATCATGTTTGTAGTTCATCAATTGAACTTTGGAGGATTATTGAAGATGGTCTTCATATTGGAGACCCCACCAACTTAACTAGAAGAGAAGTTGTGGATAGCCAATTGAATGCAACGGCTCTCCACATGATTCAGCTCGGAGTGGGTCCCAAGGACATGCCCCACATTGAGCATTTCAACACCACCAAATAAGCTTGGGATGCCCTCACCGACCTATTCATTGGAAATGAAAGCTTGAGAAGGAATAGGTACGATGCTCTTAGTAATGAAGCTGAAGGTTTCTACATGTTGGATGGTGAGGACAATGAAGACATATATAGAAGGCTCAAGAGCATTGCAACAACATTTAGAAAGCATGGAGCCACTCACATTGACGATGCCTGGATCAAAAGGAAATATGTGAGTGCCCTCATGCCATTTGAGCCAACGGACTTGAAGAGTTTGCAAGGTAGACACAACTACCACCAAATGACTTCCAATGAAGTCATGCAAGAAATGGCGGCCTTCAAGGTTGCTACCAAGAACGCCGAAGATGCCCGTGGTCGGGCCATTGGAATGCAAACAGGAGTCAATGTGGCTCTAAAAGCAAATGTTGCTGAGCAAGACAAGGATGAAAGAGGATACGATGTTATCTCCATGGGCTGTCCCGAGGAAGTCAAGCGTGCTCATGGTGAGTACATGGCTTTTTATGCAAGGATTTTTTGGAAGGATCTAGCCAAGGCCAAGTCTGAACTTGAACGCAAGAATGGGTCAAGTGGAAGAAGAGAGAATGGCCTAAAACTGAGAACATGCTACAATTGTGGAGATAGGTTGCACTTTGTGGCTGAATGTCCATATCAAAGTAGAGAAGATAATGGTGGCATGCTCATCCTTAAAGAAAAGTCCAAGGCACCTCGAAAGAAACCATTCATCAAAAAGAATGGTCCTTACAAGAAGCAACCCAAGATTGTCTTGGTGGCACAAGAAGAATATTCCTCTACAAGTGAAGACGAAGAGGATGAAGATAGTTATCGTGAGGTGGCTGCTATAGCCACCACATCTACCCCGTCATCTCTCTTTGACTCTCCAAACGAAAATGCCATCAACAACAACATCACTTGCCTTATGGCAAGAAGGTCTGAGGTATCACCTTCTATTTCTTCATTTCCTAAGACTAACATAAATATGGATATGGATGATCATACTAGTCTTAAGATAAAAGAAGAAGTTATTGCTTTGGACAATTTTTTCACTAACTTGCAAGGTGAGCACAAACTTCATTTTGATGCTCTTATGAGTCAACTTGCTCATTCCGAAGAACTTCTCGAAGAAAAAGGTAGAATTGAAAGAGAAGATGCCTTAGAGATAGCCTCCTTGAAGTATACCTTGGAGGAAGAAGAGGAAGCTCGAGTATCCTTGGAGGAGAAACTCGAGTCAATTGAGGAGTCCCATGAAGAGGTTGTTGCTCAGCTCATTAAAGAACATGACAACGCTCTTGCTAAGGTAAAGAAGCTAAAGAAGGAAAATATTGAATTTGGGGCTGCTTATGCTAGACTCTCGGAGATGTTTGAGAAACTTGACATTGCTCACAAGGCTTTGGAGGGTGAACATTCTACTCTAAATGAGTCTCGTGACCAGCTCTAAACTCAATTGGACAAGTATGATATGCCCAGCACCTCCACTCCATCTGTGGACAAGAAGAACTTGTAAAGGGATCCCAACATAAAGGTAAAGAAGTCCTAGATGAGGTGCTTAGCAAGCAAAGGACTAACAATGGGAAAGAAGGTCTTGGTTATGTCCCCAAGACAAACAAGAAGAAGAACAAGAAGAAGAAGAACAAGAAGAACAAGAAGAAGAAGAAGAAGAAGAAGAAGAAGAGCAAAACTGCTCAACCAAAGACAAGCACCACCACTAATGACAATACTAACTATGATGGTTTTACAGGGGCTAATAATCCTAATTATGAATTATTTTGTGATTATTATGGTGATGTCTATGCTAGCTATGTAGGTCCTTTTGATGGTTACATATCTTGGTCTATTTGGGTTCCCAAAACCCTTGTCACTAACATGAGAGGACCCATTGAAAAATGGGTACCTAAAACCAAGAAGTAACCTTCTTGCAGGGCTATGCTTCCGGTGGGTCCAAATGGGTTATCCATAGAGGGTGCACTAGTCATATGACCGGAAGCAAGGAGATCATCACGGAGATGCGGCCAAACCATGATCACATAACCATCTCCTATGGTGACAAGTCAAAATCTGAGGTATTGGGTCTTGGCAAAGTTGTGGTTGCTCACGATATCTCTCTCGTGGACGTCATGCTTATTGAGACCCTCAGTTACAATTTACTTTCAGTTCGTGCCCTTGGTAAGATGGGCTTTGCAGTTTTCATTGATGCTGATTTGGTGGTACTCTTGTGGAGCAAGTCTCTAAAGGTCGCTTTCGTTGGATATGTCGGGAATGACTTGTATGTGGTAGAATTTTCCGGAAAAACCACTACAGGCCCGATGTGTCTTTTCGGAAAGGCTGACGCGGGCTGGCTATGGCATCGTCGACTAGCCCACATCAATATGAGAACTTTGGTTGGACTAAAAGAAAATATTTCCTTTGCCAAAGATCTTGTGTGCAGGGCTTGTGTTAAAGGCAAAATGCACGACTCTCCCCATCGACGGAAGACCATTATTTCATCAACGAGGATTTTGGAGATCCTTCATGTGGATATCTTTGGTCCTCCATCTCATGCAAGCCTCGATGGGAAGAAATATTGCCTCATAATTGTTGATGATTATTCAAGATATACATGGGTCTATTTCTTCAAGTTGAAGAGTGAGACCCAACAAACGGTCATTGATTTTGCCAACGAGGTTCAACGTCAACACAATCTCCCAATTTTGGCAATTACAAGCGATAACGGCTCCGAGTTCAAGAACTACACTCTGAATGAATTCCTAAGTGAAGAGGGAATAAGACATCAATATTCCGCTGCATACACCCCTCAACAAAATGGTGTTGTCGAGAGGAAGAACCGGACCTTAATGGATATGGCAAGATCTATGCTAGATAAATTTAAGTCTCCTTATAATTTTTGGGCTGAAGCAATCTCTACTGCATGCCATTCGTCCAACCGGCTCTATCTCCGTAAAATCTTGGATAAGACTCCATATGAAATACTTATTGGTAACAAGCCAAACATCTCCTACTTCCGGGTATTTGGTTGTAAGTGTTTCTTTCTCATTAAAGGAGTTTGTTTATCTAAATTCGAGTCTAAGGCTTTAGAAGGCATTTTTGTTTGCTATGGTGCCGAATCCCACACTTATAGAGTCTACAATAAGCTCTCCGGAACTGTTGTTGAATCTTGTAGAGTGGTGTTCGAGGAAAATGATGGCTCCCGTGTGGGGCAAGTTGATGTTTGTGATGCAGATGTTGAAATACCCCAAGATGCCATAAGAAGAATGGGCGTGGGATTTTTCCGCCCCATTGAGGAACCCCTTGTGGCGGATCGGGAAGGACAAAGCTCTACTCAAGTAGATCCCTCATAGACACAAGCTCAACATGCTCCAACCAATGGAGAAACTTCTATACCAACCCCCCCCCAAATGTCGAAGATCAAAATGCTCCTGAAAGCTCCAGGCTGGATTATCCGGCGGACACCGGATTATCCGGGAAACCCCCCACAACTGGCAGAAGTGATCAAAATGGTGAAAATTCAGCTGCAAGCCCCAGGCCAGATTTTCTGACTGACCCCGGATTATCCGACCCATCCCTAGTTCGTGGCAGGACCACTCAAGACGGTGATGGTGATTCATGTTCTCCCAGGCCAAATTATCCGGCCCCTCCCTTGGCCGGATTATCTGGCCCTAAACATCCTAATGATCAGTTGCCTCCTGTTACGGCTGTTGATCAACATCAAGTGCATGATGCATCATCTCCTATTCCTGCTAATCAAGCTGAAGACCAAGGCCAAGCCAATGATTCCAACGAAGACTCATGATGAAGTTATTCCCCCAAGAGACAACAATCTATTTGAACTTCGTCACAAAGCTCGTGCAGAAAGGAACCTTAAATTAAGGGGTCACACTCTTGAAAAAGTTGTAGGTGATCTCCGATGAAGGGTGTCCACAAGAAGGGAACTAGCAAGTTTTGGTGAGCACCAAGCTCACATCTCCATGGTGGAACCCAAGAAAGTGTTTGAAGCTCTTGAAGATCTGGACTGGTGTAACATCCCAAAATTTCATCTAAAATCATCATCATTGCACTCATATCATCATAGCATGTATTTGCATTGCATTTAGATTGTCCTCCAAAAAATTTGGTGCAATTTTGGGCCATGGATAGAAAGTTATGAATTGTTTTGAAAATAGAATCAAAGAAAATGCTATATTACCTATTAAGTCCAAGTAAATACTTTGGATTAAAATAGAAGATAAATATGTTTTATAATACCCTAAAAACCTAGTTTGAGTTTTTACAAATTTTCACAAATTGGTTTGAATCAATTTGAATCCTTAAATCAAAAGTTTTGGAGAAAACAGAATTAGAAAAAGAAAAAGAATAAGGGAGAAAAAAATAGAGCAGCAGTCAGCTTCTGGCCTTTCGGCCCAAAACCAGCCCACCAGCCCACCTAGCTTTTCCCCTCTCCCCTGCTTTTCTTACCGCGCCCCTGACTACCCCCTCCCGCTGACAGACCGACCCCACGTCACATCACCCCACCACCCCGTCGTCTTCAACCCCCGCCGTCGAGCAACCCCACTCCTCTGCCGTTTCTAAAACCCGGCTGAATTCGGGCATTACCACGAGTTAAATCGCCACCATCGCGCCCCTTCTTAATCCCCTCCCCCTCGCCATCAGTTTCCCCTCATACACTTTCCCCAGAGAGCCCCCAAGCTCCCCAATTGCTAGCTCAGACCACCGTCGTCTGAAGCCACTCCGGCAACGATTCCGGTGAGCTCCGACCACGACGCCTCCTTCCCTCTGTCCTACTTTGATTACCGTATACTGGCGCGTGTTTTAAACCCGACCACGTGTTTTCTCTTGCCCCAGATCGACGACACGGACCAAGTCCGGCGAACTCCTCTGCCACCACCGTCTGACGATTTTTCCGGTGAGGGCAAGGTTCCCGCCGCTCCTTTTTGGGCACTGCTAGACCGTGCAGAACCAGGCGCTTCCCCTAACCCTTTTTCTTGTCTGCTCGTGTACCAGATCAATGCCACCGTCTCGTGGCCGTAACCTCTACCGTCGACGCCACTCCGGCGAGGAATACTGAGCGCAGCGGAGCTCCCCTCTCTCCATCGCGACCACCAACCAGATCGCCGAGACCACCGCAAGCCCTCAGTAAGACTACCTTTTCCCCTACCCCTCTAGAATCGCCGGAACGCCGCTCACCTGACGTGCCGCCGCCGCGCGCCGTCGCTGGCGTCGCCAGTCTCCGGCGAGACGTTTAGTAGCCGTTCAATCAAATCCTAGCGGATAGGATTAGATCACTAATCGAAAGGGTACGAACTAATCAGATCCGTCCGTAGTCACTTAAGATCTGACGGCCCACAGCGATCGATCCGACCGAACCGGTACCAGCCAATAGGAAAGCGCCACGTCGCCAGGCTATTTCGTTTAAATAGAAAAATAGACAGATTTAGTATTTAACTTAGAAATTCAATAACTTTTGTTCCACAAATCAGAAAAATACAATTTTGGTGTCTATGGTTTCAGCAAAATGAGACCTTTATTATGGAGGCCTTGTTTCACACTTTTGCCTCTGAAAAATTGGAATTATAGGCAGAACCGTTTTAGGAGTATTTTGCTCACAAAAATTGTTCTCTAAATTATTTTTGAGTATTTCTTATGCATTTAGATGAGGTATTCTATCCTAAGTACTGTAGACTCTGTAAATTATAGAGTTGTGATCATATCATTGCATTTTGCATGCATTCATGTTTTTGTAATGTTTTATTGATTGAATTATTGTTGTTGTATTGATCTTGTGTAGATTGTGTGGATTGTGAAGTTTGTTGCTGTGAGGATTGTACCTATTCCCCTAGCTACCAAGGCAAGTGATATTTCATCCCATGTCCTATTATTTTCACTATTGCACTAGTTATATTTTGGTAGATCTTAACATGATAGAATTATTCCTATGTTACTATACTATGCTATGCTATCCTATAGATTATATCTTGGTAGTATCCCCTAGTTAAAGGACTTTGTATGCTAGAATGCTTAGCTATGCTAGTAGAATTTGTGGGTGGAAAATACATATCAAGATAGTATGGAAAGATATTATTTTTGTTTGACTAAGAAAATAACTATTATTAATGAAATACCTGGGTGGATTGGGACTTGCTTGGATTATGTTGAGTGGTTACTCAGGGGCCATGTCTATGGTCAGCTGGTGTATCACACTTGTGGATGGCCACCCAGGAACAAAGAGATTGGAGACATTCTTGTCATGAAGCTTCCAGTGCAACCACATGGCATATGGGCTCTGCCTTGACCAACTAAGTTGCAAGAACTCAGCCAGAGGGACAGAAGGTGGTAGATGTGATAGGATGGAACGCGCCCGTGGTGGTCTGAGGGATTGCTTCTGAAAGGTCTTGTCTCGATGCATGTCGAGTCTTGTGGGGAAAGTGAACCACCTCTCGAGAGGGTAAAACTAAGTACTTAGCCGTGTCCCTGGTTATGGACAACTTCTGAGCCTCAAGACAGTGAAGTAGTTCAATAATCTCCTCATCCAAATTTTCTCTAAGAAAAAAACTTGTGGGTGAACATGGGTAAATGTTCAGTGATGTCTATCATTGGTACCTTATAGCTTGAATGAAAAACTTCTTCAAAAACTATAAGTTAAACTAATTTTAGCAAAGCCAGCCATAACCCCACTTAGCCATATATTCATGTAGTGGTTGGATTATACTAAGTATCTTTGGTATCACTTGCCAATAAAATTCCAAATGTATTGACCCTTGTGGCTGTAACTTATTATGTTGCAGGATACTCTGATGATGAGTAGGGTTGCGGGTCTACACTCGACATGCTTGCCTGTGGCACATGAAGACTAAAGACTCTATTATTATTATGCTATGTAATGTGAACTTGTCTTAGACTTGGGCTAATTGAGTTGTAAGAACCATTATACTCCTAGATGTGCGATGTAATAATGACCTTTGTTTCTGTGTACTACATCTTAAACTGTGGGTGCTAGCATTTCGATCCAGGGACTAGCACTGCAATCACAGGGATCTTACCTTATCATGGTGAGATCTTACAGATGGTATCAGAGCACTGTGTTTCCTGTAGAATCGTGACCCTAGAATGGATTAGACTAAGGAAAACCCTTAGGAAAACTCTATATTCCAACCTTACACTTGTCTTTTCATCTCGTAAAACTTTTCCTAATCATCCTTCTCATCTATTTTTGTAGATGTCTACCATCAATGAATCTGTCAAGAAGGGACCACTGATGACTATGACCCTAGAGTGTGAGACAGAATTTCCCAATATACTCAAGAACCTCATGCTTGGCTTGGGAATGAATGGTGAAGCTGTGTACAAGGGATTTCCTGTGATAGACGAAGGACAAGAGTATTGGTGGGTGCAACTCCATTTGTACAAAGACAACGAGGACGATTCCAAGAGTACGGGATTCTGCATGTTCACCAACTCTGAAATGCACCCGTCATTCTTTGACTCTGCAAGGAATGCTGCATGGAGAGCTATTAAGGAACTTGGGGAGAGACTCAAGTATAGAATGCTCAATACCTAGGAAGATCTCAAGGAGGAGAAGCGTCTTGTCCAAGACTCAAAGGCCACGGTGAAACGCCTAAGTAAGGATATCATAGGCCTAGCTTTGGAGCTATGTGACCAAGACAAACAGATTGCTGCCAAGAATGCCCAGATTGCCACCTTGGTTAAGGAGTGAGATATTAGTTGGACCACCACCCTTGGCATTTTATCACATTAGTATTTTGATCATACCAACTTATGTGGTATGGCAAAAATAAGTTATGTCTGGAACCTTGAGTGCTTGAGTTGAATAATGTATTGCTACTTGGAATGTTCTGTTGGTTGATTTTCTTAAATTGTGACTTGTGTTTACTTCCTCTATTGTGTGTTACTAATTTTCTCCATACTATGCAAAAGATGCCAAATTTTGTCTACAGCACGGCCAAGGATTTCAAGGGGACTCGCTTTGGGACTCGCCTATTGGAGCTAGTCCAAGTGCTCGCTCTTCCAATCCCTACCATTTAGGGACTTCAGCTGAGGAAGTTTCAGAGGAAGGACTTATGGGGATTCAGAGTTACCCAGCCAGGACGTGAGACGGAGCCCCAAACTGGGGAGATTACCTTCAAGATACTCCATGATGACATGGAGAGGGGTCTTGACGTCACTATGCAGGAGCTGTTGGGACGCCTATGTGGACGTCACTCTTCTGAGATCAAGAGCCACTACTTCCATTTCTTTGGGAGGCGCGACGAGGATGGAGAGCCTATTGTGTTGGACGAGGCCACTAAGGAGTCTATCAAGCCCATGCGTCACTACCTCCAGGATTTAGAGAGCCTTATCAGACACCTTGATACTGATAGGACTAATGTGATGCTTAGCAACGATGAACTACGAGTCCAACTTAAGGAGAAGGACAAGGCCTTCCTGGAGCAGGAAAATCGAATCAAGGAAATGGAGAAGAAGTTTGAATACCAAGAGAAGAAATTCAAGAGCCAAGAGAAGAGAGTTCAGGAGAAGAACAAGAAGATTAGAGACTTGGAGACTGAGTTAGAGCTTGAGGACATTGAGCTGGAAGCGGATCACGAGGTGATAGAGAGGCTACGCACTCAGAAGAGAGAGTTACAGACAAAGATCGATACCTTGACCACAAGCTTGGAGGAATACAAGGCAGGGTTCGCAGCAGCAGGGCTTGCACTAGTGGAGGAGGAAGTCGACATGGAGGAGTAGTGATGCTATTCCATCTACCTTTCGTCTATTATTATTGAGTTGCATAAGTCATACTGACTTGTGGGTGACTATGCTAGTATGTTTTTTTTTGCAAACTGTGTCGTTACTGTGAAGTTGAACTCGCATGTGCTTGTTTGATTGATTGTTGTTTTATTTGGGGTTATCTATCATTACTTACCCTTATTAAACCCACAGATGCCTCCCCGACGCAACAACGAGGATGACAATGGCAATGGAATGCAGCAGATGATGGCTACGCATACCCAGTTGATGCAAATGATGACTCAATTCATGGCAACCCAGAATCAGAACAACAACAATAATAACAATAACAACAACTAGAATAATCCACCGCCCCTGGATATGCTGACCATATTTCTAAGCCTGAGACCTGCTAAGTTTTCGGGTACCACTGACCCCATGGTAGCAACTGACTGGCTATGCTCTGTGAATAAGGACCTAGTCACGGTTGGGTGCACAGATGCTGAAAAGGTCAGATTTGCAGCACACTTGTTGGAAGGTCATGCAGCTGCTTGGTGGGATAATTTCCAAATTACCCACCCTATTGAGGAAGTGACTTGGGCAATGTTTGAAGATGGGTTTTGCACCACTCACATCTCTGCTGGAATAATGGGGTGGAAGAAAAGGGAGTTTCATAACCTCAAGCAACGCCACCGTAGTATCTCTGAATACATCGAAGAGTTCAATAATTTGTCACGTTATGCACCCGACGATGTTGACACTGATGCAAAGAGAAAGGAGAAGTTCCTAGATGGGCTGAATGATGAAATTTCTATGCAACTATCTGTTGCATATGTTCCAACTTATCAATCCTTGTGTGATAAAGCTACCATCCTGGAAAACAAGATGAAACAAGTGGAGGGTAGAAAGAGGAAGCACCATTTTGATAAGTATGGATCAGGATCTCCTCACAAGCGCTCTCATGGTGAAGGAAGTGGGAGTTCAGGATTTCACAAAAATGGGAATCATAATAACCATCGTAACAACAACCACAACCATGATGGAAACAATCATCGTGGGCACAAAAAAGGTGGATTCAGGAACAACCACAATGGTCATGGCCATGGAAACCAAAATGGACAGAATCGTCACAATCAGCCAGCAAAGAAAGACATAAGTCAGGTGGAATGTTTCAAATGCAAGAAAACTGGGCACTATGCCAATGAATTCCCAGAGAAGAAGACTGATGGGGCCAAGCCGAACCCATTCCAAAAGGGGCATGTGAACCACATTAATGTGGAGGAAATCCAAGAAGGATCTAATGCCGTGATCGGTAAGTTCAAGATTAATTCCTTTCCTGCACTTATCCTTTTCGATACTGGCGCATCGCATTCATTCATTTCAAGAGCATTTGTAATCAAAAACGGACTCACCACTGAAACTATTGGATGTCCTATTAAGGTAAGTTCTCCGGGTGGAGAAATGATAGTAAATTCATGGTGCCGACAGATCATCCTAGAAATTGGAAAACACAAGTTCCCGATTTGTTTAATAATCCTAGAGTCCCAAGGATTAGATGTCATATTAGGAATGGACTGGTTGACCCGTTATGAAGGGGTGATTGATTGTGCCAAGTGGACTGTTATGCTTACCACCCTAGAAAAGAAAAGGATCAGGTTCAAGTCTAACTTTGAACCCAAGGGGAGCAAGGTTAATTCTCTTAAGGGGGTTAGCCTAGACAGTGTGCCAATAGTGAAGGAATACCCATATGTGTTTCCCGAAGAATTACCTGGCATGCCACCAGATAGGGATGTGGAGTTTCTAATAGACCTACTGCCAGGAACAGGGCCTATAGCAAAGAGACCTTATAAGATGTCAGTTGATGAGTTAAAAGAACTCAAGAAGCAATTAGGAGAACAACTAGAAAAGGGATTTATCCAACCAAGTTCATTGTCTTGGGGAGCACCAGTCTTGTTTGTTGAAAAGAAGGACCGAAGCCAGAGGCTATGCATAGATTATCGTTCACTTAATGAAGTGACCATAAAGAATAAGTACCCCCTACCTAGAATAAATGATCTCTTCGATCAACTAGAGGGAGCATGTGTGTTCTCAAAAATTGATCTCCGATCAGGATACTTTCAACTAAAGATTAGAGAACATGACATACCCAAGACTGCATTCACCACTAGATACGGGTTGTATGAATATACAGTGATGCCATTTGGATTGACTAACGCACCAGCCTATTTCATGAACATGATGAATAAAGTATTCATGGAATTCCTTGACAAGTTCGTAGTGGTATTCATCGATGATATATTGGTATATTCCAAAAGCAACAAAGAACATGAGGAACATCTACGCCTGATTCTAGAGAAACTCAGGGAACATAAACTTTATGCCAAGTTCAGTAAATGTGAATTCTGGCTGAACGAAGTGGGTTTTCTTGGGCACATAGTATCTAGAAATGGTATAGTTGTTGATCCAGCAAAAGTGGCAGCTGTGATAGAATGGGAACCTCCTAAATCAGTTAAAGAAGTCCGTAGTTTCCTTGGTCTGGCAGGGTACTATCGGAGGTTCATTGAAAACTTCTCTAAGATAGCAAAACCCATGACTGGTCTGCTAAAGAAGGAGAAGAAGTTTAATTGGACAGAAGCTTGTGAAACCAGCTTTCAGGAATTGAAAAAGAGACTTGTGTCAGCACCAGTGTTATGTTTGCCAGATCTTGAGAAAGATTTCCAAGTCTATTGTGATGCATCTCACCAAGGACTGGGGGGTGTACTAATGCAACAAGGTAAAGTTGTAGCCTATGCATCAAGGCAACTCAAAAATCATGAAGTAAATTATCCTACTCATGATCTAGAGTTGGCATCAGTTGTGCATGCACTAAAAACATGGAGGCATTATCTTATGGGAAAGCGTTGTGAAATGTTCACCGATCACAAGAGTTTGAAATATATTTTTACACAGAAAGAGCTCAACATGAGGCAAAGAAGATGGCTTGAACTTATCAAGGACTATGACTTAAGTTTGCAATACCATCCTGGAAAGGCAAATGTTGTAGCCGATGCATTAAGCCGCAAGGTTTATGTGAATGGCCTCAACAAAGGAGAGTTGTCGGAGGAGTTGTGTGCCCAATTTAGAGAGCTGAGACTCGAAATTGTGCCTGAAGGGTACCTTGCATCCTTGGAGGTGCAGCCCACACTAATGGATAGAATTCAAGAAGCCCAAAAGTTGGACAAAGAAATAGATGAAATCAAAAGTAAAGTTAGTGAAGGGAAGGCAAAAGGATTCCATGTAGATGAACAAGGAATCTTATGGTACGAAAAGCGTATCTGTGTTCCACAGGATCTGGAACTTAAGAAGTTGATCTTACGAGAAGCTCACAATTCACCATATTCAATTCACCCTGGCAACACCAAGATGTATATGGATGTTAAGGGAAGATTTTGGTGGAATAACCTAAAGAAAGATATAGCGGAACACATTGCTCTATGCGACGTGTGTAGTCGTGTAAAGGCAGAACATCAAAAACCGGCAGGACTATTGCAACCGCTACCAATACCTGATTGGAAATGGGATAAAATCGGTATGGATTTCATCACTGGACTGCCAAGGACTAGATCAGGATACGATTCCATATGGGTTATCGTTGATCGCTTGACAAAAGTGGCCCATTTCATACTAGTAAAGACCACTTATATAAGTGCAAAGTTAGCCAAGATTTACATGAATAGAATTGTATGTTTGCATGGGGTACCTAAGAGTATCCTATCTGACAGAGGGACTCAATTCACTTCACACTTTTGGCGACAACTTCACGAGTCACTGGGAACTCGGTTAGAATTCAGCACTACATTTCATCCGCAAACAGATGGGCAGACAGAAAGGACTATCAAATATTAGAGGATATGCTGAGAGCATGTGCGTTAGATTATGGATCCAGTTGGGATGAAAGTCTACCGTACACAGAGTTTTCTTACAATAACAGTTATCAGTCAAGCATAGAAATGGCTCCATTTGAATTCCTTTATGGAAGGAAGTGTACTACACCATTGCTATGGAATGGAGTAGGAGAAAGAAACTTGTTCGGGCCAGACCTAATCAAAGAGGCCGAGGAGAAAGTCAAGATGGTGAGAGATAGGCTAAAGGTAGCTCAATCTCGGCAAAAGAGCTATGCTGATCCAAAACATAGAGAGGTTACCTATGAGGTTGGTGATAGAGCTTATCTCAGGGTATCACCACTTCGTGGTGTGAAGAGATTTGGAATCAAAGGAAAACTAGCACCACGCTATGTAGGGCCTTTCAAGATTTTGAGTCGCAAAGGAGAAGTGGCATATGAGATAGAATTACCAGAATCTTTGTCAGCAGTTCATAATGTATTCCATGTCAGTCAGCTGAAAAAGTGTCACCCAGAGATGGAAGAAACATCGTTGAAAGACACTATACCATTGGAGGAAGTTCAGCTAGATAATGATCTCACTTATGAAGAGAAACCTATTAAGATTCTAGAGACCGCAGAAAGAATTACCCGTACCAAGACCATTAGATTCTGCAAAGTGCAGTGGAACCATCACACTAAATCAGAAGCAACCTAGGAGCGAGAGGATGAACTTCGGAGAGATCACCCTCACCTATTTGCTAGCCAACCCGAATCTTGAGGGTGAGATTCATCTTAAGGGGGTTAGATTTGTAACATCCCAAAATTTCATCTGAAGCCACTCATCCCCTAGGCTCCCCAATTGCTAGCTCAGACCACCGCCGTCTGAAGCCACTCCGGCGACGATTTCGGTGAGCTCCGACCACGACGCCTCCTTCTCTCTGTCCTACTTTGATTACCATATACTGGCGCGTGTTTTAAACCCAACCACGTGTTTTCTCTTGCCCCAGATCGACGACACGGACCAAGTCCGGCGAACTCCTCTGCCGCCACCGTCTGACGATTTTTCCGGTGAGGGCAAGGTTCCCGCCGCTCCTTTTTGGGCACTGCTAGACCGTGCAGAACCAGGCGCTTCCCCCTAACCCTTTTTCTTGTCTGCTCGTGTACCAGATCGACGCCACCGTCTCGTGGCCGTGACCTCTGCCGTCGACGCCACTCCGGCGAGGAATACTGAGCGCAGCGGAGCTCCCCTCTCTCCATCCCGACCAGCAACCAGATCGCCGAGACCACCGCAAGCCCTCAGTAAGACTACCTTTTCCCCTACCCCTCTAGAATCGCCGGAACGCCGCTCACTTGACGTGCCGCTGCCGCGCGCCGTCGCTGGCGTCGCCAGTCTCCGGCGAGACGTTTAGTAGCCGTTCAATCAAATCCTAGCGGATAGGATTAGATCACTAATCGAAAGGGTACGGGCTAATCAGATCCGTCCGTAGTCACTTAAGATCTGACGGCCCACAGCGATCGATCCGACCGAACCGGTACCAGCCAATGGAAAGCGCCACGACGCCAGGCTATTTTGTTTAAATAGAAAAATAGACAAATTTAGTATTTAACTTAGAAATTCAATAACTTTTTTTCCACAAATCAAAAAAATATAATTTTGGTGTCTATGGATTCAGAAAAATGAGACCTTTATTATGGAGGCATTGTTTCACACTTTTGCCTCTGAAAAATTGGAATTATAGGCAGAACCGTTTTAGGAGTATTTTGCTCACAAAAATTGTTCTCTAAATTATTTTTGAGTATTTCTTATGCATTTAGATGAGGTATTCTATCCTCAGTATTGTAGACTCTGTAAATTATAGAGTTGTGATCATATCATTGCATTTTGCATGCATTCATGTTTTTGTAATGTTTTATTGATTGAATTATTGTTGTTGTATTGATCTTGTGTAGATTGTGTGGATTGTGAAGTTTGTTGCTGTGAGGATTGTACCTATTCCCCTAGCTACCAAGGCAAGTGATATTTCATCCCATGTCCTATTATTTTCACTATTGCACTAGTTATATTTTGGTAGATCTTAACATGATAGAATTATTCCTATGTTACTATACTATGCTATGCTATCCTATAGATTATATCTTGGTAGTATCCCCTAGTTAAAGGACTTTGTATGCTAGAATGCTTAGCTATGCTAGTAGAATTTGTGGGTGGAAAATACATATCAAGATAGTATGGAAATATATTATTTTTGTTTGACTAAGAAAACAACTATTATTAATGAAACACCTGGGTGGATTGGGACTTGCTTGGATTATGTTGAGTGGTTACTCAGGGGCCATGTCTATGGTCAGCTGGTGTATCACACTTGTGGATGGCCACCCAGGAACAAAGAGATTGGAGACATTCTTGTCATGAAGCTTCCAGTGCAACCACATGGCATATGGGCTCTGCCTTGACCAACTAAGTTGCAAGAACTCAGCCAGACGGACAGAAGGTGGTAGATGTGATAGGATGGAACGCGTCCGTGGTGGTCTGAGGGATTGCTTCTGAAAGGTCTTGTCTCGATGCATGTCGAGTCTTGTGGGGAAAGTGCACCACCTCTCGAGAGGGTAAAACTAAGTACTTAGTCGTGTCCCCGGTTATGGACAACTTCTGAGCCTCAAGACAGTGAAGTAGTTCAATAATCTCCTCATCCAAATTTTCTCTAAGAAAAAAACTTGTGGGTGAACATGGGTAAATGTTCAGTGATGTCTATCATTGGTACCTTATAGCTTGAATGAAAAACTTCTTCAAAAACTATAAGTTAAACTAATTTTAGCAAAGCCAGCCATAACCCCACTTAGCCATATATTCATGTAGTGGTTGGATTATACTAAGTATCTTTGGTATCACTTGCCAATACAATTCCAAATGTATTGACCCTTGTGGCTGTAACTTATTATGTTGCAGGATACTCTGATGATGAGTAGGGTTGCGGGTCTACACTCGACATGCTTGCCTGTGGCACATGAAGACTAAAGACTCTATTATTATTATGCTATGTAATGTGAACTTGTGTCTTAGCCTTGGGCTAAGTGAGTTGTAAGAACCATTATACTCCTGGATGTGCGATGTAATAATGACCTTTGTTTCTGTGTACTACATCTTAAACTGTGGGTGCTAGCATTTCGATCCAGGGACTAGCACTGCAATCACAGGGATCTTACCTTATCATGGTGAGATCTTACAACTGGGTTGTTGCTATGCATGAAGAGTTGAATAACTTTGAGCGCAACAAGGTCTGGAAATTAGTAGAAAAGCCCAAGGATTGCCGCAATGTTATCGGCACAAAGTGGATCTTCAAGAATAAGCAAGATGAAATTGCACTGTTGTAAGGAACAAGGCAAGACTTGTGGCACAAGGCTATTCCCAAGTTGAGGGCATCGACTTCGGCGAGACTTATGCTCCAGTGGCTCGTCTTGAGTCCATCCGTATCTTTCTTGCTTATGCTGCTCATAATAATTTTAAATTACAGCAAATGGACGTTAAGAGTGCTTTTCTTAATGGTCCTCTACATGAGTTGGTATATGTAAAGCAACCCCTGGGATTTGAGTATCCTAACTTCCCGAACCATGTCTACAAACTCGATAAGGCTCTCTATGGCCTTAAATAAGCCCCACGTGCGTGGTATGAGCACCTTAAAGAGCTTTTGTTAGACCGTGGCTTCGAAGTTGGGCACATCGATCCCACTCTTTTTACTAAGAAGGTTAAGGGGGAGCTCTTTGTATGCCAACTATATGTAGACGACATTATATTTGGCTCTACTAATATAGCTTTTAATGATGAATTCTTGAAGCTTATGACTGAGAGGTTTGAGATGTCTATGATGAGTGAATTACGGTTCTTTGTTGGATTTGAGATCAAACAACTTAGAGAATGAACCTTCATAAATCAAGCAAAATACATCCAAGACATGCTCAAGAGATTCAAGATGACGGATCTTAATGACGTCGCCACACCGATGCAAACAAAGTGTCACCTGGAACTTAATCCCCATGGTAAAGATGTGGACCAAAAGGTATACCGGTCCATGATCGGCTCTCTCCTTTACCTCTGCGCATCTAGACCCGATATTCTGTTGAGTGTAGGGGTGTGTGCAAGGTATCAAGCATCTCCTAAAGAAAGCCACTTAGTGGCGGTCAAGAGGATCTTCCAATATTTGGTTCATTCCATTAATTTTGGTCTATGGTATCCCAAGGGCTCCAATTTCTCTCTATGTGGCTATACTGATTTAGATTGGGCTGGTGATAAGGATGATCAGAAATCAACTTCTGGAGCTTGTCAATTCTTTGGAAGAACTTTAGTATGTTGGTCTTCTAAAAAGCAGAATTATATATCGCTCTCCACCGCTGAAGCTGAATATGTGGCTGCTTCTAGTGCATGTACTCAATTACTATGGATGAGGCAAACTTTAAATGAATACGGGGTCAATTGTGACAAAGTGCCTCTTTTATGCGATAATGAAAGTGCCATCAAAATTGCGTACAATCCGGTGCAGCACACAAGGACAAAGCATATTGAGATTTGGAATCACTTTATTCAGGACCATGTTGCTCATGGTGATAGTGATCTATCTTTTGTGAGCACGAAGAACCAACTTGCGGATATTTTCACGAAGGCACTTGATGAAGCACAGTTTTGTTACTTGCGGAATGAGCTAAATATCGTTGATTCCAGGAGCTTGTCTTGATTACCCGTGCACTCACTCTTATATATCTTCCTTATTTGGTCTAGGTGTGGGCATGGATATAGGAGGAGTGTGGTCCTAATTAATTGGGCTAACCCTCCCCCCATAATGCCGAAAGCAAGTCAAATCATTTCTCTTAATATCATTTTGTGATATGTGAGTTTATTGATGAGTATTGGTCATGAACCCAAGATATATTTTTGTGGTGTCATACCATGCACTCCAACAAGGTGGCTTTGGCCACCACCCTCTTCCATGAGAAGAGTTGGTTTTCTGTGTATCTTATTGGTTGTTTTTGTTCATCTCGTGTTCTTATGGAAACCAGACTCAATTTTGGCTTTTAGATGATTTGATTCTTGCAATCTTGAGTGTGTAGTACCATCTCAACTTGGTTTTCTCGTCCCAAGCCTCTCTCTACCCCTAAAACCATCTACTCTAGCACACAAGTCCTTCGTTCACACTTGTGGGGGTTTTGTTTGGGGACGCGCGAGCCTGAATCTGTGTGTAACAGAAATTCAAATTTTAGGCCGGATAATCCGGCCCTAGTAGCTGCAGTCTATTTAGGGTTGGCGTCGGGGGAAGGGCTCATAACGAGCAGCACTTCTCCCCGACCCCCACCCTCTCCCCAGCCGCTGCCTACCGCCCCCACCCTCCCTAGAGCCTCTCCGGCCGCCGGATTCTCCGGACCTCTCCGGATCTTCTTCTCCGTGCCTCCGGGTACCTTCTGCTCCGCGTTCTTCCTCCAGTGAGTGAGGGTAACTCCCTCTCTCCCCATCTTTGGCTTGATGTGTCACTTGTTGGATGGAACGTGGTCTAGAAGGTTGTTGTTTCATGTAGAGATTGTAGTCTTGCAGTACATAGGCCTGATCTACATTTTTGCATCCAATCTAGGCAGATCTGAAAATTTCTGCCAGGACTGGATTATCTGCCCCTAGCCAGGCTGGATAATCCGGCCTGACAGAGTCAAAAATGCTTTAGATGTTTTATGGATTGTGTGCATGCCGTATGTTTGGGCTATGGACTGTTTGCCTACAATTTCTATATTCTCTCTCGGACTTGTGTGTGTTCTTATATCCATCTTTTTGTTTTCACAGGTGATTCCGGTGCTCCCCAGACCTACAAGCGTCGTCCTCGTGGTCACTTCTTTCGGGACAACGGTGAGGGTAACATAGTGGACAAGGTTGAGCTGATGAGAAGGAAGAACAAGGCTGAACGGATGGCTGAACAGGCAAAGAGGGATAGGACCAGGAAGTGTGTGTCCAAGAGGAAGGGCAAAGAGCCCAAGATTGACTATAAGAAGATGGATGATGTTTCTTACTCTTCCATTTGTCACCATGATTTGTTTGCAAAATTAGCGCAAGATACTGAGTTGGGTGACTCTTGTTTTTGGTGTGCTGAACAAAAGGGTATATATGAAGATGTTTATGCTCGGCAGAAGATTCAGCCTATGCACCCTCTGATTATTGTTGAGGCCTTGGAAAAGCCTCACCTTGTTGATGCCATGTATGTGACTGAGAGGATGGGGCTGCACCATCTCATGGCCCTTCAATGCTCCTATGACTATGATATTGTGAAGCGGTTCTTCTCCGCCTTGGTTATTTGTGGTGATGAGCACCGCACCATGAAATGGATGAATCGTGATAGGCCTATGCAAGCTGATTTTTGTGTTTTTGCTGGGGTGCTTGAATATTCCTTTCGCAACAGGGATCGTGGTAGTAGCCACCGTATCATCACCCAACTCAAGCCCAATAAAGATGCAGTCCTCTCTCCATGCATGGTTGACAATGGTATTGTGGGTTACTTTGCTGGTCTCTCTCCTTTGTATGCTACCTTGGTGGGTCTCTTTTGTGATTCTATCCCCCCAAGTGGCGGAAACAATGATAGTATCCATGGTCACTTGGTTCAGCTGCTTGCCTTTTCTCATGAGGTTGCATCTTGTGAGGATGAGTCCGTTAACTACAGGCTGGATGTGATGGGTTTCATTTACCATGAGTTGACTGATGCCATGTTCAACAGGCTATCCATCCCATGTGCACCATACATTCTGATGTTGATCAGGCACCTTCTCCCCACTGAAGAGTTTAACATCAATGTAGAGCACAAGGCAAAGAAGATCTACAACAAGGTTAGGAAGACCTCACACCCATCTTCGGCTCCTGAGGGTCTCATGAGGGATGCTCGTGCCAGTGCTCGTAGGACCCCGGTGCCTCCTATTGCTCGTGAGATCAAGCAGCTCAATTGGTTCCAGCAGAACATTCTTTGCATGGCGGTGGACACTCGCAAGGGACAGTATGAGGCGTACAAGCAGCGTCACGAGATGACCCACACTCAGCAGGTCATTCTTCACCATGTGTCCGGAGCTTCAGGCAATCCCCCTACTCCTACTACTCCTACACCATATGCTCGGTGGAACTCTTCTTCTGGGCTCAACTATGGGGAGCTTGAGCGTCACTTGTTTCCTTCTGCGGTCACTGCTGATGATGAGGAGGAAGACACCGAGGAGCTTGAGGATGAGGATGAACACGGGGAAGAGGACGACGATGATGACTTCGAGTGATCCCTTGGGACGCTAGCATCGCTCTTCTTCCTTTTTGGCGTCTTGATGCCAAAGTAGGAGAAGCAGTTATATTAGGTCTTGGTGGATTTGCATGGGTCGGGCGCAAGCATTTGCTCTTCATCTTTTCGGTCTTTCTCTCGCTTGTGCCCATTTAGCGTTGAACTTCTATTTGTGCTTTGCTTTGTATGAGACTATGTTTATGTGTGGCTCTGGATTTATATTGTGGTTTATCCATGTGGATTCATCTATCATATTGGCTATATTGGATATCTATATCGAGGAAGGCGCTCATTATGGCTATCATTGGATATTCTTATAATATATTGAAGACACCTTTATCTCTCTCATGGTGGTATGAATATTTGTGCCTATGTTCCAATGAAATAGACTTGTACCTTCTTGTGTGTATTTGTAATCAAATGCAAATTTTACTATGCACTCATTTAGGGGGAGACTGTTTCATTCGTTAATTTTGTTTTGTTTTGAGAGCTATCTTGCAAATCCCAGTATTGTCATCTAACACCAAAAAGGGGTAGATTGAAAGAACATTTCATGGCTCCCTAGGTTTTGTGTATTAGAATACAATACCGTGGAGTTTTCTCATGTGTGTTAAGTGTGCATGGAGGTGTTTTTGATGTTTGGGGGCCGGATAATCCGGCCTGACCCTCTTGGCCAGGGCTGGCTCGATACATGTCTATGTCCGGGGGCGGATTATTCCCCGGACAATCGAAAGTTGGGCGGATTTTCTCTCCCAGCCAGATAATCCGCCCCCCCAAGTGGAGCGCAAAGGGAGGCTCGGAGCGTGTCTCTGTCTGGGGGCAGATTTCCCCCGGACAGTCCGGCGCGGGGCGGACTTTCTTCCCGGCCGGATAATCCGGCTCTCCCCTTGGGCCGGATAATCCGACCCCTAGGAAAAGAGCAAAGGCAGGCCACGGCACGAGTCTCTGTCCGGGGGCGGATTTTCCCCCGGACAGTCTGAGGCAGGGGCGAAGTTTTCCCCAGGCCGGATAATCCGGCCCTCACTTAGGCCGGATAATCCGGCCCCAAATGTCTCCAACGGCTCCATCTGGACCGGGGGTATAAAAGACACATCTTCCTCTCCGGTTAGATCTCTTGGTTCATTCGACAAAGATTAGATCTGGTGAAAAAACTCTCTCCCTAGATCGCACTTCAACCACCTGAAAGCTTTGATCTTGGGTGGAATTGAAGGAGGATACATCACTCATCGCCATCACGAATCAAGCGCTTCAACTCCTCTCCATTCATTTGGATAATTCCCGATCTAGTATTCTCGTTGATTTCTAGATCTTGTGCCTTATTATTGATAATAATTGTTCTTGTGGCAGCTTGTTGTCACTACGGGAGCCTCCATTTCGGTTGTGGAGTTATGTCCCGTTAGTTGTGTAAAGGCGTCGGTTCCCGCCTCGAAGGGATCCAATAGTGGAAATGTGGATCAGGCATTTGGTGGCGAGATCCATCGGAGAACTAGGTGAGGCCTATTGTGGCGTGGTGGTCTTAGTACCTCCCACCCCTCCAATACAGATGTACTTCCCTTAACAAGGAAGGAACTACGGTAAAACAAATCATGTGTCTCCGCGTGCTCCATCACAGTTTCCTCGTTCCTCACTTTACTCGCATTTACTCGCTAGTAGTTAGGTTTGCATATAGGGAAATTCTACATAGTAGTACATTTAGAGAATTTACCTTTTGTGTCAAGCCTAAAATTGAAAAAGCATTAAAATTTGAAGTAGCACCTATTTACCCCCCCCCCCTCTAGGTGCCCATATGATCCATTTCAGCAGGGACCAATTTCATGCATAATTTCTTTGTAAATCTCATAAGGAATATCACTTGAACTTGCACCAATATCACATAAACAATAATAGCAATGATCACCAATTCTAAAAGAGAGCACAGGGACACTAGCTTTCCTAGTTCTACTAGGATGTGAAACAATATTAGAAGCATCCTCACAAAACATAATGTGTCCATCTTCTACACTTTCAGTAACCATGTCTTTCACAATTGCTACTACAGGTTCAATGTTTATTTGGTCATCGGGTTTTACAGCTTTCTTTGTACTTTTGTTAACCATGCTAGTTATCATAGAATTCTCCTTTACTTTAACAGGGAAAGTTATTTTCTCAATGTAAGGTTCAGGTAAAATACGATCAATAGTGTAAACTTCAGTATTTCTAGTAGGAACACAATAAACAATATGCTTATATGGTGCATGATACTTGTTCCATTCCTTTTTGGGGATTTCAATATAAGAGGCAAAAGCCTTTAAACAATTTGCAAGAACTTGAGAATCAAGACCATAAGCAACACTAATATTATGAAAGTCAGTAGTTCCCATAAAAGATTTAATGCATTTATAATCATAATTTATACCTGACTTTCTTCCTTTATCATTCTCCCATGCTTCAGCATTGTCTTGAATATGATTTAGAAGATCCCATTTAGCTTCTTCTTCCATACGTGTAAATGATCCAGCACAAGAAGCATCCAATAAATCCTTATCATGAAGAGAAAGCCTTGCATAAAAGTTACTGATAATAATATTATTAGGGAGCTCATGAATAGGACATTTGAGCATTAGTAACTTCAATCTCCCCCAAGCTTGGGTGGTACTCTCTCCATCTTGAGGCCAAAAGTTATATATTTGATTCCGATTTTTATGAATCTCACTGGGAGGATAAAATTTGGAATAAAAGAGAGGTACAATTTCCTCCCATTCAAGAGATTAGCCATTCTTTAGCATCTCAAACCATTCCTCAACTCTGCCTTGCAATGATAACAAGAATAACTTTCTCTTAACTTGATCTATTGTAATACCTGCACACTTGAACAATCCGCATAATTCGTGTATAAAGAGCAAATGATCACCGGGATGGACAGTTCCATCTCCAAAATAGTAGTTATCCATAACACGATCAATAATTTTTGTAGGTATCTTGAAAGGATCGATTTTAGTAGGTGGTGGTTCATCTACTACCTTAGCAGTGGTAGTAGCATTATGAAATAAGAAACTAAGTGAATTATCCATATTGAAATAAAGAAACCAACAGAAATAAACAATACTCACAGTAGAAGTTTCCTTTACCAGTTCCACTCTTCAATAGCGCTTCACTCCCCAGCAATGGTGCCAGGAAATAGTCTTGATGACCCAAAAGTATAGGGGGTGTATCGAAATATTTTCGATAAGTAAGAGTGTCGAACCCAACGAGGAGCAGAAGGTGTTGACAAGTGGTTTGGATCAGGAATCCTCTACAAATATTTAGCAAACGGATATTTAGGGTTTTTTGATAATGCAGATAAATAAAGTACGAGTAAATAAAGACAATAATAATAATTGCAGCAAGTGGCCGAATCCTTTCTTTAGCAAAGGACAAGCCGGTTGTATTACTTAAGATGACCAAACGTTCTCGAGGACACATGGGAATATCGTCAAGCGCTTTCGCTTCATATAGTTGATTAATCTTCTTTGGTTGGACAAGTGTTGTGTGGGTGAACCTATGCTAATGTACTGACCTTCCTAGGACTAATATATACTTGTGCTTTTACCCCTTGCAAGCATCCGTAATAATAAGAAAGTAATTAAGATAAAAACCTAACCATAGTCTTAAACTTTGAGATCCTACACTCCCTTATGCAAAGGTTTCCTAACGGGGGTTCAGGTTTCTGTCACTCCGGCAACCCCACGATTAGTAGCCAAATACACAATGCATTCCCCTAGGCCCATAAAGGTGAAGTATCATGTAGTCGACGTTCACATGACACCACTAGAAGAATAACACCACAACTTAAATATCAAACCATTCAATCTTTCTCAACACAATTCCACTACTAAGAGCATGACTTCTCCCATGTCCTCAAGAACTAAACGAACTACTCACGAGAAATCATATGGATCAAGATCAGAGATGAAATAATGATAACTAACAATCTGAACATCAACAATAATTCAATGGTTCCACTCAATAGCATCAACTACAACAAGTAATCAACACTGGGAAAGTTTCCCCTAAAAACTATGCAAGATTCAACCCAATTGTTACAGCGGTACGAAGTGGTGGTGATGGTGCTGGTGGAGATGATGATGATGATCCCGATGAACTCTAGCTTGATGACGGTGTTGATGTCGACAATCTCCCCTTTCCGGGAAGGAATTTCTCCGGTAGATTTCTGCCTGCTGGAGAGTTCTTTCTCTGTCTGTAATTTCCACCCCACAGAGGCGGCGGGACCTTTCTATGGTCTCTCCCTAGTCTTAGGGTTTCGAGGGGATTATATATGATAAATGGTGATGCTGGAGGTGGACCAGGGTGGCCACGCCACCTGGTGGCGCGGCCAGTGGTGGCCCGTGCCAGGAGGTGGTGTGGGCCCCCTGTGGCCCATCTCCACTTCCCCTTCTGGCCTCCTTCATCTTCTGGAAAAATAGGAATTTTCGTATATTTTCTGGGATTTTCTGATCTTCGCCAATTTTGCACCTGGACAGTGCCTTTTCCATCAGAATCCCGACTTCAGTGGTTCATCCTCCAAAAGTCATCAACCATGCATAAATAGATGAAATAACATAAGTATCATCTCTTAATATGAAATATATCAATGAATAATAGTAAATTATGATATAGAATAGTGATGCAAAATGGACGTATCAGGCATCACACAACTCTCGCGTAGAGCACCTTGAGGGTTCCCACTCAATAGACCATGGCTTGGCGGCTGGTAGAGGAAGTGTCCTTGCTCTTTCCCATGGCAATGAAGTTGTAGGAGATTATGCACAAGAAGATAAGTGCAGAAGCAAGGACACCAATGATGCAGAACGAGATGGAGCACAAGCAAGAAGAAGACTAGCGGCAGAGGAGGGGATGAGCAGTAAAAAACTCACCCCTCGGCTCTTATAAAGCAATCATCATAGGTCCAGGACCATTGGATCCAGAAGATGTGGCGTCGTGATGAAACCTAAGGACATCACATGTCCAGAGTTAGAAAGGGATCAGCCATAATGAGAATTAATTATTGTGGTAATTTAAGAAAAAACCATGCAGTGCCTTGATTCTCGTGCGAATGTGGGGTTGTATTGTTAAACTCACCGCTGACATGGACCCCACGCATCATCAGCCTGCGTCATGGTCCCACCATTGAAACTTCCCATCGAGAGCACTGGAACGTGACTAAGGCACACCATTATCATCAGCAATGACGTCAGGGAAAGCAATGGAAAAACTTTGGATGCATTAAACAAAGAAGCCGAGAAAGTAACTTCAAGACCGGAGTCGAAGTAAATTCCTCAGATGAAAGACTTGAGCCTACACTTGAATACAAATATTCGACTTTGGCCTCGAGGGATACTCCCATCGGGAGCGCTGACCGCGCACCCGATATAATACTCGAAAAAGAAGACCTAAGCTGGAAAATTTCCTCGGATGATGAAGAATTGAGCCTACACTCAAATACAAATATCCGACTATAGCCTCAGAGGCTACTACCCTTGGGTGCTGGCCGTGCACCCGATAGAATACAAGTAAAATTTCTCCAGATGGAGATGATGAACCTATGAGTATTACACAAGTGTATCCTCGAACGATTACTCCCATCAGGAGTGCTAAACAAAAATAAACAAACAAGCTGACAACTTTAGCAATTCCAATAGCCAAACAAGGCAGTCGATAAAATATCAGAAATCCTTAGACCGCGTCCACCGCGATAGCATGTCTGAATCTCGTGTCTCTCGACATGAAGGTAAGACCCCTGAATCCATCCTGTGAGGCCTAGTAATCGCACACAAATGCGCTTTGCTAGTTATTATTTGTATCCATGATACGATGAAAAATCCCAACGGATGCGTTGGGTACCCACAAAACATGAGCCTGGAATTCAGTACTCGATAAGACCTCCGTGGCACGAACTAAATTACGCTAGTACATACCGAATTCAAGTTCAGGGACTCGAGTTTGAAGTAGGTTCACAATGTATTTACCCAAGATAAATTAACTAGTTCCCGTTCCGTCAGATGCATCAGACTTTTGTAACCAAAATCTCTATGGAAAAAATATTTATGAATAAAAAGTTTGCTCGAATAAATCTTTAGGTCCAAACATCGAAAATGTCTTTGGGACTCAACCCGAATCTACAATTCTGATGGAGTCTCGTGGGCTACTGACATGGGTATGACTTATCGGGTTCCCATAGTTGGTATACCTGGTACATATACTTAGAGTACTACCCAATGCCCACAAGTAAATGAGGAGTCCTGGTACCATCTGAAGCCTAGGAAGCATGCGTGTTGGTCAAGACAGAAATACGAACTGACATAGTCGGGCAGCTGTAATCAAATTTGTAACCTATCCGTATTGTACTCTAAGACCTAGCCCCTCATATAAGGGCTGGGAGGAGCCGATGGAGAGGGCACCATAGCTTTAAGTTGACACAACCAGCCATGAGTTAGATTGCATCTAGCAAATTAGCGACTTTGTAATCATCTCCTTGCAATAAAGCTCAGACATGATATGACTCCCTGTAGCATCCTAATTGTCTAACAATTGTAATGCTACTTGGTCTAGTAAGATAATGGCTACTCCTTACATATAATTGTTGCATCATAATTATATCATGCTCATGTCATCATGCCACCTTGCACTTGAGCATCATATAAAACCCTTCTTCTTTTGGTTCTTCTCTCATATGCATTATTAATTGTATTTGCCTCTTGATATTGTATTTGGTTATTGATATTGTTTAAATGCCCAAGTTGAGTTGGGGGCATATCTTTTATTCAACTCCATCACTTTTCTTTTCACCACCTTATAATTCCACCATCCCATTAAACCATGAGCTTGTATTTCTTTTCTTTTGAATTTACTATTAGCTCATGTGAATGGGGTGGATCTAATTCTAACATTTCTTTTGCTTGGCCTTTACTCCACTTCTTGTGAATGCATAAGAATAATGCCATATCATTGTTATTATTTTCACAAAATTAAACATGGCATTTAAGTATCATGCATGGGCCATGCAAGAGTACCACCACCTTTATCCCATTTGTTTCTCTTTGTTTTTAGTGGGTCTTCCTTTTGTGAGATTATCTCCATCTCTCTCCACCATCCCCATGTGCCCAACCAAAAACCCTTTTCCCTCCATCATGCATGTTCATATGGGGTCTTCTTTTTATTTATTTTAAAGCCCCACCTCTCCCTCTCTTTTCTTGAGTTTATCTTCCCCTCACCTTGGGCTCCACTACAAAACCCTCCCCTCTCCATCTCCTTCCCCTTTAATTAAAATTGGCAAAATTTATAAAAAGGTTCATTTTTATGAGCTTGCTTAAATCTGCAACAAAACAAAGACAAAACAATTAATTAAAAATAAAAAAAAGAGAAATAGCAAGAGAAGCCTCACCAGCAGCCCAGCAGCAGGGCCAGTGCAGCAGCCAGCGACGCAGCTTTTCCCGGCCCATTCCCCTAGCCGTAGCCCATACCCCTTCATCCTCCGTCACTGTTCTTCTCCCCCGGCGCCTCACGCCGTTTTCTCCTTCTTCCTCTCTGCGCGCAGACGGTAGCGGGCAGGTGGCCGTCGGCCGTTATCTGCGTCACCACCCCTCCCTCTTATCCTCGCCCCAAGCCGCGTCTATTCCGAACCCTAGCTTCCCTTCCCGTTCCCCGCTCCCTCTCCGCCGCCAGATAGAGTCCCTGCAGCTCGCCGGACGCGCGCCGCAGCCGCCGGAGTCCGAGCTTCCAGTACCGCTTCTTCCACGATGACCCGTTCCTCCTCTCGCTCCAGCGACGCCACGGGCAGCATCCTGGTGAGCTCCTCATTCTCCTGGACATCGTCTTCCACCTTCCGTGCCCGGTAGCCACGCGCGCCTGCAGTAGCAGCAGCACGCCCTCGCCAGCCTCTGTTCCCACCGGAGCCCCGAGCTCTGCTGTCCCCCTCTCGAGAAGCCCCCTAAACGGAAGTTGCGGAGCGATGCACTCTCTAGGTTTTTCGCTTTCGCGTCGCCCCGTTTCAGCTGGCCGTTTCGCCGGAATCCTCCCCGCCAGTCGCGCCGCCAGCCGGGATCTTCTTTGTTAGTTCGCCGACCGACACCGCCCGTTCGTCAGTTTACAGCAACAGCAGCAGACACCGCGCGCGTCGCTTTTTGCGTCCAGATCTCGGACAATGAGATCCATCGTTGCGGAAATCTCCTTAACAAAAGATTTAGAGTTTTGTCCCCTCTACAACTTTGGTTTTTGCTGCGATGCAAAATACCCAACAGAGCCGACGCCACCGTCGACGGAAGATGGTCGGAGCCGCCACCGGCACGGCCCGATTCCTTCAGAGAGCAGCAGCAGCCAGCGCCGTTGTACAGTTTAGCCCCCGCCTTTCGAATAAACCAACCCACAGTCCCGCTGTTAGCCTCTAACCCCACACGACAGCGGCCGTTGGATCTTCACAAAAAGGCCCCCCGCAAACCTGTGTTTCACGCCCGCGCCTCCCCGGATCGGCCGCGTGGCAAGCTCTGGCTGGGTCGCGCGCGCGGTGGCCCCGCCGGACGTCGGACCCACCTGTCAGCCGCACCGGCTAACTTACCCTGCGGTGGCAAAAGTCCTCGCGCCAATCTCGCCGCGTCTCCTGTGCTGAAGCCGCGGTTGGCCCACTGTCAGCCGCTGTGGCTAGGTTTGGCTGAGTGCAAAGAGTATTTTCCGTTTATCTGTTTTATTAAACATTTCCAGAAATTGTTCAAATTCAAATTTAAATCAGATTTTAATAACTTTTAAATTATAAATCCAAATAATACAAGTAATATATGTTTTTGAATCAGAAAAATGTGAGGATTTCAAATATGCCATTCAAAATAATGTTTGAACACTTTAAAATTTCGAGATGATTAAAATTACAATAAAATTCCCTTTTCCTTAATTAATTAATAACTTTAATTCTACAACTCCAAATTTGACAAATAATATGTCTAAATCGATCAGCGCGACGAGCCCGTTCTATCTATGCAGTCCTTGTTCTGAATTTAAGCATGTATCATGTTATTATTAACAATCTGAACTGTTTATGACAATAAAACTGGGTTAAATAAATAATAAAATGCTTTATTTCTTGTATCCACACCTCACCTTTGCCATGCTACTTTAATGCCATGTAAATTGTGCATCATTCATCATGGCATGCTTGTTTGCTTGTCGCACTTTAATTCATATGCTTGCGCACTTTATTTATGTTGGCCCTTGTTTGTTTGGTTCTTCTTCGAATAGACGCCCAGCAGGAGAATTATCAGGAATCACAGGAGTACTACCCAGATCCATCTCTCGCTTCAACTGAGCTGCCAGGCAAGCACTACCGCATGCTTGCATACATACAGTACCTATTGCCTCTATCTTATTCTTGCATCATTGAGTTGCGATTGCATTAAATTGAATCCCAAGTACTGCATAGCCTTTATTTTAAACCCCACCGAAGCTTGTTCCTCCATCCCATGAGCCATTACTACAGGAGTTGATTGAGCCATGCGAGTCGTAGAAAAGCATGTGTAGGGTATGTGAGAGTCTGATGAATAACGAGGTACCTAAGCAACATAACCTGAGTAGTAATGGGATAACTAATGAAAGAGGCACCGGTGAGCAATATCTACTATTTGGTTTTTCGTGCTCACTTGTGTCTCGTAGGACCCCGAGTTCTTGATTCCTGTTCCTTGACTATTCGCACTATCCACATCCGGGAGGCCTTATGGACCCCCCTGAGCCAGAGCTTGATTCATTCTTATTTCTTGGGGCCACAATTAGTTTGGGGCTTTATTACTATCCTGTACTTATGCCATGTTACTGTTTTATTTAAGATTGTGCGAGGAGCACCTGTACTGTTTTGGATCGTAACACGTTTTCGCTGTATCGACAAGCCCAGTCACATTTTTGGGTTCCCAGTCGTTTACCGCCGTCCACACAAACCTTGGGTCCGCCTCGGAGCCGGCCAACTTCGTTGCGGGTAGCTTAATGGGGTGGCCCCTTGAAATATTTCTGAATCCTGTGATCGTTTTGTCGTGAATGCCTTGTTCGGTTTTGAGTTGGTTTTTCCGAGGTTGATCGAGTGTGTGTTGCTATTCGTGCACCCCTGCAGGGTAAATCTTTCTAAAAGCCGTGTCCGCGGTTATGGACGACTTGGAGCACAGTTTCTCGATCATAGACAAGTATAACTAAAGTACCGCTTTTAAATTGACTAAGTACTTGACTAGTAAATAGTGCAATACTCATGGAATGGTTAATAACACTGCCAACGGATGATGGGGGTTGTTCGTCCGCTTCCTCGTTGGTAAGCGAGGAGGAGGATGGATCTGTTAAATATGCTGTTATAACTGTTGTTCTTAATTCACGGACATCCGTCTATCATTGGTTAGGCGGATGGTTAGCGAGTATCTGTAGAATTGTTAGGTATTATCTTTTGCTGCAATTGCGTCATCCCAGGTTGTGTCCCCTTTAGCTGCATAAAGACTTGCTGAGTACCCCTAGGGTCTCACACGATAAATTGTTTGATTCATATGAACAGGTGTACCCGCAAGATGGATACTGGGTGGAAGAGACAAATGATGTTGGCAACGATCATCGGTGTAGAGATTCCGGGAACGGGGATCCGTGAGATCTGTGGGCAAGATGTGTTTATTTATGGGGCATCTTATGCCGATTTTCTTCTTATCCGTAATCGGATCTTGTTTTCCGCTTCCGCCTGATACTCTGATGTGTGTTGTATGAGGAGCTATCCTAAATTATTATCTCTATCTAGGATATTTGAATCTTGCCGTATGGTGTTGCAATATTTCTATTTCTTTTAGATGGAATGGCTCTGAGGATTGTTGTATGTGGCTTGCATACATACTCATTTGTGTATGTAGTTGATCCCTTCGCCTGCCGATTACGCCGCTCGTTCTTGTCCCGATGTTCTGAAAGTGGTTAGGACGGCCGAAAGGTCTACCGTGAGTGGCCCTGGGCCCCACCGTACTATTTTAACCACTTTCGTTCATCCAGGCATGTAACTAAGAGCGTAATTCACCGAGGTAGTTACACTCCCTTGTTTGTATGGAAGGCCGATGAAATCACCAGCACTCTCGTTTCCGTCAAACCAGGTCCATAACTATGGACATTGTCGAGGTTACCCTTCATCACCTCCGACAAGACAAACTTTATCTTGTTTCCCTAAGTGATTCCATAAATGAAGTTGATCCCTCGTCTAATGTGAATGTTAGTACCAAGCGTAAGCACGATAATGATGAGGCTTCTTTGAAATTATCGCACTATCATTTGGGCCATATTTTGAGGGGGAGAATCGAGTGTCTTATTAAGGAGAAGGTTCTCCATCCTTTGGTTTTCTCATATGCAGATCTAGATCATTGTATTGATTGCATCAAAGAGAAATATGCTAAGAGAATCAAGAAAGATGCAAATCGAAGCACGGGAGTTTTATAAATTGTTCATACAGATATATGTGGTCCGTTTAATGTGAAATTAGTGGATGGTTTTGATTCTTTCATAACATTCACTGATGACTTCTCCCGCTATGGATACATCTATCCTATAAGAGAAAGATCCGAGGCATTACAAAAGTACAAAATATTTAAAGCTAAAGTTGAGAATCAAGTTGGTCAAAAGATCAAAGTTGTAAGGTCTGATCGTGGTGCTGAATACTACGGAAGACACACTTATTATGACCAAAATCCTGGACCTTTTGCTAATTTCCTACAGGAAAATGGTATTGTAGCCCAGTATTTAGCACCGGGCGAACCTCAGCAAAATGGAGTCGATGAAAGGAAGAATCATACTCTTATGGACATGGTACGAAGTATGTTACACTTTGCTGCTTGGTTTATGGATAGAAGCTCTAAAGACAACTGCACATATTCTTAATAACGTCCCTAGCAAATCGGTGTTGAAAACACCATATGAATTATGGACTAGGAGAAAACCAACCCTGAGTTATTTGAATGTGTGGGGATGTCCTGCTGAGGCAAGAGTTTTCAATCAATTATGGGAAAGTTAGACCCCAAGAGAGTCAGCTGCCATTTCATTGGTTATCCTGACAAATCTAAGGCATATCATTTCTATTATCCAAAGCAATTCACTAAGTTTGTTGAAAAAAGACACACTATGTTCTTGGAAAGTGATATGATGCGGGGACCATGACTCCTAGGGAAATAGCCTTAGAGGAGAAGCGGGAATATGTCTCGATACCTACGATCCAAGAGCTAGTGTTTCCTATTCATGTTGAGGTTACACCTCCAGTTGAGAGGACTAGTAATGCTACACCTGCTGAGATACCTGTAACTCCTTCAGAGTCCATACCTAATGATACTTATATGGAATATCATCATCCTAAACTTGTGGTTGATGTACCAAATAATAATCCTCTCAGAAGGTCAAAGTGGGCTAGAAAGTCTAATATTCCTGATGATTGTGTCACTTATATGAGTGAGGATATGAACAAGTCGATGTTGGATGATGATCCCACCTTATTTAAGGAATCCATACAAAGTGATCATTCATTAGAATGGCTTGATTCTATGAAATATGAAATGAAGTCCATGAGCATTAATGGTGTATGTGACTTAGTAGAAATTCCTGAAGGAGCCAAAACTTTGGGCAGTAGATGGGTCTATAAGACCAAACGTGACTCTAAAGGTTATATCGAAAGGTTTAAAGCAAGGCTTGTGTCTAAAGGCTTAACTCAAATATAATGTATTGATTATAATGATACTTTTTACCTATCTCTTATAAGGACTCATTTAGAATTATTATGGCACTCATGGCTCATTATGACCTAGAGTTGCATCGGATGGATGTCAAAATGACATTTCTGAATGGTGACTTACATCAGGATGTTTACATGGCTCAGTCTGAAGGTTTTGTTATGGAAGGAAAGGAACATTTAGGATGTCAACTTAAGAAATCCATTTATGGATTAAAGCCTTCTTCAAGGCAATGGTACTTCAAGTTTGATCAAGTCATAAAGAATTTCAGTTTCAAAGAGAATCAAGTGGACAATTGCATTTATGTGAAGTTCAGGGGGAGCAGCTCTGTCTTTCTGATACTATATGTTGATGACATATTCTTATCTAGTAGCGATAAGAATATGCTACCGGAGACTAAAAAGTTTCCCTCTTCATAGTTCGATATGAAAGATCTCTGTGAAGCCTCTTATGTCTTAGGCATTCAAATTCACCGAGATAGATCCAGAGGAATCTTGGGGTTGTGTCACAAAGAGAATATATTGATAAGGTACTCAAAAAGTACAATTTGCATAAGTGCTCAGCCTCGCTTGATCCTATTGTCAAGGGCGATAAGATTGGGACTTTCTAGTGCCCAAGTAATGATTATGAATCTACCCAGATGATGTCAGTTACTTATGCCTCAATTATTGGAAGTATGATATATGCACAAGTGTGCACTCGCCCAGATTTAGCATTCATAACCAGGATGCTTGGTAGATATCAGTCTAATCCAAGGTTGTATCACTAGAAGGCTGCTAAGAAAGCCTTGTGTTATTTGCAAGGCACTAAAGGCCTCATGCTCACATGTAAGAGAATTGATAACCTTGAGGTGGTGGGTTATTCATATGCTGATTTTGCAGGGGGTGTTAACACTAAGAAATACACATCAAGATATATATTCACCCTTGCATAAGGAGCTCTTTCTTGGAAAAGCACCAATCAAAGTGTTACTGCACCATCAACAATGCAGACAAAGTTTGTGACATGTTATGAGGCAAGCAGGCATGCACTATGTCCAAAGAACTTTATCCTGAGTTTAAGGGTGATTGACAGTATATCTGAGCCACTCACTCTTTACTGCGATAATCAACCCGTAGTGATCTACTCGAGTAACAAGTCAAGTGGTGCTTCCAAACACATTGACATCAAGTATCATGTTGTGAAAGATTGAATCCAGGATTAGATGATAATTATTAAGCATATAAGAACTAGCACAATGTTAGTGGATCCACTCACAAAAGGCTTGCCACCTAGTGTGTTTAAAGAGCATGTTTCTAGCATGGGATTGGTAAAAAGCTTTTGATCCTAAATTGGGACCATTCTGAGACCATGTCCCCATAATTCTAAGAAGGGTTTATTCTCTTCGATGTAATGATGTATTGTAGTCAATTATTTCAATGGTACGTAACTAACCATTGTAATTTATTGTCTCTGTATAAGTTTCAACAAAGAGATGAGCTCGTAAGTTTGTAATAAGCATAAGTTTATGGATCTCCTAAGTTAAAGAAGTTATGTTTCTTAGATGAAGTTGTGTATTGTAGTAACTGGGTTCTGTGGTACTCAAATTATTGTTGTAATCATGTTGTCTCTTTATGCCATTTTGTTGAGAAATAGGCTTATAAGTTTATCCTTACGATCAAGGTGGAGAATGTTAGATATAGTTGATCTACAAGTTTTTGTGATCAATTTTAAGTCAAATTAGGGTCAATTAAGGGGGTTGTTAATTACAACCATTGGATGCCCTGATCGGGGGCATCCTGACCATCCATTTAGAGGTGTTGGTTCCCCTGGTGCAGGTGCTATAAAAGGGGCTCTAGGGTTTGAAACCAGATCACTCTCTCATGGTGGCTCTCTCTCTCTCTCACTCTCCCCTTCCCACTGATCAAGCCTGGCACTCACAAGACCTAGAAGATCCAATCATAACTCTAGATCAAGATTCAGGTGAAGTGGAATAAGTGGAGGTCATGGCTAGACCTCTAGATCAAGGTACATATCCCTGATTCTCTTCTTTGTGGCTCAATCTTAAGCTAGATGATCCTAAGGGTTCTAACAGGATCTTATTATCCATCACCAGGAAGAAGATTATTGGAGTCAACATGTTCATTTGATCTAGGTTGTGAAAGGAGATTCAAATTTGACACTTCTTCATCATTTGGCAAATGGAAGGAAATGCAATACCCTTCGTTGTCGGCTTTGGGACCTAGTTATATTGTTAAGATTTTATTACTGAGCATTTTATGATTTTTTTTCATATAAAGAGATCGAAGTAGAGGCCAGGTCCTCTAATTCAAATATTCTCTAGGACACGATGTTTTTCGAGTCTCGTTTTCTTAAAGGCTTTGGGGAAACTTGAAACCGCTAGTGTACAAAATCATTTAGGTTTTTTTTAAGTACAATAGACACCAAACACCTCAAATTTTCAATACTCTCTTTGATTCCTAAAGTGCAAGGTGTTGATAATATCTATCCATTTCCCCTATCTCTTTTAGTTTAATTTTTATTCAAGTTTTGATTCCTAATTATTTGATAATCAATGTTTCCGGGTTGCAAATAATAAAAATAATAAGAGATATCAAACCGCCTTCAACAAAGGAAGACATAGTATTGATGGCATACTTGCATGAGGTTATACCTGAATTAAGCACTCGGGGGAGTAATTACTTGATTTTGTGGAAAGCATATGATCGAGTGGTCCTTTTTAAGAGAAGTTTAGGTTAGGAACGGGTTTGATCATCCAATTGGTTACTAGGGCATAATACGATTTGTATTTTTGGCACTATTAGCACCTTCTTTTGTTTAGAGGAATGAAAACAAGTTAGGATTGCTACTTTTAGTTGTAAATTTTGGGCTTAGTAGGGGGTGGGGTGCCCCCCATTACTTGTATATAGCTAATGCTAGTCCCCTAATATCATACATATGATACTAGAGTATGTTACTAACCTCGTAATGTATGGTATCATAGATTCGTCGTATTTATTGGTTTGTAGAATCGCAATACAAATATGTGTACAAGGTCTATTTATCATTTTTATATAGTTTTATGTATTATGATATTGTATCATACCATGATACCACACTCATCTGCCTCATCATTAATTAGTGTGCCACACCAGTTTTTTCTATGTATGAATTACATGATACAACCTATGATACTCCCACTATGAGCAGCCTAAGGCCGCTATATTCTCCCATGCAGGCACTGACATGGTCAACATCCATACCACCATGCTCTTCATGGCTCTTTGAGTTGAGAATAACTACCTCCACATCATGATGATTCACTCTGCAGGCACACCCTGTCAGATTGCCAGTGCACATTGCTACAAGGCAGGAAATGCAAGCATAGATCAAGATTGATAACAACATTCTCAAGAAGAATGTGTACACAACGAACTTTTTGATGCAAAGTACATGTTCATTTGCAAGGGAAGCAATGAGAAAGCCTCCACCAAGAAGCTCTTTGGAGAGCGCAAACTGCACAAAACACCCTCAATTCCGAATAGAGAGTACTAACAAGATAACAAAGATGAAAAATATGTTGAAGAGATCGATCTAGGGTTGTAATATTGTTATTTCATGTAATGAGAGTGAGTGATTCATTGTTCTAAAATTTTGCTTGAACAGTTAAGTGGGAAAGGAAAAACCATCTGCAAGTTCATTTGAGGTATACATAATGATGGCACCGAAATTGGTAATACATAATTAAGCATGTGTATGTTTAGGATTTTGATTCGAATGGGTAAAATATATAAAAGGAAAATATCACTACCTACATTGTGTTGGATGATACCGAGAGAGATAGTTTAATTTGGCACCTTCATTCCTAAGAAAATATATGGATGGTGATTTTCTAATGGGGCGGTCATTGGGTGCTCGTGGTAGTGTATATATTTTTGCCCCTCCTCCTGGAGTGTATATATTTATATTTGGGTCTAAGTGTAGAATATTTGGCTAAAATTTAGGATTTCATTGGCAGGCCGAAGTGGAAACATCGATCAAACCACCAAATGAGGCTATAAAAATAAGAAATACCCTCATTGCAGTTGATATCCTTCATTGTGGAGTTTACATATTTAATTCTTGGTTGCATATTTAGAACAAACATTCGAAAACTGACAGGGTCATATTCCTACAGAATTGTCAAGAAAATTCCAAAGTTATTATCGAGAAACAACAAAATTGTTCCACATTAGAAATACACATGTCGCATGTTTTCGAAATGATCAACACATGCATATTAAAACTGCAACATACGTTTTTTAGAAAAATAGTAGTTTTAGAAAATATATCTAAATTAGATGTTGATTGATAGAGCAATTTCGGCTCGTAAGTTCCAGTACGAGTACTATGCCAAACATATATAGAGCCGGTGATTGGTAGTAAAATTTTGATTACTCTTTGAGATAGAGTTCAATCCTCAATTATTTCTCGTGATATCTCCAATAAATATAATTCAGGCTTTAAAGTACAAGCAAGAAAGAATTAAATTAAAGTAGCCCAATGTTACACATTTTCCGAATGAAATAGACAAAACAAAGTTTTAAAAAGCAATTGTAGAAGTAAACAAGATCAAATGAATATAGTTGTACATTACATGATGTAGTAGTTTCACATTTCAGTGTAAATCTTAAGTGCACATGCGGATGAAAAAGAACAACAAAAGGTATCATTCCCAAAATATTCTTCTTCGACCTTAATACAAAAAAAATACACAAAAAATATATTCTAAGGTATATCCTCCGGTGGCTTGTTCCAAAGCATGTAATTTGTATTCTGTAACAGAAAAAAGTCTGTAACAACCCACATAAATAACCAAAATCAACAAACCCCATAATAGTATCAATCAAATGGCCCGAAAAGGAGATACAAGAAGGCAAGGAAAAATGTACTTTGCCATAATTAATAGAAATCACAAAAGATATATAGTATGCAGGATGATAATAATTAAGAAGGGAAAAGCTGAGTGCGGCGGTGGTGGCTCTCGGGCTCCACAGAGTCCTTCTCTAAAAGTTTAAAACTTGCATTCGAATGTTTCGAATAAATATTTGGGTGTAGCCCACTATGTGTTCTATCACTATGTAAAATTTCAGCTCCAAATATTTTGTACTTTAGGCTCAACGAAAAGGACAAATCGAGTTTTTGTCCTCGGTGAACAATGTCGAACATTATAGACCGTAGTGAAGATTTTATTATTCTGTGCGATTTTATCATTTTTAGCCCAAAATACGAAATATTTTAAGCTAAAAATCTACACACTGATAATCCATCCGTCCTAAAATATGTCACTTGGATTTGTCGAGATTCGTACGTATCTATACACTAAAACGTGTTTAGGTGCATGCAAGTCCAGACAAATTCAAGTCGAGTAGAATACATGGTTGACTATATTCATGTACTTCTAAAAAATAGACTATTCATGTATGTTTTCTCTAAACTTTGATTCATCAAAATTTTAAAGTTTGAAAAAAAAACAAAGAGCTACCTGGAGCCTAGGTTCCAACCGGTTTATCCGGGAATAGCTAATAAACTGCAGGAAGACGTGACAACAGTTTTCTTTCCATTGAGGTTGTGTGCATCAGTTCGATGCAGGGAGCCGGACTTTTTCCTCTTTTCAGAAAAAAAAAGTCTATTGCAAACTGTCTCGTTTCCGGGCCAAAGCGGTAAATGACTATGAGGGTCAGCCTAGTTGTTCTGGAGGCCCCCAGACAAAATCATAAAAAAGGCCCATATACAGTTTTATTTAGGATGCGGACATATATAGTAGTAGTAGTACCTTGTTTCGGCAGTAGATATATCATATATGCCTCCGAATCTAAAAGACAGCTCCCATGTCCGCCGCCGCCGTCCTCTCCGGTGAGTCGCCCCGCCCCTCCTGGGCCCTACTACACGGCTATGCCATCATCGGCCAAAATCGGAAGCACACCACCGCCATGGCCAGCACGAGTAACAATGAAAAGATCTTTGCGTCATTCTTCCGCGAGCGCCCACCTGTCCCTTCCAACCTGTACGTGGACTGCCCGGACGGCCCTCTCCGCCACCCACCCCTCGCCCTCTCTATGGCGGACGACCTAATCCTCTTCCACGCATACGTTGGGTCTGAATCTATCTACCCCAAGTTCAGCCACAGCGACTTCTTCATCTACCGTGCCGACCCCAAACAGCCATCGCTCAGATTGCTACCGCACCCGCAAGGCCGGTTCTACAAAATCCACCAGGTCGGCCTCGTCCCCCGCGGTGACGACCGCTACACCATCGCCGCGCTTGTTCCCGACGAACGCTACACGCCCAACAACTTCCTGCTCCACCTGCTCGACTCCGAGACCCAGGTCTGGACCTCCAGGGCGCTTCATGTCGGGTCGCCGCAGAGGGACTTCCCCGTGAAAATCCCAGGGGAACTTAACCACCTCGTCATTCACCATCAGACGTCCAGCGTGATCACGTTCGGAGGCACCACGGGCTGGGTCGATCTCTACCGTGGCATCGTCTTCTGCGACATGCTGGGCGACGAGCATACGCTCCGCGGTGTGCCGGTGCCGCTTCCTCTGAAGCAAGTCACAGCTTCTGATAGGTCAGACCGGGTACTGACCAATGCAAGGTATACCCGAGGCGTCGCCTTCGTCAATGGCCGCCTGAGGCTCGTCGAGCTGGAACCCGACATGGTTCAGCTTGGTCGTCGTTTGCATGACAAAGAAACCGGATGGCCCTCGTCCCGAATGGAAAGCTGGACGATCACCACCTGGAGTAACAGAGAGCTGAGTGCTTCTTACGATGATTGGCACAAGGACTGCACACTCCGAGCTTGTGACATCCTTGTCGGCGACTGCACCGAATCCGAGCTGCCACTGTCACCGCCGGACGGCTGCTGCGATCAGGCCGAGGTGGAGCAACGAGGCTTGCAGAACCTCTTTGTGTCAGACCCCTGTTTTGGCAGCGGTGACGATGGCGATATTGTTTACCTCACTGCCAGGGTGAAATTCATGCACCCAAGTCTTGGGTTCTCGCTATTGATATGAAGAACCGCAGGGTGCACAGTGCGGTTAAGTCGGGTCCTCTACCTCAAATTAAATGGCCTCCCCTAGATGCAGCCTATTGCACCTGCAGTATCTCCAAGTGTACCCATTAAGGAACAAATCCAGCAGATAACTCTGCTACAGCACCTTTTTCTTTACGAACTACATTAGCCTTCCTACTGCATATTTTTATAAATTTTCAGGTTTTTGTTACATTTGTACAAGAGAATTGTAGTAAAAAATCGAGGCCTATTAAGAAATTAGAATTTCAAGAAGCTATCTACTACTGTCCTCTATGATCTTTGCTGACCAGACACTTCCATATTCTCAGGTTGCAAACACCACAACTCAAATTCATATTTTTGAAAATGAAATGACAAATCATAGTAGCACCGTGCTCGAGACACAAAATAGTTCATACTGTTAAGATGTATTAGTATTGGTCTAGGAGTCCGTATTTGTCTAGATTTATCTTCTTGTACCTCAAGTCAGTTGTACTATATATTCTGGCCTTTGGCCCTCTAGCAATACAAGATCTATTGCCCTAACATGGTATCAGAGCCGTAAGGATTTTTTTTTCTCTCTTCTCCCGCTGTCGCCGCCGCCGCCGCCGGTCCCGGCTCTCCCGCCGCCGCCGCCGACCGCCCCGGACCCCGCCGCCCGTCACCGCCCCGCCGTCCCGGACGCCCGCCGCCTCGGACGCCGGCCCCGCCACCCCGGACGCCCGCCCCGCCGCCCCAGACGCCGGCCCCGCCGCCTCGGACGCCGCCCCGGACCCCGCCGCCCGTCACCGCCCCGCCGTCCCGGACGCCGGCCCGACCCCGCCCCCGCCTAGGCCGCGCCGCCGCCCCGGATCCCGCCGCCAAATTCAGATCTGACTAGATCTGGTTTGAAAAAAAAAATGTCTTCCTCCTCGGGCTATGTTGCGATTCCTCGCTGCCCGGTGATCTTTGACGGCGCCAATTATCCTGATTTCGCTGCCTTTATGCGCGTTCATATGCGCGGTCTTCGTCTTTGGGGTGTGCTTTCTGGTGAGGTTTCCTGTCCACCGCGCCCCGTTGTGCCTCCAGTACCTCGTGCCCCGACACCCGTTCCCCTTGCCCCCGATGCTACTCAGGCGGTCAAGGATGCAGCCCAGAGTGCTGATGATTCTGCTCGGGCTGACTATGAGCGCCAGGTTCAGGCGCATTCTGCTGCTACTACGGCCTACCGGCTGGATCTGGCCGACTACACTCAGTGGATTGATGTGGATGCTCGTGCTGCTGCTGTTCTCACTTCCAGTGTTCTGCCTCAGTATGCTTCTGAGTTCATGGGTCTTCCCACTGCTGCTGCCCAGTGGGCTTTTCTTCGTCAGCGCTATCAGCCATTTGGAGATGCTCTTTATCTGTCCGTGGTTCGTCAGGAGCATGAGCTTAAGCAGGGTGATTCTACCATTGATGATTTCTACACTCAGAGTGCTGCTATTTGGCGTCAGCTTGACTCTCTTCGTACAGCGGTGTGTAACACCTGTCCCTGCTGTCTGATTGTGCGCGCGGATCTGGAGTTTCAGCGCGTCTTTGAGTTCTTGTCACGGCTCCGCAAGGAGTTTGAGCCACGCCGTGCCCATCTGCTTGCCCGTGGTCGTGTTCCGCTCTCTGAGGTATTGGCTGAGCTTCGTGCTGAGGAGACTCGTCTTCGTGGTGCTGGTCTTCTTGAGGTTCCGTCTGTACTTGCTGCTCATGGTCCCCCTATGCCGTCGGCTTCGTCGCGGTCTCTCGCACCGCCACTACTCTCCACTCCACCGGCCCAGGGTCAGCGTCAGTCTCAGCAGCCTCGTGGTTCTCGTCCTCCCTGTGCTCACTATGGCAAGCCTGGCCATGACATATCTGGTTGCTGGACGAGGGATCCACGCTTACGTCAGCAGTACCTTGCTCGTCGACAGTCTGGGTCTTTAGGATCTTCTGCTGTTGTCTCTGGACCTCCTACTGGTGCTTCTGGACCTCCTGCTGGTGCTCTGTCTGATCAGGACATTATTCGTGGTCTTCGTAGTCTGCTCGCTGCTACAGGCTCCTCCTCGTCGGGTTCTGCTGGTTCTGTGACTACTTCTTCGGGCACTGCGCGACCATCATCTTCTACACAGTCAGGTACGTCATCCCCGTGGTATCTGGATTCTGGACCTTCTTTTCATATGACTTCTGCATCTTCTATTCTTTCTTCTCTTCGCTCTCTTCTTTCTCCTGTCCATGTTACTATGGCTGATGGTACCTCTCTTCCTGTTTCCAGTCGAGGCACCCTCTCTACTTCTTCCTTCTCTGTTCCGGATGTTTCTCATGTTCCCAGTCTTACGATGAATCTTTTCTCTGCTAGTCAGCTTACTGATTCTGGTTGTAGGGTCATTCTTGACGCTGATTCTTGTGCTGTTCAGGACCGTCGTACACAGGCTCTGGTTGGAGCTGGCCCTCGGAGCATTGAGTCTCCTGGGCTCTGGGAGTTAGACTGGCTTCGCGTTCCTTCTGCCGACACTTCCTCTGCCACTTCTCCTGCGGTTGCTGCATCTGTCACTGGCTCTTTTCAGCAGTGGCATCATCGGCTGGGCCATCTTTGTGGTTCCCGTTTATCATCCTTAGTTCGTCGTGAGCTTCTGGGGCTTGTCTCAGGAGATGTATCGTCGCTTCATTCGTGTCAGGGTTGTAGGTTAGGTAAACAAATTCAGCTTCCCTATCCTACTAGTGTGTCTGTATCTCAGCGACCTTTTGATTTAGTTCATTCAGATGTGTGGGGTCCGGCTCCCTTTGCTTCAAAAGGGGGTCATCGATACTATATTTTGTTTATTGATGATTTTACATGGTACACCTGGTTATTTTTTATGCGCTCTCGCCGCGAGGTGCTTGCTATTTATCAGCGTTTTGTGGCTATGGTTCGTACCCAGTATTCCACGCCTATTCGTGTTTTTCGTGCTGACTCTGCAGGAGAGTATATCTCTCAACACCTGCGTGGTATCCTTGCTGAGCAGGGCACCCTTGCTCAGTTCTCGTGTCCTGGCGCCCATGCTCAAAATGGTGTCGCCGAGCGTAAGCATCGTCATATCCTTGAGACTACCCGTGCTATGATGATTGCTTCCTCTCTTCCGCCGCATTTCTGGGCTGAGGCTGTCGCTACGTCGACTTACCTCATTAATATTCAGCCTTCTGCTGCTCTTCAGGGTGGCATTCCTCTCGAGCGTCTCTCTGGATCCTGTCCAGACTACTCGGCTCTTCGTCTATTTGGCTGCGTTTGCTATGTCCTCCTCCCTCCTCGTGAACGCACCAAACTAACCGCTCAGTCTGTTGAGTGTGTTTTTCTTGGCTACAGTGATGAGCATAAGGGCTATCGCTGTTGGGACCCTGTTGGTCGTCGTATGCGCATCTCTCGTGATGTCACGTTCGATGAAACGCGTCCTTTCTATCCTCGCCCCACCTCTGGTACTTACCCAACGGATGATCTCTCTTTTCTTTTCTTTCCCGATACACCTTCCGCTGTCTCTTCTCCTTCGGCTCCTCCTTCTGCTGCGCCTCCTTCTTCGGCACCTTCCTCTCCTCCGTCTAGTTCCCCTAGTTCTCCTCGGTCTCCAGCCTCGGCTCCTTCCTCTGTGCCTCCTTCTTCCTCCTCTTCGGATGAGTCATCTTCCGCGGATGAGCTTCCTTCCTCACGACCTGTTCGTCAGCGTCGTGCTCCAGACCGTTACTCCCCTAGTCAGTATGGTCTCTCTGTAGTTTCCGAGCCGACTTCTTATCGGGATGCTGCATGTCATCCTGAATGGCAGCTTGCCATGGCTGAGGAGATTGCTGCGCTTGAGCGCACAGGCACCTGGGATCTTGTCTCTCCTCCTTCTGGTGTTCGTCCTATCACATGTAAGTGGGTCTATAAAATTAAGACCCGCTCTGATGGATCTCTTGAGCGCTATAAAGCGCGTCTTGTGGCTCGTGGTTTTCAGCAGGAACATGGTCGTGACTATGATGAGACCTTTGCTCCTGTGGCACATATGACCACTGTACGTACTCTTCTTGCTGTTGCTTCTATCCGACGTTGGTCTGTGTCCCAGCTTGATGTTCAGAATGCTTTTCTTAATGGCAAGTTGAGTGAGGAGGTTTATATGCAACCTCCTCCTGGGTTTTCTGTTCCTGATGGGATGGTTTGTCGTCTTCGACGTTCTCTTTATGGCCTGAAACAGGCCCCTCGTGCCTGGTTTGAGCGTTTTGCCTCTGTGGTGACTGCTGCTGGTTTTTCTCCTAGCTCTCATGATCCAGCGCTTTTTGTTCACACTTCTCCTCGTGGACGCACTCTTCTCCTTCTCTATGTTGATGATATGATCATTACTGGTGATGATCCTGAGTATATTGCCGTTGTCAAGGCTCGTCTTCGTGATCAGTTTCTTATGACTGATCTTGGTCGTCTTCGCTATTTTCTTGGGATTGAGGTTTCATCCACTTCTGATGGGTTTTCTATTTCTCAGGAAAAGTATATTCAGGATCTCCTTGCTCGGGCTGCTCTTGCAGATGAGCGCACCGTTGAGACTCCTATGGAGCTTCATGTTAAGCTTCGTCCTACAGATGGTGATCCTCTTCCCGATCCCACTCGTTATCGCCATCTTGTTGGGAGTCTTGTTTACCTTGCTGTCACCCGTCCTGATATCTCTTATCCTGTTCATATTCTGAGCCAGTTTGTCTCAGCTCCTACCACTGTCCACTATGGTCATCTCCTCCGTGTCCTTCGCTATTTTCGTGGCACGATTACTCGTTGCCTTTTCTTCCCTCGTTCTAGCTCTCTCCAGCTCCAGTGCTACTCGGATGCTACGTGGGCGAATGATCCTACGGATCGTCGTTCACTTTCTGCTTACTGTGTGTTTCTTGGTGGTTCGCTTGTTGCTTGGAAGACGAAGAAACAGGTAGCGGTTTCCCGTTCGAGTGTTGAAGCTGAGTTGCGGGCTATGGCTTCGGTGACTGCTGAGGTGACCTGGTTACGGTGGTTGCTTGCAGATTTTGGCGTCTCTGTTACGATGCCCACTCCACTTTTGTCAGACAGTACAGGTGCTATCAGTATTGCACGTGATCCGGTCAAGCATGAGCTGACTAAGCATATTGGTGTTGATGCGTTTTATACACGTGCTCAGGTGCAGGATCAGGTTGTTGCGCTCCATTATGTGCCTTCAGACTTGCAGTTGGCAGATTTCTTTACAAAGGCACAAACTCGCGCTCAGCATGATTTCTTACTCTCCAAACTCAGTGTTGTGGATCCACCATGAGTTTGAGGGGGGGTGTTAAGATGTATTAGTATTGGTCTAGGAGTCCGTATTTGTCTAGATTTATCTTCTTGTACCTCAAGTCAGTTGTACTATATATTCTGGCCTTTGGCCCTCTAGCAATACAAGATCTATTGCCCTAACACATACAAGATGCAAATAGACAACCTACAGATGGTACACCTCCATTGTTAAGGTATTTGCGTCAGAGACATCCTGCAACTCATGTTCACTGTAAATTTTGACTTCTCCAAGCCAACTATATAATTGCAAACGAAAGCAAAACATCATCCTTTGCACTTTCACATATATGGAAAAACATGCTATGTGATTCAGTCTCGCCATCACTAGGACCCTTGTGCAAGTGTCTAATAGCATAGTTACTGTATATGCCTATATTATCCCGGTTAGCGGCTCACCAACTTGTTCTACTAGTTGAGAGGATTTCAATTGGGCACGCCTTGCATCGTTGTGCTTGACTCGTTGACCCATCGGAGCTCTCTCTTTTTGTCAGATGTATTTACGACCTAACTGTAATTGTACCAAACCTTAATTGGCCCGAGTGCCTATATAAACAGAGGAATTCCACGGCCGTTACCCCCCAAATACCATTCTACATGGTATTAGCCTAAAACCCTAAAACACGGATCCACCCCTTAGCCGCCGCCAGCCTCCTAACCCTAGTCGTCGGCGACGGCTCCACTTTCTGCTCCCACCAATGGCCACCACCCCGAGCTCCCTCACCTCCGCCTCCACCGGCAACAGCGCCCCGCCTGCCGGCGGTGCCCCTCGCCATGTAGGCCCCATGGTCCTCTCCTTCGACGTCGAAAACTACACCTAGTGGGCGATCTACATGCGCGCTTCTCTCAGCAACGCCGGTCTCATCGGCCACGTCGACGGTACCACCACCGCCGCCAAACAACGTCGACTGGGACGTGGCGGACTACATCGTCCTCAACGTCTTGCACGCCTCCATCGACGAGGACGTCGCTGACATGGTCCTCACCCACAAACAGACCGCGCGCCAGCTGTGGTTCGCCGTCCTCGAGCTCTTCTCCGCCAACAAGGCCAGCACAGCGATCTACCTCGACTTCAACTTTCGCCAGCTGGCCCAGGGCGCCTCCTCCATCACTGAGTACAGACGCAGCTAGAAGAAGATGGACGACGCCCTCTTCGAGAACGACTCTCCTGTCACGGATCGTGCCCTCGTCCTCAACACTATGTGTGGTCTCGGGCCGCGGTTTTCCTCTGTGGCCACCGTGATCTCCATGATAGATCCCCTGCCCTCATTCGTCCATGTTCGGAGCATGCTCCTTATGGAAGAGATGCAGCAGGCTAACGTTGTTGCCGCCGTCTCCACCGCCCTCGTCGCCCAAGCCCGCCCTAACAGGTGGAGTGCACTGGTACCGGCTGTCGTGGCGAGTCCTCCAACTACGGCAAGCCCAAGTTCACCTACAAGCCCAAGCCCAAGACCACCGGCAAGCAGGGCAGTGCTCCACGCGTGGCGACACCCGTGCCCACTGGACTGTGGGTGTGCTTCTCCCCAGGGGCAGCGCCATGGCGTGCACCCTCCGGCCCCGGCATCCTCGGTCCACGGCCCTAGGTGTGCACCACCAAGGCTGCACCCCTCTTTCAGTCCGCGCCGATGTCCACCACCTCGCCAACATGGGACAACATCAGGCCGATCGATGCCTTCAACTGGCCCTACCAGCAGGGCAGCTGGGTCATGGATTCTGGTGTCACCTCTCACATGACCAACAATGAGAGTAACATTCTTTTTTCCGCCCCTCTTTCTACTCCACACTTTTTCACCGTCGGCAACGGCACGTCCGTCCCGATATCTTCCTATGGTTATACATCCTTTATGTCTCCTTCGGGACATATATTCAAACTCAACCATGTTCTTCTTGTTCCTCACTTAATTCGCAATCTTCTTTCTATTCGCAAATTTACATGAGACAATTTATGTTCTATCAAGTTTGACGCTTTTGGTTTTTCTGTGAAGGACCTGAAGACTCTGTGATCCTTCGCTGCAATAGTGAAGCCGTACACGTTTTCTGGTTGTCCACGTCGTGATCCACCCACCGCCATGCTCACCTCTGCCTCTGCTGGAACCAACGGCTTGGACATCCTGGTCAAGATTCTATGTCATCTCTCCAAAGATTTTCTTTAATACAATGTAATAAAGTTAGGCGATTGTCTGTTTGCCACGCTTGTCAACTTGCAAACACGTGTGTTTATCATTTAGTTCGGCTACTACAACTTATAGTGCCAAGTTTGATTTGATACATTGTGATTTCTAGACATCGCCAATAATAAGCAATTCCGGTTTTCGCTATTATCTTGTCATTGTCGATGATTACTCTCACTTTTATTGGTCATTTCCTTTGCGTCAAAAATCTTGTGTGTCTCGCGCTCTAGAATATTTTTTTGCGTATGCTTGCACACAATTTGGCACCTCTATACGCGCTCTCCAAACGGACAATGTTACTAAGTTCCTCAACAACCGTGTTGATACTCTCCTCCACGCACGGTACGACACTCCGTCTATCGTGCCCATACATATCTCAGCAGAATGGCAAGGCTGAGCGCGCCATTCGTACAATCAATGACACGATGCGTACTCTTATGTTCCACGCTAGTTTTCCCAAGTCTTTTTAGGCAGAAGCTCTGGCCATGGCCACCTTTCTTCTCAGTTGTCGTCCATGCAAAGCCAATGGCTTGCTGATTCCCTCCACGTGTATCCATGGTCGTCCTCCTCCCTATAACACACTCCGCATGTTCAGTTGCCTCTATTACACCAACGTCACATCCATCGCCCCGCACAAGCTTAGTCCGCTCTCTAAGCCATGTGCCTTCCTCGATTATCCATCACAACACCGGGTTTATCGCTGCTATGACATCTCCTCAGGCAAAATAATAATCTCGCGACATGTTGTTTCTGATAAGGGTGTTTTTTCCGTTTCACCATACTCCGGCATGATCCGCGACATCACCGCCGTACCAACGGCTGTAGCATCCCAATTGTCTAACAATTGTAATGCTACTTGGTCTAGTAAGATATTGGCTACTTCCTATATATAATTGTTGCATCATAATTATATCATGCTCATGTCATCATGCCACCTTGCATTTGAGCATCATATAAAACCCCTTTTCTTTTGGGTCTTCTCTCATATGCATTATTAATTGTATTTGCCTCTTGATATTGTATGTGGTTATTGATATATTGTTTAAATGCCCAAGTTGAGTTGGGGGCATATCTTTTATTCAACTCCATCACTTTTCTTTTCACCACCTTATAATTCCACCATCCCATTAAACCATGAGCTTGTATTTCTTTTCTTTTGAATTTATTCTTAGCTCATGTGAATGGGGTGGATCCAATTCTATTAATTCTTTTGATTGGCCTTATTCCACTTCTTGGAAATGAATAAGTATAATGCCATATTATTATTGTTTTCACAAAATCAATCATGGCATTTATTATTTTTGCATGGGCCATGCAACCATCATCACCACCTTTCAACCACTTGTTTTTCCTTTGTTTTGGTGGTTCTTCTTGTGAGATCATCTACATCATCTATCCATCATTCCCCTTATTCTCATCCACATCTTTTTCTTTATTTATCTCCATGCATGATCCAAATGAGGCCTCTTCCCACAACCCTTTACTTTCTCTTTTCTTGGTTTCTCATTCACCTCATCTTAACTTAATCAAGCCTCACTCTACCCTCTTGGTTGAGCTCATAAACACATTTTAAAACCTAAACCACCTAATAAAAATCTAACTTAACTTCCTCTCTCTATTTTTCCTCTAACCCTAATTCTACACTAAACCCTAACCTTAACCGCACCTCTCTCTCTATCTCTCTCTCTACCATGATGACCCACCTGGCCACCCTCTCTCCCTGGCCCACACCCCATCTACCCTCTTCTAACCCTAGCCCTAGCTACACCCTAGCTAACCCGAGCCCCCCTTCTCTCTCTTTTTCTCTACCGGCCGAGCCAGCCCCACCTTCCCTCCTCTCTTCCTCGGCTCCACCTGCAGCCCCTCTCCTCTGCCGCTGCCCTGCCCCAGGTCGAGCCCCAGCTCGACCACGTGCTCGGGGAGAAGGAGGAAAGTGGCCGAAGCCACTTTATCAACCCCCGAGTCCCACACGACATCTCCTCCCTCTCCCTCGCTTTACCTCCGCCCCACGGCTTCCCCTGCCTCTCCCAGATCCACCCCAAGCCTGCCCTCTCCTTCCCCTTCTTCTTCACCGTCGCCAGCACCTGCCGCCAGTCGCTGCCGTCTACCCCTGCGTCTCGTTGTCCCAGCCGGCGTGCGCGTCGTGGAGGTGGTCTGGAAGACCAAGGAGACCTCCCTGCTGCTCCCTGTACGCGCCGACGAGGAGGAGAAGGCTACCAGGACCGCCAGATCCTCGCCGCTCCCCCGAAACCGTAACCGCCAGAACGCCAGCAACCTCAACGATCCGCCGCGCTTCTCCCCGATCTGACACCACCGACCAACCCGCGGTGAGCCCCTCTCCCTCCCTGACATGCTCCGCTTCACCGCGCAGCCCTAGCCGCGTCAGTCGTTTCGACGAGCGTCCTCAGTGCGCCGCCGCTCGCTGTGTCTGCACGTGCCCGCGCCGCCTAGAACCTCACTTAGCCGCGTAGCTACTCCCATACAACAACCCCTCCCTAGTCTAGCGGTAGCCGCCGCCGCCCGCGCACGCCAGGTCGAGAGTTCGATCCCCGTCTCGCTGCGCCGTGCGTTGATTTCCGTCAGATAGATCAGAGGTAACAGAAGAACAGTACCGCGGCCCCCCTTTTGCAAAAAACCCCCCAACCTTTTATTCCTAAACCCGCGGTCCAGCCTACCCCACCTGCCAGCCGCCCTAGCGTTTTGCAGAAAAGTCCCTCTGTTTTCTCAGGCCGTAACCCGCGCTCCAGCCCACGCCCCACCTGTCAGCCTCTGGGGGTAACCCCACTGTCACGTGGGCCCGTAGCCGTCGGACCCATCTGTCACCCTTAGTGACTAGGTGGAGCCGTGGTAGCAAAAGTTTTTCGCGCACGTGTGCCCTGCCAGCAGCTGGCCCACCCGTCAGTGGCTATGGCTGGGTCGAGCTGGGTAACAAAAGTTTGCCCTGTTGTCTGTTTTATTTAAACCTTTTTCAAAATTGATTTAAAATTCAAATTCAAATCAGATTTAAATAACTTTTCAAATATAAATCCAAATAATACAAATAATATGTGTTTTTGAATCAGAAAAATGTGAGGAATTCAAATATGCCATTCAAAATAATGTTTGAACACTTTAAAATTTCGAGATGATTAAAATTACAATAAAATACCCTTTTCTTAATAAATTAATAACTTTAATTCTACAACTCCAAATTTGACAAATAATATGTCTAAATTGATCAGCGCAACGAGCCCGTTCTATCTAAGCAGTCCTTGTTCTGAATTGAAGCATGCATCATGTCATTCTTACAAATCTGAACTGTTTATGGCAATAAAAATTGGACTAAATAAATAATAAAATGCTTTAATCCTTGCACCACACCTCACCCTTGCCATGCTACTTTAATGCCATATAAATTGTGCATCATTCATCATGGCATGCTTGTTTGCTTGTCGCTTTTTAATTCATATGCCTGTGCACTTTATTTATGTTGGCCCTTGTTTGTTTCGTTCTTCTTCGAATAGACGCCCCGCAGGAGAATTACCAGGAATCACAGGAGTACTACCCAGATCCATCTCTCGCTTCAACTGAGCTGCCAGGCAAGCACTACCTCATGCTTGCATACATATAGTGCCTATTGCCTCTATCTTATTCTTGCATCATTGAGTCGCGATTGCATTAAATTGAATCCCAAGTACTACATAACCTTTACTTTTAAACCCCACCGAAGCTTGTTCCTCCATCCCATGAGCCATTACTACAGGAGTTGTTTGAGCCATGCGAGTCGTAGAAAAGTATGTGTAGGGTATGTGAGTGTCTGATGGATAACGAGGTACTTAAACAACTTAACCTGAGTAGTAATGGGATAACTAATGAAAGAGGCACCGGTGAGCATTATCTGCTATTTGGTTTTTCATGCTCACTTGTGTCCCGTAGGACCCCGAGTACTTGATTCCTGTTCCTTGTTTATTCGCACTATCCACATCCGGGAGGCCTTATAGACCCTCCTGAGCCAGAGCTTGATTCATTCTTATTTCTTGGGGCCACAAAGTAGTTTGGGGCTTTGTTACTATCCTGTACTTATGCCATGCTTTACTGTTTTATTAAGATTGTGTGTGGAGCACCTGTACTGTTTTGGATGCGGAGTGTTTTCGCGGTATCGACAAGCCCAGTCACACTTTAGGGTTCCCAGTCGTTTACAGCCATTGACGCAAACCTTGGGTCCGTCTCGGAGCCGGCCAACTTCGTTGCGGGTAGCTTAATGGGGTGGCCCCTGGAATATTTCTGAATCCTGTGATTGCTTTGTCGTGAATGCCTCGTTGGGTTTTGAGTTGGTTTTTCCGAGGTTGATCGAGTGTGTGTTGTTGTTCGTGCACCCCTGCAGGGTAAATCTTTCTAAAAGCCGTGTCCGCGGTTATGGACGACTTGGAGCACAGTTTCTCGATCATAGACAAGTATAACTAAAGTACCGCTTTTAATTTGACTAAGTACTTGACTAGTAAATAGTGCAACACTCATGGAATGGTTAATAAAACTTCCAATGGATGATGGGGGTTGTTCGTCCGCTTCCTCCTTGGTAAGCGAGGAGGAGGATGGATCTGTTAATTATACTGTTATAACTGTTGTTCTTAATTCACGGACATCCGTCTATCATTGGTTAGGCGGATGGTTAGCGAGTATCTATAGAATTGTTAGGTATTATCTTTTGCTGCAATTGCGTCACCCCAGGTTGTGTCCCCTTTAGTGGCATAAAGCCTTGCTGAGTACCCCTAGGGTCTCACACGATAAATTGTTTGATTCAGATGAACAGGTATACTCGCAAGATGGATACTGGGTGGAAGAGACAGATGATGTCGGCAACGATCATTCGGTGTAGAGATTCCGGGAACGGGGATCCGTGGGATCTGTGGGCGGGATGTGTTTATTTATGTGGCATCTTATGCTGATTTGCTTCTTATCCGTACTCGGATCTTGTTTTCCGCTTCCGGCTGATACTCTAATGTGTGCTGTATGAGGAGCTATCCTAAATTATTATCTCTATCTAGGACATCTTAATCTTGCTGTATGGCGTTGCAATATTTCTATTTCTTTTAGATGGAATGGCTCTGAGGACTGTTGTATGTGGCTTGCATACATACTCATTTGTGTATGTAGTTGATCCCTTCGCCTGCCGATTGCGCCGCTCGTTCTTATCCCGATGTCTGAAAGTGGTTAGGACGGCCGAAAGGTCTACCGTGAGTGGCCCTGGGCCCCACCGTACTATTTTAACCACTTTTGTTCATCCAGGCATGTAACTAAGAGCGTAATTCACCGAGGTAGTTACAACAGCGCCTGGACTTCCTCTTTGCCAACCTCCAAGTTCTAACGACGCGTCCCCTGTCGCCCACCACGCGGCGAGCCCCTACCACCCCATCACCGTGCCATGCCGCCGTGGCCCCACGGCAGGCAGCCGTGTCATGTTTCTCCTCATGGCAGAGACCGCTGCTACCACCCTATGTCCGCCTGCTATGGCCCCTGCCACGGCTGTCCGCAGACATGCGCCCTCCTGTCGTGCTCCTCGTGTGCCACTCGTGCAACCAGCTCCTCCTGCGGTCATCACCACGAGTTCTGGCTAGCAGGTTTGTCTCGGGACAGGTTGAACCTCTCCGCCACCGTCTCTTCCATCGATGACATCCCGACTACAGCTCGACAAGCTCTTTAGGACCCTCACAGGCGTGCAGCTATGGCCGATGAGCACCAGTCCCTCCTCAACAATGACACCCGGTCTCTCATGCATCGCCCGTTCTATGCCAACGTGGTCACCGACAAGTGGATCTTTCGGCACAAGTTCCACTCTGATGGCTCCTTGGCTCGCCGCAAGGCGCGCTGGGCCATCCGCGGCTACTCCCAGCGCCTCAGCATCAACTACGAAGAGATGTTCAACGAGGTACTTCTTTGAGATCGTTGTGAATAGTAAGTCTTTATAGTAAATTCTTAGTAAGACTATGAATATAAATTCTGAACTAATACCCGAAGAAGACAAAGTTTGTATTATCTCAGCGAGGTACTTCTGTGAGAATTTTTTTCTTATAGAAGTGTTAGTGGAAGGGAATAAGTGTAAGTTGAAGTTTCAGCTAAAACTTTAAAAGTAGGATTCAAGAACTTGTTCTGCCAGTTGTAGAATTCCATTCCTGATTCACTTGTCATATTATTGGAATAAGACATACCTACGTACTACAAAAAAATATTGATAGACCTAAGTATAAGAAATGACTTAGAGTCATGAAATTAGCAAATGACTGATCAAAATTACAAAGTCTTCCAAAGGTTGTAGCTAGTACAACATGTAGGTTTTGACCAATCTAGAATTGCTAAGTCTTGTAGCAGAAAATTCTCGATTTTATGTAAGATCAAAGAATTTTGGATTTGCCAGGATTATCGAGAAAAGTCTACAAGTTGAGTGGGAGCTTAGAAGTTTTCCAAATAGAATATATAAATGACATATTTGAGTGGGAGATGAGTGACATCCTAGAATATCAAATATTGATGAAATATTTGAGTGGGAGCATAACAATGTTCTTGAACATGTAATTGACATATTAGTGAACAATGTGTTTGGTATTAGAAATGATTAGATCATTAGATGGATGAAATTTAACATATATTAAATATAGTGGATCTATGTGTTTAATGAACATTAAATGTCAAAATGCTTGGAGAATTCTGAAAGTGTTCAGAAGGACCTAGTTGAGATTCTGAAAAGAGTTCAGAATGGATTCAAGCAAAGAATTGGTTCTTACTTGAACAATTAGAAGAAGTATTGATTAATGACTTGTTATTTACGACAAAGGTTAAAACATGGAAAAGGGATGCACTACATCAACTATGCCTTGCCATAGTTTTTTAAAGGTAAAACCCATGTTGCTTATACTTGACATAATGTTACTCATATTCTTAGTTGTAAAGAACAAAGATTCTAAAGAGATTTCTGAATCAATCACTAAATCCGAGGTAAGTTTGAACACGGTGAAAGCGTGGCTGGACATCAAAGTGAAAGTGTTGCACTTTGATTAAAATTTACATAGATATAGAAGTATTAGGATACTTCAATTTTAGCAAGTACAATTTTGGTCTAGAGAAAGTTCGACATTCAAGTAAGTGTGTTTTATAGTTATACATGACATCTTAAAAGTTCTATTGACTGATAGATCGTCATCGTATATACTAGAAGAAAGAACTCTCACTTTGTCACCAAAATGCTACAACACATTATATGATAATGGTATGAATGTAAAAACAGTTGATATTAATGATTTGAAAAATAGGACCTTATGAATCTGGAGCAAGCATGATCAATAAGCGCATATGAGATGTGGTTTATGATTAGTAGCAATGCAACTAGATTATTTGTACTCTAGTGCAAGTGGAAGACTGAAGGAGATATGCCCTATAGGAAAATAATAAAAGGGTTTATTTTCATATCTCATTAGTTCATAATAGTATTATGTCATGCTATAACTATATCAAGTGGAAACATTGATACATGTGTGATATGTAAACAAACTCAGGTCCCTAGTAGTCTCTATTCAACTAGTTCATTGGTCAGGTGATGATCAAGGTTTCCTGATCATGGTGCTATGAAACAAAAGTCAACTGACAATGAAGTCATATCGTCTGGAATGATGTGATAGACATTACCACCAATGATTATTGCAACATGATCATGTCACTTTGTTCACGTTGTAATTGTCATAAACAGAGTGTCCTAATCCTTAGACTGTGAGACTATATCAATCACTATCACCCGAGAATACATAGATAGCATCAAACGTCACTCGGTTATACGGTGATCATAAAGGTGTGTTCAGGTATCCAAAGGCGCATGTAGAGGTGATGACCCACAAGTATAAGGGGTGTATCGTAGTATTTTCGATAAGTAAGAGTGTTGAACCCAACGAGGAACAAAAGGTGCTGGCTAGTGGCTTGGAGTAGGAATTCTCTGTAAATACTTAGCAAATGGATTTTTAGTGGTTTTTGATAATGTAGATAAATAAAGTATGAGTAAATAAAAGACAAAAAGAATAAATGCAGCAAGTGTCTCAATCCTTTCTTCAGCAAAGGACAAGCAGGTTGTATTACTTAAGATGACCAAACGTTCTCGAGGACACATGGGAATTCCGTCAAGTGCTTTCGCTTCATATAGTTGATTAATCTTCTTTAGCTTGCTAAGTGTTGTGTGGGTGAACCTGTGCTAACGTACCGACCTTCCTAGGACTAATACATACTTGTGATTATACCCCTTGCAAGCATCCACAAGTACAAGAAAGTAATTAAGGTAGAAACCTAACCACAACTTTAAACTCTAAGACCCTGATGTCCCTTGTGCAATGGTTTCCTAACGGGGGTTCAGGTTTCTGTCACTCCGGCAACCCCTACGATTAGTAGCCAAATACACAATGCATTCCCCTAGGCCCATATAGGTGAAGTGTCATGTAGTCGACGTTCACATGACACCACTAGAAGAAGTACACCACAACTTAAATATCAAACCATTGAATCTTTCTCAACACAATTCCACTACTAACAACATGACTGCTCCCATGTCCTCAAGAACAAAACGAACTACTCACAAGACATCATATGGATCATGATCAGAGATAGAATAATGATGTATAACAATCTGAACATAAACAATAATTCAATGGTTCACTCAATAGCATCAACTACAAAGAGTAATCAACACCGGGAAATTTTCCCCTAAGAACTATGCAAGATTCAACCCAATTGTTACAGCGAGATAATGGTGGTGATGATAGTGCTGATGGAGATGATGGTGGTGATGATGATGATGATGATCCCGATGAAGTCCAGCTTGATGGTGGTGTTGATGGCGACGATCTCCCCTCTCGGGAAGGAATTCCCCCAGCAGAATTCTGTCTGCCGGAGAGATCTTTCTCTCTCGGTGTTTTCCGCCCCGCAGAGGTGGCAGAATCTTTCTGTGGTCGCTCCATGAGTCTTAGGGTTTCGGGAGGATAATATACGCCAGAGGGGAGAGCTGGAGGTGGACCAGGGCGGCCACACCACCTAGTGGCGCGGCCTAGGGTGGCCCACGCCAGGGTGTGGTGTGGGCCCCCTGTGGCCCATCTCCACTCCTCCTTCCGACGGTCTTCATCTTCTAGAAAAATAGGATTTTCCATATATTTTCCCGGATTTTCCGATCTTCACGAATTTTGCCTCCAAACAGCACCTTTTCCATCAGAATCCTGACTACAGCGGTCCATGCTCCAAAAGTCATCAACCATGCAAAAATAGATGAAATAACATAAGTATCATCTCTTAATATGAAATATATCAATGAATAACAGTAAATTATGATATAGAATAGTGATGCAAAATGGACGTATCAACTCCCCCCAAGCTTAGACTTCGCTTGTCCCCAAGCGAAACTGAGCTCATTAAACATGACCTCAGGTTTATGGAGCGAAGAGTCGATAAAAGAATACGGACAAGAAGCATCACATTCATCAATACATAAGTCATAAAAGAAGACAACTCACTATTATATAACTTAACTTGCAATAATTAAAGGAAACACAATAAAGATACATAAAGTAAATCATAATTGGTAATGGCAAACTTAGCTCTCGGTCGAAGAATAGTTGACAATTTGCTGGAGTTCACAAATAACTGGTTTTCAATGATAGCTTTCAAAGTAGTAAACACTAAGATAAGAGCAAAAGTGCAAAACAAGGAACATAAGAAACATGATTGAATAAATCACCATATGAATGAATGAAACACAACAACTCAAAATACTTGCTGAGATAGAAGGGAATAGGTTTACTGACTCAACTAAAAAGTAAAAGGAAGGCCCTTCGTAGAGGGAAGCAGGGATTTCATGTTTCATAAAGAGCTTCCAAAAATCATGGTACTTATTAGCTTTCAGCTCTCATTGCCCCTATCATAGGCATCTTTTAGGTGATTAAGGTTAAAGTGACACAACTAAGAGGATATGCTTCACAAGTCATAAATTAAAGTCTCATGCCCCTTACTTACGAAGACCGAACCTCATGCTACTCAACTTCAGTCACAAGTAAGCTCTTGTCATTGTAAATACATATGTATCATAGAGAACCGCCAACGGGGTACCCCTTGCACATGATACAGGAGCTATCCTAGAAATGAATCAAGCTCTGGCTCAGGGGGGGTCCATAAGGCCTCCCGGATGTGGATAGTGTGAATAGTCAAGGAACAGGAATCAAGTACTCGGGGTCCTACAGGACTCAAGTGAGCATGAAAAACCAAATAGCGGATATTGCTCACCGGTGCCTCTTTCATTAGTTATCCTATTGCTACTCAGGTTAAGTTGTTTAGGTACCTCGTTATCCATCAGACACTCACATACCCTACACATGCTTTTCTACGACTCGCATGGCTCAAACAACTCATGTAGTAATGGCTCATGGGATGGAGGAACAAGCTTCGGTGGGGTTTAAAAGTAAAGGCTATGCAGTACTTGGGATTCAATTTAATGCAATCGCGACTCAATGATGCAAGAATAAGATAGAGGCAATAGGAACTATATGTATGCAAGCAAGAGGTAGTGCTTTCCTGGCAGCTCAGTTGAAGCGAGAGATGGATCTGGGTAGAACTCCTGTGACTCCTGATAATTCTCCTGTTGGGCGTCTATTCGAAGATGAACCAAACAAACAAGGGCCAACATAAATAAAGTGCAAAAGCATATGAATAAAATGCGACAAGCAAACAAGCATGCCATGATGAATGATGCACAATTTACATGGCAATAATGTAGCATGGCAAGGGTGAGGTGTGGGGACAAGAATAATTCATTTTATTATTTATTTAGTCAAGTTTTATTGCCATAAACAGTTCTGATTTTTAATAATGACATGATGCATGCTTCAATTCAGAACATGGAATTCATAGATAGAACGGGCTCGTCGTGCTGATCGATTTAGACATATTATTTGTCGAATTTGGAGTTGTAGATTTAAAGTTATTAATTAATTAAGAAAAGGGCATTTTATTGTATTTTTAATCATCTCGAAAATTAAAAGTGGTCAAACATTATTATGAATAGAATATTTGAAATCCTCACATTTTTCTGATTCAAAAACATATATCATTTGCATTATTTGGAATTAGAATTCAAAAGTTAGTAAAAACAGATTTAAATTTGTATTTAAACATTTTCTGAAATCATTTTGTTTAAACAGTTAAACGGCCAGACTTTTTCCACCCAGCCAGATCTAGCCCCAGCCACAGAGAGATGGGCCAGCGCTGACAGGGCGGGGATGGCGCGCAGAATCTATTCTCACCTTCACAGATGCTAGCCCAGGAGGCCGACAGGTGGGTCCAACGGGACCGCGGGTCCACTGCGCACGTGGCCAGCCGGTGGGCGACATGTGGCGGATCCGGGGGACTGCGGGTTGGGGTTTTTGGAACCTAGGGTGCTTTTCTGTAAAAACTCCCGCGCAGGCAGACAGGTGGGATCAAGGGGAGCGCGGGTTGAGGAATCAAAAAGGTTGGGGGGAACTGCAAAGTAGCCACTACTACTGTTCTTCTTCTCGCGTTTGTCTGACGGAACTGCCGGTCAATGCGCGCGGTGCTGAGGGGAATCGATCTCGCGATCTCGTGCGCGTGCAGAGGGGCGGAACCACCATGGTAGGGTGGAGGTTGTTGTTAGGACGCGGCTCGGCAGCTAGCTAAGGCGTGATGCGGCGCGGAGACGGGCAGACGCCAGCGCCTACCGCTGCACCGAGTGTGCTCGGCGCAACGTCCGGCGAAGCCAGACCGCGACGGAGAGAGAGAGGATGTCAGAGAGGGAGGCCAGCTCACCGCGAGATGGACGACGACGATGGATCGGGCCGGGGAACGACGTAGCGGCGAGGACGCAGACGGCCGGCTCAGCTAGGGTTTTCTCGGGCGCGTCGTCGTGCCGCGGCTCGGGGCGCTCTCCTCCTCGTTGCTGTGCACAGGGACGTCGCCGGGGACCTCTCCTCGTTCTTCCTCGACACCCAACGCCACACCCGCCGCCGTGTAACGTCGAGAGGAGGTGGATGCCGACGGTGGCCGTCGGGGTGGATGTGGGGTAGAAGGGGAGGGAGAGGAGGAAGGGCACGACCCTGGTTGGATCTGGAGGAGGACAGGCAGAGCGGAGGGAGTAGATATGCACGAGAGAGATGGGAGAGGTGCCGTGGGGGATCGGTGGAGATAAAAAGGTGGCTTGGCCACCTTTTCCTCCTTCTCCCTCACGTGCTAGGTAGAGCTCGGCCTAGGGGTGTGGCTACAGCTGGGGCCGGCCAAGAGAAGGTAGGGCTGTACGGGTGTGGGTCCTCTTTGGCAGGGAGAGAGAGAAGAACCGAGAGGGGGTGAGGCTAGGGTTGGAGCTAGAGAGGAGGCTCGGCTTAGAGAGAAGGGAGAGGGGAGGCTCGGGTAGCTAGGGTTTAGGTTAGGGGTTAGCTCGGTTTAGGGTTAGAGAGAGGTAGGGGTAGGTTGTCTTAGTATTTTGGTGAGGGGTGTGACCTAAACAAAGTCATGCAAGGTGAGATGGAGGTGAGGAGGGGAAGGGTTAGGCTTGGTTAAGCAAAGGGAGAGGGGTTTAAGCTACAGAGGAAAATGTTAGGGTTTAAAGACCACAAGGAAGGGAGAAAAGAATAAGATGGTGAGGATCTAGATTAAGAGAAAAGGGACTCCACTTGTTTATGCATGCACTAGGGCTCAACAACACAAATATGGTGGTGCCCTAAGAATGGTGGAGTAAAAGAAAAGGCCCACTTGGCTTGATTCCCAAAGAACCAAGATCCACTCAAAAGTACAAGAAAAACCAAAGAAAAGGAAAAGGTGATGACCTTGCATGGCCCATGCATGAATATTAAATGCCATGTTTATTCTTGTAAAAACAATAATAAAGTTCCATGACATTTATTTCCATGCATTCCCAAATATGGAATTAAAGCCAAGCTAAAGGAATTAAAAAGGATGTTCCAAGTGGAGTAGATGGAGATGGTCATATTTGAATATAATTAGGACATGCTAGTGTGTGTTTTCCACTAGGTGCATAATATCCTCAAAAATATTCCAACATGAGCATTCGCTCAAAATCAACCCATATGGAAGCTTGAAAAAGGGGCACCACTCATATAGCATGCAAAGGTGGCCATGTGGCTCCACATATCGATAATGTGGAAACAACATGATGCTAATATGAGAGCATGTGGTATTAGAAGTGGATCCATCCCAACCCACATGAGCTAGATTTAAATGCCAAAGGAAAAGTGTAAAAGCTCATGGATAATTAGGATGGTGGAATTATAAGGTGGTGACAAGGAAAGGTGGTGAAAGGGAATAAAAGATATGCCCCCAACTCAACTTGGGCATCAAGCATTTCTCAAGAACCAAATACAATATATCAAGAGGTAAATACAATTAATAATGCATATGAGAGAAGAACTAGTGAAAAGGGTTTTATATGATGCTCAAATGCAAGGTGGCATGATGACATGAGCATGATATAATTATGATGCAACAATTATATGTAGGAAGTAGCCATTATACTAATAGACCATGTAGCATTACATATGTTAGACAGACGGGATGCTACAACTCTCCCCCACTAAACAGGAATCTCGCCCCGAGATTCTAGGAAGAAGAAGACACGAAGAGGGTAGGATACTTGGCACGGAGCTCGTCCTCGCGTTCCCAAGTGGCTTCATCAACGGAATGGTGCGACCACTGCACCTTGCAGAACTTGATGGACTTGTTGCGAGTCCTTCTTTCTGCGACTTCTAGGATTTTTATGGGGTGTTCTTGATAAGACAGATCTTCTTGGAGTTTGATGAGTTCATGGTCCACGGTCCTGCCGGGATCCTTGAAGCACTTCTTGAGTTGAGAGATATGGAAAACATCATGGACCTTGAGTTTTTCAGGGAGCTCGAGAGCATAAGCAACTTCTCCTCTTCTTCCATGAACTTTGAAAGGACCGATGTATCTAGGAGCCAGCTTTCCTTTGATACCAAAACGGTGCGTGCCTCTCATGGGAGTGACACGAAGGTAAACGAGATCACCAGGGACATACTCCATGTCCATGTGCTTTCTGTCATAGTTGCTCTTCTGGCGACTTTGAGAAACCTTCAGATTTTCAAGAATGATGTGAACCTTCTCCTCCGCTTGAGTTACAATGTCGGGGCCAAACAATGCTCTTTCACCTGCGCCCGACCAACCAATCGGAGTTCTGCATTTGCGTCCATAGAGAACCTCAAATGGTGCCATCTTTAGACTTTTCTGGAAGCTGTTGTTGTAAGAGAATTCAGCATAAGGAAGGCATCCTTCCCACTTCATGCCGAAAGAGATAACGCAAGCACGGAGCATATCTTCCAGAATCTGATTGATCCTTTCAACTTGTCCTTGCGACTGAGGATGGTAAGCTGTGCTGAAGTTCAATTTCATTCCCAAAGCATTTTGGAAACTTCCCCAGAACTTGGAAGTGAAGATGCTTCCATGGTCTGAGCTGATCTCAAGAGGAACCCCATACAGAGAGACAATTATGTTGATATAGAGCTCATCCAACTGAATTGCAGAAATTGTTTCCTTGACGGGAAAGAAGTGAGCCACTTTAGAAAGCTCTGATACCAGTTATGTGAGACCGGGAACATGGCTTAATAGGATTGATAGAATACTCATACCAACAAGTTGCAACTTCTTTTCCGGAAGCTCATTCGAAAAGAACTCTAAGGTTAAGCGTGCTTGGCCTAGAGTAATACTAGGATGGGTGACCGACCGGGAAGTGGGTAACCGGGTGTGCACGAGTGAGGACAAAGTGCACAGAAAAGACTAGTGTTGGTCTATGGGGCCAGTCTAGATATTCTATTAAGCTGCCAGGAGTGACACCCCCTGGGCCCAGGAGTGGACGGGGTGTTACAGCCGGGATCCATAAGCAAAAGAACATGATATCAACTAGGTACAAAGTACCTATGAAGTGTTGAAAGCGGTCCCCATGATACATGGTTCTGCTAACTTCAACTCATAAAGCGCAAGCATATGCGCAACAAAGAAGGATGCAATGGTTCAGGTTTATTAAGTGCAAGAAAATAAAGTGTGCCATCAAGTTCGTGAGAGCTTTACTAACTAACTTTCTCATAACAAGCAAACATTTTATTCGGAAGAAAACAAGGCATATTGAATATGCACGGAGGTAGCAAATGATGCTAATGGGTAGGTATGGTGGACACTTTGGAAGTATTTGGTTTAGGGAGTTGGGAACTTGAGTAAAACATACTCAGTGAAAGTGAAGGCTAGCAATAGTAAGGGAGCGACAAACGAGAGAGCAATAGCTATCATTATCATGCTAGCAACAAAACAAGACTACCCATGGCATGAAAGTGATTCAAGATCCTCAAGGCAAAATAATTCATCAAGGCTTAACTGATTATCATAGTCATGTGCATGCGTGAGCATGTGCCAAGTCAATTCAAATGAAACATTCAGAGGAGGATACCGTGGTGTCATACCAATTTATAAATAGAGCAATGCAAACAAACATTCATAAGACATGCCACAAACTATTAGCGGGTTGGAGCTAATCATAAGAAAGAAAGAAAGAACTACTAAGCATCCAAAGATAACATACACCCTACTTGAACGGACTAAGCAAGCCCACAGTGATGAGTATATGTACAAAATGAAAACCAATAGAGTTCGTTACCAGCCTCTTACCACGCCTCAAGTTGTCATTGATCCTCATTATTGCTCTTCACTTGTGTGGCTTGAATAATAATATGAAACCAATATCCACTGAGGACTGCCGAACCCTGTAGCAAACTCACAAAAACCAAAGAAGAACGACAATTTTTTTTGGTGTTTTCGATTTTTAAACAAGAACCAAAAGGGAAAAACAAGCAAAGCAAAATCTTTTTGGGTTTTTCGAATAGTTCAAACAAAACAAAAAGGGAAAAGCAAACCGAGGAAAAAAGAAGAAGCAAACCAAAGAGAAACAACAGAAATATTTTTGGTATTTTTGTGTTTATAGAAAGCAAAAGCAAAGAAAGAGAAAGAAAACTAGAAAGAGAACGAAAACATGAATATACAAAGTACCGACGCAACATGATATGGAGATGAGTGCGGTGTCGACGTACCTCCCCCCAAGCTTAGGCTTTTGGCCTAAGTGGGTATCAATCCATGTATGAATAGGGGTTCCAAGCGGGCGGATCTTGGTAAGAATGGTCGTAGCTAGGCCCATGAGAAGAAGAAGAAGCTCCCCAATCATAGGCGGGCTGTTGATATGAAGACTATCCCTCATTCGAGGGCTGGACCGAATCATCCGTGACCTCCCTTCTAGTGTCCTGCTCCTGTTAGGAGAGCTCTCCCAAGTACATGTCAAGCTCCTCCTGAGTGAGGGACCATCCTTCCCTGTTATCAAGGTTAAACAAAACAGGTGCAGGCAAAAGAACAACACGCTCGGACTTGCTCTTTCTCCAACCAGCTTTGAGAAAGGATATTTCATAAGATAACTCACTCATAAATAGCCCACGAGGAAACAAATTTATGCTGTATAATGGAATTAAGATCAAGCCTTTCTATGGGAAACTGTAGGTCTAGATGATGAGGCACTAAACCATGCAATGCTAATAGACGAGAAGCAATGAGGCCTCCACAAATTCCACCTTTCCCACGGTTAGCAGCAAGACAGAAAGCTATCAAAGCACCCAAGTTGTAAGACCTATCTTGTCTAAGAGCAGCAAAGATAAATGCTAGATCAAACGAAGATAACTTATTGACAGTTTTCCTAGCAAGAACACACTTGGCAATAAAGTAGGCAAAGTAGCGGATGGAGGGAAGATGAATGTTACGGATTTTTCCGCTCTCTTTTGAGAAGCTACTCCCTTGGAAAATTTCTGCATATAAATCCATGAGTGGTTCATGTCTCTCTTTAATCTTCCAAATGATCCCCATTGAGGTACCTTAATAGCTGCACAAAAATCATCAAGAGAAAGGTCGACAGCTATATTGTAAATTTTGTAATGGACCATGGGGTTAGGCAAAGAGTGACTAAATTGAAAGTCCTGAACCACAGACATGGTTAGCTTCACAAATTGACAAGGTTCATCTTCCAAAAAGTGCTCTAACCCTGCATTAGAAACCAGAGTGTGGAAATCTTGTAGAATTCCTGAAGCTCTCATGAACTCAGAGCATGGATAAATGGCGGGAAAAACTTCCTGCTCCCGGTGGACATTCATGACCTCAGGCACCCAAAGCTCATGTTGGTTTAGGTGGTGTTCACTCATCTTCTATTCTGAAATTTAAACACTTATTAAACAAGTGATTGCAAAGTAAATATAATGATGGATTCTACTCATAGGAACTTGTAATAGGCCTAAACATGCATCAAAACTATATCTCTAAGCATCAAACAAGCTTACAAGCCCTCATAACTAGTCACCTACAGCAGCAAAATACTCAATATATAATCCACTAAACACAAATCTACTTAGACAAGGGGAGGAGTCACATACCAGGGAACAAATGCTCCAAATTTCAGCAAGAAAGATGGGCTGAGCAAGGAGATCGAAAACAATCGAGAGCAAGCACAGCAAGAATGCGATTTTGAGATATGAACTGGAGCTTACTCGGGAGAGAGAAGAAAGTGGCAGGTGAGAGAGTTAGTAGGGGGCCAGGGGTGGCCCACACCAGGGCATGGCGCCACCCAAGGCTGGCCGCGCCACCATGTGGTGTGCCTGCCTGGTGGGCCCCCTGGTACCTCCCAGGTACTGCTCTGCCCCTTTTTCACATAAAAATTTAATATGAATATTCTGGAATTTTTCGAGACACTTTATTTTTGGGCAATTTTCAGAAGAATGATTTTTCTGACAGAAAGATTTTTTTCTTTCGGAAACATGATACAAGGACAAAACAAGGCTAGAACTACAGAAGTTCTAACATGCAAGCAACTAACAACAAAAAGAAAACTAAACGAAAGCAAAAACTAAAATGCAAAGGATAGAAATAAACGAAGATAATCATAGTGAAAACATTGTTTTGTTCAATGAAATCCTTTTGTTGACAAGGTTGATTAGGTCTTGCTACCAAAACAATTCCATATGAGACAAAACATTGTATTCCACTAATGATTATGTTACCTCTACTTTGATAGCAATGGTCCCAATCATAATTGTTTCAAATTTTTCTCTTGGTATGGGACAATATATTTCTCCAACTTGAATGCCTTCAACATGTTCAATTGAATTCAAACCATAAGTCATTTTAGTCTTCTTGGGGAAATAGACAGTATGTTCCTTGTCATTAAAATTGAAGGTCACCTTTCCTTGGTTACAATTAATAACAGCTCCTGCAGTATTAAGAAAAGGTCTCCCAAGAATAATAGACATATTATCATCTTCCGGCATTTCAAGCACAACAAAATCACTTAATATCAAGCAATTGTGAGCCACCCGAACAGGTACATCCTCACATATTCCCAAAGGAATAGTGGTAGATTTATCAGCCATTTGCAAAGATATATCAGTTGGTATTAATTTTTCAAGTTGAAGCCTCTTATAGAGAGAGAAAGACATAGCACTCACTCCAGCTCCCAAATCACACAAAGCAGTTCTAACATAACTGTTCTTAATAGAGCAAGGGATAATTGGAATCCCTGGGTCTCCAAGTTTCTTAGGAACCTTACCATTGAAGGAATAATTAGCAAGCAAAGTAGAAATTTCTTCATTAGGGATCTTCCTTTTATTCGAGACAATGTCCTTCATATACTTTGAGTAAGGAGGCAATTTAATAGCATCAGTCAAAGGAATTTGCAAGAATAAAGGCTTCATCCACTCACAAAACTTATTATAGTGTTCATCTTCCTTTGACTTGTGTTTCTTATCAGGGAAAGACATAGGTTTTTGGACCCAAGGCTGTCTTTCACTACCATGTTTCTTAGCAATAAAATCTTCTTTGGTGTATTTAGTATTCTTAGTGTGGTTTTCAGGTTCTTCTTCAACTTTTTCTTCATTAGGAACTTCATTTTCTTCATTACCACTTTCAGTTTCAGCATCAGAGATAGATATACTATTAGGATCTATAGCAGGTTCAGAGGGTTCTACAACATTTTTATGTTTCTTTTTCCTTTTCTTATGAGTAAAACCACTATTTTCTGCTTGTTGAGAATCCTGCTCAATTCTTTTGGGATGCCCCTCAGGATATAGAGGATCCTGGGTAGCAGCTCCACTTCTAGTTCTAATTTCATAAGCATGTTTTTCTTTAGCAACATTAACTAGCAAGTCGTTTTGCACTTTAACGAGTTGATCTATTTGAGTTTGAAGCGTTTGAAAGTGTTTAACAATCATTTTAACATCATTAGAGGTTCTTTCCACAATATCTTTCAACTCAACAATAGCTCTAGTGTTTTCCATTAGATGATTTTGCACCCTTTTATTAAAGTTATCTTGCTTAACAATAAAGATATCGAATTCTTCTAAGCATTGATCAGGAGATTTAGAGTAAGGGATATCACCTTCATCAAAGTGTTGGAGAGAGTGTACCTCAATAGTGGATGAGTAGGGAATAGGCTTACATAATTCTTCTATAGGAGGTAAATTCTAGACATCTACAGCTTTAATTCCCTTCTCCTTAAGACATTTCTTAGCTTCCTTCATCACTTCATCATTTAATTCAATAACTCCCCTCCTCTTTGATGTTGGAATAGGCACAGGAATAGATGGTTCAGGTACAATTACTTCAGGTATAGCTTGTTTAGGAGGAGTCCAATCTTCATAATTCTTGCTTATTTTAGCCATTAATTCCTCAGCTTCCTTAGGAGTCCTATTCCTGAAAACACAATCAGCACAATTATCTAGGTATGTCCTAGATTCTTCGGTTAGTCCATTATAAAATATATCAAGAAGCTCATTCTTAGGTAATGGACTTCCAGCCTGTGCATGAATCAAAGCACAAAACCTTGCCCAAGATTCGGGCAATACCTCTTTTCTCCCTGTTTAAAATCAAAAAGTTCCTGCAAAATAGCATGTCTAGCACTGGGAGGAAAATATTTCTGCAGGAAAGTACTAATCAAGCACTCAGGGCTATCAATAGATCCAGGAGGTAAATTACTAAACCAAGTTTTAGCTTCTCCTTTCAGTTAAAAGGGAAAAATCTTAGCAACAAAGTAAGTACGCATCTTAATATCATCAGAAAACAAGCCACTCATGGTAGAAAGTTCATTCATATGTGCTACCGCACTTTCATTCTTAGTCCCACAAAAAGGTTCTTTCTTGACAATAGCTATGTAAGGTAGATCGAGAGAGAAATCATAATCTTCATCTATAATGTTTATGGGAGAAGCAGCAAACTTAGCATCAGGAGACAATTTGGGTCTAATAGTACGCCTCTCAAGGAGACTCTTAGCAGCGCTCCTATCATGAGTGTTCTTACATTCTTTAATAAACTCATCGGTCATCTCAACATAACCATCTTCAATATCATAACTCTCACTAGACTCAGGTGAGCTAACAGGTGTGGTAGTGTCTTCATTAGGAGTTTCGGTATTTCCAGCTATAGTTCTAGCAATCGTAGCATCTAGGAAAGGACCTAATGAACCACTCTTATCAAGCACAGTAGAAGCAGCATCATAAGCATCAGAAGTTTCAGATTCAGCAGTAGTAGCAGTGTGTGTAGCATGTGTATGTGGTGGTGTAAGGAACTTACTCATAACAGACGGTGAATCAAGAGCAGCAGAGGTGTTTAGAACCATACCTCTTCTTGTAGTGGATGGTAAAATAGGAACTTTGCCATCATGAGACTTACCCATGATCGATGGATAGCAACGAACAATAGAGAATCCAAGTGAACTTGATAAATAAAGCTATGCTCCCTAGCAACGGTGCCAGAAAATAGTCTTGATGACCAACAAGTATAGGGGGTGTATCGTAGTATTTTCGAGGGAAGTGAAACCCAATTTATTGATTCGACACAAGGGGAGCCAAAGAATATTTATAAGCCTTAACAACTGAGTTGTCAATTCAGCTGCACCTAGAAACAATCTTACTCACAACAGTTTATTAGTAGCAACAGTTTTGTAGTAGGAATAGTAAAGTAACAGCAGTAGTGAAGCAAAGACAGTAGTAACAAAAGCAGTAAATAGTGGGATTCGAGTGCGGTAGGCATAGGGATGGATGGACGGGCGTTGCATGGACAAGACAATTCAAATAGCAATCAGAACATAGGGCAATTGCAGATAAATAAGATAAAGCATCCAAGTACTAGACAATCCTAGGCATGTGTTCCATATATAGTCATACGTGCTCGCAATGAGAACTTGCACAACATCTTTTGTCCTGCCAGCCCGTTCGCAGCGGGGCGTCTAGGGAACTACTGGCAATTAAGGTTCTCCTTTTAATAGAGCACCGGAGCAAAGCATTAACACTCTGTGAACACATGTGATCCTCACGTCAAAGCCATTCCCTTCTGGTTATCCCGATTTATGTCACTTCGGGGACATAGGTTCCGGACAACAACGTGTGTATACAACTTTTAGATAAGACCAAAAACAATACTATCATAATGAATCAATAACATGTTCAGATCTGAAATCATGGCACTCGGGCCCTAGTGACAAGCATTAAGCACAACAAGTCGCAACAAAGTCATAAAGCACTAATAAAAGATACTAGGCACCATGCCCTAACAATCTAATGCCATTACATGAACGGTCTCATCCAATCCCTACCATCCCCATAGCCTACATCGGGGGATTACTCACTCATAGATGGAGGAAACATGGATGGTCGATGCAGAAGCGATGGTGATGATGATGACGATGATCTCCTCTAATTCCCCGTCCCGGCAGGGTGCTATTTCGTGGAATCTGGTGGTGGCGGCGGAGCGGAAGTCCTTCTAGAAAAACGTCGAACCCCCTGAAGTTTTTAGGTCAGAAGGCTCCTTATAGGCGAAGAGAGAGGCCGAGGGGGTGCCTGGGGGCCCACAACACCCCTTGGCGCGACCTGGCCTAGCCCGCGCCACCAGGTGGTGTGGCCACCCCTGGCTCTTCTCCGTCTCGTATTCTGACTCCTGGCGTCTTCGGGTGAAATAGGAATTTTGGCATATTTTGCAGGATTTTTCCTGATAGTTGGTTTCCTACACAAAAAGTAGACACCAAGGCAATTCTGCTGAAAACAACATCAGTCCGCGTTAGTTGTATTCAAATCACACAAGTTTATAGGAGAAACAATAGCAAAAGTGTTCGGGAAAGTAGATACGTTTTGGACGTATCAACCATCAGCATAAGACCCAAAACATGTTCTCTAACCTCTTCTAGAGAGAAACTACTACCCAACAAAAGATTTTCCTCATTTGTGACTTTCTCACTGGCAAAAAATAAGTCATCAACAAGGGAGATGTCTTAGGGCCATCATCCCCATTCAAGACATGAATTAACTTTTTCCTTCTCCTTTGGTTAGCAACTGCATGGAAATATGCAGTATTCCTATCCCCCTCTAAAATATCTCTTTCTCTAGATCTTTGTTTGGCTTTAATATCTTCTACTAGCCAAAAAGATCTCAATTCAACAAGGATATCATCTAGCATATCTCTCCCTTCATCTGACAAGGAAATACTCTTTGCCTTAATATCTAGAGAATCATATTCCTCCATTAAATCTTCTTTATGTCTCCTAATATCTGCATCTAGATTGGCACTCTAACCTTTTGCCAGCTCCCTAAAAGTTCAAACCTTATATTGACAAGCATCTATGTTCTCCTAAACCTCTTACTACTAGTCCAAACTTTAAGCACCACAACTCTAAAGTCAGGTCTAGTAATCCACTATTTTTTAAATTTAAAGCTACTTTTCCTAGGTATCTGGTTTTCACCAGATTCCAAAAGGATGGGAGTGTGATCACGGCCTATTCTCGACAAAGCTCTAGCATTATCCAATGGGTAAGCAACCTCAAATATGGTAGTCCACAAAATCATATCTATCCTACTCATTATAAGATTCTCTTGATTGTTACCCAGGTGAAAGCTCTGCCAGATAGAACAATTCTTACTAGTGCCTAGATATGAATCCAAGCATTAAATCTATCTACCCATCTCAGACCTATATTACCATTACTTTTGTATATTTGGGATCTATCAAGATTAAGTCTCCTCCAATGATAGAAGGTCCCTCCCAATGCAGGAAAAGTTCATGGAGCTCATAAATAAACTCATGTTTTCCTTCCTCATAAGGAGAGCCATAGAAACTAGTTATTCTAACAACAAACTCGGTGAACTTGTTTTTTTACCACAACACTAACTAAGAATTTGCGCACTTCTCAAGAAATAACCTCAAAGAAGTCAGCATTTACACCTACTAAAACTCCTCCAGGAAAGCCACTAGCTGGTAGGTGATTCCAACTAAAGTTCATATTCCCTAAAATAGACTTTGAAAAGGAGTTAGAGAAACTCTCTTTCTTTATTTATTGGAAACCACATAATCAAGATTAAGTGGGATTAGATTATCTTTTATATTTTTTGTCTACTAGGAGTAGTAATGCCCCTGCCATTCCAGAAACCCACTCTCATTTAAACCTTTTCATGGGGTTCTTACCGCTTCTCCTAACTACTTCAGTCCAACCAATCTCCCCTCTATCATACACTACCAAAACTATATTATACTATTGAGGAGTGGATGGGAAGGAACTATCTACAAGAACAGATGATCAGCAGTACTGGTGGCTAGCTGGTCACTACTAATAACATCAACATCAACAAACTTAACTCCTACATATTCAGACATACTAACTATCTCATATACTTGCAGAACATTAAAAGGGTTTGTTCTCATTATACCTATCATTTTCTTCTGAGTCTGACAAGTATGCATCAATTCTTCTTGTCTTGATTTCTTTTGCCATTTCCATCACATTTCTGGACCTGTCAATCCTACTGCTTTGTCTGCTAGGCACCACTAGTCCCCATAGCTTCTGTTTTTTGAGCCAATCTTATTTCCTTCTACACAACTTGTTTGCATCAGGCTGCCAAAGGAGGGAAGAATGTCTTTAGGAAGGGCAGTTGCCTATGATTTTTTTGGATCAACAAGCACCTCTGCCTCTTGAATTTCCCTCCAAAAGCTAGCAACCTTAGAATTTTATTCATTGGCTTGGGGCACAAGGGATTTATCCCAAAGAAACATCCCTTATGCGCCAATATACCATTTCTGTATCAACATCCAGTACACTTCACAACCAGAAATGGTTTGTTCATCTATCATCGGTCCTAGCTCCATTACTTCCTAATTCAGAGTGCCTTGTAGAGTTGTCACCAACATTTGAATTTGTGAGTCCAGTGCCACCATTCTTCCATGTGTCCACCACATCAGGATTCTGATTCCCACTACCATTTTCATTTGCTCATCCTCCACTATTTTGTCCAGAGTTGGTAAAGCTGCCAAGGTTTGAGGTAGAACCCGGGTTTTAAATTTCCACTGAGAAACACACCTGGAAGAGCTTACCCTTGAAGTTGAACAACCTCCCATAGGGGATTTTATATAGGTATCTACAATCAATCTTAACTCAACCCTCCTTAGCACAATTCTTGAATACACTCTGCCATCAAAAATTCTCAGGATCCCACAGACATCTACAACCTGATCAATGATATTCCATTCACACCATGGAGGAAGCAAACCTTTGATCACCAGCCATATGCTCAACAATGTTTTCACTAGTTCTAGGTCATCTTCCCAAGCTTCCACTCTGATTGTGCACCCTTCTTTAGCCAAGCCAAACCCGAGGTAACCAATCACTTGCTCTACATGAATGTGTCGAGGGAACTTTACCAAGAAGGACCAATCTCCCAGCTCATTATCTGCCATGGCCAATTGGTCTTGTAGATGTTGGAGAATTCATTGGGCAGTTATTCCTTTGTAATGATACCTTCTTCCACAGATACCACACCATAGTTTTTTGTGAAGCAATTGGCTGAGCAATGGGATCAGGCATCTCAATGTGGTAGAAGCCTACTCCAATAGCAGCACTACCAACGTACCTAGCTATCTGGTGAGGCCGCTTAAGAACTAGACAATCTCCACAGAATGTGTTGTTGCTTTGTAGATGAAGCAAATATGCTACTTCACACAATTAGTCTTCCCATGTCCAGGTTCCCCACGACACATACACATAATATCAGCATAGTTTAGAGAAGAAAGAGGTACCAAATTGGAGGACCCAACAGTCCCTTTAGCATGCATCTTCTTCTTCTAATTTGCTTTTGTTGTGCCCTTGTCTTTCCTAATCCGATCACTCTGGAATGTTTGTTGTGGAGATATCCATTGATTTGGGAGCAACCCATATGGAGGGGGAGGAAATTGGGGGAAAGGACCCCCAAATACCCAAGGAGAAGCCATGGCACTAGGTATGAAACCACATGGGTTCTGCTAGGGAAAGGGGAACAACTAAGACGACATCTAGTTGAATTCATAGCACTGTTAGGGCATCTTGTTGGGTTCACAGCATTGAGTGGATTCCTATGATGGGAACTATTATACGCCAAGATCTATCTACTAGATACAAGCAACGAGTGGATATACATCCATAGAGAACATACCCTCGTAGAATGACAAAGCTTTGTAATGAGATGGAACTCGTGGATGATGTAGTCGAATGCTTGCCGATCTCAAGATCGTGTGGAAGTCCTAGCGCTGCAAATTAGCAGCGCATCTGTCCTTGCACACATGCTCAGGCCACTGAACAACCTCCACCTCCTCGCTCTAGTGATGCGGCGGAAGTAGCAACTCCTTCCAGATGAAATGCTACCGGGAACATGTATCTCGCTAATCCAAGACCATGGGGGAATAATAATAGAGGGGGGGGGCGAGATCCTTCACGAGGAGGTGTGAGTGAGAAGTGAGGAGAGGGGGTCCTTTTATAGGAGGAGGGGGTGACCCTCCCATGGCCGGTGCCCCATGGGGGTGCCCCTTCACCTCCCTCATTCATGTGGTGGTAACTCCCTCCACATAAATATGCCCCTTCACATTCTCCACTTAAGTCTCCACTTAAGTGCATTAAATTTCTCCAAATTTAATACTATCTCATTTAATAAAACTCTTTTATTCATTTTATTCATAATTTTGTTAATTACTTTAATTAACAAACATTCACATAAAACCCTTGCAACATTTCAATATTACATGCAGAACCAATTTCAGCAATTTCACCCGAAACAATTTTGGTGTCTATTGAAATAATTCCAGCGCTTTGCAATTCTTTTGTCTAGAACATATTTTCTCCAAATGGTGTTTGGCAACCCTTAAGTGTGTCACCCAACGGTTCGCGAATAATGCAGACATGATCGAGACCCCTTTCAGATCAATAATCAGAAGCGGGTCTTGGAGATCCATACTAACCCACACATTCAACGATGACTTCTGTGATCATGAGAACCTTTAACGCTAGTAACTAAATACCTTTGTCTCGCGATATATTGCATGTCTGAGATTCGATCATCGGTATCTTCATACCTAGTTTGATCTTGTTGCTGACATGCACTATTTTCTCGTTCTCGTGATATAACATTCTAGTGATCTCATCACTTGCTTGCAAGCTAACCAATGTGATATCACCGAGAGGGCCCAGAGTATATCTATCCGTCAACGGGATTGACAAATTCCACTCTTGACCCATGAGCCTCAACATAACACCTTTGGAATACCCGAACCTATCTTTATAATCACCTTGTTACGGTGTGTCGTTTGATGTTATCAAAGTATTCTTCCGGTGTTAGCAATTAACATGATCTCATGGTCTAAGGATAAAGATTACTTCATATGATGATATAGCTATATAAACATAATGACTTTGATCGTAATGCTATACTTTGGATGAATGTTCATCACATCATTCACCAATGCTGTGACCTCGTTATTAACAACATCCAATGTCCATGATCAAGAAACCTTGATCATCCTATTAATCAACGGGCTAGTTTATAGAGAGGCATTACTTTGTATTTTGTTTATTAAACACACATGTATTAACGTTTCCAATTAAGTTTATAGAGAGGCATTACTTTGTATTTTGTTTATTAAACATACATGTATTAACGTTTCCAATTAATATAATTATAGCATGTAAAATAAAGTTTTATCATAAACATGGAATAAGATAATAACAACTTTATTATTGCCTCTCGGGCATATTCCCTTCACATCTGAGGTTGCTTCCAGTGCTCTCTGTGCCTAGGTCCTCCTCTCCCTCTGCCTCAACCTTTCTCTGCCATGTTTCCAACCAGAACGCACTATACCTCCTCAATACCAAGCAAGCGTGAGACTTATCTCTCTGGCGGCGGCAATGTAGGAAGAACCAAGAATCTAGTCGACCTAGTCCTCTCTCTCCTTACCCTAGCTCCCCGCGTAAGTGCAGGTTTGGTAAGATTCCACGGAATATGCCAAAGCTGTTAGAAAAAACTTTCAATCGCTTTAGCACCAGTGGCTTGGGCACTTTCCTCACTAATCCATGGTCCCTCCTTCACTTCACCTTTCCACCTAACAGCCACGACAGACACCCGCACAACCTGGTTGAGCCTGAACCCTTCAGAATACCCAACTGTTGCTTTGGGATAACCTACAAAGATGTGCTTATCCGACTTTGATTGTAAAATTTTTACTTATGCCAAGCATACCAAAATTTAAGAAAAGACAACTCGGGTTTTATCCCAAACCATAACCTTTATGGTGTCATTTCAACGGATCACGATGGTGCTCTTTTCAGCGTAAAAGCGGTAGTCTCTAAAGCTTTAATCCTTAAAACATAATAGCAGTTTTATAAATGAAACCTTTGATCTTACCATGTCAAACAAGGTTCGATTTGATCTCTCGGACATACCATACTCCTATGGTTTATCGGGAAACACAAATCCATGGAACGATTCCTCGAATCTTAGGTGTTTTTGCTAAACCTGTAACTCAAATATCTCCATTTATGATCCAATCATAAACTCTTTTATTTTCTCGTCATAATGATTTTCCACTTCATCTTCAACGTTGAACAATTTTCAAATGTTTCATACTTCTTCCTTATTATGTAAATATACATATATATTCACTCAAATTTTCGGAGAAAGCATATGAAGTCAAAAGATCCACCACACATGTTTACACATAATGGCCCATATACATCAACATGTATGATGTCCAATAAGTTAGTCATCCGTTCCTCTTTGGCCTATGAACGGAGTTTCAATTATCTCGAGGAAAGTCTCACAATCATCAATTAATCAAAATCAAAGACTCCAAAAATCCATCAACATGGAGTTTATTCATGTTTTCTTTCCAATATAATTCAAACAACGATGTCACTTCATAAGTGATCTTTCAATCATTTGTCTTACTACATTTTAGAAATAGTGTTTATGGATGTGATTTCTCCAACTAGACTTGTAAAAGTTCATCCATCCTTTATGGAATACGGTAATTATTTGAACAACCATTGTTCTCGTAATACCGGAACAAAATAACAATTATTTAAACAAATCTTGAATGCTAGGTTTGACGACAATGATAAACACAATAACAGTTTATTTGTTTTTGATGAACATCATCACTTATTCTCTTGCTAGTTACTTAGGCCATTGGAGTTCATAAATTGTGTTGTTCTATATGACACTTCACACAAACCAATTTGGTATCCAGTACCTAAGAACCACATTGTTTAACAAGCAAAGAATATAGCCATAACATGTATATCTTCTATATACCTAAGCTAGACATATCCAACTTTTCTTTTCTACCAAATATTTTATAGATTCTCTTTCAACAATTCCTTTTCCTTTTAAAAGAATCTATCAACATCAATAGTGGTTTCATTCACATGACACATAGTACAAAGTGTATATAGTCCAATACTAATACCTTTGGACTTGCACTTTGAAGTGGATCACCATGATCAAATGTTTGACAACTTTCATGATCAAGCTACTATAGCATATAAGGAAGAATTGCGAGTATAATGTTAGTTCCTAAAACCTTTTTGGGAGATCCGGATGCCTAGCATCTCCATCCTTCACAATTTCTCATACAATATAAGAACATGTATTTTGCTAAATTTTACTTTATCATATTGCAACCAAAAACATAGTTTTAGATATCACAATATCTTCCACACATGATGGTTTCTGAAACATTTCTTTCAGCTCCTAGATAACCTTGATATTAAAACAACTATTGAATATCAAGAATCACGGACGCAAGTATGATACTTCGATACTAACACTAGAATTGTTACTCTTGGTTTAATACTACTTATTAAACTTCATGGAGTAAATTGAGTTTGTTGAAAGTTTGCAATAGGACTTCTAAACTTTAGATTGACACTCAAAAACAATACGATACCAGTTCGTAAAGCAAATATCTAGAATTCTATAATTCTATTATCTCAATTACAACAAAGTACAAGGTAGTAAACAGATGCCAATGACTACAACAAATTACGCAAATTCACTTTGATTCAGTTTATGATAAAATGAGTTCAACTCTAATCATATTACTACATGAACGCCCACTCAAAACCAACATCCCTCGGGTTTTTTTGATGATTACATGAACCAAATCCACTACACCAAGTCCGATCATCACGTGAGTCGGTGTAGCTTCAAAGGCGAGCATCTATATGGGCATAATATCAACCATATGAGTCATGCTTAACCTTTCGGTCCGTGTTCCAAGGCCATGTCTGTACATGCTAGGCTCGCCAAGTAAGAAGTGTGTAAAACTGTCTTACACCTGTTATGCAAACGTGGATTCAAGTGCACCCGATCATCACATGATGTCTTGAAGCGACGAAACATAAAACGGTGCGTACTTAAGGAAGAACACATTTTTATCTTGATATCTAAATGAGGGATCATGTTATAATGCTACTAAAATGCCAAACAAGCAATATAAGATGCAAACAAACATCATATGTGTAAAGTGAAATGATATGGTTCTTGCACTTGATCACTATCATGTGCATCGTGGTATGATATTTATCATTCCTTTGTGTGTAAGGCCTAGGTCTATGGAACTTACACGTTTAGGTATGCTATAATTTCCAATAGTATCAACTATATTTCAAATTATAACATTACCATATCATGACACTAGCCCAGCAATGATCTAAACTAGACGCTTCTAATTTATCAATTGCAAGTTTTACGTGGCCGAGGGCTTTCGAATATATAACCGTTCTTACCTACGAACATGGAACCACAACGATGATAACCAAATTATTAGCAACTTGTTGTAAATCATATATTGACTATAGTAGGAGAGACAGACACTCGCTAGCCACTTATGCAAAACTAGTTGCATGTCAAGCGTGGAACAGGTCTCATGTGCGAGGACATGTAAAGTTAGTCCGGGCCACTTCATCCCACTATGCCACCAATATCCGAAATACATAGAAGATGCAATAACATGATCATCACTACCCACATACTCTTATGTGTTCTGCCTGTGCAAAGCACCTATGCATAGATCAGGATCTGATACCACTGTTGGGTTCGCAACATAGAAAACAAAAACTTTCCTATGATGAGAACTATTATACGCCAAGATCTATCTACTAGATACAAGCAACAGGTGGATATACATCCATAGAGAACATACCCGCGTAGGCTGACAAAGCTTTGTTAACGAGATGGAACTCGTGGATGATGTAGTCGAACACTTGCCGATCTCAAGATTGTCTGGAAGTCCTAGCACCACAAATCAGCAGTGCATCCATCCTCGCACACACGTTCAGACCACCGAACAACCTCCACCTCCTCCCTCCAGCGATGCAGCAGAAGCAACAACTCCTTCTAGATGAAATGCCATCGGAAACATGTATCTCGCTAATGCGAGACCATGGGGGAATAATACTAGAGGGAGACACTACTAGAAAACTTTCCTTCCGCAACGACTTGGCCCGACGGTCATTGTAGAAAGCGCATCTTCCACGATGAAATTCTCGGCTTGGCCGTGGCCGATGGAAAAGTTTTTTTTTCAGTTTCGCGACCCTCTACTACAACGGGTCTGCTAAAACCATGGAGGAAACTCGGCTAGTGTGTGGCAGAAGTAAGATTTTCGTTTCCTCACGCGATGTTGACTCGCCGAAGTCTTTTGAGGCGTGTGGGTCCCGTATGTTAGTGTCTCTAGCGGACCATACTTTTCGGTCGCGCCTCCCTGATTTGAACTCGATAACGTTGCTCGAGGCATCTGCCGTTTAGTTAGGATGCTAGCCTCTCATTACAAGGATTGTGTGTATGATGGAATTTTTTTCCTTCGCTCGCGCTACCCTGTTCCAAAGTTGATAGCGCTGCCTGATGCATCTACCATCTAATCAACCTCCTAGGACCCACATGTCTTCCTCTCATTAAGAACCGTGTGTATGATAGAATTTTTTTCCTTCGCTGGCGCTACCCCATTCTGAAGTTGATAGCGCTGCTCGACGCATCTACCGTTTAACCAACCTCCTGAGCCCCACATATCATCCTCTCATTAGATGAAATGTGTGTATGATAGATTTTTTTCCTCTGCTCGCGCTACCCTGTTCCGAACTTGATAGTGATGTTCTATGCATCTATCGTTTAATCACGATGTTGGGCCCACATGTCATCCTCTTATTAGAAGAAACATGTGTATGATGGATTTTATACCCTTTGTCGTGCCTTTGTATTCCGAAATTGATAGCATTTCTTGCTGCTTCAGTCGTTTATACAGGCTGGTGGGTCTCACATGTCAGCCTCCTCTATGCATGAAACATGTGCATGCTAGACTTTTTTTCTTCTCTCGCGCCTCCTCACTTGGAACTTGGCAACGTTGCTCGATACATCACCTGTATAATGCCTCCCTACTGGGTCCACATGTCAGCCGCCTATGTAGAGGAAACGTGTGTATGTTGGACATTTTTTTGGTCGCGTCCGCCGGTTTGACCTTGGTAACGTTGTTCCATGCGGCAGGCCTGTATGGTCTTGCTGCTGGGGCCCACGTGTCAGCCTCTCTCGACAAGAAATGTGTCGATCTTGGTCTTCTTTTTTCTGGTCATGACTGTTGTACAAGTACTTTTTAAATGCGCTCGTTAAACTTGATCTATTGTATGGTAAGGTTGATGAGCGCTAGCTGCAGGCAGGTGGGTCGGCCATGTCAGCCTCTCAGTACAAAAATATTACTACAAATAAACTGCATGCCTTGCCACTACACAAGAAAATTGTTATGCTTTTATAAAACGTAAAAAATGTATACTAACATCATATATAACTTATTTATTTTTCTTCTTAAAAAATTGCTTGTCCATCTGCTACGCGTGATTGCTAGCAGCTCAACTAAAAAATTTTAAGTATAAATAATGTAGTAGGTAGTACTTAAAAAACATGGATAGGCGGAGTTTTTTTGGGGGTGGGTGATCGGTGCCAAAAAAAGACCGAATTGAAGAAAAATGGGCCAAGCAGGGATTGATGGGCTATTTTTCATGGTCTCTCGCCCAATCTAACTGGAATATTTGCACGGCCAAATGACCGAAAACATGGCCAAGTTAGAAGGTCTTGGGCTATAATGAGGCCGAATGAGCTAATTTCTTGGGCTTGATAGTTAAAATCCCAAGGTACATGCTAGGGCTTGGCCGGATTCGAAAAAAAGCCATCAACAAGGAAAAAAGAGGTATAAAATATGAGCGCCTAGATCCCAGGCGCACAAGAACTTGTTATGTTAAGGATCTGACGTCACCCTACTAATTGTGCTAATACTCAGTTGTAACCTAGTAATTGCAACTCATTAAATTCCTAGTTACAAGCTAGTTGCAACAAATGTGTAACCCTCACGTTGCACGAATCGCGTGGTAAATCCAATGGTGAGAGAGGTGACTCTTGAGAACTGGCAAATCTGATAAAATATTCATAGATGTTTCTGTGAAAATTGTGGACAAACACCCCGCGCCCGCCAAAACTTTCCGCCGAGACCCCAAACTTTCCTAAGACAACCCTCAATCGAGCGACCAGCCTCCGTCTCTTCAAATTTTGCGCCATTCTTATGGGAGATGCACCGGATTAGAACCAGGTCGCAAACTTCTCCACGCCTTAAAAAAAACTTCTCGACGCCTTTCTATCAACAGTGCCGGCCTACCACCATTGGTCGCGTCGTTCTTCACGAAACGCACCGGTCGGCGGTCAGCTAGGCAATCCCCATGCTTTGCCTGCTAGATTTGGGCACTGGACATTCTTCTTGGCTTTGGTTTGTTCTCCATCTCTCTTAGAAATAGTTAAAGCTTATGACCATCTAGATTTACAAGGTGCTTGCAGATTTGGGTAGGTACGTTCTTTAGGTAAATCTATAGTAAAGCTCTGGACATAAGAGTTCGAACACATCTTAAAAAGGACTTGGTAGAGATCCTGTGCAAGCTTTTGACCTGATATATTCCCCATCCTTCTTTGATACGATGGAGCATTTGGCTGTTGATGTACCTGACGAAGAAGTACTTAGAGGTACAGTAAAGTATAGATGGATGTACCCTATAGAACGTCGACTTCACATTTCCAAGGAGCGGGAAGATATCCGTAGACAGTTTGATAAGTGGGTGTTATGCAAAGATATCTTCACATATAAGACTGTAGAAAAGTTAGATATATTCAGATGTCTGACTTGGCTATGTTTTGTAGGTTCTTCGCAGAAATAAAAGTACCAGCAAATTTCATTCCACCAATAAAAAGACCGGATGGACTAAGATCTAAGGATCATGTAAGACGCTCAAATTGCACTGTGAATTTTCTAAGAATTGTCCAGATGGGGTAACCTCTTGTCTATTTTGTAACGCTAGATTTCGGAGTTTGAATTTCTGGCCCTTATATGTGGTCCTGATAGGAGTATAACAACAGCTTCAGCTTGCATTTCCAACGGTGTCTACCATAGCACTGATGTACCTTCTGTGGAGACTGATGCAGCTGGAGGTTGTCCTGATGAACCTGCACTTGGTTGCGTTTAGATTCGAAATCCTACATTTGACATTGTCGTCCCAAGGAAAAGAAGGTTGTGGATCTAGTAATAACGCCTTCTGTAGAACAAGATGCTGGAGGTGATGATTTCCTATGGCAATATCTACCATTCTATGACTTGTACGAGTAGTTATCGTAATTAATTGAATTGCATGTCCCTCTCTATCAATGAAAATGGCATATCGTTTGCATTGTTTCAAAAATAAATAAATATTTGCATGTCTCCTTATGTTAGTCGATGCAAAGAAGATATTGTTTTTTGTTCAAGTCATGTGAACAAATATGTTTGTATGTAGAGACAGAAATGCGGATTGAGTGACAAAATAAGCATAAAATTGCCAGATCAATAACACAAGCATAATGGCATTGCAAGAAAAGGAACAGAACCATCTTTTCATCATGCTTGTGAAAAGGAGATGAGACATGAACCACGCCTGCAAGTGGCAGAGGCCAATTCTCGTGCAGCTCAGCCAGCATTGGTTTATCATCGATAATACTTAAGCATCCGAATATTATGATTACATACTAGGAGTAGTTCCAGTTCCACACTATAGTTCAACAGGAAAAAGTGTAAGAAATGCGTAAGGTAGCTCCATAATATAGGTTCTAGAGAAAAGCATACAAATCATAAGAAAGAAAGCTCCGCATCACAGTTCACCACCTTCAGGTGCAACAATTTCTATAGATTGTAAACCCAAATCACCGCCTCCTTCAGGTGGCACGATAATTTCAGGAGCAGGATCAACAACACCAATAGTAGTGCTAGCACCGGTAGCATGAGTCTCCACAATAGGTGAACTATCGAGCACCACAATGTCCTCTGAAGGCTCTTCAATGCTAGCTCCAGCCGCACAAGTCTCCGCGGATGGTAAAACTAATCCACCACCTCTATCATCTGGCACGACGATGGTAGTTGCATGCTCATCAGTACCAGCTATAGCTGCAACTACATCAGTCCCCACAGAAGGTAAACAAATAGGTGTCTTAGGTGTAGCGATCTGACATCCATTTTGTACTCCGTCATCAGGAAAATGAGAGTCTTCTTCAACTTTGTGCTTCTGCGGTTACAAGATAAACAGAGATTACAGCGAAAGCATCTACGCGGGACGACAAGAACATATGTCATTCTATTGATTAACCTTGTCATTTTAGATAGCAGAAGTCACATGATTGGAACCTATTTCATCGAGAATCCTATTTTTTTGCTCCTTCCCCTATCTCCTTATGCAGCAGGTTGTAATATTGATTACATGATGTTCATTGACAAATATATGCAAATGTTCAAAAGTTTGCGCTGTCGAACTACCAACTTCGAATGGATCCCCACTATTCTTAGTTATGGGATCTAGCCCAAAAAACATGCTTCTATGCAATAATAGTCTACAAAAAAAGGATGCATACCCGAGATAAGAACTACTCTACACATGACAATGATGCGCAATCGACAATAAAAATTTAACCCCATCATCAACTCTATCATGTAAGTTCAGAGTGAATCTAGATACACTCATTTCACATAAGCTAAAACATCTTATATTTTGAAACAGAGGGAATAGGTACGAGTGTTCTAGTATTTCACAAACCACCATTGCTGCCGCGGGACAGAGATGACGGATGCTCCACCACCCTACAGAAGGTTGCCGCGCCGATCTCGCTACCACCTGTAGAGGATGGAGCCGAGGAGCTGGTCGGCAACAATATGGAGCGAGAGGGTAGGGGCGGTAGTGGATATGAAGAAGGGACTGAGTAAAAGAGGTTGTGTGTGCGTGGGGGGAGGCCGGTGAGGGAGTTAAATGCAGCTTGTCTCGGAAGGAACGCGCTGCCACGTGCACCTGTGTGTGCAAAACTCCCTCCCTCTCTCTTCCGCGACAACTACTGATAGTAGTACTCAAGCTAGCTTCATCGAGTTCTCTGGTACTCCTACTAGTAGACCTTTTCTACTACTACTACTAGGTAGACAAGCAGTACTTGTTCGGAAGAAGAAGAAACTAGACTAGCACACCATCGTATAGTATTACCTTGTCAAATCACTGGCGATGCTATGATGAGCGACATGTTTTTACTGGTAACCCTGGAAACATCGTGTTCCTTCCACCGCGTGTAGTTTTTGAGCGAAGTACTTACCAACACGTCCAACTTAGGCTTATAGGACCCAAACTACAGTGAAAACGAAACAAAACTACTGACCTGCAAGGAGTAATACTAACAGTACAACTATTATACAACATTCTGGAAGAAATTATGTATGGAATAGTAGTAGTAAAGTACAAATGTACTCCTAATAAGGTTCTTTTACAAGCTTGGTGAAATATACATACTGGAGAAACTATCAAGTGTACAAAAGGGGTTTTTGGTCATACGGAGTATTTTACAAGCCGGACCGGGTGCGAAACTAAATGCTGAGTACTCGTACATCAGCTAAAAACCACCCAAAAGAAAGAGTTCAACAGAAGGCCGAGACCAAATGAGCTATCCTTGAACAGGCTTGTTCCACTCCAACACGTTTGAGAAGCTTGGGATGAACCAAAATGGAGTCTCCGACCATATCCAGCGAGTGTTGGTGTGGAAACCAATAGCTGCGTCACTATTCAGACTGAAGCGGCAAATTTCAGGAAGCGGCCTGTACTCGTAGCCAATTTCTTGGTGTGATGTTTAAACACAGTTCCTTCTCGTCAGATGTCCTAGCGGATCAGTTGCATCGCCTACTACAATGATAATTAGATAATTCACGCCAAGGAAAAGAGAATATGATCCAAGGTCCCTTTTCCATCGGTTAGCTGCAGTTAACTGGCTTGTGTCCATCGAGAACACCGTGCACTCAAACCCAGAAGGATAGATACGAACGGTGCGACCATAGTGAACAACACTAGTATCATCAGCAAAGCATTGCCTAAGACACCATATGTATAGACTAGAAGAAGTCTTGAACCACCAGCAGATCTTGCTAACCACCATCTACCAGGATCATTCTCCTCATAGTCCTCAACAAACCCATGTGTTAGGTACAGCACATCGCGTGGCGACAGGATAAGGATAGGACTTTCAAAGGGAAAGTAAATGTAACATGGAAATAATATTGATATTGATTTGACATTGTAGAAGTGAATATACAGTACTATTTTCAAAAAAGCTTGATTATACTTAAGATGTTTGATTGCGTAAAAAAATGCCAACCTAGGGAGATGCTATGGAAATTCTAATTCTTTTCGAAATGGGGATATGCTATGTAAATTCTCCTAGAGACACGGTTTGATTCATAGGATCAAATGAAATAGGAAATAATCCTATAGGATCTTGAATGTAAAGTTCATAGGGAAAAAAGCAAGGTTGGATCCTACAAGATTTTGGTGTCTTATATACCAAAGGAAAACCAACAAGGATTATTTCTAGGAGGTTTAATATCTTATCTTATCTTATCTTACCACTATATAGTGTATGAATAACTTTGAATATTCACTGTTGGATCAGGACTTGCAAATCCCAACAGGGCCAGCCGTTGGATCTTCTTTTCCATTCTAGCATTTACTTGAAGATTCTATTGATAGTCTTTAGCACAATGAACACTATGCACAATCCTCAAAACACACTTCTCCATCATCCTAGAATCTTCTCCTTCATTTCTCAAGACCATGTTTACAAAATTTACAAGTACTAGTACCTAATAAATGTTGACTTCTACATGATAGAAAATACAAGAACTAAATACGCACCCATACTTTATAGATGTCGATCAAATTTCTAATTTTTTGAGATTTACCTAGTATTATAATTCTATATAGTTATGATATGTCGTATGTCTAGTATCTGAGTATCACGTAAATACTACTAGTAGATACCATATTTTCCATGGATGTACTAGTACTAGGAGACAAGGCAATACTATCAGCAGAACTCAATCCTATGAATCAAATTACTTATATGTAAGAAAACTTAGTAACGATTGCATTCCTCTGAAATTCCTAGGAAATTCATACGAATCAAAGAGGCTAAAATTCCTATGAAATTCCTACTAACCAACGAAACTTCCGAAAAAATAGCTTACATTGATTCAGGAATAATATCTGGATCTCACATAAGTACTTACTACTAGTAGATACCATATTTTCCATGGGATGTACTGGAGACGAAGCAATACTATAAGCAGAACTCAATCATATGAAAAAAACTACTTATATGTAAGAAAACCTCCTAAAGATTGCATTCCTCTGAAATTCCTAGGGAATTCATTCGAATCAAAGAAACTAATATTTTAATGGAATTCCTACTAACCAATGAAAGTTCAGAAAAATAGCTTGCATCGATTCAGGAACAAAGCTAATAAAATGCATAGGGAGGAAAATTTACCAAGTTCTAGAGACTTCCATGCATAAACACAGTCGTTCTCGGTCACGATGAACACACGATCGTGTTGGATAATAGCATCGTAGTATCTGAAGTAGCCCTGGAAATCGTTCACACAAACTGACCATCCATGACTACCATTCCCGTTAGTGACAACAATCTTGAATTTGAAAATAGCGACTAGAGAGAAATCTTTGTATCCCCCAGTAGCTGTCGCAACTTGGCAAATGACTATCTTCTGCAGTTTAGTACGTCGACCTTCATTAGCATCATCCTGAAATGTAAGTGCAGAACCTTCGGCCGTTTAAAACCCCGACACTTGTGGTATAACAATCTTGCGACGAGTGTACATGTTGATAAGGTCCCACATGAAATCGGGCCCAACTGTGAGGATCCAATCTCCATTGCCGCCTGCTCGCTGCTCATCAAAACCATTTGGCATCACAGCATCAGAGGAGAACCTGTCCAGCAGTATCAGCTTGCACGGGTTGCCCACCACTTCGAAGCAGTCTTTGGATTCCCACGGTGTCACCGTCGGGTGAGAATGAAGAACACATGGGAGGCCAATCAGATGAGAAGAAGGCGTCGTTCCGCTCTCTTTTGCTGATTGAAGAATATGTTTGGACGAACCGACAAGGCTCGTGGCAGTGGTGGCGTCGCAATGGTTGATGAGTACTTGAAGAGGGCCTTCGGTGAACACCTTCTGAAACTGCTCAGGATCTTTACAGACCTTGCTCGATCTCACCATGGAAAGAGGCTACAGATGGTGTTTTGGGGGCTTTCTTTGGGGTGGGGTGGGGTGGGGTGCGGGGAGGGAAGATCGTTGGCGTGAGCTGGTGGCCAGGGTGCGATGGAGAAGACAAATGCTAATGGTGCGTAGTAGTACTACTAGTAGTACTGCAGAAGGTGGGCGAGTGGGGGGTCGGGCTCGAATTGAGGCTAGTTGCACAAACCTCCAACAATTACAGCCATAGTTGCCAAGAGCTCCAACTATTGAGCCCCAGGTATGTAAAAAATAATGTTAAGAGGGCTAATCAAGAATTTTGTGCTACGTGCAGCATTTGTACCCAAAAGTAAATATAGTAGTTTCTTGCAACTAGACTATCCTGATTATCTGGAGTTCCCTGCAATTTTGAATCCAATTGTTGGAGGTTTGTGCAATTTCCACCCTCCTCATGTTCCATGGAAGCTCTATGACCCTATGTTCAAACAAAAAAATGATCAAAGACAAACAAAAAAGAAAGACCATCTCTCAGGGCTCGTTTGATCTGCAGGATTCTCAAAATATAAGAAGAGTAAACTACATGAATTTGGATCAAGTATGTGTTTGAATCACAGGGAAAGCAAAGCAATTATACCATGAGGTTGGAGTGGAAGGAAATTTTCCTAAAAATATAGGGCAAAGGAATACTTTTAAGGAATCTCAATTCCTGTGTTTTTCCTATTCCTATATTTTCCTATCATGTGTTCTAAACGGGACATAATTCCTACATATTGGAATCCTATGAATCAAACAAAATAGCGTAGGATTATTTCCTAAGGGACAAGATCCTTCACAAAACCTTTGAATTTTCTTTAAATCAAAGAAGGTATAAAAATGTTTCCTCTCTCAGGAAAAAAGGAACTCCACCTCTTGCAGAAAAAAGGAACTCCACCTCTTGTACAATTCACTGTGACGAGAGTAGCTACTATAATCTATGTCTAGTACTAACTGTAGGGACCAATTGTAGCACGTTATTTACTAGTAGTATACTAGTACAATATTAGTCTTTGCAGGTGCCTCGAAGGAAACAAAATAAAGCTCTGCAGGTAATAAAAGGCCATGGCAATTTCCAAGTTACACAATCTTTTGCTTGTTCATTTTGATCTAGGCGACAGCCGGAGGATAGAGGAGTACTAGCTGCTTCGTGTCTTGAGCCATCGAGTTGGAGTAGAAATTTGGATATATAAAAACCTGAATTGTCCTGTCAACCAATACTCGTTGCATGCAGCTTGACCAAACAAACTTACTACACTACTTTACTTCGCGTTCGAAAAACTAGGGAGTACAGGAAGTACTAGTACAATAATGTTAAATAGAGAGTTTTTTGTTTTTTTGAATGGACACAGAGTGTTCCACATTCATCTTGTAGCGCCAAAAGCAGAAGTTGTACCAATATAGTACTGTAGTAGTCACATCCAGGTTGCCTTACAGGGAAAAAATAGTACGATGAGCAACAAAATCCATCTATTTTTGTACTCCTATTTGCGTATACTTGTAGTACTACATACTCAGGAACGGCACGAGCGTGTGTTCCACTAGTGCGCCTCCGCACGTAGGGTAATCCAGTACGGAGTAGATTGCCACCGCATGGTCGCGTGATTATTATGCATTGGTTCATGCTCTAGTCGTGGGTACGTGTCGTAGCAGTAAAAAAAAATTAAAAAAATAGATTACTCATAAATCATTACCCCCTCCATCCTAAAATAGTAGTTACTGACTTGGCTTTGTCTAGATACACATGTATTTCGATGCATTTTAGTACTTAGATGCTCCCTCATTTCCAAATTAAAAAGCATACTTGGTTTTGTCGAAGTCAATATTTATAAAGTTTGACCAACTATATATACAAACATACTAACTTATATAATGTCAAACGCATATAATATGAAAACATGGTTCATGATGATTCTGATAACATTGAGTTGATGTTGTATATGTCCATATTATTTTCTAGATATTTAGGCAAAATTCCAGGGCATCCTATCTTGCACGCTGGACCCACGTTAATGTGTCGTCTACACCAACGCAATTTTGACAACAATCTTGGTTCAAGACTTAAATCAAGTCGAATTGACAAGTTTGGGCATAAAATTCGGTAATCACTAAGTCAGATGACTAAAATCGAAGCATCGTAAGAATGGTTAGTGTGTTTATCTCTAGTCCATGTCGTAGAAGTGAATAATTACGTAAAAGTCGTACTAAACTCCTAAATACTCCGTAATAACATTAGCAGCAAACTTAGTTTACATCCAAAATGCATCCTTCCTATTACCAAAAGAGAACCTACATGCGACTACTGCTAGTAAACTGGAGTAGTAAAATAGTACTACTAGTAGTACTATTTATCTGCTAATACACCATTACAGTTTTGATCATCAGCCGTAGTTTAAGATCATTTTTTCCTGTCGATGCAAATCCAGAAAGATACATGGGTGGACTGTCCAAACTTCATCAGGAAACGCGGCGGCACCCCGAGGTACATCATGAGCTTGTCGGAAGGGAAGTTGGTCGGCGATGAGCTGCTCATCAGATCGATTACTGCATTAAGGCTCTCGACCATCGAGAAGTCCGCCGATGCTGACGAGTCAGGCGCACACAGTTTCACCGTATACCGCGGTCACAAGCACCTGTCCTGCCTGATGCACACCAAGGACACGACGGCAGCCGGGCCGAGCACGCTGATGGTCAGGCCGAACACAGCACCGTCATCCCTATAGAGAAAGCGAGTGAATCCCCTCATGCTTGTTGGTGGCGGAGTCAGTATGAGGCAAAAGAAGGTGTTGTCGTAGATGGCCGTGGTTACTATGACCCCGTGGGCCTCCTTCATGTGGGGAAGGAGCCTTGTCGGCGAGGCAATGAAATCACATGCGGAATCAATGAAGGAGCATGGGCCATGCGAGCACGCGATCTTATGCTCGTCGAGCTTGCCGAAGGCGACCAAGCTAATGCAGTCGTTGTAGGGGCACTCAATCATCACCTCAGACTGGACGACGTCCATAGCAGCCGGCTCACGGTCGAATCCGTCGACGCGGTACACGAACTTGTGGGAGTGGTTATAGAGGGAAGATCGGCTCGCCAACGTAGTGCCGGCCGACCAGAAACTCGGTTTGGGTGGGTATACTAAAGAGTATACTGATTGAGTTTCGTACTATACTGGTACGATTGTACAAGAATACGCTAGGCATCGGTGCACCGGCGGTGGCTGCACTTGGCCACTTTTTTCTTAGATAGTGTCCACATGCTGTACATGCTTCATCAAAACAAAAAGGCTGCAGAAAGTTGGCAGGTGAGTAATAAAACAGGTGTCATGATGTACTGTACCAGACAGTACAGTACAGACAGAGGGAGAGACCGAGGCAAGAAGATCCAGGTGAGTGAGAGGCAAGAGGATCTACTCCTAGAGAGAGACGAAAAGCCTGTGGCCTGTTGTAGGGTGTACAATGTTGTAGGGGAGAGACCGATGACTACATGCATGTCTTCGACACCAACCTGTAATTAACTTTTTTTGTCTTATCAAATTTAAATGGCCTTAATAATCCCAGACAGAGGGAGTACTAGTAATAGTAGTAGTACTAGTACATCTTAGAACAAATCAGGCAAACTAGTACTGTATTTATTAGTGATACTTTTTGAGAAATTATAATTAGTAGTAGTACTTAGATATGTGAAAAATTAATCCAAGCTACTACTCCAATAGAGAGTACGATCACTCTATTTTATGAATTCTTGTTTACTATACGTACTAGTATTAAAATCTAGAATGTAGATTATTTCAGAACAAATTTTGGCTCTACAATATCTAGCATACGCGCAAACCTCAAAAGACACTTCATTGCTTAGTTTCAGGGATCTTGTACTAAATGCATGGACTTGGATGTAATTATCATTTTTATGAGGTCATTGATGTAACTTGTACTTCCACTGACCGCGTGTTAACTAATAAAGCACCTCGCTCCTACGGGACCTACCACAATTAAAAAATAATTACACTACCACGATTATCAGACAAAGTGGAACATGGTTTCTTATAATTCCAAAGTTTTTAGAAATAGGATGTTTCAAGCTTCCCAGCTAAATTTGCACACTTTAGTGACTTTTTGCTAATTTAACGAAATTAGTTCAAGCATTTGCTACACAAGTACGGGAAATTCATTGCTATTGAATTAAATGTAGTTTTAGAGGTAGATGGGTGATGTAGTAAACAATGTCATCGGTGTTAGTTTCCAACTATCACGAAAGAACATTTAATTCTCTATTTTTCGAGTGATGACGAGATTGTTCTTTTACGTAAAGAAACTCCGAAGAATGTGGATCTGAATACCACAAGACAAGTTTTCAGAAATAAAGATTGGACCAACATGTTGTACTGACGATACCCATGTTTTATGAGCTTTCAAACTTCCGAGCTAACTCCGCCAACTTGAATGACTTTATGCAATTATTTATAGAATTTTGCTCAAATTTGAACTACAAGTAAATTGTAGGTTGCTTTGAAAGTTTTATGAAAACTCTTCTAGAGGTACCTATTCAGGGGACAATTAATATATCATAAACCACCGAGAGTTTTGACGACATGTTCAACTTCTTGCTAAGATTTTTCATCTTGATAGTTTAACAAAATTAGGTCAAACTTGAGCTACAAGTAAGCGCGAAAGATCGCTCTTGCATTAAATGTTTGTCGATATTTGAATGACTTCCTAGCTAACTCTGCCCATTTGAATGACTTTATGTCGATTTATCAAAATTAGGTCAAATTTGAAACTACAGGTAAATTGTAGGTTGCTTTGAAAGTTCTATGAAAAACCTTTCGGGGGCACCCATCAAGGGGTCACAATCAATATGCCAGAAACCACCGAGAGTTTTGACGATAGTTTCAACTTCTTGCTAAGACTTTGCATGCTAACTATTTAACAAATTAGGTCAAACTTGAGCTACAAGCAAGTAAGCGCGATAGATTTCTCTTGAATTAAATGTCTTTTCAAGGGTTGATGGGTGCATCTTCTTATAGTAAACAATGCCGACAGTGTGAGTTTCCAACTATCGGGAAAGAATATTCTCAATTTTTTGAGTGATATCGAGATTATTCTCTCCTATAAAGGAAGTCCGAAGAATATGGATCTGAATGCCACAAGCCAAGTTTTCACACATATATATTGTGGACTAACATATTGTACTTACGATTTCCCGTGTTTTATAAGTTCTCAAACTTCTTATAGCTTATCGCTCTACCCACTTGAATGACTTTATATGTCGATTAATCAAAATTAGGTCAAATTTGAACTATATACTACAAGTTTTGTAGGTTGCTCTGAAAGTTTACGAAAAAGCTTTTGGAGGTACCCATCGGGGGGTTCACAATCAATATATGAGAAACAACCAAGAGTTTTGACAACTGGTTTGACTTTATGCGTACAATTTTCATCATGACACTATTTAACGAAATTGGGTCAAACTTGAGCTACAAAGTAAGCACGATAGATTGCTCTTGAAATATATGACTTTTCAGAGGTAGATGGGTGCATTTTCTTGTAGTAAATAGTGTCATCGGTGTGATTTTCCAACTATTAGGAAAGAACATTCAATTCTCAATTTTTTGAGTGATAACGAGCGACGTTGTTCTTTTCCGTAAAGAAATGTCCGAAGAATATTGGTCTGAATGCCAGAAGCCAAGTTTACCAACATATATAGTGGACCAACATGTTGTACCAACGATTTCCATGTTTTATGAGTTTTCAAACTTCCTAGCTAACTCTACCCATTTGACCGAATGACTTTATGTCGATTTATCAAAATTAGGTCAAATTTGAAAATTCAAGTACATTATAGGTTGCTTTGAAAGTTTTATAAAAAACTTTTAGAGGTGCCCATCACTGGGTCACAATTAATATATCATAAAACACCGAGTGTTTTGACGATAGGTTCAACTTCTTGCTAAGATTTTGCATCTTGACAATTTAATGAAATTAGGTTAAACCTGAGCTACAAGTAATTAAGCGCGATAGATTGCTCTTGACATTAAATGTATTTTCAGAGGTATATCGGTGCATCTTGTTGTAGTAAACAATGTCATCAATGTGAGTTTCCAACTATCAGGAAAGAACATTCAATTCTAAATTTTCCAAGTGAAGACGAGTGAGGTTGTTCTTTTTCGTAAGAAGTCCAGAGAATATTGGATGTGAATGCCACGGCAAGTTTATAGACATATATAGTGGACCAACATGTTGTACCAACGATTCCCATGTTTTTAATAAGTTTTCAAACTTCCTAGCTAACTCTGCCCATTTGACCGAATGACTATATGTCGATTTATCGAAATTAGGTCAAATTTGAAACTACAAGTAAATTGTAGGTTTCTTTGATAGTTTTACGAAAAATCTTTTGGAGGTACCCATCAAGGGGTCACAATTAATATATCATAAAACACCAATAGTTTTGACTATAGGTTCAACTTCTTGCTAAGATTTTGCATCTTGAAATTAGGTCAAACTTGAGCTACAAGTAAGCGCGATAGATTGCTCTTGAATTAAATGTATTTTCAGCGGTAGATCGATGCACCTTGTTGTAGTAAACAATGCCATCAGTGTGAGTTTCCAACTATCAGAAAAGAACATTCAATTCTGCATTTTCTGAGTGAAGTCGAGCGAGGCTAGTTGTTATTTTCCGTAAAGAGAAGTCCAAAGAATATTGAATGTGGATGCCACAAGCCAAGTTGACAGACATATATATATATAGTGGATCGACAACATGTTGTACTTGCGATTCGCATGTTTTATGCGTTTTCAAGCTTCCTAGCTAACCCAGCACATTTGAATAACTTTATGTCGATATCCCGGAATTACGTCAAATTTGAAACTATAATTAAATTGTAGATTTTGCTTTGATAGATTTACGAAAAAGCTTTTGGACATACCCATCAAGGGTTCAAAATTAATATACCAGAAACCAGCGAGAGTTTCGACGATAGGTTCAACTTCTTGCTAAGATTTTGCATCTTGATAATTTAACGAAATTAGGTCAAACTTGACCTAGCTACAAGTAAACGCCATAGATTGATCTTGAATTAAATGTATTTTCATAGGTATATCATCGGTGCATCTTCTTGTAGTAAACAGTGGTGTCGGTGTGAGTTTCCAACTATCGAGAAAGAACATTCAATTCTACATTTTCCGAGTGAAGAATACGAGCGAGGTTGTTCTTTTTCCTAAAGAAAAGTCAAAAGAATATTGGATCTTAATGCCGCAATCCAAGTTTACATACATATATATTGGACCAACATGTTGTACCAATGATTCCCATGTTTCATGAGTTTTCAAACTTCCTAGCTAACTCTGCCCAGTAGAATGACTTTATGTCAATTTATCGAAATTAGGTCAAATTTGAAACTATAAGTACTAGTAAATTACACATGCCCTGCACGTGAGACTCTGATAATAGACATCTGCCATATCATCACTATATAAAATTATAATAGGTAATGCAGAAAAAATATAATAGGTAAAATTTGTACTACTACAAGTAAACTATGTAGGTTGCTTTGAAATTTTTACGGAAAAGCTCTTAGAGGTACCCATCGAAGGGGGCGCGTGGGTCAATTAATATACTATCAGAAACCAAAAGAGAGTTTTGACGACAGGTTCATCTTCTTGCTAAGATTTTGCGTCTTGACAGTTTAATGAAACTAGGTCAAACTTGAGCTATAACTAAGTGCGATAGATTGCTCTTGAATTTAATGAAATTAGGTGATACTTGAACTACAAGTAATATATTGTAGGTTGCTTTGAAAGTTTTATGAAAAAGCTTTTGAATGTACCCATCATGCGGTTAATTAATATATCAGAAATCACAGAGAGTTTTGACGGGTGGTTCAACTTCTAGCTAAGATTTTGGATCATGAAAATTTTGAACACCTTTTGAAAATGATCACATGGAATAGGGAGAGAGGGGAAATGATTTTTTTATTCTCTATGGGCAACCCACAAGCTTGAGGTGCACCTTATTAGGCTTAAAGATACAAACTCTATTTTCTCCACAATGTATATGGTGAACCTTAGCGGATGCCACATACTGGGCCTTAAGGTGTGCTTTTGTAGACATTGATGGTGCCCTTATTAGGGAAAAAGCAAATAGTACTCCCTCAATCCAAATAAGTGTTCTCACATTTGTGTAGATTCGGATGTATCTAGTCATGTTTTATGGAGTACTAGTATATTAGTACTAGTACACTAGTATAGTAGTACTCATTTCTTTGCTTAGACATATGCTCACCTCTGTCCACACGCTATACACACTGAGAGAATAAAACGTAGGCAAGGTAAAAGAGGGCAGCAACGAAGAGGAGTTGAAGACGGTTCGATGTCAGAGGAAAGTTATGATGGGTTCCTGACACGAGGTACTCCTGCGGCCACTCTACTAGTAGTAAATTTCAGGACCTATGCACGCAAAACAAATTATGTGTTTTCTCTCTCCTTCGCCGCCTCTCACCATCCATCCTCCCTCTCTCCTACCCTTTCCCCTCGCGCACCGGCCCAACTAATCTCTCCCTCGTTATAACACCCTCAAATTGGCCCTATGCAAGTCTTAGCCCTTTCCGCCAAACCCGCATAGAAACGATTCAAGGACGCCCACCGGGCACTTTCGTGCGGGTGGAAAATGAAGTAATAACATTACACAACAGTCCTCGATGGGACCCACAGAACAGATATATATTCAACAACGATTCAACGAGTCAAGAATACAGATATACAATACAAAGATCCAAATCACCTTGAAAACGATAGAGCGTCCGACTACGGACAAGATGCAAATGAGGCTAAGAGCACTGAAGAATAACCAAATGGCGTCCATAACCCTGCCCAGGCCAAGCCGGAAGGGTAACCCTGCTAACAATGACGATCTCAAACCTGCTAAACAAAAGGGGTGCCGACAAAGGGCAAAGGAAAAAGAGGAGCGTCAGTACTAAGGCCAGTACACGGCGAGGCTAGAATTCAGCGGCTCTCGCCTACATAGGTATGGTGGGCTAAAGCGGCAGCGCAGCGGCACTAAACAACCTATAGAGACTCAGTAAAACTGGCGGCTATTAGAGAGGGATAAGAAAGACCTATTCGGATCCACCCTGAAGCTAACACCAAACCACCCGTCCTGGTATTTCCCCCTCGAGACCAAACGAGGAAATCAGACCAAGGAACTCACACAGTTGACAGTTTTACTCATTCCATTATAGTTGCAGCAATTACTAATCAGATAAAGATAGCATGAGTCATCCTAAAGCATAAGTAGTGGGCAGTTTTAATCACCATTCCGTTGTAGTTGGATCAATTACTAGTCGGATATAATTGTCCTGAGGAATCCCAAAACCCAGCAGTGGTTGGCACTTTTATCACATTCCATTGGAGTCGCAATACTTACTAGGCCGGTACAGCATGTCACGAAACAACCCAGATCCACCAGTTGTTGGCATTTTTAATATCCATTCCGTTATACTTGAGATGATTACTAGTCACATATTAAGTCAAATTTATAGCACTACTTTAGTTATGCTTGTCTATGATCGAGATACTGTGCTCCAAGTCGTCCATAACCGCGGACACGGATTTCCGAAAGTTTTACCCTGCAGGGGTGCACAAATAGCAACACACACTCGATCAACCTCGGAAAAACCAACTCAAAACCCAACGAGGCATTCACGACAAAGCAATCACAAGATTCAGAAATATTTCAGGGGGCCACCCCACTAAGCTACCCGCAACGAAGTTGGCCGGCTCCGGAATGGACCCAAGGTTTGTGTGGACGGCTGTAAACGACTGGGAACCCGAAAGTGTGACTGGGCTTGTCGATACAGCGAAAACGTGTCATGATCCTAAACAGTACAGGTGCTCCACGCACAATCGTAAATAAAGCAGTAACATGGCATAAGTATAGGATAGTAACAAAACCCAGTAAGCATCTCCACCATTAAGCATCTCCACCATTAACATCTGCCAGCATTCCAACAACTGTGGTACTTGACAACACGAGGTCACACCTGAGCAAGCGACTACGACTCACAAGGCCAGCTATCTACCAAACACAGGTAATAGGAGGTGTCCAAGGCAATAAAGAGGCTGCACGGGATATAACTGGGATACGGAAACTAAAGCATCGTGACACGGATAGCAATAGATCAACAGGAGGAAATAAAGACTATAAATGCAAAATAGGTAGAAGGGGGAGAGATGCTCTCCTGGGAAACACTGCCGACGGATCATAGCCGGAGAACTTGTTGATACTCGCATCCACTCATCGGCCTAGTCCACGAGGAAGCAAACACTAGAAGAAACACCGGATGCAATATTTAATACTACGGCAGAAGATCTAGCATGATTAGGATATGATGCAGATGCGGTGCAATTAGGCAATATTAAGCGGAACCGGGGTCCCGACATTTAATTAAACGGTTCAAGTTATTTAACTACCCCGCAAATTAAATGTTGTATTAACAAGGCGAAACAGGGCATCAGTTTGCTACACAAATTTAAATGGAGTCCAGAATAAGACAAATATATCCCGCATAAACACTCCATATTTAATTATGAGGTGAATCGGCAATTCAACCCAACCCACCAGATGACATGTATGCAAGCATGATGATTTAATGATGCGATAGTATATACCATATATTAAAAATATAGGTCTCGGATGGAGGTCACACATTGGAGTTTGGTGTTCTTGGTTCGATGTGGTTCAGGTTCGGTCTCGGGGTTTGACGGGGACAACGGGATCGTCCTCGGCCAACGGAAGTAGATCTTGTCGCATCCGTGGTCTTCGGGTCCATGTCGTCGATGCATCGGGAAGGACCTTTCAATCTATGTATTATTTCAATCTACGTATTAATATAATCTATATTATTCATATTAATAGAATCTATAGTATTCATATAGAATAAGAATAAAAATGAAGACAATAAACTGCGGATTCTTTCTTTCTCTTCTATTCTTACGTTTCCATATTAAAGTGTAGTTTTCTTACTTAAATTTAATAATATTAATCTAATATGCCCATTGGTGTTCCAAAAGTACCTTACCGGATTCCCGGAGATGAAGAAGCGACTTGGGTTGACTTATACAATGTTATGTATCGAGAAAGGACACTTTTTTTAGGTCAAGAGATTCGTTGCGAGATCTTGGGACGCCGAGGGGTCCGGCATCGAATCGGTCTTGACGATGAGAAGAGCTTGGCATACGAGGGTTCGGCGGGGTTTGATCCTCAGGCCCAGGTTCGGGGACTTGAGTGCCACCATGTGCATCCCTCGGACTCATCGGCATCGAGCCGGTCTTGTCGGCCTTGGTGAGGTACTCGTCTACTCGTCAAACTCATAAAACAGAGCCTCTCCACAGCTCCATCTTCACACGGGCGTCCTAACAAACATCACACCCCAACTTCTCGCGATCAGAAACAAAATGCAATACATGGGCATCCCACTGGTACTAGAGGAACCCACCACGGTTGGCACCAACACACCAAGGCAACAGACACATGTACTAGGATGAGGAACGGCAGGAGATGGTGTTGCCCATGGCGATGCAGGGGCACGGCGAGGCAACGACAAGCATCCAACGGTGGTCCCTGGGGCTTGGTCCAACATCGGCGAACGGCGCAGGCTCGACGCAGAGGCGGCGCTAGGAGGTAGGGCGCGAGGTTGAGGCAGGAGGTGTCCTTGGCGGTGGTCATGGGCAGGGCCGGCGGGGTCGCTGCCGCGGACACATGGCACCCTCGGGCGGGTCGGATGGCGCGGGGCAGAGGAGGCCGCAGATGCGGTGCTGCTCCGGGGAGGCGCGGGAGGAGGCGACGGCCGTGGCGGCGGGAAGCAGAGGTGATGGGGCCGGAGAGGAGGCGGTCGAGGACGCGGACAAGGCAGGGCTCGGGCGGGGCACGGCCGAGCTCGAGCGCCAGGGCAGGGCGAGACTGGGGAGGAGGAGGATGGGGGGCTCGACCAGCGGCGCCGGCGGCGGAGCTCGGGGCCTGGGCTATGCGGGCCGGGCACAGGGCGGTGTCGACGCGACCGACGGCGAGGAGGGGCCCGATGGCGGACGTGGCTTGGCTCGAGAGAACAGGCGAGAGGAGGGCGGCAGGCCGCGGGGTTGGGGAAAGCGGGATCGGAGGTGGTGGGACCGGCGCGGGGAGCGGGGCAGTGCAGGTGGCTACACGGTCATGCGGGATGGGATGCGGGCCGAGATGTGCCAAGGACAGGTCGGTGGGGCCAGGGAGGGGGTCTGGTGGCGTGCAGCTGTTGGCTTGCAGCACTGCTACTGTGGTTGCTAGCGGGCGCGCGCGCGATGGGTGCGGGAGAAAAAGGCTGCGGGGCGGTTCGTGCATGAACGTGTTGGCCCGTTCGCATGTGCGTGCTGGTGCGCTGTGTGTGAGTGTAACTACCTCGGTGAATTACGCTCTTAGTTACATGCCTGGATGAACGAAAGTGGTTAAAATAGTATGGTGGGGCCCAGGGCCACTCACGGTAGACCTTTCGGCCGTCCTAACCACTTTCAGAACATCGGGACAAGAACGAGCGGCGTAATCGGCAGGCGAAGGGATCAACTACATACACAAATGAGTATGTATGCAAGCCACATACAACAGTTCTCAGAGCCATTCCATCTAAAAGAAATAGAAATATTGCAACGCCATACGGCAAGATTCAAATATCCTAGATAGAGATAATAATTTAGGATAGCTCATCATACAACAAACATCAGAGTATCAGGCGGAAGCGGAAAACAAGATCCGAGTATGGATAAGAAGCAAATCGGCATAAGATGCCCCATAAATAAACACATCCCGCCCACAGATCTCACGGATCCCCGTTCCCGGAATCTCTACACCGAATGATCGTTGCCAACGTCATCTGTCTCTTCCACCCAGTATCCATCTTGCGGGTACACCTATTCATCTGAATCTAACAATTTATCGTGTGAGACCCTAGGGGTACTCAGCAAGTCTTTATGCCGCTAAAGGGGACACAACCTGGGGTGACGCAATTGCAGCAAAAGATAATACCTATCAATTCTACACATACTCGTTAACCATCCGCCTAACCAATGATAGACGGATGTTCGTGAATTAAGAACAACAGTTATAGCCGTAAAATTAACAGATCCATCCTCCTCCTCGCTTACCAACGAGGAAGCGGACGAACAACCCCCATCATCCGTTGGCAGTTTTATTAACCATTCCATGAGTATTGCACTATTTACTAGTCAAATACTTAGTCAAAGTAAAAGCGGTACTTTAGTTATACTTGTCTATGATCGAGAAACTGTGCTCCAAGTCGTCCATAACCGCGGACACGGCTCTCAGAAAGATTTACCCTGCAGGGGTGCACGAATAGCAACACACACTCGATCAACCTCGGAAAAACCAAATCAAAACCCAACGAGGCATTCACGACAAAGCAATCACAGGATTCAGAAATATTTCAGGGGGCCACCCCATTAAGCTACCCGCAACGAAGTTGGCCGGCTCCGAGAAGGACCCAAGGTTTGTGTGGACGGCGGTAAACGACTGGGAACCTGAAAATGTGGCTGGCCTTGTCGATACAGCGAAAACGTGTCACGATCCAAACAGTACAGGTGCTCCTCGCACAATCTTAAATAAAGCAGTAACATGGCATAAGTACAGGATAGTAATAAAGCCCCAAACTAATCGTGGCCCCAAGAAATAAGAATGAATCAAGCTCTGGCTCAGGGGGGTCCATAAGGCCTCCCGGATGTGGATAGTGCGAATAGTCAAGGAACATGAATCAAATACTCGGGGTCCTACGGGACACAAGTGAGCATGAAAAACCAAATAGCAGATATTGCTCACCGGTGCCTCTTTCATTAGTTATCCCATTACTACTCAGGTCAAGTTGTTTAGGTACCTCGTTATTCATCAGACAGTCACATACCCTGCACATGCTTTTCTACGACTCGCATGGCTCAAACAACTCCTGTAGTAATGGCTCATGGGATGGAGGAACAAGCTTCGGTGGGGTTTAAAAGTAAAGGCTATGCAATACTTGGGATTCAATTTAATGCAATCGCGACTCAATGATGCAAGAATAAGATAGAGGCAATAGGTACTATATGTATGCAAGCATGTGGTAGTGCTTTCCTGGCAGCTCAGTTGAAGCGAGAGATGGATCTGGGTAGTACTCCTGTGATTCCTGTTAATTCTCCTGTTGGGCGTCTATTCGAAGAAGAACCAAACAAACAAGGGCCAACATAAATAAAGTGCACAAGCATATGAAGTAAAATGCGACAATCAAACAAGCATGCCATGATGAATGATGCACAATTTACATGGCATTAAAGTAGCATGGCAAGGGTGAGGTGTGGTACAAGAATAAAGCATTTTATTATTTATTTAGTCAAATTTTATTGCCATAAACAGTTCAGATTTTTAATAATGACATGATGCATGCTACAATTCAGAACAAGGAATGCATAGATAGAATGGGCTCGTCACGCTGATCAATTTAGACATATTATTTGCCAAATTTGGAGTTATAGAATTAAAGTTATCAATTTAATAAGAAAAGGGCATTTTATTGTAATTTTAATCATCTCGAAAATTTAAAGTGGTCAAACAATATTTTGAATGGCATATTTGAATTCCTCACATTTTTCTGATTCAAAAACATATATCATTTGTATTATTTGGATTTATAAATAAAAAGTTATTTGAAAACTGATTTGAATTTGAATTTAAATAATTTTTGAATTGGTTTTGTTTAAACAGCTCAACAGGAAAACTTTTTGCACTCAGCCACAGCTAGCCACAGGCGCAGACAGGTGGGCCAGGCGCTGACTGGACGAGATCTGCGTGCAAAGCTTTTTACACCGCGGGTTCTTCTAGTCACTGATACTGATTGGTGGGGCTGGACGATGATGGGGCCACACGCGTGCGCGGCTAGCGGGCGACTGACACGTGGGCGGACCAGGGGAGCGCGGGTTGGTAAACTGCAAAGCGCGGGGGCTTGTTTGCAAAGTTACACCGGGGCTGACTTGTGGGGCCGCTGTGCTGCTAAGGACCTGGCCGTGATCGACAAAAACAGGGGGGCTTTACGCAAAACTGCCACGGCCATCTACTGAACTGAATCTGATGTCTGTCTGCTGACCCGCGGCGACAACCGGACGACGGCGGGGTGTTCAGGGAGGCTCGTCGGAGGAAGGTTGTACAGGACGGGACGGCTCGGGGAACAGAGGGGGAAACACATGCATGGGCTGCTCACCGGCGGGGCAGATCACCGGCGGGGGTCAAAATCGGGTGGCACTCGCACGCGGAGGGAAGAAGAAGGGGAAGGGAGAAGAGGGTGGCGCTCACCTCGTTCGATTCCACAGGAAAACGGAGGACGGGATGGTCGGAGCGGAGGGGACGATGAGGTTGCTGCGGTGGTGCACGGCTCACTGGCGAGGGGGCAGCTCCGAGCGGTCCTGGCTCCTCCTAGCAGGCGGAAACGTCGCCTCGATCCGCGGCGGTGCTCCCAGATGAGGCCACGGTCACCGGCTAGGGCGGCAACGGCGTGGTGGAGCTCTGACTGGCGGTGGCGGCTTGATACAGCGGAGGAGAGGGAGAGGGGAGCGGAGCGGAGCTAGGGTTCGAGAAAAAGGTGCGGCGCGGCGCGAGGATAAGGGCGGGACGGTCACGCGCTCGGCGTGCCTACTGACGCGGATGACGGCGGGGACGGCCACCTGCCGCTGCCGCCTGTCGCTGAGCAGAGAGGGCGGCGACGGAGAAGAGAAACAGGGAGACGGCGTGAGCGAAGGGGTACGGGCCGGGGGAGAGAGAAGGAGCGGCCCAGGAGGAGAAAGGAGAAATGGGTCGGGGTGCTGCTGGGCTGCGACCAGGTAAGGGCAGCTGCTGCTGGGCTTTTCTCTTTAACTCGTTTTTCTTTTTATTTAATTAACTGTTTTGATTTTTGTTTGTTGCAGATTTAACAAGCCCAAGAATACCCCTTTTTGGGAAGCTTTTGCAAATTTGAATTAAAGGGCAAGAGATGGCTATGGAGTGAGGTGAGGCCTTGGTGGTTGAGCATAAGTTGAGGGTGAGGAAAACACAAAAGAGAGAGAGGTGGGGTCTAAAATTAAATAAAAAGAAGATCCCATATGAACATGCATGAAGGAGAAATGGTTTTGTTGGGACAAGGGAAATGGTGGAGAGAGGTAGAAAAGATCCACAAAGAAAGATTCACTAAACAAAGAGAAAAACAAAGGAGCTAAAGGTGGTGATGATGGTTGCATGGCCCATGCAAAATATTAGATGCCATGTTTTATTTTGTGAAAACAATAATAATATCATGGCATTATTCTCATGCATTCCCAAAAAGTGGAATAAAGGCCAAGCAAAATAATTTATAGAATTGGATCCACCCCACCCACATGAGCTAGAATAAATATCAAATGAGAAATAAATACAAGCTCATGGATAATGGGATGCTGGAATTATAAGGTGGTGGAAAGAAAGGTGATGGATTTGACTAAAAGATATGCCCCCAACTCAACTTGGGCATTTAAAAAATGTATCAATAACCAAATACAATATCAAGAGGCAAATACAATTAATAATGCATATGAGAGAAGAACCAAAAGAAAAGGGTTTAATATGATGCTCAAATGCAAGGTGGCATGATGTCATGAGCATGATATAATTCTGATGCAACAATTATATGTAGGAAGGAGCCATTATTTTACTATACCAAGTGGCATTACAATTGTTAGACAATTGGGATGCTACAACTCTCCCCCAGTAAACAGGAATCTCGCCCCGAGATTCTAGGAAGAAGAAGAAGAAGACTCAAAGAGGGTAGGATACTTGGCACGGAGCTCATCTTCACGTTCCCAAGTGGCTTCATCAACGGAATGGTGCGACCACTGCACCTTACAGAACTTGATGGACTTGTTGCGAATCCTTCTTTCTGCGACTTCAAGAATTTTTGTGGGGTGTTCTTGATAAGACAGATCTTCTTGGAGATTGATGAGTTCATGGTCCACGGTCCTGCCGGGATCCTTGAAGCACTTCTTGAGTTGAGAGATGTGGAAAACATCATGGACTTTGAGTTGTTCAGGGAGCTCAAGAGCGTAAGCAACATCTCCTCTTCTTCCACGAATTTTGAAAGGACCGATGTATCTAGGAGCCAGCTTTCCTTTGATACCAAAATGGTGCGTGCCTCTCATGGGAGTGACACGGAGGTAAACGAGATCACCAGGGACATACTCCATGTCCGTGTGCTTCCTGTCATAATTGCTCTTCTGGCAACTTTGAGCAATCTTTAGGTTTTCAAGAATGATGTGAACTTTCTCCTCCGCTTGAGTTACAATGTCGGGGCCAAACAATATTCTTTCACCTGCGCCCGACCAACCAATTGGAGCTCTGCATTTGCGACCATAGAGAGCCTCAAATGGTGCCATCTTTAGACTTTTCTGGAAGCTGTTGTTGTAAGAGAATTCAGCATAAGGAAGACATTCTTCCCACTTCATGCCGAAAGAGATAACGCAAGCATGGACCATATCTTCTAGAATCTGATTGATCCTTTCAACTTGTCCTTGCGACTGAGGGTGGTAAGTTGTGCTGAAGTTTAATTTTGTTCCCAAAGCATTTTGGAAACTTCCCCAGAACTTGGAAGTGAAGATGCTTCCACGGTCTGAACTGATCTCGAGAGGAACTCCATACAGAGAGACAATTCTGTTGATATAGAGCTCAGCTAACTGAATTGCAGAAATTGTTTCCTTGACTTGAAAGAAGTGAGCTACTTTGGAAAGCCTGTCAATGACAACAAAGATTGCATTGTTTCCCTTCTGCGACCTTGGAAAACCAGTGATGAAGTCCATCTCTACTTTCTCCCATTTCCATTCCGGAGGCTTCAATGGCTGTAGAAGACCGGAAGGTTTCTGATGGACAGCTTTAACTCTGCGACAGACATCACACTCCGAGACATACTTGGCACAATATCATTTCAAACCAGGCCACCAATATTGTGTTTTCAAGTCCATGTACATCTTAGTGCTGCCAGGGTGGATAGAAAGAACAGAATCATGCGCCTCCTTGAGAACTTGCTCTCTTAAACCCGGGTAGTTCGGAACAAACATCCGGTGTTCAAAGAAAAGAGTGCCTTAATCGTCTACGTGGAAAGACTCATACTTCGGAAGCTGAATGTTGGAGATGATCTTTTTAGTGTAAGGATCACCAAGTTGAATGGAACGGACCTTTCCTCCAAGAGAGGTGTTGCTAGAAGGTTCAGAAGATACCCTTGATCCACAATTTTAAGGTTGAGCTTGCGGAATTCCTCGCACAAGAGAGGTTGTTGTTCTTCCACCATGAGGTTATTGACATAAGCTTTTCGGCTGAGAGCATCGGCCATGACATTGGCTTTGCCAGGGGTGTAGTTGATGGTTAAATCGAAATCATTGATTGTTTCAATCCACCTCCTCTGACGAAGGTTGAGATCAGGCTGTGTGAATATATACTTCAGACTCTTGTGATCAGAAAAAATCTCACAACGGTTGCCAAGCAAGTAATGCCTCCATACTTTCAAAGCAAAGACAACTGCTGCGAGTTCGAGGTCATGTGTAGGATAGTTGATCTCGTGCATCTTCAACTGTCGAGAGGCATAAGCAACAACTTGCTTTTCTTGCATAAGGACCGCACCCAATCCTTGCAATGAGGCATCACAGAATATTTGGAAAGGCTTTGATGTATCTGGAGGAACCAAGACTGGTGTGGAAGTGAGCTTCTCTTTGAGTGTTTCAAAGCTTGCTTAACATGCAGGAGTCCAAAGGTATTTCTTGCCTTTCTTGAGGAGATCGGTAAGAGGCTTCGCAATCTTCGAGAAATTTTGAACGAAGCGACGGCAGTAACTGGCCAAACCAAGGAAACTCCGGACTTCTTTGACATTTATGGGTGGAAGCCAGTCCATGATTATCTTAATAGTTTCTGGGTTGACGGCAATGCCCTTGGCAGTGATGACGTGACCAAGGTATGTGACTTGAGGCAGCCAGAATTCACACTTGGAGAACTTTGCATACAGGCGGTTCTCACGAAGCTTGTTTAGGACACACCGAAGGTGTTCTTCATGTTCTTCTTTTGACTTAGAATAGACTAGAATGTCATCCAGATAGACCACAATGAACTTATCAAGATACTCCATGAAAACCGAGTTCATAAGCCTCGAGAAGGTGGCAGGTGCATTGGTGAGACCGAAAGACATGACCGTGTACTCATACAGGCCATAACGGGTGGTGAAATCTGTTTTGGGAACATCTTCCTTGCGAATCTTGATTTGATGATAACCACTTCTCAAATCAAGCTTAGAGAATACCACAGCTCCAGCTAGCTGATCGAAGAGATCATTAATCCGCGGAAGGGGATATTTATTCTTGATGGTTTTAGCATTGAGTGCCCGATAGTCAACACAAAGTCTATCAGTCTTGTCTCGCTTCTTCACAAAGATGGTTGGGCTACCCCAAGAAGAAGTACTGTGCTAAATGAAACCCAACTTCTCTTGTTCATCCAACTGACGTTTGAGTTCAGCCAACTCAGCAGGACCCATTTTATAAGGCCGCTTGGAAATAGGAGCGGTACCAAGTTCAAGTTCAATGACAAACTCAACCTCACGATCCGGAGGCATACCTGGCAACTCTTCAGGAAAACATCTGGAAACTCACAGACTACAGGAACACTCTGAATACCTTCCATAGCATCATCATTCAGAGCCGTCAAAGAATAAAGCTGAATTGCAGGAGTCAGACTTGGAGAATAGACTATATGGCCTTCAGGAATTTTCAGAGAAACCGAACGTTCAGCACAATCAATCACAGCTGCATTTGCTATTAACCAATCCAAGCCCAAGATAACATCAATGTCAGAATTACCCAGAATAATTAAGGAAGCCAGAAACAAAGAGCCACCAATCTCAATTTGATTGCCATGGCTGATATGAGGAGCCCTCATGTTTGATCAAGGAGATTGTACCACAAGACGATGTAGTAAAGGAACCATAGCCAGATCTTGCTCATGCGCAAACTTGTGAGAAACAAAATAATGCGAAGCGCCAGAATCAAACAAAACTCGTGCAGGAACTGAGTTAACAGGAAGCATACCCATGACAACTCCAGGAGCATGCTCAGCTTGAGCGGCGTTGACACAGTTGGCACGAGCAACCGTAGACCCAGGCTTAGTGTTGATGTTGAGAGCCCGAGATGGAGGTGCACGAATCATAGGAGCACTTTTCGCAGGTCTTGGAGGTGGTGGTGGAAGAGCTTTGTTGTTCATTGGACAATTCCAGTGCTGATGCCCGGTGTTTCCATAAGTATAGGAAGCACCAGGTGGACGTGGAGCAACGTAGCCAGGGACTCTGCCAGGCGCTCCAGGGTAGTTGTGGTTGTAGCCCCTGGGAGCCGCAGTGAAGGAGTTTGGTGGCCTTGGTGCGTAGCTTGACGGTCTTGGTGGAGCAGGGAGCGACAGTGGGGTGTTAGGAACCCAGACACGACGCTTAGAAGGAGCTGTCATAGCAGAAGAGCTTGCTGTATCACGGCTGTGTTTCTTTGACTCCTCAAACACTTCCCTACTTGCTTCTTCCTGTAGAGCTGTGTGTTGGAGTTCCAGAAAAGATGCCGGCCTTGCATGAGTGATAGCATATTTGATGGAAGCATTTAGGCCTTGCCTAAACCTCTTTTGCTTTTTCTTGTCATCAGAGATCTCATCGCCACCATACCGAGACAGATTCATGAAGTTTCTGATGTAGGTGTTGACATTGTCAGTGCCCTGCTTGAGGTTGAGAAACACTTCCTTCATCCTTTCCATGACAATTTCTGACAGATATTGCTATTTGAAAGCGGCAGTGAATTGCTCCCAAGTAGGCTGAAAACCAGAAAGATCTGCCTTGAGGTAATTTTCCCACCAGAGAGCTGCATCTCCCTTCAGAAGGTGAGTGACACATTTGACCCATTCTTGCTCGGGAACATCCGCAGTCATCAGCAACCTTGACACTTCACGAATCCAATCATCCGCATCAAGTGGCTGATCAGACACCTCAAATTGGCGTGGGTTGAACTTGAGAAAGCTCTTGATGTCTCCTCGCTTGGGAGGTGGAGGTAGCGGAACAAACTCATTCCTCCTCACGCTTTCCTCGAAGCGTTGCTGGTTCTGCTGCATAGTGCCCAAAGCATTTGCAATACTTGCCAAAGCAGCCCCAAGTTTAGGTGGTATGTCCTCCTCAGAACGGCGTGGTGGTGCCATCCTGTGATTGATATAAAACACAAGTCAGTACTATAATGGAGAATGATAATAATCCAAAATAGTACCAAAATGGAATTAACCAAGATTAAAGGATGCAATTCACTGAGATGATATTAAAATATCAACAAAGTTCAAGGCAACTAGAAGATATTAAGCATAACGCACACGACTGAACAAGGAGTGTGGTACACAACTAACAAAGAAAAAATTTCCGCAAATTTTGGCATTAAAATACCACTATATGCGCAAAACCACTTAACGAATCAAGATTAGTAACTCTACTAGTTCAACATACAAGAGCAAATGATAACAGTAGTGGTATGGTCGCGACTCCATCCCGCACTCAAATCATTACTCCGCACATGAATCAGTAAAACACATATCCCAACACCTTCTTCTAAAGATGAACCTAAAGATTCGTAACTACGAAAAAGAACACCCCAACAAGATAACGTCGGATAACAAAGAGTAAGATAAATCGCATCGGTATACAACGAATCAGAATAGATAGCGTCGGTTTACAAAGGCCTGTCGGTATGGAATGTACCAACAGTTGATAACCAAAAGGCAGATAGTGATAACATTTGGATGCAACAGATAGACAAAGAATTCACACACACACACACAAACACAACCTATGGTACTACGGAACCCAGAACACGTGAATCCTAGTTTGAATTTTAGAAGAGGATTGAAAACGTTACACTTCCTTACCAAAAAAGGGTGGGTGGGTGGGTAAGAAGAAAAATGGAAGCAGTCCTACTCTCACGTTTTGTTTTTCCCTAGTATACATAACTACCAAAATATTTGCTAGACTGACAACGACCATTTTTGCTGAGACCCTGAAGGGCGGGATGGCTCTGATACCAATTGTAACTACCTTGGTGAATTACGCTCTTAGTTACATGCCTGGATGAACGAAAGTGGTTAAAATAGTACGGTGGGGCCCAGGGCCACTCACGGTAGACCTTTCGGCCGTCCTAACCACTTTCAGAACATCGGGACAAGAACGAGCGGCGTAATCGGCAGGCGAAGGGATCAACTACATACACAAATGAGTATGTATGCAAGCCACATACAACAGTCCTCAGAGCCATTCCATCTAAAAGAAATAGAAATATTGCAACGCCATACGGCAAGATTCAAATATCCTAGATAGAGATAATAATTTAGGATAGCTCCTCATACAACAAACATCAGAGTATCAGGCGGAAGCGGAAAACAAGATCCGAGTACGGATAAGAAGCAAATCGGCATAAAATTCCCCATAAATAAACACATCCCGCCCACAGATCTCACGGATCCCCATTCCCGGAATCTCTACACTGAATGATCGTTGCCAACGTCATATGTCTCTTCCACCCAGTATCCATCTTGCGGGTACACCTGTTCATCTGAATCAAACAATTTATCGTGTGAGACCCTAGGGGTACTCAGCAAGTCTTTATGCCGCTAAAGGGGACACAACCTGGGGTGACACAATTGCAGCAAAAGATAATACCTAACAATTCTACAGATACTCGCTAACCATCCGCCTAACCAATGATAGACGGATGTTCGTGAATTAAGAACAACAGTTATAGCCGTAAAATTAACAGATCCATCCTCCTCCTCGCTTACCAACGAGGAAGCGGACGAACAACCCCCATCATCTGTTGGCAGTTTTATTAACCATTCCATGAGTATTGCACTATTTACTAGTCAAATACTTAGTCAAATTAAAAGCGGTACTTTAGTTATACTTGTCTATGATCGAGAAACTGTGCTCCAAGTCGTCCATAACCGCGGACACGGCTCTCAGAAAGATTTACCCTGCAGGGCTGCACGAATAGCAACACACATTCGATCAACCTCGGAAAAACCAAATCAAAACCCAACGAGGCATTCACGACAAAGCAATCACAGGATTCAGAAATATTTCAGGGGGCCACCCCATTAAGCTACCCGCAACGAAGTTGGCCGGCTCCGAGACGGACCCAAGGTTTGTGTGGACGGCGGTAAACGACTAGGAACCCGAAAATTTGGCTGGCCTTGTCGATACAGCGAAAACGTGTCACGATCCAAATAGTACAGGTGCTCCTCGCACAATCTTAAATAAAGCAGTAACATGGCATACGTACAGGATAGTAATAAAGCCCCAAACTAATCGTGGCCCCAAGAAATAAGAATGAATCAAGCTCTGGCTCAGGGGGGGTCCATAAGGCCTCCCGGATGTGGATAGTGCGAATAGTCAAGGAACAGGAATCAAGTACTCGGGGTCCTACGGGACACAAGTGAGCATGAAAAACCAAATAGCAGATATTGCTCACCGGTGCCTCTTTCATTAGTTATCCCATTACTACTCAGGTCAAGTTGTTTAGGTACCTCGTTATTCATCAGACAGTCACATACCCTGCACATGCTTTTCTACGACTCGCATGGCTCAAACAACTCCTGTAGTAATGGCTCATGGGATGGAGGAACAAGCTTCGGTGGGGTTTAAAAGTAAAGGCTATGCAGTACTTGGGATTCAATTTAATGCAATCGCGACTCAATGATGCAAGAATAAGATAGAGGCAATGGGTACTATATGTATGCAAGCATGTGGTAGTGCTTGCCTGGCAGCTCAGTTGAAGCGAGAGATGGATCTGGGTAGAACTCCTGTGATTCCTGGTAATTCTCCTGCTGGGCGTCTATTCGAAGAAGAACCAAACAAAAAAGGGCCAACGTAAATAAAGTGCACAAGCATATGAAGTAAAATGCGACAAGCAAACAAGCATGCCATGATGAATGATGCACAATTTACATGGCATTAAAGTAGCATGGCAAGGGTGTGGTGTGGTACAAGAATAAAGCATTTTATTATTTATTTAGTCAAATTTTATTGCCATAAACAGTTCAGATTTTTAATAATGACATGATGCATGCTTCAATTTATAACAAGGAATGCATAGATAGAATGGGCTCGTCGCGCTGATCGTTTTAGACATATTATTTGCCAAATTTGGAGTTATAGAATTAAAGTTATCAATTTAATAAGAAAAGGGCATTTTATTGTAATTTTAATCATCTCGAAAATTTAAAGTGGTCAAACAATATTTTGAATGGCATATTTGAATTCCTCACATTTTTCTGATTCAAAAACATATATCATTTGTATTATTTGGATTTGTAAATTAAAAGTTATTGGAAAACAGATTTGAATTTGAATTTAAATAATTTTTGAATTTGTTTTGTTTAAATAGCTAAACAGGAAAACTTTTCGCACTCAGCCACAGCTAGCCACAGGCGCAGACAGGTGGGCCAGGCGCTTCCTAGACGAGATCCGCGCGCAAAGCTTTTTACACCGCGGGTTCTTCTAGTCACTAATACTGACTGGTGGGGCTGGACGATGATGGGGCCACACGCGTGCGCGGCCAGCGTGCGACTGACACGTGGGCGGACCAGGGGAGCACGGGTTGGTAAACTACAAAGCGCGGGGGCTTGTTTGCAAAGTTACACCAGGGCTGACTCGTGGGGCCACTGGGCTGCTAAGGACCTAGGCGTGATCGACAAAAACGGGGGGGGGGGGGGGGGGGGGGGCTTTGCGCAAAACTGCCACGGCCGTCTACTGAACTAAATCTGACGTCTGTCTGCTGACCCGCGGCGACAACCGGACGACGGCGGGGTGTTCCGGCGAGGATGGCGACGCAACCACGGCGAGATAGCGCCTGCCGCAAAAGCGAAAAAGATAGAGGGGAGCGCCAGCTATGGATCTCGTTCAGGGAGGCTCATCGGAGGGAGGCTGTACAGGACGGGATGGCTCGGGGAACAGAGGGGGAAACACAGGCCTGGGCTGCTCGCCAGCGGGGCAGATCACCGGCGGGGGTCAAAATTTGGCGGCGCTCGCACGCGGAGGGACGAAGAAGGGGAAGGGAGAAGAGGGTGGCGCTCACCTCGTTCGATTCCATAGGAAAACGGAGGACGGGATGGTCGGAGCGGAGGGGACGGCGAGGTTGCTGCGGTGGTGCACGGCTCGCTGGCGAGGGGGCAGCTCCGAGCGGTCCTGGCTCCTCCTAGCAGGCGGAAACGTCGCCTCGATCCGCGGCGGTGCTCCTAGATGAGGCCACGGTCACCGGCTAGGGCGGCAACGGCGTGGTGGAGCTCTGACTGGCGGCGGCGGCTTGATACAGCGGAGGAGAGGGAGAGGGGAGCGGAGCGGAGCTAGGGTTCGAGAAAGAGGTGCGGCGCGGCGCGAGGATAAGGGCGGGACGGTCACGCGCTCGGTGTGCCTGCTGACGCGGATGACGGCGGGGACGGCCACCTGCCGCTGCCGTCTGTCGTTGAGCAGTGAGGGCGGCGACGGAGAAGAGAAACAGGGGAGACGGCGTGAGCGAAGGGGTACGGGCTGGGGGAGAGAGAAAGAGTGGCCCAGGAGGAGAAAGGAGAAACGCGCCGGGGTGCTGCTGGGCTGCGACCAGGTAAGGGCTGCTGCTGCTGGGCTTTTCTCTTTAGCTCATTTTTCTTTTTATTTAATTAACTGTTTTGATTTTTGTTTGTTGCAGATTTAACAAGCCCAAGAATACCCCTTTTTGGGAAGCTTTTGCAAATTTGAATTAAAGGGCAAGAGATGGCTATGGAGTGAGGTGAGGCCTTGGTGGTTGAGCATAAGTTGACGGTGAGGAAAACACAAAAGAGAGAGAGAGGTGGGGTCTAAAATTAAATAAAAAGAAGATCCCATATGAACATGCATGAAGGATAAATGGTTTTGTTGGGACAAGGGAAATGGTGGAGAGAGGTAGAAAAGATCCCACAAAGAAAGATTCACTAAACAAAGAGAAAAACAAAGGAGCTAAAGGTGGTGATGATGGTTGCATGGCCCATGCAAAATATTAGATGCCATGTTTTATTTTGTGAAAACAATAATAATATCATGGCATTATTCTCATGCATTCCCAAAAAGTGGAATAAAGGCCAAGCAAAAGAATTTATAGAATTGGATCCACCCCACCCACATGAGCTAGAATAAATATCAAAAGAGAAAGAAATACAAGCTCATGGATAATGGGATGCTGGAATTATAAGGTGGTGGAAAGAAAGGTGATGGATTTGAATAAAAGATATGCCCCCAACTCAACTTGGGCATTTAAACAATGTATCAATAACCAAATACAATATCAAGAGGCAAATACAATTAATAATGCATATGAGAGAAGAACCAAAAGAAAAGGGTTTAATATGATGCTCAAATGCAAGGTGGCATGATGTCATGAGCATGATACAATTATGATGCAACAATTATATGTAGGAAGTAGCCATTATTTTGCTAGACCAAGTGGCATTACAATTGTTAGACAATTGGGATGCTACAACTCTCCCCCAGTAAACAGGAATCTCACCCCGAGATTCTAGGAAGAAGAAGATGAAGACTCAAAGAGGGTAGGATACTTGGCACGGAGCTCATCTTCACGTTCCCAAGTGGCTTCATCAACGGAATAGTGCGACCACTTCACCTTGCAGAACTTGATGGACTTGTTGCGAGTCCTTCTTTCTGCGACTTCAAGAATGATGTGAACTTTCTCCTCCGCTTGAGTTACAATGTCGGGGCCAAACAATATTCTTTCACCTGCGCCCGACCAACCAATTGGAGTTCTGAATTTGCGACCATAGAGAGCCTCAAATGGTGCCATCTTTAGACTTTTCTGGAAGCTGTTGTTGTAAGAGAATTCAGCATAAGGAAGACATTCTTCCCACTTCATGCCGAAAGAGATAACGCAAGCATGGACCATATCTTCTAGAATCTGATTGATCCTTTCAACTTGTCCTTGCGACTGAGGGTGGTAAGTTGTGCTGAAGTTTAATTTTGTTCCCAAAGCATTTTGGAAACTTCCCCAGAACTTGGAAGTGAAGATGCTTCCACGGTCTGAACTGATCTCGAGAGGAACTCCATATAGAGAGACAATTCTGTTGATATAGAGCTCAGCTAACTGAATTGCAGAAATTGTTTCCTTGACTTGAAAGAAGTGAGCTACTTTGGAAAGCCTGTCAATGACAACAAAGATTGCATTGTTTCCCTTCTGCGACCTTGGAAAACCAGTGATGAAGTCCATCTCTACTTTCTCCCATTTCCATTCCGGAGGCTTCAATGGCTGTAGAAGACCGGAAGGTTTCTGATGGACAGCTTTAACTCTGCGACAGACATCACACTCCGAGACATACTTGGCACAATATCATTTCAAACCAGGCCACCAATATTGTGTTTTCAAGTCCATGTACATCTTAGTGCTGCCAGGGTGGATAGAAAGAACAGAATCATGCGCCTCCTTGAGAACTTGCTCTCTTAAACCCGGGTAGTTCGGAACAAACATCCGGTGTTCAAAGAAAAGAGTGCCTTCATCGTCTACGTGGAAAGACTCATACTTCGGAAGCTGAATGTTGGAGATGATCTTTTTAGTGTAAGGATCACCAAGTTGAATGGAACGGACCTTTTCCTCCAAGAGAGGTGTTGCTAGAAGGTTCAGAAGATACCCTTGATCCACAATTTCAAGGTTGAGCTTGCGGAATTCCTCGCACAAGAGAGGTTGTTGTTCTTCCACCATGAGGTTATTGACATAAGGTTTTCGGCTGAGAGCATCGGCCATGACATTGGCTTTGCCAGGGGTGTAGTTGATGGTTAAATCGAAATCATTGATTGTTTCAATCCACCTCCTCTGACGAAGGTTGAGATCAGGCTGTGTGAATATATACTTCAGACTCTTGTGATCAGAAAAAATCTCACAACGGTTGCCAAGCAAGTAATGCCTCCATACTTTCAAAGCAAAGACAACTGCTGCGAGTTCGAGGTCATGTGTAGGATAGTTGATCTCGTGCATCTTCAACTGTCGAGAGGCATAAGCAACAACTTGCTTTTCTTGCATAAGGACCGCACCCAATCCTTGCAATGAGGCATCACAGAATATTTGGAAAGGCTTTGATGTATCTGGAGGAACCAAGACTGGTGTGGAAGTGAGCTTCTCTTTGAGTGTTTCAAAGCTTGCTTAACATGCAGGAGTCCAAAGGTATTTCTTGCCTTTCTTGAGGAGATCGGTAAGAGGCTTCGCAATCTTCGAGAAATTTTGAACGAAGCGACGGCAGTAACTGGCCAAACCAAGGAAACTCCGGACTTCTTTGACATTTATGGGTGGAAGCGAGTCCATGATTGTCTTAATAGTTTCTGGGTTGACGGCAATGCCCTTGGCAGAGATGACGTGACCAAGGTATGTGACTTGAGGCAGCCAGAATTCACACTTGGAGAACTTTGCATACAGGCGGTTCTCATGAAGCTTGGTTAGGACACACCGAAGGTGTTCTTCATGTTCTTCTTTTGACTTAGAATAGACTAGAATGTCATCCAGATAGACCACAACGAACTTATCAAGATACTCCATGAAAACCGAGTTCATAAGCCTCGAGAAGGTGGCAGGTGCATTGGTGAGACCGAAAGACATGACCGTGTACTCATACAGGCCATAACGGGTGGTGAAAGCTGTTTTGGGAACATCTTCCTTGCGAATCTTGATTTGATGATAACCACTTCTCAAATCAAGCTTAGAGAATACCACAACTCCAGCTAGCTGATCGAAGAGATCATTAATCCGCGCAAGGGGATATTTATTCTTGATGGTTTTAGCATTGAGTGCCCGATAGTCAACACAAAGTCTATCAGTCTTGTCTCGCTTCTTCACAAAGATGGTTGGGCTACCCCAAGAAGAAGTACTGTGCTGAATGAAACCCAACTTCTCTTGTTCATCCAACTGACGTTTGAGTTCAGCCAACTCAGCAGGACCCATTTTATAAGGCCGCTTGGAAATAGGAGCGGTACCAGGTTCAAGTTCAATGACAAACTTAACCTCACGATCTGGAGGCATACCTAGCAACTCTTCAGGAAAAACATCTGGAAACTCACAGACTACTGGAACACTCTGAATACCTTCCATAGCATCATCATTCAGAGCCGTCAAAGAATAAAGCTGAATTGCAGGAGTCAGACTTAGAGAATAGACTATATGGCCTTCAGGAATTTTCAGAGAAACCGAACGTTCAGCACAATCAATCACAGCTGCATTTGCTGTTAACCAATCCATGCCCAAGATAACATCAATGCCAGAATTACCCAGAATAATTAAGGAAGCCGGAAACGAAGAGCCACCAATCTCAATTTGATTGCCATGGCTGATATGAGGAGCCCTCATGTTTGATCCAGGAGATTGTACCACAAGACGATGTAATAAAGGAACCATAGCCAGATCTTTCTCATGCGCAAACTTGTGAGAAACAAAAGAATGCGAAGCGCCAGAATCGAACAAAACTCGTGCGGGAACTGAGTTAACAGGAAGCATACCCATGACAACTCCAGGAGCATGCTCAGCTTGAGCGGTGTTGACACAGTTGGCACGAGCAACCGTAGACCCAGGCTTAGTGTTGATGTTGAGAGCCCGAGGTGGAGGTGCACGAATCATAGGAACACTTGTCACAGGTCTTGGAGGTGGTTATGGAAGAGCTTTGTTGTTCATTGGACAATTCCAGTGCTGATGCCCAGTGTTTCCACAAGTATAGCAAGCACCAGGTGGACGTGGAGCAACATAGCCAGGGACTCCGCCAGGCGCTCCAGGGTAGTTGTGGTTGTAGCCCCTAGGAGCCGCAGTGAAGGAGTTTGGTGGCCTTGGTGCGTAGCTTGACGGTCTTGGTGGAGCAGGGAGCGACAGTGGGGTGTTAGGAACCCAGACAAGACGCTTAGAAGGAGCTGTCATAGCAGAAGAGCTTGCTGTATCATGGCTGTGTTTCTTTGACTCCTCAAACACTTCCCTACTTGCTTCTTCCTGTAGAGCTGTGTGTTGGAGTTCCAGAAAAGATGCCGGCCTTGCATGAGTGATAGCATATTTGATGGAAGCATTTAGGCCTTGCCTAAACCTCTTTTGCTTTTTCTTGTCATCAGAGATCTCATCGCCACCATACCGAGACAGATTCATGAAGTTTCTGATGTAGGTGTTGACATTGTCAGTGCCCTGCTTGAGGTTGAGAAACACTTCCTTCATCCTTTTCATGACAATTTCTGACAGATATTGCTCTTTGAAAGCGGCAGTGAATTGCTCCCAAGTAGGCTGAAAACCAGAAAGATCTGCCTTGAGGTAATTTTCCCACCAGAAAGCTGCATCTCCCTTCATAAGGTGAGTGGCACATTTGACCCATTCTTGCTCGGGAACATCCGCAGTCATCAGCAACCTTGACACTTCACGAATCCAATCATCCGCATCAAGTGGCTGATTAGACACCTCAAATTGGCGTGGGTTGAACTTGAGAAAGCTCTTGATGTCTCCTCGCTTGGGAGGTGGAGGTAGCGGAACAAACTCATTCCTCCTCACGCTTTCCTCGAAGTGCTGCTGGTTCTGCTGCATAGTGCCCAAAGCATTTGCAATACTTGCCAAAGCAGCCCCAAGTTTAGGTGGTATGTCCTCCTCAGAACGGCGTGGTGGTGCCATCCTGTGATTGATATAAAACACAAGTCAGTACTATAATGGAGAATGATAATAATCCAAAATAGTACCAAAATGGAATTAACCAAGATTAAAGGATGCAATTCACTGAGATGATATTAAAATATCAACAAAGTTCAAGGCAACTAGAAGATATTAAGCATAACGCACACGACTGAACAAGGAGTGTGGTACACAACTAACAAAGAAAAAATTTCCGCAAATTTTGGCATTAAAATACCACTATATGCGCAAAACCACTTAACGAATCAAGATTAGTAACTCTACTAGTTCAACATACAAGAGCAAATGATAACAGTAGTGGTATGGTCGCGACTCCATCCCGCACTCAAATCATTACTCCGCACATGAATCAGTAAAACACATATCCCAACACCTTCTTCTAAATATGAACCTAAAGATTCGTAACTACGAAAAAGAACACACCAACAAGATAACGTCGGATAACAAAGAGTAAGATAAATCGCATCGGTATACAACGAATCAGAATAGATCACGTCGGTTTACAAAGGCCTATCGGTATGGAATGTACCAACAGTTGATAACCAAAAGGCAGATAGTGATAACATTTGGATGCAACAGATAGACAAAGAATTCACACACACACACAAACACAACCTATGGTACTACGGAACCCAGAACACGTGAATCCTAGTTTAAATTTTAGAAGAGGATTGAAAACGTTATACTTCCTTACCAGAAAAGGGTGGGTGGGTGGGTAAGAAGAAAAATGGAAGCAGTCCTACTCTCACGTTTTGTTTTTCCCTAGTATACATAACTACCAAAATATTTGCTAGACTGACAACGACCATTTTGGCTGAGACCCTGAAGGGCGGGATGGCTCTGATACCAATTGTAACTACCTCGGTGAATTACGCTCTTAGTTACATGCCTGGATGAACGAAAGTGGTTAAAATAGTACGGTGGGGCCTAGGGCCACTCACAGTAGACCTTTCGGCCGTCCTAACCACTTTCAGAACATCGGGACAAGAACGAGCGGCGTAATCGGCAGGCGAAGGGATCAACTACATACACAAATGAGTATGTATGCAAGCCACATACAACAGTCCTCAGAGCCATTCCATCTAAAAGAAATAGAAATATTGCAACGCCATACGGCAAGATTCAAATATCCTAGATAGAGATAATAATTTATGATAGCTCCTCATACAACAAACATCAGAGTATCAGGCGGGAGCGGAAAACAAGATCCGAGTACGGATAAGAAGCAAATCGGCATAAGATGCCCCATAAATAAACACATCCCGCCCACGGATCTCACGGATCCCTGTTCCCGGAATCTCTACACCGAATGATCGTTGCCAACGTCATCTGTCTCTTCCACCCAGTATCCATCTTGCGGGTACACCTGTTCATCTAAATCAAACAATTTATCGTGTGAGACCCCAGGGGTACTCAGCAAGTCTTTATGCCGCTAAAGGGGACACAACCTAGGGTGACGCAATTGCAGCAAAAGATAGTACCTAACAATTCTACAGATACTCGCTAACCATCCGCCTAACCAATGATAGACGGATGTTCGTGAATTAAGAACAGCAGTTATAGCCGTAAAATTAACAGATCCATCCTCCTCCTCGCTTACCAACGAGGAAGCGGACGAACAACCCCCATCATCCGTTGGCAGTTTTATTAACCATTCCATGAGTATTGCACTATTTACTAGTCAAATACTTAGTCAAATTAAAAGCGGTACTTTAGTTATACTTGTCTATGATCGAGAAACTGTGCTCCAAGTCGTCCATACTCTCAGAAAGATTTACCCTGCAGGGCTGCACGAATAGCAACACACACTCAATCAACCTCGGAAAAACCAAATCAAAACCCAACGAGGCATTCACGACAAAGCAATCACAGGATTCAGAAATATTTCAGGGGGCCACCCCATTAAGCTACCCGCAACGAAGTTGGCCGGCTCCGAGACGGACCCAAGGTTTGTGTGGACGGCGGTAAACGACTGGGAACCCGAAAATGTGGCTGGCCTTGTGGATACAACGAAAACGTGTCACGATCCAAATAGTACAGGTGCTCCTCGCATAGTCTTAAATAAAGCAGTAACATGGCATAGGTACAGGATAGTAATAAAGCCCCAAACTAATCGTGGCCCCAAGAAATAAGAATGAATCAAGCTCTGGCTCGGGGGGTCCATAAGGCCTCCCGGATGTGGATAGTGCGAATAGTCAAGGAACAGGAATCAAGTACTCGGGGTCCTACGGGACACAAGTGAGCATGAAAAACCAAATAGCAGATATTGCTCACCGGTGCCTCTTTCATTAGTTATCCCATTACTACTCAGGTCAAGTTGTTTAGGTACCTCGTTATTCATCAGACAGTCACATACCCTGCACATGCTTTTCTACGACTCGCATGGCTCAAACAACTCCTGTAGTAATGGCTCATGGGATGGAGGAACAAGCTTCGGTGGGGTTTAAAAGTAAAGGCTATGCAGTACTTGGGATTCAATTTAATGCAATCGCGACTCAATGATGCAAGAATAAGATAGAGGCAATGGGTACTATATGTATGCAAGCATGTGGTAGTGCTTGCCTGGCAGCTCAGTTGAAGCGAGAGATGGATCTGGGTAGAACTCCTGTGATTCCTGGTAATTCTCCTGCTGGGCGTCTATTCGAAGAAGAACCAAACAAACAAGGGCCAACATAAATAAAGTGCATAAGCATATGAAGTAAAATGCGACAAGCAAACAAGCATGCCATGATGAATGATGCACAATTTACATGGCATTAAAGTAGCATGGCAAGGGTGAGGTGTGGTACAAGAATAAAGCATTTTATTATTTATTTAGTCAAATTTTATTGCCATAAACAGTTCAGATTTTTAATAATGACATGATGCATGCTTCAATTCATAACAAGGAATGCATAGATATAATGGGCTCATCGTGCTGATCGATTTAGACATACTATTTGCCAAATTTGGAGTTATAGAATTAAAGTTATCAATTTAATAAGAAAAGGGCATTTTATTGTAATTTTAATCATCTCGAAAATTTAAAGTGGTCAAACAATATTTTGACTGGCATATTTGAATTCCTCACATTTTTCTGATTCAAAAACATATATCATTTGTATTATTTGGATTTGTAAATTAAAAGTTATTTGAAAACTGATTTGAATTTGAATTTAAATAATTTTTGAATTTGTTTTGTTTAAACAGCTAAACAGGAAAACTTTTCGGACTCAGCCATAGCTAGCCACAGGCGCAGACAGGTGGGCTAGGCACTGACTGGACGAGATACGCGTGCAAAGCTTTTTACACCGCGGGTTCTTCTAGTCACTAATACTGACTGGCGGGGCTGGACGATGATGGGGCCACACGCGTGCGCGGCCAGCGGGCGACTGACACGTGGGCGGACCAGGGGAGCGCGGGTTGGTAAACTGCAAAGCGCGGGGGCTTGTTTGCAAAGTTACACCGGGGCTGACTCGTGGGGCCGCTGGGCTGCTAAGGACCTGGGCGTGATCGACAAAAACGGGGAGGGGGGGCTTTACGCAAAACTGCCACGGCCGTCTACTGAACTGAATCTGACGTCTGTCTGCTAACCCGCGGCGACAACCTGACGACGGTGGGGTGTTCCGACGAGGATGGCGACGCAACCACGGTGAGATAGCGCCTGCCGCAAAAGCGAAAAAGATAGAGGGGAGCGCCAGCTACGGATCGTTCAGGGAGGCTCGTCGGAGGGAGGCTGTATAGGACGGGACGGCTCGGGGAACAGAGGGGGAAACATAGGCCTGGGCTGCTCGCCGGCGGGGCAGATCACCGGCGGGGGTCAAAATCGGGCGGCGCTCGCACGCGGAGGGAAGAAGAAGGGGAAGGGAGAAGAGGGTGGTGCTCACCTCGTTCGATTCCACAGGAAAACGGAGGACGGGATGGTCGAAGCGGAGGGGACGGCGAGGTTGCTGCGGTGGTGCATAGCTCGCTGGCGAGGGGCAGCTCCGAGCGGTCCTGGCTCCTCCTAGCAGGCGGAAACGTCGCCTCGATCCGCGGCGGTGCTCCTAGATGAGGCCACGGTCACCGGCTAGGGCGGCAATGGCGTGGTGGAGCTCTGACTGGCGGCGGCGGCTTGATACAGCGGAGGAGAGGGAGAGGGGAGCGGAGCGGAGCTAGGGTTCGAGAAAGAGGTGCGGCGCGGCGCGAGGATAAGGGCGGGACGGTCACGCGCTCGGTGTGCCTGCTGACGCGGATGACGGCGGGGACGGCCACCTGCCGCTGCCGTCTGTCGCTGAGCAGTGTGGGCGGCGACGGAGAAGAGAAACAGGGGAGACGGCGTGAGCGAAGGGGTACGGGCCGGGGGAGAGAGAAGGAGCGGCCCAGGAGGAGAAAGGAGAAACGGGCCGGGGTGCTGCTGGGCTGCGACCAGGTAAGGGCTGCTGCTGCTGGGCTTTTCTCTTTAACTCATTTTTCTTTTTATTGAATTAACTGTTTTGGTTTTTGTTTGTTGCAGATTTAACAAGCCCAAGAATATCCCTTTTTGGGAAGCTTTTGCAAATTTGAATTAAAGGGCAAGAGATGGCTATGGAGTGAGGTGAGGCCTTGGTGGTTGAGCATAAGTTGAGGGTGAGGAAAACACAAAAGAGAGAGAGAGGTGGGGTCTAAAATTAAATAAAAATAAGATCCCATATGAACATGCATGAAGGAGAAATGGTTTTGTTGGGACAAGGGAAATGGTGGAGAGAGGTAGAAAAGATCCCACAAAGAAAGATTCACTAAACAAAGAGAAAAACAAAGGACCTAAGGTGGTGATGATGGTTGCATGGCCCATGCAAAATATTAGATGCCATGTTTTATTTTGTGAAAACAATAATAATATCATGGAATTATTCTCATGCATTCCCAAAAAGTGGAATAAAGGCCAAGCAAAAGAATTTATAGAATTGGATCCACCCCACCCACATGAGCTAGAATAAATATCAAAAGAGAAAGAAATACAAGCTCATGGATAATGGGATGCTAGAATTATAAGGTGGTGGAAAGAAAGGTGATGGATTTGAATAAAAGATATGCCCCCAACTCAACTTGGGCATTTAAACAATGTATCAATAACCAAATACAATATCAAGAGGCAAATACAATTAATAATGCATATGAGAGAAGAACCAAAAGAAAAGGGTTTAATATGATGCTCAAATGCAAGGTGGCATGATGTCATGAGCATGATACAATTATGATGCAACAATTATATGTAGGAAGTAGCCATTATTTTACTAGACCAAGTGGCATTACAATTGTTAGACAATTGGGATGCTAAAGTGAGTGTGGCGGGTTGGGTCTAGTGCGATGCAGACATGTGTGTAGCGTGCCAGGGTGCAAGCGGCCAGGGTGGTAGGTGTTAGGGGGGATGCGGTGGTTAAGGTCTGCTGCGGGGTGTAGCTAGGGTTGGGTCCAACCGGCTGGGTATTGGGCCTGGCCGGTTTAGGTCTAGGGTAGATAGGGTTTATTTGGAGGTGGCTGGCCGGGCTTTCGGGCCTGGCGGGCTGCCTCCTAAAAATATCTGAAAATTTTATTTATTAACAACAAGGCTTTTAGAATGCGTTTTTAGATGAAGCAAAAATATTCCGGAGGCCCGGGGTTTTATAGTTTGAATAAAACACGGGGCGTTTAGAAAACAAAACCAGGCTTTTCAAAAAGAGTTTTAAACAAACCATGCATGATGACATGACGATGCTCAAATTCAATGTGGCATGATGACATGAGCATGCGGTCATGATGATGCAATGCACAAAACCAACGCGATTTTCTAGTAGTAGTTTTTGCGGGGCGCCACAATTCGACACCACTAACAAGGGATCTCGCCCTCGAGATCCACCTCATGGTACCGGGAAGAAGGTCGGTGATATGAATCTTCTTGCTTCATGTAGATCCTCGCGACACCACTAACAAGGGGTCGTTGTCCGTGATCGTCGAGAGAACACTCCGGGGACAAAGGGCAAAGGTAGAGGTATCAACAAATAAAGACACCTCTAGCTTCCGTAGACGGAGTAAAATTGCTGGATCCACCGATTCAATGTACAAGAGCGAATGATAAGAGTAGTCGGATGGTGATCAGTCCATCGCGCACCCAAACCATTACTCTGCACACGAATAGGTAAATTATGCAACCAACTCCCGGAATTAGACTGAAGATCTCGACAAACGAGGGTCGGAAACAAAGGAGTGATGCAGGCTCTGCATCGGATCTGGCGTAGATGATGTCGTCGCGTCGGAAAACACTGAAAGGCACAATCAAGGAACAAAGAATGGTACCATAGATAAAGGATCACTCCGATAGCACGAAGACCGGATGTAGCAACACCGTTACCAAAGAACGAAGCGAAACCCTGAAGGTACGACGGAAACCCAACAACGAGAAATCCTGGACTCGAAGAAAAGATAAGAGAACAGATTCAAAACACGCAGAGGTAAGAGGAGAACAGCAGAGGGGTAAGGAGTAAAATCAGACCTAATCAGATCTATCCAACCGATTTTTGCAAAATAGTTTTGACACTCTACTTCGGCCGTTAGCTAGGTTATCCTACAGGCTGGACTTGTGGGTTATCGCAACTGCTGAGCTCTGATACCACTCTATAACACCCTCAAATCGGCCCTATGCAAGTCTTAGCCCTTTCCGCCAAACCCGCATAGAAACGATTCAAGGACGCCCACCGGGCACTTTCGTGCGGGTGGAAAACGAAGTAATAACATTACACAACAGTCCTCGATGGGACCCACAGAACATATATATATTCAACAACGATTCAATGAGTCAAGAATACAGATATACAATACAAAGATCCAAATCACCTTGAAAACGATAGAGCGTCCGACTACGGACAAGATGCAAATGGGGCTAAGAGCACTTAAGAATAACCAAATGGCGTCCATAACCCTGCCCAGGCCAAGCAGGAAGGGTAACCCTGCTAACGATGACGATCTCAAACCTGCTAAACAAAAGGGGTGCCGACAAAGGGCAAAGGAAAAAAGATGAGCGTCAGTACTGAGGCCAGTACACGGCGAGGCTAGAATTCGGCGGTCTCACCTACATAGGTATGGTGGGCTGAAGCGGCAGCGCAGCGGCACTAAACAACCTATAGAGACTCAGTAAAACTGGCGGCTATTAGAGAGGGATAAGAAAGACCTATTCGGATCCAACCTGAAGCTAACACCAAACCACTCGTCCTGGTATTTCCCCCTCGAGACCAAACGAGGAAGTCGGACCAAGGAACTCACACAGTTGACAGTTTTACTCATTCCGTTATAGTTGCAGCAATTACTAATCAGATAAAGATAGCATGAGTCATCCTGAAGCATAAGTAGTGGGTAGTTTTAATCACCATTCCGTTGTAGTTGGATCAATTACTAGTCGGATATAATTGTCCTGAGGAATCCCAAAACCCAGCAGTGGTTGGCACTTTTATCACATTCCATTGGACTTGCAATACTTACTAGGCCGGTACAGCATGTCACGAAACAACCCAGATCCACCAGTTGTTGGCATTTTTAATATCCATTCCGTTATACTTGAGCTGATTACTAGTCACATATTAAGTCAAATTTATAGCACTACTTTAGTTATGCTTGTCTATGATTGAGATACTGTGCTCCAAGTCGTCCATAACCGTAGACACGGCTTTCCGAAAGTTTTACCCTGCAGGGGTGCACAAATAGCAACACACACTCGATCAACCTCGGAAAAACAAACTCAAAACCCAACGAGGCATTCACGACAAAGCGATCACAGGATTCATCAATATTTCAGGGGGCCACCCCACTAAGCTACCCGCAACGAAGTTGGTCGGCTCCGGAACGGACCCAGGGTTTGTGTGGACGGCTGTAAACGACTGGGAACCCGAAAGTGTGACTGGGCTTGTCGATACAGCGAAAACGTGTCACGATCCTAAACAGTACAGGTGCTCCACGCACAATCATAAATAAAGCAGTAACATGGTATAAGTATAGGATAGTAACAAAACCCCAAACTACTTTGTGGCCCCAAGAAATAGAAATGAATCAAGTTCTGGCTCAGGAGGGTCCATAAGGCCTCCCGGATGTGGATAGTGCCAAAAATCAAGGAACAGGTATCAAGTACTCGGGGTCCTACGGGACACAAGTGAGCGTGGAAGAACCAAATAACATCTATTGCCCACCGATGCCTCTGCATTAGTTATATCTAGCATTTTAATAGTTGTAATTAAAGACATGATCATCTCCACCAGTAAGCATCTCCACCATTAACATCTGCCAGGATTCCAACAACTGTGGTACTTGACAACACGAGGTCACACCTAAGCAAGCGACTACGACTCACAAGGCCAGCTATCTACCAAACACAGGAAATAGGAGGTGTCCAAGGCAATAAAGAGGCTGCACGGGATATAACTGGGATACGGAAACTAAAGCATCGTGACACGGATAGCAATAGATCAACAGGAGGAAATAAAGACTATAAATGCAAAATAGGTAGAAGGGGGAGAGATGCTCGCCTGGGAAACACTGCCGACGGATCATAGCCGGAGAACTTGTCGATACTCGCATCCACTCATCGGCCTAGTCCGCGAGGAAGCAAACACTAGAAGAAACACCGGATGCAATATTTAATACTACGGCAGAAGATCCAGCATGATTAGGATATGATGCAGATGCGGTGCAATTAGGCAATATTAAGCGGAACCGGGGTCCTAACATTTAATTAAACGGTTCAAGTTATTTAACTACCCCGCAAATGAAATGTTGTATTAACAAGGCGAAACAAGGCATCAGTTTGCTACACAAATTTAAATGGAGTCCGGAATAAGACAAATATATCCCGCATAAACACTCCATATTTAATTCTGAGGTGAATCGGCAATTCAACCCAACCCACCAGATGACATGTATGCAAGCATGATGGTTTAATGATGCGATAGGTATATGCCATATATTAAAAATAGAGGTCTCGGATGGAGGTCACACATTGGAGTTTGGTGTTCGTGGTTCGATGTGGTTTAGGTTCGGTCTCGGGGTTCGACGGGGACAGCGGGATCATCCTCGGCCAACGAAAGTAGATCTTGTCGCATCCGTGGTCTTCGGGTCCATGTCGTTGATGCGCCGGGAAGGAGGTCTTGGGACGCCGAGGGGTCCGGCATCGGATCGGTCTTGACGATGAGAAGAGCTTGGCGTACGAGGGTTCGGCGGGGTTCGATCCTCAGGCCCGGGTTCGGGGACTTGAGTGCCACCATGTGCATCCCTCGGACTCATCGGCATCGAGCCGGTCTTGTCGGTCTTGGTGAGGTACTTGTCTACTCGTCAAACTCGTAAAACAGAGCCTCTCCATAGCTCCATCTTCACACGGGCGCCCTAACAAACATCACACCCCAACTTCTCGCGATCAAAAACAAAATGCAATACATGGGCATCCCACTGGTACTAGAGGAACCCACCACGGTTGGCACCAACACACCAAGGCAACAGACACATGTACTAGGATGAGGAACGGCAGGAGAGGGTGTTGCCCATGGCGATGCAGGGGCACGGCGAGGCAACGACAAGCGTCAAACGGTGGTCCCTGGGGCTTGGGCCAGCAGCGGCGAACGGCGCAGGCTCGACGCAGAGGCGGCGCTAGGAGGTAGGGCGCGAGGTTGAGGCAGGAGGGGTCCTTGGCGGCGGTCATGGGCAGGGCCGGCGGGGTCGCTGCCGCGGACACGCGGCACCCTCGGGGTGGGTCAGATGGCGCGGGGCAGAGTAGGCCGCAGATGCGGTACTGCTCCGGGGAGGCGCGGGAGGAGGCGACGGCCGAGGCGACGGGAAGCAGAGGCGACGGGGCCGGAGAGGAGGCGGTCGAGGACGCGGACGAGGCAGGGCTCGGGCGGGGCGTGGCCGAGCTCGAGCGCCAGGGCGGGGCGAGACTTGGGAGGAGGAGGATGGGGGGCTCGACCAGCGGCGGAGCTCGGGGCCTGGGCTATGCGGGCCGGGCACAGGGCGGCGTCGACGCGACCAACGGCGAGGAGGGGCCCGGTGGCGGACGCGGCTCGGCTCGGGAGAAGAGGCGAGAGGAGGGCGGCGGGCCGCGGGGTTGGGGAAAGCGGGACGCGTGCGGGCGGTGGGATCGGCAGGTGCTGGGATCGGCGCGGGGAGCGGGGCAGTGCAGGTGGCTACACGGTCACGCGGGGTGGGATGCGGGCCGAGATGTGCCAAGGACAGGTCGGTGGGGCCAGGGAGGGGGTCTGGTGGCGTGCAGCTGTTGGCTTGCAGCACTGCTGCTGTGGTTGCTAGCGGGCGCGCGCGCGATGGGTGCGGGAGAAAAAGGCTGCGGGGCGGTTCGTGCATGAACGTGTTGGCCCATTCGCATGTGCGTGCTAGTGCGCTGTGTGTGAGTGTGGCGGTTTGGGTCTAGTGCAATGCAGACATGTGTGTAGCGTGCCAGGGTGCGAGCAGCCAGGGTGGTAGGTGTTAGGGGGGATGCGGTGGTTAAGGTCTGCTGCGGGGTGTAGCTAGGGTTGGGTCCAACCGGCTGGGTATTGGGCCTGGCCGGTTTAGGTCTAGGGTAGATAGGGTTTATTTGGAGGTGGCCGGCCGGGCTTTCAGGCCTGGCGGGCTGCCTCCTAAAAATATCTGAAAATTTTATTTATTAACAACAAGGCTTTTAGAATGCGTTTTTAGACGAAGCAAAAATATTCCGGAGGCCCGGGGTTTTATAGTTTGAATAAAACACGGGGCGTTTAGAAAACAAAACCAGGCTTTTCAAAACGAGTTTTAAACAAACCATGCATGATGACATGACGATGCTCAAATGCAATGTGGCATGATGACATGAGCATGCGGTCATGATGATGCAATGCACAAAAACAACGCGATTTTCTAGTAGTGGTTTTTGGGGGGGCGCCACACTCGTCCACAGCATGGTGCTGCGCACGTGTGCCTTGGTATGGCGGCTCTGTGTCTCAGGCGTGTTCGGCGGCCACGTTGGTGTGGAGTAGGGACGAGGAGTACATAGGAAGGAAACACTTTGGTCCTTGGCAGCAAAAAATCAAACTTTCCTGGTTTTCGAAATTTTCACTTGCTTCCCAAAAATCGAGAGGGAAGGTTACTCAAAAGACTGGCCATTCGTAATACTTCTTATCTTATCTTTATCTTGTCTTGTCTCTTACAATACCATACCATACCACTTTATAGTGTACGGATAACTTCGAACATTGACCGTTGGATCAAGACCGGAAAATCCAAACATTGCTAACCGTTGGATCTTCTTTTCCATTCTTAGCATCTATAAAGATTCTACTGATAGTCTTTAGCACGATAAACGCTAGTATGGGCAAACCTCAAAACACACACTTCATTGCTTAGTTTCGGGGTCCTTGTGTTAAATGCATGGACTTCGGTGCAATTTTCATTTTTATGAGGTCCTTGATATAACTTATACTTCCACCGACCGTGTTAACTCTCAAGCACCTCGCTCCTACGAGACCTACCACAGTTAAAAGAAAAGGAAACCACCCCAATTATCAAACAAACTGGACCACAATTTCTTATACACAATACCCAAGGTTTTAGTACTAGGATTTTTAAAGCTTCCTAGATAACTTCGCACACTTTAGTGACTTCTTGTCGATTAACGAAATTAGGTCAAACTTGAGCTACAAGTAAGCGCAATAGATTGCTCTTGACTTAAATGTATTTTCGGAGGTAGATGGGTGCATCTTCTTGTAGTAAACAATATCGTCAGTGTGAGTTTCCAACTATTAGGAAATAAAATTATTAGTTTCCCGAGTGATGATGAGATGGTTCTTTTCCGTAAAGAAAGCTCGAAGAATATGGATCTCAATGCCATAAGCCAAGCTTCTAGACATATTAAGTGGACCAACATGTTTTACTTACGGTTCCCATATGTTTTTTGAGTTTTGAAACTCCGTAGCTAATTAACTCCGCCCACTTTAATGACTACATGTCGATTTATCGAAATTAGGTCAAATTTGAACTATAACTAAATTGTAGGTTGCTCTGAAAGTTTTACGAAAAAAGCTTTTGGAGCTACCGTACCGATCGGGGGGTGTCAGAATCAATATATGAGAGACAACCAAGAGTTTTGACAACATGTTTGACTTCTTGCTAAGATTTTGCATCACATGACACTATTTAACGAAATTGGGTCAAACTTGAGCTACAAGTAAGCGCGATAGATTGCTGTTGAAATATATGACTTTTCAGAAAGGTAGATGCATGGGTGCATTTTCTTGTAGTAAACAGTGCCATCGGACGGTGTGATTTTCCAACTATATCAGGAAAGAACATTCAATTATTCTCAATTTTCTGAGTAATGACGAGCGAGGTTGTTCTTTTTTGTAAAGAAATGTCCGAAGAATATTGGATCTAAATACCAGAAGCCAAGTTTACTGACATAAATAGTGGACCAACATGTTGTACCAATGATTCCCATATTTTATTTATGAGTTTTCAAACTTTCTAGCTAACTCTGCCCATTTGACCGAATGACTTTATGTCGATTTATCGAAATTAGGTCAAATTTGAAACTACAAGTAAATTGTAGGTTCTACTTTGTAATTTTTACGAAAAAGCTTTTAATTTGGAGGTACCCATCGAGAGGTCACAATCAATATATCTGAAAACAACGAGAGTTTTGACGATAGGTTCAACTTCTTGCTAATATTTTGCATCTTGACAATTTAACGAAATTAGGTAAAACTTGAGCTACAAGTAAGCGCGATAGATAGCTGTTGAATTAAATGTCATTCCATAAAGAGAAGTCCAACGAATATTGGATGTGGATGCCACAAGCCAAGTTGACAGACATATACATATATAGTGGATCGACAACATGTTGTACTTGTGATTCCCATGTTTTATGGGTTTTCAAGCTTCCTAGCTAACCCCACACATTTGAATAACTTTATGTCGATATCTTGGAATTAGGTCAAATTTGAAACTACAAGTAAATTGTAGGTTTTGCTTTGATAGTTTTATGAAAAAGATTTTGGACGTACCCATCGAGGGTTCAAAATTAATATACCAGAAACCAGTGAGAGTTTCTATGATAGGTTTAACTTCTTGCTAACACTTTGCATCTTGATAATTTAACGAAATTAGGTCAAACTTGAGCTAGCTACAAGTAAATGCCATAGATTTCTCTTGAATTAAATGACTTTTCATAGGTAGATCATCGGTGCATCTTCTTGTAGTAAACAGCGTCATCGGTGTGAGTTTCCAACTATCAAGAAAGAACATTCAATTCTACATTTTCCGAGTGAAGAATACGATCCACGTTGTTCTTTTTCCTAAAGAAAAGTCCAAAGAATATTGGATCTGAATGCCACAAGCCAAGTTTACATACATATATATTGGATCAACATGTTGTACCAACGATTCCCATGTTTTATGAGTTTTCAAACTTCTGAGCTATCTCTTCCCATTAGAATGACTTTATTTCGATTTATCAAAATTAGGTCAAATTTGAAACTACAAGTACTAGTAAATTTCACGTGCCCTGCACGTGAGACTCGGATAATAGACATCTGTCATATCATCACTATATAAAATTATAATAGGTAAAGCAGAAAAAATATAATAGGTAAAATTTGAACTACTATAAGTAAACTGTGTAGGTTGCTTTAAAAGTTTTACGGAAAAGCTCTTAGAGGTACCCATCGGAGGGGGTGCGGGGGGGTCAATTAATATACTATCAGAAACCAAAATAGAGTTCTGACGACAGGTTCATCTTATTGCTAAGATTTTGCGTTTTGACAGTTCAATGATATTAGGTCAAACTTGAGATACAACTAAGTGCGATAGATTGCTCTTGAATTTAATGAAATTAGGTCAAACTTGAACTACAAGTAATAAATTGTAGGTTGCTTTGGAAGTTTTATGAAAAAAGCTTTTGAAGGTACCCATCGAGCGGTTAATTAATATATCAGAAACCATAGAGAGTTTTGACGAGTGGTTCGAATTCTAGCTAAGATTTTGCATCATGAAAATTTTGAACACCTTTTGAAAACGATCACATGAAATAGGGAGAGAGGGGAAATGATATTTCTATTCTTTATGGGCAACCCACAAGCTTGAGGTGCACCTTAGGCTTAAAGATAACTTTATTTTTTCCACTATGTATAAGGTGAACTTTAGTGGATGCCACATAGTAGGCCTTATTAAGTTGTGCTTTTTTACACAATACGGAAATAGTATATTTCTTTGCTTAGACATATGATCACCTTTTTCCATGCGCTGTACATGCTAAGGGAATAAAATGTTGGCAGGGGAAGGGGGAAGAAGCGAAGAGAAGTTGCAGGTAGTTCCATGTCAGAGTAAAGTTATGATGGGATTCTGACACGAGGTAGTCCTGCGGTCTTACAGTGTACTACACTATACTAGTACTAGTAAATTTCAGGATCTATGCACGCAAACAAATTGTGTATTTTCTCTCTCCTTCGCTGCCTCTCACCATCCATCCTCCCTCTCTCCTACCATTTCCCCTCGCGCACCGGCCCGGCTGATCTCTCCCTCGTCCACAACGTGGTGTTGCGCACGTGTGCCTTGGTACGGCGGCTCTGTGTCTTTGGCGTGTTCGGCAGCCGCCTTGGTGTGGATTAGGGACGAGTACATAGCAAGGAAACCACTTTGGTCCTTGGGAGCAAAAAAAATCAAACTTTTCCGGTTTTCGAAATTTTCACTTGCTTCCCAAATATTGAGAGGGAAGGTTACTCAAAAGATCAACTATTTGCAGTACTTCTTATCTTATCTTTATCTTTTCTTATCTCTTACAATACCATACCATACCACTATATAGTGTACGGATAACTTTGAACATTGACGCTTGGATCAAGACCGGCAAATCCAAACATTGCTAACCATTGGATTCTATTTTCCATTCTTAGCATCTACAAAGATTCTACTGATAGTCTCCCACCTAGGGAGTACCATTTTTATATTATTATTATTAGATGGACGCGAGCCAAATTCAAAATCTCAATCGAGCGGCAAAACCGTACACCCACTTTGAAGCATTTCCCGCCCCTCCGTTTCAAAAACTTTGAGGCACAATCTCTCACCGGGGAGTACCATTTTTGTATTATTATCAGAAGATGGGCGGTAGTCAAATTCAAAATCTCAATAGAGCGGCAAAACCACACAACGACTTTGAAGAATTTCCCGCCCCTCCATTTCAGAAACTTTGAGGCAAAATCTCCCACCAGGGCAGTACCATTTTTGTATTATTATCAGATGGGTGCTTATCAAATTCAAAATCTCAATCGAGCGGCTAAACCATACATTAACTTTGAAGCATTTCCCGCTCCTAAGTTTCAAAAACTTTGAGGCAAAATATCCCACCGGGGCAGTACCATTTTTATATTATTATTAGATGGACGGTTGCCAAATTCAATATCTCAATCAAGCGGCAAAATCACACACCAATCTTGAAGCATTTCCCACCCCTAATTTTAAAAAAAATTTGACGTCAAAATTCTGATTCTACCCATTGTTCTGACGCCCTATGGGTAAGCTAAAGTCGGTAGCTTGGGGGCACGATCGTAATTTATGTTTATGTTCACCTCCTTGGTCTGGACTCACCCAGATTTTCCTGCTGGTCCTTCCAAAAATCCCAGCCCCCTCTCTCCCACGCCCTCACCTCCATGACCACCACACGCACCGTCCGGTGGCAATTCCACGGCGGCCAGGGCCGCTTGAGCTGCGGTCTCGTGCACCACCGTGGAGCCACTTTACCGATGTCACCCACCGGATCTGGTTCACCGGGTCTCTCTGCCACTACACCAGAGCTACGGTGTCATTAACCACGCCGATGGCGTCATCGACTGCCCAAGCTCTGCTTCCCGGCCGCCGAAAGCTACCCAACCGTACCAGATCCGCTTCACTGGTGTACACCGGACGTGATCTAGTTCAGGGACTTCCATGTCCACCACTCTAGACTAGCTGCCCGGCCATCGCCATTCACTGCACTGGATCTGCCTCAGCGACGCTCTTGTCCACCGCGCTCAAGCCGGCATCGACCGCCTAAGATCTGCTTCCCCGACGCCAATAGCAACCGCAACCGCATCCCCCTTGATGACCTGGACGTCACCCGCATGGTACCGACGATGCTTATACGCCTCTCCGACCAAGGTTAACCAAATCTGCAATCCGTTTTTGTTTTGTCAGTAGTATAGCAGGTTCAAGCCTGTCGCAGTGAACTGCATTTTTGTCATCGTGCTCGTACATACAAGTCAGTGGGCATGCCTGTTCTTCGTGCTAGTACATACAAGGGCATTAGATATGTTGGTTTGTATTCACTGCTCTACAAATTTCAAGTCATGGACATGTCTGTTATTTTTTCATACACATATTCTTAGCTACTCCATACAACAGTAATTGCCTGCTACCGTGTAATTCTTGCAAAATCTAAAGTCAGCGAAAAATATTAGTGTGGATTCCCTGCTCTATAGTTGCTGAATCTATCTAGTTCGTCCTGAGATCAGTTCCTGCTATTATTTCCTCCTTGGCACCATTCTGTTATCATGTAGTAGCCGTTTAAACTCTTCGTACTAATTTGATTATAATTTTATTGTTGCCATCTGCTTCTTCAAAAGCTGCATCACTAATTATTTCCTTTGTCTTGCATATAGCTCAAAATGGAACAATGAACATGTTGGTTTTCATAGCCTATTCTACAAGTTCACAAGGGATGCCATTAATTCCTTATCTGGTGTTGGTTCGTCCTGACAACGGCATAACTGTCCTCAATTATGTAGTTCACTCGTGGTTTGCATTCCTGCTCTAGAAGTTCTCTTATGATGCCATTATAATTTCTATCTGGTTGATTCTTAGCTATGACAGTAACTACATGCCATTGTGTAGCTCACCATAAATTCTGAGTCATCCAATGACTATGCATTCCAGGAGATGCCACTGCTTCTATATATATTTGCTGAAATGACCTTGCTTGTTTATATTTTCTGAAATTCTAAGAAACACTTTTTTTGATTGCTCATTTCATTCTAGGCACACTTGTCTAATGCTTGTTTGTCCTGCTCTATAGGTTCACGAGCGATGCCATTATATCTCGCATCTGGTTCAGGGTCTGGTTCGTCCTAAGTCACGACATAACTACCCTCTACAATATATAGTTCATTCGTGGTTTGCATTCCTGCTCTACAAGTTCTCGTATGATGTGGTTATAATTTCTATCTGGTTCATTCTTTGCTATGACAGAAACTACATGCCATTTTGTGTCTCAGCGCAAATTCTGAGTCACCCAACGTCTCTTGCATTTTAGGATATTGAACTTCTTCCATATATATTTGTTGAAATGACCTGGGTAGTTTATTTTTGCTGAAATTCTAAGCCACACACACACATTTTTTGATTGCTCGTTTCACGGTAGGCACACTTGTTTAATGCATGCTTACTTGTCCTCTTTGTTTGACGTGTTGATCAAAAATTGAACCATTGACCAGTTGTAAACTCCAGGTCATAACTCCTGTCATATCAGTCAAATGAATAGTTTGTCTTGTTTGATGTATTAACTTGTTATTACTTAATTTCAGGGTGCAGTTATTGCTATCGCCACCAAAGAGGAGGCTGCAAGATCATGTCTCCTCCAATGTAGCTGTCACACTCAAAGGAAAATACAGGTGATCAATTGAGAAAGCAAATTGAGGACTCTGATATCAACTTGATTGCCAACTGAAATGCCTATTTTTCCCTTGAGTTGATAATATGTAATAATTTTAAGAAGTTTGTAGCTGATGTAATATCTAGATAACTCGTGTAGGCCATGTCTGCATTTAGTTGACACCGTCCACACATTGTGGTAGTCGTTAAGGTAACTATGACAAGCAAGTCGATTAGGAAACAATACCATGCTTTGTTATTGGCCCGTCGTGTATTCGCCCGATGATGAACAGTAAAAAATGCTGGATTATATGGACATTTTATGATATTGGCATGGGCTTCAGAAAAGGCCGAAACTGTAAAAAGCCATAAATGTAATGGATCGACCTACAAGTGGTAACATGACGTAACAGTAACATGACGTAATAGTAACAAGCCGTAAGAGTAACATGTCATAACAGTAACATGCCTTAACAGTAGTAGGCCGTAATAGTAGCAGGCCGTAACAGAAATAGCCCATCATAGTAACAAACAAGAAATCATGAAATTCCAGAACAGTAACAGGACAAAACAGTAGCCGGCCTCAACAGTAAAGGGCCGCAACAGCGAAAGGCTAGAATAGTGACAAGCCAGAACAGAAACGGCCCGAGAAATTTCCAGGCGAGGGCACTAATAGGCTGACATACTTACCAGACTAGAACAGTATGGGGCCACTTGTGGGCCTGAACAGCTAAAGCCCGGAACAGTGAAAGGCCAGGACAGTAACATGCCGGAACAGTAACAGGCCATTTCATAGAAGGGATGTCAGTAGGCAGCCCACAATGGGCTGCGATAATCTATGATGGGCTACTCGCATGCCTTAAATATACAGGAGCGACTTGGCGCATGCTGCTAATGGGCCGCAGAGTGTTGGACCATCATGGGCCTTCTTTAGGCCGAAACAGAATTGGGCCTGAAAGTTCACGGACCGCTGCTGGCTGCAACTTTGGGCCCATTTCAAACAATGCAGGACAAAACAGTAACGGGCCATCTTCTTATTGGGCTCCCCTAATGGGCCGGCCCAGTTAGCATTTAGCAGGCCTTGGCTGGGCTTGGCTTCTGCCACAGTTTTTATAACCGTTAACGGCGGTAACTGGCCGCTAACGGCAGCTACCACGTGACAGTTTGCATGACGTCGGCAGTCAATGCGGCTGGCGAACAGATCTACGATGGAACAAGTTTTCGTGGCTGAAGGTTGCGATCCGCCACGGTCAGGAAAAAATCATGGTAGATTATTTTGTGACGAGGCTTTTACCATGAAGGGCATCCGTCGTAGAAGACTTTTTAGCCACGAAAAACGGGTCTTCAACCACAAAAATCGTCTGTTGTAAAAGCCAACTTTTCTTGTAGTGGGAGAGAGATCCTTTACGAGGAGGTGTGAGTGAGAAGTGAGTAGAGGGGGTCCTTCTATAGGAGGAGGGGGTGCCCCTCCCATGGCCGGCGCCCCATGGGGGTGCCCCTTCACCTTCCTCATTCATGTGGTGGTAACTCCCTCAACATAAATATGCCCCTTCACATTCTCCACTTAAGTCTCCACTTAAATGCATTAAATTTCTCCAAATTTAATACTCTTTCATTTAATAAAACTCTTTTATTTATTTTATTCAGACCTTTTTTAATTACTTTAATTAATAAACATTCACATAAAACTCCTTGCAACATTTTAATATTACATTCAGCAATTTCACCCGAAACAATTTCGGTGTCTATTGAAATAATTCCAGCGCTTTGCAATTCTTTCGTCTAGAACATATTTGCTTAAAATGGTGTTTGGCAACCCTTAAATGTGTCACCCTATGGTTCACGAATAATGCAGACATGATTGAGGCCCCTCTGAGATCAATAATTAGAAGCAGGACCTGGAGATCCATACTGATTCCCACACATTCAACGATGACTTCTATGATCGTGAGAACCTTTAACGATAGTAACTAAATCCCTTTGTCTCGTGATATATTACATGTCCGAGATTTGATCATCGGTATCTCCATACCTAGTTTGATCTCATTGCCGACATGCACTCTTTTCTCGTTCCCGTGATATAACATTCTAGTGATCTCATCACTTGCTTGCAAGCTAACCAATGTGATATCACCGAGAGGGCCTAGAGTATATCTATCCGTCATCGGGATTAACAAATTCCATTCTTGATCCATGAGCCTCAACATAACACCTTCGGAATACCCAAATCTATCTTTATAGTCACCCTATTATGGTGTGATGTTTGATGTTATCAAAGTATTCTGCTGGTGTTAGCAATTTAACATGATCTCATGGTCTAAGGATAAATATTACTTCGTATGATGCTATAGAAATATAAACATAATGACTTTGATCGTAATGCTATACTTTGGATGAATGTTCATCACATCATTCACCAATGCTGTGACCTCGTTATTAACAACATCCAATGTCCATGATCAAGAAACCTTGATCATCCTGTTAATCAACGGGCTAGTTTATAGAGAGGCATTACTTTGTATTTTGTTTATTAAGCACACATGTATTAACGTTTCCAATTAAGTTTATAGAGAGGCATTACTTTGTATTTTGTTTATTAAACATACATGTATTAACGTTTCCAATTAATATAATTATAGCATGTAAAATAAAGTTTTATCATAAACATGGAATAAGATAATAACAACTTTATTATTGCCTCTCGGGCATATTCCCTTCACATCTGAGGTTCCTTCCAGTGCTCTCTGTGCCTAGGTCCTCCTCTCCCTCTGCCTCAACCTTTCTCCGCCATGTTTCCAACCAGAACGCACTATACCTCCTCAATACCAAGCAAGCGTGAGACTTATCTCTCTGGCGGCGGCAATGTAGGAAGAACCAAGAATCTAGTCGACCTAGTCCTCTCTCTCCTTACCCTAGCTCCCCGCGTAAGTGCAGGTTTGGTAAGATTCCACGGAATATGCCAAAGCTGTTAGAAAAAACTTTCAATCGCTTTAGCACCAGTGGCTTGGGCACTTTCCTCACTAATCCATGGTCCCTCCTTCACTTCACCTTTCCACCTAACAGCCACGACAGACACCCGCACAACCTGGTTGAGCCTGAACCCTTCAGAATTTTCGAAGATCAAACACGGAGAGCCCGCTCCTAGTGCACCATGGCCTAATCCACCTTGAGCACCGGTCGGGCTCTGGCTTCCTCTATCGCCTGGATGAACTCCATCTGGTTGGTATGAGCTTGAGAATTGCTCACTTCCTCCTCGGACGCCATTTGAGGCGGCGTGAGGTTCCTCGCCATCAGACGCCCCGCCTGCTCGCGCGATATTGCCACCGGCCTCTTCCGCTCTAACCGACGATCCTTCTTCATGGCGATGACACTCCTCTGCAGAGACGGAGTTCTCCCCGAGCCACCAGGACACGAGGGATCGACGCGATCCGCCATGAACAGGAGTTCCGGTCGCTACAGGGCGTGGTCGACGGGAGCGTGACCAAGAGCCATCTCCTGAATCTGACTCCACATCGCATAATGAAACTGTAAGGTTCAGACTCTGGGTTTGCTAATTAACCCTCAAAACACATGGATGAACTCATTATGTGTGACGTAAGTGCAGGTCAGTGGCACGTCGATCCATCATATGTATGTGGGCCCACATGTCAATGGCCCAAAGTTACCTGCAGTTACGTAACTAAACCATCATCCAACATGGAGCTAGTGTGTGGTCAAAACGCCGTCGTCTCTTTCTTTGAGAAAACTTTATCCTGGTTTATTACCGTTTTACACCGGTTCTTGCTGTAGCAGCAGCAGCAAGAGGCCAATGGAGTAACCAATCATTTGAGGCAGCGTACATGAATCTAGCCATCGGAACCGAGGTACTTTCCTCGGTGAAGATTGGCGCGGTTCACGAGAACGCATGACATGAGAGCTGAATTAATTCCGAGAAGAGATCGATCTCAGATCCACGTCCGCTGGCTGGCAGCTCGAGGACAAGCAACTTTCCCCCCTTCCTTCACCAGATCAACACGAGTGGTGAGATCTCCAGGAAAGTTCCACCGGGCGGCCATGAACTGCCATTGGACCTGCCTATATAGCCAGGAGACACACCACGCATAGCCCTACTACATACGCACAGTCAGAGTGAGGTCCATCATCCATCTAGCCGATTAATTCTGCCCAGCTGCCAATCATAGTGTTTCTGCAATCAGTGTTCAGCTCAGTGGCTTTCTTCTTCTCTCATACTGTAGGCCTTTTACCGCTTTACCTACTTTACATGGGCGGAGGGAGCACAGAGATGGTTATATCAGGCGCTATCTTCCCTTTATTTCCCATGCTCATACAGAGATCTACCGATCAACCCGGTCAAGTGGATGGCTCAAAATGAAGCCATCTCGAGTTCAGACTTCAGACTGACACTGCTGCCTGACGAATGAACACAAACACATAGTAGTATTCTTTACTACAGTAGGTACAAATTACAGCTCGCTTTGCTTTGTTTGTTGTGCTCGGCCGGCATCATGCATCTCCTGCGACTGTGACTGTCACTGTCACTGTCAGTGCATCACATCCCACAAAGCTCTGATGTTGCTCTTGTTGTTTACTAGAGCCGCGCTGCTGCTCCTTGATGATGATTACTGACATGTTCCACCCCGTACAGTATATGCTTATGCATATTCAGCCGGCGTCGACCTAGCAGAGATCTCTGATCGGGCCACGCACGTACGTACGTAAAAGTGCTGCGTGCGGCCTGGGGTGAACACAACATGCACAAGGCGTACTTTCTCGAATCTCGGTAAAGATTCTTCTTCTTACTGGAGTAGTAGCACATGATGATCAGTCAGCGGCCTTGTGTTTGTAGATCTCGCTTCTTCTCTGGACCAACGTCGTCGTCGTCACCTACGGGCTACGGGGTCCTCCGCACTGACTGACCGCTACTGTTTGTTCACAAGGATGTGTAGTTCGTAATTTGGCACTGCAACCTGTCACCCCTTTGCCTTTCTTGCAGGACCTCGTGGATTTGCAGCCCCACCGAGCCCGACTTCTAGGGCTTTTGTCTTTTGATTTATGTTCAGTGAAAAACCCACCAAAGATCAGTGATGGAATTTCTTCAGGTTCATGCATGGCTGCTAAGATGATCCTGACACCGATCGATCGCCACAGCAGTCTAACTGAACACCAGTGCTGGTACTGGACTAGGAGAGAAGAGACGACACCGGCCGCAGCAGCTTGCATAATCAACTGCACGTTCAAAGGTTCTACTGTGGCATACGTATGCCGAACCAGAGGACTATGGTACGGTGAAAGAGTTGCAGTGTACCCAAATGAGATTATTCCATGAGGCTCGGATCGCTCGGTCCATGGTATCCGCGTGAGTCCCCCAGCCACAACACACGGACGGACCGGACGTCGACCTGCCGGACTGTGCGCCGTGCACGGAAATATTCCCCTCCCCCTCTGCGCTCGCGTCACGCACGTACGGCCCGCTGTCTGCGGGCGTGCGCCGGCCGGTCCCCCACTCACCCCTGTCACCCAACATCACCAGGCGTGCGTACCACCGCCCGGCGCGATAGGGTACACCGGCGCGCGAGTTGCGATTGCGACCAACGGTGAGGAGGCGTGTCGGCAGACTTCGTTTTATTTTAACGTTACCAGGACATGTGCTAAATTCATTGTTTAGGAAAAACTCTGTTATAGATTTGCCTGGTTCAATAATAAAAAGCTGGGCGAAAACCGATACGAGGAGGACGAGCCCACATAAACAAAATCACCAACCTAGGAATCCAACCATGCTGCAACATCACCGGTCGCCGGCCAGCACCGTACTCAGTCGCGCCGAAGAATTGCTGGTAGCTGTCTGCCGCAGCAGTGGCTCTACCAGCACCGCCGTGACACCCTGATCGTCCTATCCGCCGTTCCCTGCACCTCCGAACTCCGCTACCAAGCGCAGCTCTGCTGCGTGCGTCCGAGCTGACGTCCCTTTCCCGCTCGTGGAAGCTATGCCCCGGTGCACCCACACCGCGCTCTGCCTTCGACGGGCCAGGGCCGCGGAGTCGCTCCAGCGGGAGCCACTCGGGAGGCAGTGGCCAAATAACTCGGTACCATTCTGCCATATTTAATATAAGGGAAAATTTGCTACAAGATATCGTTATTTTCTATCATTTGCTGCAACACAACGTTGAATTGGGTCTTTGCCAGGCACCATTATAATTTTGCGGCACATTTGCCAGAACACACCGCATGGCCAAAAAGGGAAAGTTTGGAACATTTTCTTCAAACCTGGCCATAACATGGTCAGCCAGGCAAAAGTGCCAAAACTTTCTATTTCTGGCCACGTGGTGTGTTCTGGCAAATGTGCCACAAAATTGTAATGGTACCTGGCAAAGACACAATCGGACGGTGTGTTGCAGCAAATAACAGAAAATAACGGTGTCTTACAGCAAATTTTCCCTTAATATAAAAACTATACAGATGACAGATGGGGAGAAGATAATGTCTGGAGAAATTTGGAAAAGATCGACCATGCGACGAATTCTCTAAAACTGGTATGACAGGTGTCGACGACGATCTAAAGAAGTTGGCACGGTTGTCCTCTCAAATGTACCTTCGTTGCTTAAAACGAAACACATAAAGTTGTATGGAACGACAATGCAAAGCTCGAAATAGGCTTTAGTCCCGCTATATTAATATAGCAATCACAGTACAACCACGATAGTTCGAAACACAAAGAAGATGCCGGGCTGCAGCAAACACACGCCCAAAAGAAGAAATAAAAAGAGACATAGGCAGATCGACTAAACAAAGTTGACCCGCAACCGCTGCGCCCATCGGAAAAGTGTCACCACGCTCCTAGCATTGACTCGTCAAGCACCAAGCAGCACCTTCAAGAAGGACAAGCAATGCTGCTACCCAGACTAGAACTGGTCCTAGGGTTTCCCCCGGCACACGGAGGGAAGTGGACGAAGGGTAGCCACGATGCCCTCTAGGAAGGAATGGTGCCACCTAAGGGCGGCACCGCGTCGGTGTCGGTCAGGCCGATAAGGATTTCTCCCGAAAACCATATCCACAACCCCCGGACGATCCTTTGCACAGGAGCCCTGCGAGGACGAGGCCCCGCCACCACCAAGCTTGCCGTCCACGAGCATGCGCCACTATGGTTCTGAACTCGCCATCATCGTCTCACTGAGCAAGCGTCGTGAGGTCTACAAAAACTTCGGATGGCGTTCCGTGAATCTCGTGAAGTGTTTCTCAATAAACTTCGGATGGAAATACAAAATTGGAGAGTTCAAGCCGACAAAATTATGAATCAACTCAAGGATATATATAATCGTCCTATGTGTGTGTATTTCTTTTATAGGGAGAACTGACACACTAATAAATAGATTGGGAGAAAGGAAGGTGGAGAGATACTTAGAACCTTAATTTTTTTTATGAAGGAGCTTCTATTAAATTAAAAGTTCGTATTAAAGATATGCAACCAAAGAGATTTGCTTTTGGCCTCGGCATAATAAGAGACACACGAACCACAAGAGTATAAAGTGTTGTCAACACCCATCGGTAATAGCTCTAAGACTACTCATAGTGAGAGTAACTAAGTTAGTAACGATGGCTCTCTGGGACGACTGGATCTCGGGCGCTTCCCCGACACGTGGGCACCTCACGCCCACCACGCTGCGAAGCATCGCCGCTGCCCATCCTACTGCCTGTCAACACCCGGATTTTTAATCCCAGATGCCTATTATGCCATACCTCGCAATCCCAGGATTACCATTTTTGCGAGACATAACAGATTGGATATCACAGTACATCATCCATTACAAACCATACACAAGGTCTTACACGAATAAAGGATCTCATGATCCAGTCTTAATACAACAAACATCGGAATAAAAGATAAGCATAGCGGTGGGGTCCATCTTTAGGGGCACAGGCAATGCTGACGAAGGCAGATAGTCCTAGTTATCATAGCTGTCCTGCTGGCCATCATCTTGGTAGTCTCCTTCATAGTTTGACCATGAGAATAGCCAGGGACAAAAGCCATGAGTACTCTTTAAGTACTCGCAAACTACCACTAACAAGTACGATAGTTCTAAATTAAAGTGCTAACTCTAAGTTTAACTATAAAGATAAGTCTAAAACCTAAGCTGAGTTTAGAAGCAAAGAAAGATAAAATAAAGTTCTAGAATCACTTAAGTTGGGAAGCTATTGTCCTAAACACAACCCTGTTGTGGTCAAGTCAAGATTCATCATTTCATAAGTCATTTTGAAAACATCTGACAACGAAACAATATGGCCATTCCAACTGTCCATAACCGTGGACGCAACTATTCGAATAGTTTGACACTCTGCAGAGGTGGTACACTTTCACCACAAGATTCGATACATCTGTCAGGGATAACCCTGAATCATCATACTTAGTATGCAGATAATCAAACATAACCTTTCCTTTACACATCCTAGTATAAGCACCTCTCATATGAGCATGGCCTCCCAACCATGACCATCTGTCATCTTGGGCACTGCATAGGTGGACAACATTGAGAGGTAGCCTCAGCTCAAACCTCTCCCGTGAGGGAACTAATACTAATGCATATAAACTTTCGGCTAAGCCTTACCGAATTCAGGTATTGTGGTTGTACGGTAAATTTGGAATGGTATCGCATCCGAATCCAACCATCAGTTTTGTAAAAGGGTTAAGGCTCATGGGGGCAAACAAACTGGTGGTCGACGGCGAACTCAGGGACAGTCGAGGCAGCTCCGGGGGGTGGTCGCAATCAGCGAGGCCCTTCTCCTCCAGAGGCGGCCAGCTCCGGTGAAATTCTGGCGACTGCGAGCTCGAGCGGCTCCGGCTAGAAGTGGGGAATGATATGTGAGGTGAGGGGAGGTGAGTGGTGTGCTGCAAATGACTGGGCATGGCCTCTATTTATAGGACGACGATGCGACCGAGAGGCATGGGCGGGCAGCTCCGGCGAGGGCTGCATAGCGTGCTAGCGGCGTGGGTCGAGGTAGGGGACGGTGGCTGGTCTCCTGGCGATGCTCTACGAATTGAATGCGGGCCTAGGGACGGTGGTATGCGGTCGGGCTATGCGCGCGCTCTAAGCGGCAGATGCGGTGGTCTCAACGGCGAGCGGTGGTTGTGGTGCGTTGGGCGGCGAATGGGCATGTCTGGCGTGTTCCTAGGGTCGTGGCGGAGCGGTGGATGCGGGCTGTGGTCGAGGGGCGGTTGTACACGTGTGTCGGGTGCGTGCTCGGCATGGCGTAGACGCACTGGGCGCGGTGCATTGGCGGTGGTCCATGGTCTGGCTCGGCTCGGGGAGGGGATAGAGGGTGGCGGTGAGGTTAGGGCTTACTCGTAGACATGGTGAGAGGGAGAGGGGTGGTCTGCTGCAGCGAGGCAAGGTTTGGCCGGCGTGTTGGTGCTCGGGGTGGCATGGCCTTGCTGCTAGGGGGTAGGGGATGGGTGCTTAGTCTCTGGTTGGATCAAGAGGGGACAAAGGGATTAAATGGAGATCAATTGGGGGCAAAACCCTGTTCAAAACAGTGAGCTATGATTAGAGTTAGATTCTTGCGTGCCAAGTGTTTGTGAAAATGGCCGCAAGAAAGTTATTTTGGAATTTTGCAAAGATTTTTGGTGGGTGTGCTAGTATCAAGCTTGAGACTCTGTGGGTGCTTGGGTTTTGAAAGCTGAGCTTGTTTGAGTGGTTTTTGAAATAGGGTGATCTTGAGACATACACTAGATTCCATTTTCAAATGTCAATTAAATTTAGTGTTTGAATGTTTTTGGTAGATCACAAAGTGGGCCTTGGTACATCATTATGTGTAGTAGCAAGGGGTGCAAAGATCCACATTTATCTCTGTTAAGAATTGAGTCCTAGGAATAGCCAAAGTAGGCATGATGATTAAAATGGCACAAATGACCATTCACTTCTTTTATTCATTTTGATTTGTTTTTCTTTGGGATTTGTTTGGGAATGATCTAGATGATGTTTATTTCACCTAGGAATCATTTTACAAGCAATGGATCACTTAATCATGGCAATTCAAATCAACTCCTATTTTAAATGCACACACATATGAATGCTTTAATAATTTCAATTGGAAAAGTTTTTGTTAACCCTAATTTTGATGATTTGGATATTAATAACCTTGGATTCAAGTTTTGGGATGTTACAAACCGTCCCCCCTTAAAAAAATCTTGTCCCGAGATTTACAAAGAAAACTAGGAACTAAAGATATCTGGGAACTCTGTCCTAATGTAATCTTCTCGCTCCCAAGTGGCTTCTTCTTCGGTATGATTGCTCCATTGAATCTAGAGAAACTTGATACTCCTGGTCCTGGTGGTTCTGTATGCTTCTTGTAGGATACAGATGGGCACTTCATGATAGGTCAGGTCATTGTTGATCTCCATAGCTCTGTGATCGATGTTCTTAAAAACTTCAGTCTTCTCTGGCACTTCTAGGCATTTGCGAAGTAACGATATATGGAACACATTGTGGATGGTTGACATCTCTTCAGGCAGTTCCAGTTGATATGATACTTCTCCTCGACGGTTCAGAATCTTGAAGGGTCTGATATATCTGGGGGCTAACTTTCCTTTCAGACTAAAGCGCTGAGTTCCTTTAAATGGCGAAACCTTGAGATATACAAAATCTCCGACATTGAAAGTCAGGTCTCTCCTTCTCTTGTCAGCATAACTCCTTTGTCTGGATTGGGTGGTCTTGAGGTGCTCACGGACTTTATGAACCTTTTCCTCGGCTTCTCGGAGAATGTCGGGTCCAAAAATTTGACTCTCTCCTACTTGCGACCAATTCAAAGGGGTACGACACTTTCTTCCGTATAGGAATTCAAATGGTGCCATCTGCAAACTGGCTTGATAACTGTTGTTATATGAGAATTCTGCGAAAGGCAAGCAGTCTTCCCATTTTGATCCGTACTCCAAAACACAATCTCTCAACATATCCTCTAGGATTTGGTTGACTCTTTCAGTCAGTCCATCAGTTTGTGGGTGATACGAGGTGCTGAAATTCAACTTGGTTCCTAATCCTTCCTAGACTTTCTGCCAAAATCTCGAGGTAAACTAGGTTCCTCGATCTGATACTATGGTCTTGGGGGTTCCATGCAGACTAACAATCCTAGCAATATACAGTTCTGCTAGCTTAGAACTTTGGTAGGTGGTCTTGACAGGTATGAAGTGAGCTACCTTGGACAGTCTATCCACTATGACCCAGATTGAGTCATTTCCCCTACTGGAAGTAGGCAACCGATGATAAAGTCCATTCTGACGGAATCCCATTTCCATTCTAAAATCTGCAATGGTTGCAATAGTCCTGCAGGTCTCTAATGCTCTGCTTTGACTCTTTGACAGATGTCACACTTGGCGATGTAGCTTTCGATTTCTCTCTTCATCTTGTGCCACCAAAATTGCTCTTTCAAATCTTGATACATCTTCGTTCCTCCAGGGTGGATAGAATAAAGAGTATCATGAGCTTCCTGCAAGATGACTTGCTTCAGCTTCGAATCTGCTGGCACACGGATACGTCCTTTGTACCACAGAACTCCTTCGTCTTCAGTGAATCCTGGTACCTTTCCTGTACCAATATGACGTTTGATTCCGTTGATAGTTTCATTTCCCTTGTGGGCTTCCTTGATTTGGTTGATTAAGGTGGGCTGAAGTTCAATGCTAGCTAAGAATCCTTTGCTAACTAGCTCAGTTCTAAACTGCTCCAACTCCTCATACAAACTTGGCTGCTTCTCCTTGATCATGGTGTTTAGCCTACAAGGCAATCTGCTAAGAGCATCCGCTACCACATTGGCTTTGCCGGGGTGATAGTGAATGTCAAGGTCATAATCCTTGATTAACTCTATCCATCTCCTTTGCCTCATATTCAGCTCCTTCTGAGTGAAAATATATTTTAAGCTCTTGTGATCTGAGTAAATCTCACAGCGATTACCCATCAGATAATGACGCCATGTCTTCAATGCCAAAAATACGGCTGCTAATTCAAGATCATGGATCGGATAGTTCTGCTCATGCTGCTTCAATTGTCGAGATAGATATGCGATGACTTTGTCTTCTTGCATCAACACACATCCGAGACCAATCTTGGATGCATCACAATATACATCAAACAGCTTCTTGATGTCTGGCATGACCAATATTGGGGCTGATATCAATCTCTTCTTCAGCTCTTGGAAACTGGCTTCACATTTTTCTATCCATTCAAACTTTTTGTCCTTCTTCAGCAATTGGTTCATGGGTCTGGCGATGCTCGAGAATCCTTCTACGAACTTGCGGTAGTATCCCGCTAATCCGAGAAATGCACGGACTTGGGTCTGAGTGGTTGGGGCTTCCCATTCTTTGACATCTTTGATCTTGGCGGGATCAACAGAGACTCCTCCAGTAGACACAATATGTCCTAAGAATCCTACTTCTTTCAGCCAAAACTCACACTTGCTGAACTTGACATATAACTGATGCTCTCTCAGGGTTTCTAGGATGATTCTCAGATGTTGATCATGCTCTCCTTCTGACTTGGAGTAGATAAGGATGTCTTCGATAAACACAACTACAAACTTATCTAGGAAATTCATAAAGATCTTATTCATGAGATTCATGAAATAAGCAGGGGCATTGGTTAATCCAAAAGACATAACCGTATACTCGTATAAACCATAGCGAGTAGTAAAGGTGGTCTTTGGAATATCCGTCGCACGAATCTTAAGTTGGTGATAACCAGTTCTAAGATCAATCTTTGAGAATACCTGTGCTCCAGTCAACTGATCAAATAAATCCTCTATCTTTGGCAAGGGGTACTTGTTCTTGATGGTGACGTCATTCAACTTTCTGTAATCTGTGCACAAACGATTGTCTCCATCTTTCTTGTCGACGAATAACATTGGTGATCTCCATGGTGATGCGCTTGGTTGAATCAAGCCTTTTGCTAACATAGCATCCAACTGCTTCTTCAGTTCCACTAACTCTAAGGGGTTCATGCTATAGGGTCTCTGGGCTATGGGTCCGGTTCCGGGGATTAGTTCGGTAATGAACTCAATATCCCTATCCGGGGGCATACCTCGCAATTCATCTGGGAACACGTCGGGATATTCACAGACTACTCTAACCTGGTCAATGGTGGGCAGGGCTACACTCTTGTTGCACTTGAATTGATGGGGTAAGGTTTTAGAGATATGCTCTACTGTTACTCCAGAGCTACTGGTCATGGTGATGGCTTTCTTAGCACAGTCTATCAGTCCTTTATGCCTTGACATTCAGTCCATACCTAGTACTACTTCCAATCCTTTGGTTCCAAGTACAATTAGGTTAGCATAAAAATCTATCCCATGTATTCTGATAGGCACAACTTTGCAAATTTTTCTAGCTTTGGTTGTTGAACCAGGGATTTGAACTATCATCACATGCTTTAGGTTGGTCGGGTGAATCTTACTAGTGCATGCAAATTCTTCGGCAACAAATGAATGCAATGCTCTAGAATCAAACAATACTCTTGCTAATACTGAGTTGACAGAAAACATACCCATCACTACATCTGGCGCTTCTTGGGATTCTTCGGCGTTCATGTGGAAGAGACGACCGTTGCGGTTGTGAGGGTTCCCTGGGGCAAATCTTCTCCCTAGTTGAACACGACGCTGATGTTGAGCTGGGGAATTCACATTGGCAGTGGCTGCAGTCTTCTTGGGACACTCATTGGAATAGTGACCCTTCACTCCACACTCGAAACAAGTGATCTAGGACTTGTCCTTTACTACGATAGGTACAACATTGCTGCTAGTTCTGGGTGCTATAATTGTTGTTGTTGTTGCTCTTGGGAGGTGCACGGTTGAAGTGGTTGCCATTGCCGGAGTTGTGATTGTTTCCTCCGGACTTCACATTGCCTCCGCTACGGTTGGGGTAGCTTGGGAGAGACATTGGGGGTCGATTGTTCCTTGGTGCATATCCTGGTGAGGGGTTGGGACAGTACTTCTGGTGACTGCTGGATCCAGATTTCTGCATCATACAACGTTTGCGGTGGTCGTTTGCCTGGTTAATCTTCCCTTCCATCTGAATGGCAGAGTCGACTAGCTCTTCGAGATCCTGGAAGCGGATGTTAACGAGAACAGCCTGCATCTCATCATGCAGTCCGTTCAAGAATCTCTCCTTCTTCTTGGCCTCTGTGTTGATCTCATCAGGTGCATATCTGGCGAGTGACAGGAATCTATCATGGTATTCCACCACAGTCATTCTTCCTTGCTTCAGTTCTCGAAATTCATCCCTCATTTGGGTGACTAGTCCTTGCGGCACGTGGGTGCGACTGAACTTGATTTTGAAGGCTTCCCATGTCATCACTTGACCATGGTTCATGGTGCGGATACTATTCCACCATGCTCTTGCATCTCCTGCCAGATAGTGGGTGGCAAAAAGAACCTTCTCGTTGTCATCAACTCCTGCAACTTCTAAGTTATTTTCCATTGTCTGCAACCAGTCATCAGCATCAAGGGGGTTCTCTGAAGTACTAAAGATTGGGGGACTGGTATTCTGGAAGTTTTTGAGTTTGGATCCATGGTGATCCTGGTTTCCATGCCTTGGTTGTTTTGGGCCATCTGAGCTATCTGCTGCAGTGTTGCTAAGTTGGCTTGGCGCTCTGCCCTGCTTGCTTCACGGTCTGCAACTAACATCTGCATAATCTGCAGCATTGAGTCTTGCGACGAGCTGCTCCCTCCTTGGTTTCCACGAGTCATCTGAAGATTGAGATAGATACGGGGGTAAGAGGGAAAGTTCTAAGGTTCATGGTTTTGGTTTCAAGCTAAAACTTTGAGTTTGACTCAGGTTTTACAACTAACTTCATTTCATTCATGCAAACAGCACACGATACAAACACACAGCACAACAATAAAGGAAAACAGATGGTTTGAAGAACCATTCTGCAAGCTACGATATAGTGGGACCGATACATCTCATGCTACGACAGTGTTCTAGTGCATCTACTCATCGTCGATGAAGTCGGAGTCCTCATCGTCAGTGTAGAAGTCCACAGCATCCTCCTCCAGGAAGTCATCGCCATTGCTGAGGTAAGAATCCATGTCTCCCTAGATGTTTTCACCCTCCTCTTCTTCCTCCTTGGTGCAAGCTGAGCTTCTTGCTCCTTGACGGTCTTCTCGAGGTCGGCCACCTTCTTGCGAAGACGAGCGATGGTGCGATCCTTCTTATCGTGCTGGAGGCGAAGAGACTGACGATCCTTGACTAGCAGTGAGAAAGTCTAGGACTTCTGGTCAGCAATGGCATGGTTCTGGTTGGCGAGCTCCTTAACATTGTCCAACTCCTTCTGACGATCGTACAACAGGAAGTCGAGGTTCTCCACTTGGCGCTTCAGTGTTGGATGACTTGGCATCTCCATCGGCATTCCCATGAAGTCACGCCTTGCATAGTGAGCAAAACGGGTTCCTTGGATCTGGTTGACACTGAGGGCACATAGACGTGCGAGAGCTTCATGCATTGCCCTGACTAATCCATCTAGCCAGTTGTTCTCTCTCACGGAGAACTGAATTCTCCCAGATGTTGGTGCTTCGATGCTTCCTCTCAGATCAGCGGTGACTAGCCACTTTAAATCTCCTCCTGGGGGTCCTGGAAGTTGAGCTCCAAGAAACTCCGAATGTGGGCGTCCCAACAACTCTGACAGTGAATCCAGATCCCTCTCAAAGATCACCTGACCTCCGTTTCCCAACTGGTAGAACTTGCTGAACTGAGTCTCCATCTACAAGAATTAAGGATGAGGAAGTTAATGAAGTGATCAAGTGTGTCAAATAATAAGTAGTAATGTAAGAATTTTGAGGAACATGAATTTTTGAGAAAGAATGAATTCCCAAGGATAAGAGAGGAATTTTTTTTTCATAAATACTCACTTTGGTTTTGAAACTAAGTTTTTGTTTGGACGTCCATTCTAACTAGGGTCTCCTATGGTCATGATGGCTCTGATACCAACTTGTCAACACCCGAATTTTTAATCCCAGATGCCTGTTATGCCATACCTCGCAATCCTAGGATTACCATTTTTGCGAGACATAACAGATTGGATATCACAGTACATCATCCATTACAAACCATACATAAGGTCTTACACAAATAAAGGATCTCATGATCCAGTCTTAATACAACAAACATCGGAATAAAAGATAAGCATAGCGGTGGGGTCCATCTTTAGGGGCACAGGCAATGCTGACGAAGGCAGATAGTCCTAGTTATCATAGCTGTCCTGCTGGCCATCATCTTGGTAGTCTCCTTCATAGTTTGACCATGAGAATAGCCAGGGACAAAAGCCATGAGTACTCTTTAAGTACTCGCAAACTACCACTAACAAGTAGGATAGTTCTAAATTAAAGTGCTAACTCTAAGTTTAACTATAAAGTTAAGTCTGAAACCTAAGCTGAGTTCAGAAGCAAAGAAAGATAAAATAAAGTTCTAGAATCACTTAAGTTGGGAAGCTATTGTCCTAAACACAACCCTGTTGTGGTCAAGTCAAGATTCATCATTTCATAAGTCATTTTGAAAACATCTGACAACGAAACAATATGGCCATTCCAACTGTCCATAACCGTGGACGCAGCTATTCGAATAGTTTGACACTCTCCAGAGGTGGTACACTTTCACCACAAGATTCGATACATCTAACAGGGATAACCCTGAATCATCATACTTAGTATGCAGATAATCAAACATAACCTTTCCTTTACACATCCTAGTATAAGCACCTCTCCTATGAGCATGGCCTCCCAACCATGACCATCTGTCATCTTGGGCACTGCATAGGTGGACAACATTGAGAGGTAGCCTCAGCTCAAACCTCTCCCGTGAGGGAACTAATACTAATGCATATAAACTTCCGGCTAAGCCTTACCCAATTCAGGTATTGTGGTTGTACGGTAAATTTGGAATGGTATCGCATCTGAATCCAACCATCAGTTTTGTAAAAGGGTTAAGGCTCATGCCTCAATATTTGCATCATCATAAACCATTTGTGTTTCTCAACACATGTCAAAACATCTCAATAGAATGACTCATCATTCCAAGGTTTTCATAATTCATTTTCACCAAGTGTTCCCATCTAAAGTGACTCAAGTTTTCATCTACTCTAAACTACTAAGTTAAGAGTGTTCACTATGGTGGAAATGATGGGATCAATCTCATGCCATAGAATGACATCTAAAGTTATCTAAATAGGCCAAGTTTTATGCTCTTTATGCTACCTTCAAAACAAGTAAAGAACTTTGGTAAAGTAAAGGAAGTAAAGCTTGAAAAATACTTGGGGTAAGTAACAGTCAAAGTGGTATACCAAAGCATGCCTAATGCATGTGCTTAGATTATCTAGCTAGCAACGGTTATCTTGCATTGTTAATGGTGGCTTGCCTTGTGCAGTGCAGTGGTTGAAGTTTTCTTCTTCTTCTTGGTAGAACTCCTCCTCCTCGAAAGCTTGGTCGGTACTATCGTCTGTAAATACATATGGAGTACACAATCACCAAACAATACTTAACTAGTCTAATTAGCACTATAAGGCACACATTTGATGATCTATTATCATCACTAGCATCACAAGTTTTATTCAATAGCTTCATTCTTTTTATTTTAGAAAAGTAATTTCTACTCATTGAAAAATTAACTAAGATTTAATATTCACCACTTAAAATATGGGATCATGTGGAGACATGTCATCACCACATATTATAACATGTGGGAATGTGATTTAAGGGTTGGATCACAATTACTTTGGTTTAACTTCATTATTTAATGATTTAAAGTGACTAGAAATGCCTATATAGCATTATTTTGGTACTGTTGGGGACCGGTGCGGAAAACAAAAAAATTCCTACGATGTAACCCCAAAACTTGCCTAGGATCTATCTATGTAGTAATGCATTAACGGTCGATGCGTAGAGAATACATACCCTTGTAGACCGTATGCGGTTAACGTTCCGCGGGGAATGTGCTTGATGTAGTCGTACTCGAAGCCGACCTCAAGGTCGTGAAGCTCCTCAGAGGTCACCCCTTGCTCCTTCTTGATCTTCATCATCTTCATCGTGCAACAGCTTCAGCTCATGACATTCAAGCGCCCCAAGTGTTGCGCCCCGTGTCTTCGTACACATCCGGTGCACGATGAGATCTCTGGCTCCTCGATCCCACCGAGAGTGTGGAAGTTGATATCCGGCTAGGAATCCCACAGCACAACGGCATACTGCAGGTGTGGCTCGATCGCACAGCCTAGACTTGGGGCCATGGTCACGGGGTATAGAGAGGGAGAAAGAAGGAGAAAGTCAACCAAAGGACTTCTCCAATTGTTGGTTTTAGTCCTCCCATGGGCACCTCCTTATATAGGCTAAGGGGGTGTGCCTTTCTCAAAGGGTTAGCCATATGGGACTAAAAGGCAAAGGAAAATAGGCAAAAGAGGGCAGCCAGCCGGCTAGGCCACAGGGGCCCAGCACAGCAGCCCACAGTGCCAGGCAGCAGACAGGGGGCCAGCCGGGTGGGCCGGCGGTGCCCCAGCGGCCCAAGGCGGAGTGGGGCAGCAGGGAGGGAGAGTCAGCCCGGGGTGGGCTGGCCTGGCGCACGGCGGCCCAGGCGGCGCCCGCTGCCCAGGTCCTCACCCGGGTGGGCCTGGCGGCGACTGCGGCCCGCGAGGCGACGGCGGTAGCCAGCTTCCCGGGTGGGCCTTTGCCCCCCGCGTGGCCCAGCAAGCCAGCCAGGCGGCCTGGCTCCCTCGCGCGCCTGCGTGGGCCGGGGTCGAGCCGGCCAGCACAGCGGCTGCTACTGCTCTGCTTTTTTTCTTTTTCCTTTTTATTTTTCTGCAGTTTTATTTCTAGACTATTTCCCTCCGGGGATTTAGCCTAATATATAAATTGCTTTTATAAATCTTAACTTAAATATTATTTAGAATATATTAATTCACAATTAACATATAATAAATATATATTTAAATTCCTATTTATCCGAAAACACTTTTCGGGGACTTTCCTTTATTCTTTCTCCGAACAACTTCGGATCTCTCTGCGAAACGATTCTGGCTTTCTCTCTTTCTCTACTGTGATTCCACCTTATTAATGATCGCTCTCATCGTACCCTTAAGTGTATCTTCTCACGGCTCGGGAATGCTCTAGACATGATCTGTATCAATGATCAATAGAGGGACCAGGGATATCCATGTGACCCCTATACTTTCCTGATGACAATGTCGTTTGGACCATCTAAATGTAGCATCCTCTTCCTTTTGTTTCTCGATACAACTTGTCCGAGATCCGATCAATGGTATCTTATACCTTGTTCAATCTCGTTCACAACAAGTTCTATTTTCTTGTTACTGTGATATTGCATCCTCGTGACCTAGTCACATGTTGCAACATTTATGGATGCAATCTCACCAAGCCGGCCGTATGTATCTTTACCCGTCATGTGGGTGAACAAATCCTGGTCTTGCAGTCACATGTCATCTAATGTTCCTTCGGAATACCCAATGTACACCTTTATGGCCACCGTATTACCAGATGATGGTTGATGCAGTCTAAGCAGCCTAGGGAAACAGTGAGTAATATGAGCTCATGGTCTAAGGAGAAGGAGTCTAGATTTAGCTGTTGCAACAATGAACTAGATGACTTGATCATGTTGCAATCCTTCGAGGAATGTCCAATCACATCATTCTCCAATGATATGATCTCGTTGTCAGTCGGCATAAATGCACATGATCTTGAAACCCAGATCATCTTCGTGACCAACGAACTAGTATGAATAGAGGCTACTAGGGACTTGGTTGTTTCATACCACACCTGTACCAATGTTTCTACTTGGCATAGTTATAGCACAATATGAAACTATTATAAACTAATTGAGATATGACAAATAAAACCTTTTTATTATTTGACTCTAGGGCATATCTCCTTCAGTCTCCCACTTGCACTAGAGTACAAATAATCCAGTTTGCATTTTACTCATATAAACCATATACCATATGCGTTTACAGATCATGCATGCTCATGGGAAACGTCATGTCCATGTTCTGTTTTACTAGATCATTATGTCTTTTGCAAATTGTTAATGTCTTCCTAATTTTGACATTCACTCAATTATCTTATAATGGGTCGAAGTATTTGTTTGGCAACAAAGTGAGACTTTTGTTTTTAGTGTTTAAGATGACGGTCGTTTTCACTGTTGTCATCTAAACTTCGAAACACACTTTGCTATCATGTGTGTATGTACTATAGTCATGGCAGCAGAACGAGGCTGGATTTCAGGAGCTTACAATGACGTTAGATCAACCTCGAGGGCTTTCTCATGGGCACTGGGCCCTGGGACACATCATTCTACTTTAAAAGCGAACTAGCCCCGCCATAACATTATACATCACATCAGATGTAGCCTTTATACTTCTATATCTATGTAGATCCTAGTGCATGAAATGCATCTATGCCACTTACATTGCTTCTTGCTATTTATGTACAAACTTAATTCTGGTTCAGTGTCAACTCAGGAATCACTTAAAGACATGTTCTTACAGTTAAGACTTTGTCCTACCAACCAGAACTTCGGGTCACATTATGTCGAGTATACAACATGTTTATATGGAAGAACCTATGACTGAGGCATAGGAGATGCAACACATCTCTTTCTTTCAACCATAGTTGCAATACTAACTCAATGCTCCATACAGTAAGAACTTATTTCTTACCTTGTTCCATTCTGAGCTATTTCAGAATCTTGCTTAGGATTTTCTGAATATCTTTCAGAATCAAGTCCAGGAAGCATTCGACATTCATTGTTTATTGAACTTACCAATCTATCTCGATAGACCTTATTGTTTAATAACTTCAACTTCATCCTAACTTAAATATTATTAACACCAATCACGTCATTCACATATGTCGTCCACATATCCCAGAATGATTTCACGCTCCCACTCAAATATGACATTCATGTTTCAGATCCAGGGATTTCACTTAGCTCCCACTCAGAATATGTCAGCTACATATTATGAATTAGCCAAGCTGATTTGCTCCCACTCAAATCTAGGTCCTCTCGATAATCTTGGAGATTCCAAAATTCTTTGATCACCATCAAATCGAGAATTCCACTAACGAGATTTCAATGACCATTCATTTCTTGCACTTAGGTCCATCACGCTTCTTTGTATTTCGTAGGTATGTCTTGTTCAAAACATGACAAGCGAATCAATATATAATTCCACAAACTTGTAGAATATATGGTTGAATCCTACTTTCTTTAGTAAAAGTATTCACTGAAACTTTTATGATCATTATCATTGGTTTCTCCTCTATTTGTAGAGTTTGGTTTCACGAAACAAATTCCGCTGCGCCACTCAACAATCAGGAGGTAAGGTCAAATGCCTTGTTTGATATTTTACTTTCTTCCACTTGTATCTTCATCAAGACACATCAACTTAGGACAACCGAAGGTGTGCCCCTTCGTGGAAGATGCATTCATAGCTTCCTAAGAATGCTCTACAAAGACTTGTTTATTCGCCACGACTTCGACTTATCGAAATCTCCAGAAACTCGAACGTGCCATAACACTTATGGTGTTGTTTCCACCAATATTTGGATGTTTCTTTGTATTTCAAATGAGTGTTTTGCTTATTTTGATCTTTAACTCTAAATGACAACTATAGCCCTGATAAGAGATAATATGTATCTAATACAAAATGATTATGATGTTTGGATATTTCAACATAGTTTGAATTTGTCCAATTATCATAATTTGTGAAACATCTTTCACAGGTCCCTTTTATGCTAAACTTAACTTCAATACTTTAGTCATGTCGATCAAATCGAAGAGACTTGTTAATTCAGTTAATTCAATAAACCATTTAGTTATGAACTCATTTGAACAATTCAAATCATTTCAAACTTCATGTTTCATTAAGTAAATACACTTATTCACTTAAGTCCACAATAAATGATTTCCACTACTTGTTGAAAATACGATACATCACTATGTATAAGATTTAACATTTCTTCGCATATCATTGTTTTACCAGAATGCGGAGTTTTAGTCATTCTGCCCAAGAGGCATGGTTTTGCAAAGTCTCTAGATTAAGCATCTAGGACCCCGATCTTTCATAAAGAACCTACAATAACCAAAATGACTTAAACTGTAGTGTCATTTCATTATTAAGCTTTGGATATCTTTTAGCATTCTAATCCTTTATAAATGTTTAAACTATTATCATTAACATAGTGATGAGAATAACTTGTTTATAATCGTAATGTGACCATAATGGTATTGTTCATACGAATAGTACAAACTGGTTTGTAACTTGTTCATATGAATAATCGTCTCGCCAAAAGAAAGACACACATACAAGGATTATAGAATTATATTCAAATCCACTAATCCAAATGTCAAACTTTGAGGGAAGAGGTGATGTCGGTCATCAACTGTTTTGCTTGCCGTCATCAAGTCACGTTGCCTCAAAGCCAGCAATTCTCAAGCAGATCATCCTGTTTTCACAAAACGGGACAGGTATCAAATACTTTGCAAACTGCATCGAGTTTTGCAAAAACCACATTTATAATTTGTATATCTGACATATACCTTTTTATCCATGACCTCCATTTGCAATCAAGTCCTTCCAAGAGTTCTCAACTCTAATGCAAGATCACTAAGTGTTTTTCCAAACATTCTCTTTTCATCCAGGATGAAGGAAAACCCATCCAACGGCTCATACTCTATGTGCCTTATTCTGTAGAATACAAAATGTAGCCCACTGTCCATCGAATGGAGAATGTCTTATTGGATGATTATGGAGAAAACACAAACATTGCAGAGTCATCGAATTATCTCCTAATGGTTATTGTATCAAGAAGAGAAGATCACCTTTTACGAGGATATCCCTCAGGCGTGGGTATTAATCTATGAAGTTGGACCCTTTTGCTAAGTTCCATATTAAGCAATATATTCCCATGGTCACAAAGGAACTTAACGGGATAGGCTAAGATCTACTAAGATATTTGCAAACAGACATCTAGACTAAGTTTATAATAAGAGATCAATTTATAATTGGTCTCCACTAAAACGGTCATCTCCTGGACCATTTTAGTGATCGCATGATCCCTATCCTCTGCACCTCCCCCGATCGTCACGGCCATCAGTGCATTATCAAAGGTAGACATTCACTAATGTCAATCACATCATCCATGTGACTCATGCTCGATCTTTCGAGATCTTGTGTTCCGAGGCCACACTTCTCTAGCGTGCTAGGCTCGCCAAATCTAACTTGTGTGTATTCGCTGTGCAACATGGCTTACACCCACTGTATGTGAACGTAGATATATCTGACACCCAGGCCTGTAACCCTGGATCGCCTCATACCAAAGAACTTTCTTGGTGGTGCACACACAAGGGGAACACGGAACATTGGAATTAAACAGGGATTATCTTATTTGCTACCATTGAGTATCTAAATACTAGCACACAATAAGATGTAAAAACTGGTATCACCATCATATGTATAATGTGATATGATATGGTCTTTGTTGTTGCGCCTTGATCTCCATCGAGTGCTCCGGCATGATCTCCATCGTGCCCTTGGTTTGACGCCAAGTCCACGACGCCTCCACCAGGTCGTCCATCGGAACGATGACTATTACTATACTACTTAGTAACAGAAAAGTAAACTACTTTACCTTCGTAACGACCAATGCCATATCATAATCACATGCCCCCTGCAAAATAAAGTTAGACGCCTCTACTTTATCTATTGCAAGTTTTACATGGTTGTTAGGGCTTTCGCGATAGAACCGTTTCTAAACTACGAACTTTCCAACCACAACATGGATCCAACAGTTGTCTCTATTACACCCCTTTCGGGGCTCTGCGTTGTAAATGCTATATCAACTATTGAATGAGATACAGACACCTGCTAGCCACTTATACGGTACAAACCGTATGTTGAGCGTGGAACCAGTCTCGCGTATGAATACGCGTAAGGTCGGTCTGGGCCGCTTCATCAAACAATACCGCGATATAAACAAGTACACGTTAGAGGATAACAACTAAGGGATCAATGCCTGCACAATACTTGTGCATACTGGCCGTACAGCACTCCTACGCATAGATCGGCTCTAATACCACTATTGGAGATCGGTGTGGAAAACAAAAAAATTCCTACGATGTAACCCCAAAACTTGCCTAGGATCTATCTATGTAGTAATACAGTAACGGCCGATGCGTAGAGAATACATACCCTTGTAGACCGTACGCGGTTAACGTTCCGCGGGGAACGTGGTTGATGTAGTCATACTCGAAGCCGACCTCAAGGTCGCGAAGCTCCTCACAGGTCACCCCTTGCTCCTTCTTGATCTTCATCATCTTCATCGTGCAACAGCTCCAGCTCACGACATTCAAGCGCCCCAAGTGTTGCGCCTCGTGTATTCGTACACATATGGTGCACGATGAGACCTCCAGCTCCCCGATCCCGTCGGGAGTGCGGAAGTTGATATCCGGCTAGGAATCCCTGCAGCGCAACGGCATACTGCAGGTGTGCCTCGATCGCACAACCCAGACTTGGGGCCATGGTCACGAGGTATAGAGAGGGAGAGAGAAGGAGAAAGTCAACCAAAGGACTTCTTCAATTGTTGATTTTAGTCCTCCCATGGGCACCTCCTTATATAGGCTAAGGGGGTGTGCCTTTCTCAAATGGTTAGCCATATGGGACAAAAAGGCAAAGGAAAATAGGCAAAAAGAGGGTAGCCAGCCGGCTGGGCCACAGGGGGCTAGCACAGCAGCCCACAACGCCAGGCAGCAGACAGGGGCCAACCGGGTGGGTCGGCGGTGCCCCAGCGGCCCAAGGCGGAGTGGGGCGACAGGGAGGGAGAGGCAGCCCGGGGTGGGCCGGCCTGGCGCGCGGCGGCCCAGGCGGCGCTCGCTACCCAGGTCCTCACCCGGGTGGGCCTGGCGGCGACCGCGGCCCGCGAGGCGACGGCGGTAGCCAGCTGCCCGGGTGGGCCTTTGCCCCCCGCGTTGCCCAGCAAGCCAGCCAGGCGGCCTGGCTCCCCCGCGTGCTCGCGTGAGCCGGGGTCGAGCCGGCCAGCCCAGCGGTTGCTGCTGCTCTACTTTTTTTCCTTTTTCTTTTTCTGCAGTTTTATTTCTAGACTATTTCCCTCCGAGGATTTAGCCTAATATAAAAATTGCTTTTATAAATCTTAACTTAAATATTATTTAGAATATATTAATTCACAATTAACATATAATAAATATATATTTAAATTCCTATTTATCTTAAAACACTTTTCGAGGCTTTTCCTTTATTCTTTCTCCGAACAACTTCGGATCTCTCTGTGAAATGATTTCGGCTTTCTCTCTTTCTCTACTGTGATTCCACCTTACAAATGATCGCTCTCATCGTACCCTTAAGTGTATCCTCTCACGGCTCAGGAATGCTCTAGACATGATCTGTATCAATGATCAACAGAGGGACCAGGGATATCCATGTGACCCTTATGCATTCCTGATGACAATGTCGTTTGAACCGTCTAAATGTAGCATCCTCTTCCTTTTGTTTTTCGATACAACTTGTCTGAGATCCGATCAATGGTATCTTATACCTTGTTCAATCTCGTTCACAACAAGTTCTGTTTTCTTGTTACCGTGATATTACATCCCCGTGACCTAGTCACATGTTGCAATATTTATGGATGTAACGTCACCAAGCCGGCCGTATGTATCTTTACCCGTCATGTGGGTGAACAAATCCCGGTCTTGCAGTCACATGTCATCTACTGTTCCTTTGGAATATCCAATGTACACCTTTATGGCCACCGTATTACCAGATGACGGTTGATGCAGTGTAAGCAGCCTAGGGAAACAGTGAGTAATATGAGCTCACGGTCTAAGGAGAAGGAGTCTAGGTTTAGATGTTGCAACAATGAACTAGATGACTTGATCGTGTTGCAATCCTTCGAGGAATGTCCAATCACATCATTCTCCAATGATATGATCTCGTTGTTAGTCGACATAAATGCCCATGATCTTGAAACCCAGATCATCTTCGTGACCAACGAACTAGTATGAATAGAGGCTATTAGGGACTTGGTTGTTTCATACCACACCTGTACCAATGTTTCTACTTGGCACAGTTATAGCACAATATGAAACTATTATAAACTAATTGAGATATGACAATAAAAACCTATTTATTATTTGCCTCTAGGGCATATCTCCTCAGGTACTAGTCCAAAGTCACTGCATATAAACCTTAATATTATTTCATATTCAGATAGGTATGGTGAAATGTGATTTTTGAGAGTTGGAATCAACTCAAAAGCTAACATGGTTGATTTTATAAAAATGTTGCAAGGTGCAAATGCTTCTGTTTTGTTATTTTTACTAGGAGAGATCTCTAACTCTAATTGAATTAAATCCAACGGGCTTGGGTAGATCTTTTCAGTAGCTTTCTAACAAAATTGGAATCACTCCATTTGGATTTGTAAATCTCTCTAAATTGAATTTCAAACTAGGGGACAGAACTAGGTTTAAACTAAAATAGAAAAATCCTAATTTAAACTAATGGGTCGCGCGGGAAAGCTAACGGGCCGGCCCAGTGACACTTCGTGGCACGGGGCACAGCTGACAGGGGGTCCACCGGTCAGAGGCTCATAACACGCGAAGCGGTATGGGGCGATGTGGGCCGTTAGATTAGAACGGGGATCAACGGTTGGGGCTTGTCGTCGATGACGGACCTGTCACCGGCGAACTCTAACCCTAGCGGCTCGGTGGGGGTGCTCAGGGGGCGTACCAGGGCTCCAGCGACGATGGCGATGGGGGCAAATGAACTGGTGGTCGACGGCGAACTCAGGGACAGTCGAGGCAGCTCCGGGGGTGGTCGCAATCAGCGGGGCCCTTCTCCTCCAGAGGCGGCCAGCTCCGGTCAAATTCCGGCGACTACGAGCTCGAGCGGCTCCAGCTAGAAGTGGGGACTGATCAGTGAGGTGAGGGGAGGTGAGTGGTATGCTGCAAATGGCTGGGGATGGCCTCTACTTATAGGACGACGATGCGACCGAGAGGCATGGGCGGTATACCTGGGCATTTTTCGGGCCGGGCCTGACAAAGCCCGCCCGCGCAAAACCCAGGCCCGAGCCTGACCCGGCTCAGCTATCGGGCCTGAAACTGGAGCCCGAGCCCGGCCCGCCATGCACAGTTTCCTCCGGGCCGTCGGGCCTCGGGCTGGGCCTTTCCCTATTTTGCCCATTCCTTTGGCCCGAGCCCAGCCCGTGAGGTTGTCAGGCCTCAATACTGCAGCCCAGGCCCAGCCCGCGGGCTTTTTTCGGGCCGAGCCGGCCTGGCCGGGCTGCCCATGCCCAGATCTGATGGGCGGGCAGCTCCGGCGAGGGTTGCACAGCGTGCTAGCGGCGTGGCTCGAGGTAGGGGACGGTGGCTGGTCTCCTGGCGATGCTCTACGAATTGAATGCGGGCCTAGGGACGGTGGTATGCGGTCAGGCGATGCGCGCGCTCTGAGCGGCAGAGGCGGCGGTCTCAACGGCGAGCGGTGGCTATGGTGCGTTGGGCGGCGAATGGGCATGTCTGGCGTGTTCCTAGGGTCGTGGCGGAGCGGTGGACGCGGGCTGAGGTCGAGGGGCAGCGTGTACACGCGTGTCAGGCGTGGCGCTCTGGCGCGTTCTCGGCATGGCACAGACGCACTGGGCGTGGTGCATTAGCGGTGGTCCACGGTCTGGCTCGGCTCGGGGAGGGGACAGAGGGTGGCGGTGAGGTTAGGGCTAGCTCGTAGACATGGTGAGAGGGAGAGGGGCGGTCTGCTGCAGCGAGGCAAGGTTTGGTCGGTGAGTTGGTGCTCGGGGTGGCATGGCCTTGCTGCTAGGGGGTAGGGGATGGGTGCTTAGTCTCTGGTTGGATCAAGAGGGGACAAATGGATTAAATGGAGATCAATTGGAGGCAAAACCCTGTTCAAAACAGTGAGCTATGATTAGAGTTAGATTCTTGCCTGCTAAGTGTTTGTGAAAATGTCCGCAAGAAAGTTATTTTTGAATTTTGCAAAGATTTTTGGTGGGTGTGCTAGTATCAAGCTTGAGACTCTGTGGGTGCTTGGGTTTTGAAAACTGAGCTTGTTTGAGTGGTTTTTGAAATAGGGTGATCTTCAGACATACACTAGATTCAATTTTCAAATGTCAATTAAATTTAGTGTTTGAATGTTTTTGGTAGATCACAAAGTGGGCCTTGGTACATCATTATGTGTACTAGAAAGGGGTGCAAAGATCCACATTATCTCTGTTAAGAATTGAGTCCTAGGAATAGCCAAAGTAGGCATGATGATTAAAATGGCACAAATGACCATTCACTTCTTTTATTCATTTGATTTGTTTTTCTTTGGGATTTGTTTGGGAATGATCTAGATGATGTTTATTTCACCTAGGAATCATTTTACAAGCAATGGATCACTTAATCATGGCAATTCAAATCAACTCCTATTTTAAATGCACACACATATGAATGCTTTAATAATTTCAATTGGAAAAGTTTTTGTTAACCCTAATTTTGATGATTTGGATCTTAATAACCTTGGATTCAAGCTTTGGGATGTTACACCGCCGCCCCCAGTCCAAATCCCCTCTGGATTTCTTCCCCGAGTACTATCTCCCCATTCCTGGTTGTTGTATGCTGAGTCTGGTAGAGTTAGAGTCAGTTATGGTTCTATACCGAACCAAACTAGATTAGGACTCCTTCCCTATCCTTGTAAAGACTCGATGTATTCTCAGCATATAAATTTGCATGTTGAGGGCTCTCAGAAATCAACTGAGTAGACTCGTTGCAATCTACCTATTCAGAAATTTTACATGGTAGGATGGCTTCTTCGTTGAACAGCTGATCGCCAATCAAACCCTAGTCCATCCCCGCAGCCACTACTTCCGCCACCATGTCAACCTCCTCCTCGTCGGCGTGTCTGGTGATCAACCTTGGATCTCCTCCGACCAACAAACTCACCCGGAACAATTACCCTAGATGGCATGCCCAAGTGTTGTCGCCATTCCGTGCCGCTCGCCTCGTCAGACTACTAGATGGCACCGACGTTGAGTCGTCGGAGGTGCTAGAGATTGTCCCATCAGATAAAGTCGCCGACAAGCAGGTGCAGACAATGCCCAATCCCGACAATGATGACTGGATCTCTCGCGACCAGATTGTCCTCGTGTACCTCCTTCAATCTCCGTCCTCTGAAATCCTCCCGCATGTTCAGAGGATTGAGCATGCCACTGGAGTATGGAAGGCTATTGATGAGATGTTCGCCTCTCAATGCGAGTCCAAGATCACGAATCTTCGGATCGCTTTGGCAAATACAAAGAAAAATAACGACTCAACCTCGACGTTCCTCACCAAGATGAAGGTCATCGTTGATGAACTAGCCGCTGCAGGCTGTACGATCACCACCCGTGAGCATGTATCCTTCATCCTCGCCGTACTTTGAGGTTCCTATAACTCTCTTATTTCTGCACTTGGTGTCGTCACCACCCCAATATCGATGAGCTCTCTCTATGCCGAATTACATGCCTATGATGAACGACATGCAATGCTCAATGGCCCTCTAGAGATGACTTTTGAAACCTCTGCCAATGTTTCCTCTTGCCAGCAGCAGTACGGCCAGTACTCCAATCGCCCTCGTGGTGACCGCAGTGATCGCTTCGATCGCCGATCTAACCATCGGGATGATCGATGTTAGCACTACTCCCATGACCGCCAACCTCGCCAAGGACGTGGAGGTGGTGGTCGTGCGCCTCCAGGAGGGGGCGTGGCCGTGTCCAATAACACTGTGGCACTACTCCATGGGTCACTATTACCTGTCAAATCTGCAATCGTGAAGGCCACCCTGCCAAAGACTATTAGTATTGTTACCAAGATGGTGATGATGAGTCGTTTGGTGAGAAGGGGCACATGTTTCCTCGCATGGAGTGGATACAAATTGTTACTCCGACACTAGAGCAACTCACCATGTCACCAATGAGCTCAACAACTTGACTATCCGTGACACCTACAAAGGCCACAACAAGGTCAACACCGCGGGCGGGCAAGATATGGAAATTTCCCATGTTGGTCAATCTATTGTTCGTCACCCCGTTCAAAATTTCTAACTTTTCATAATGTCCTACATGTCCCCAATGCATCCAAAAACTTGCTTTATGTTCATCGTTTCACCCTTGATAATCATGTGTTTGTAGAATTGCATCCTTTCTTCTTTTTGACCAAGGATCAGGTCACACAGAAAATAATTCATAGAGGGAGATGCATTGGTGGGCTTTATCCGCCTATTTCGTCCTTAGTGTCAACCCATTCTCCGAAGCATGCGTTTAGTTTTACCAAGCCCTCTCAACAAAAGTGGCACAATTGTTTTTGCCATCCGTACTTAGTTATTGTTAAGCAAATTGTTAGCAAGAATAAACTTCCTTGTGTTAGTGAGTCTTCTATAGAGTGAGTTTGTGATTCATGTTAGTAATCTAAGAGTCATCAACTCCCCTATCCTATCTCCACCAGTGTATATACAACTCCCCTTCAATTAGTTTTTACTGATGGTTGGGGCCCTACACCTACTTATGTTGGTCATCATGACTATCATGTAAGCTTTATCGATGATTATAGTTAATTTTGCTGGATATATTTTCTTAAAAAGAAGTCTGATGCTTTTGATGCCTTTGTTAACTTCCAAAAACTCGTTGAACGTAAGCTTGATCAAAAATTCTTACTGTTCAATCTGATTGGGGGTAAGTAAAATTCAACTCTCTTTTTCAGTCTCAAGGCACCTCTCATCTTGTATCATGTCCTCATACTCACCAGCAAAATGGCGCTGCTGAAAGAAAACATCGCTATATAGTCGAAGTAGGACTATCTCTTCTCGCACATGCACATATGCCTCTCAAATTTGGGATAAATCCTTTATCACAGCCACCTATCTTACCAACATGCTTCCTAGCAAAGTCATTAATAATGATACTCCATTGCATAGCCTCCTAGGGTCTCAACCTGACTATTCTTCTCTTCGTGTTTTTGGGTGTGCTTGTTGACCAAAGATCCATCCCTATAATAAACGGACGCTTTCTTTTCGGTCTAAACAATGCGTCTTCTTAGGCTATAGCCCACAACACAAGAGAGTCAAATGTCTAGAGATTGACACTAGCCGTGTTTATAGGAAGATTTTCCAGGCCAGCCAACAAAGTGGGATATTCCTTGGAAGAAAGCCTGATAGGGTACTTCAAACTGGGTTAATAGACCTGCCCCTGGTAAACCCTGAAGGAAGAACACTAGGATTTGTGTGATGCTGTTTTTGGTGAGGCTGTTTTCCCTTTCAAAAATCTTCATCCTAATATCGGTGCCCTTCTTAACAAAGAAATCCTATTACTTGATCCATCTCTTCACAATTTGAACGTGGGGATGACAATGTTAATGACTCACATGTGATAAATTTCCGTACTACTAATCATGTTTCTAGCCCGACTTCTGTTGTCCTGCAGGAAATTACATGCCAAAATCAAGCTCTAGGAGAAAATTTGGCTCAAGATGATGCTCAAATGATTTAAAATACCTCACATGAAATTTCAGCACAAGAGGACAATGGTTAGGACACGAGGATGATCGGCTGACAGATGCAGTATCCGCCTTGGATCACGCGCCTACCACGTCCAACACGCACAACGCCCATCGTTTTCGCCGCGGTTCCGTCCACACGTCAATCCTGCCCATATCCTCTATGTCGTCTGGTTCCCTGCCTTTCTCGCCATCCCTTCCCACAGCAACGGCCATAGGATCCAATGCAGGGGCTGAGGGCTCCACGACAGCAACCTCTATGACTGCATCTTCTGCCGCGTCGTCAGGTACGCGCAGATCCTATGTGTTCCATCCACCTATTGAACAACATTTTCCATTGCCAAATCGCCTGGTTACACGTGCATCGAGAGGTGTGCTTCATCCAAAAGAGTACACCGATGGTACGGTCTGTTGGTGCTTGACGTCTACTACTGCTGAACCAGCAAATATGCATGATGCATTGGCCAATTATAATTGTAAAGAGGCTATGGATGAGGATTATGGAGCTCCTATGCAAAATCAAACATGGAGATTGGTTCCCCCACGTGTAGGTACAAATGTTATCTACTGTCGGTGGATCTATAAGATCAAACACAAGGCTGATGGGTACATTGACCGATACAAGGTTGGTCTAGTTGCTAAAGGGTTTAAGCAATGCTATGGTATTGATTATGATGACACATTTAGTCTGGTTGTCAAATTGCAACTGCCAGACTTGTGCTAGCTATATCTGTCTCCCAGGGATGGAGTTTGCGACAGTTGGATGTCAAGGACATGTTTCTTCATGGTGTTCTCGAAGAAGAGGTCTACATGAAACAACCACCTAGTTATGAAGATAGGGGAAACAACATTATGTTTGTAGGCTTGACAGGGCGCTTTATGTACTAAAGCAAGCACCTAGAGCTTGGTACTCTAGGTTGAGTTCTAAATTGATTGAGTAAGGGTTCTTTGCCTCGAAGTCCGATACGTCTTTGTTTATATATCACAAGTCACATGTGACTATCTACATGCTTATCTATGTGGATGATATCATAGTGGCAAGTTCTTCTCAAGCTGCAACATAGGCTCTGTTAAAAGATCTAAGTAAAGAGTTTGCATTGAAGGATCTTAGTAATCTTCACTATTTCTTGGGAATTGAAGTTCATAAGGTTCATGATGGTATAGTTCTGAATCAAGCTAAATATGCTCAAGATGTTCTTTCACGAGTAGGTATGACAAACTGCACGGGTGTTCCTACACTCTTGTCATCTTATGAGAAGATAACTGCACGAGAGGGAGATTTATTAGGGCCTGAGGATAGCACCAAATACAGGAACATGGTTGGTGCATTGCAATATTTTACTCTTACAAGGCCTGATATATCATATGCAGTTAACAAAGCCCACCGATATCTACATGCCCTACTACTATTCATTGGACAGCTGCCAAGAGAATACTGAGATATGTTAGTCATACACTGAGCGTTGGACTGACATTTGTGAGGTCAAGTTCTACACATGTGAGTGCCTTTTCAGACACAGAGTGGGCTGGTTGTGTTGATGATCGTCGCTCAACTAAAAGTTTTGTTGTGTTCTACGGACCATCTCTTGGAGCGCTAAGAAACAAGCTACGGTCTCCAAGTCTAGCACTAAAGCAAAATACAAGGTAGTGGCCAATGCAATAGCTGAAGTGATATGGGTTCAGTCTTTACTTGCAGAACTTGGTGTTAAATCAACTCAAGTACCATGCCTATGGTGTGATAATTTAGGAGCGACATAATTGTTAGCTAATCCTGTTTTCCATGCAAGAGCCAAGCATATTGAGATAGATTTTCACTTTGTTAGAGAACGAGGGCTAAATAAATAGTTAGAGATTCGCTTCGTCTCTTCGAAAAATCAAGTAGCTGATGGTTTTACTAAACCACTTCATGTAAGAAATTTTATAGAGTTTAGACATAATCTCAACTTGTCTAAGTTGTGATTAAGGGAGGGTGTCAGAGTTAGAGTCGGCTACGGTTCTATACCGAACCAAACTAGACTAGGACTATTTTCCTATCCTTGTAGACACGATGTATTCTCAGCATATACATATACGTGTTGAGGGCTCTCGGAAATCAATAGAGTAGACCCGTTGCAATCTAGCTGTTCAGAAATTTTACAGAGTCATCGGTGAGGAGTGAGCCGAGGGCGGTGAAAAGGCTCTCAACTAGAGAGGGAGTGGAGATTTTTTTTGATAATGTGTGCTTTATTACTGAAAATCTTTAAGTTATTACACCCAGCCTCTGCATAATCATGATGCACACAGCCGATAAGATTCCAAAACATCAACATAATCCCCAAAACAAGGCGAAATGCATGATACTAAGATATAGTAATGCGCCTATGAAGCTGGAGGGCCAATCCTAAGATCAAGAGGCCACCCATGCCAGGAAAAAATGTCACTCTCTATGTCCTCCAATCATGTGCAGACCTTCGTAAACAGGTCGCGCAACTCCACCCGATGTAGAGACAACCATAAACGGAGCATAGCGGTGGACCGGTAACCTTTAAATAAGAAGACACATTATTATGAAAAATCTTGTCAATTCTATATAGCCAAAGTGATCAAATAATGGCAAGCGCTCCTACCCAAATAAGTATACTGAACCTATACTCAATGCCATGTAACCAATTCCCAAATACTGGCAACACTACTAGGAGGAGATATTCTAGAAGCTACATGGATGACTGACCATACAAAACAAGCAATTTTGCATTGGAAGAATAAGTGTTTAATTGTCTCATCATGTTGATAAAAACACATTGTTTACTTTCATGCCAATTCCTCTTAGCAACGTTGTATTTAGTAAGAATAACCCCTCCACGCAGATACCATGCGAATTTTGTCATATTTAGAGGTATCTTCATCTTCTAGATTTTCTTCTTATTATCAACTGGTACATCAAACTGAGCTAAAGATTTGTACAAGGAGTCTACTAAGAATTTACTATTCTCATGTAAATTCTATTAGAACTCATCTGAACCATCTGACAACTACAATGTAGGTAACCGTTATAATAGGCCATTCCATGACCTATTATAAATAATAGGTCATTCCATGATACAAGAGGTGTAACCCCTCCCTAGGCGTAACCCCTCCCTCCCGTGGCGACCCTAAGCACCGCCGGAGGGCTTCTAGGATCCGCCGCCAACCTCCCTCCTCCTCCAGATCGCCTCCCTCCGCCGCTGCCACCGGTGGCGGCGGCCCCCTAGTACCTAAGGTGCTAGGGATGGCGGCTGTGACGATCTTCATCGATGGGGTGGCTAGGGCTGCGCCATTTCATGAGGGCCCCAGTGGTGGTCGGGATGGCGCTTCCTGGCCAGGCGGCAGCTATAGCCGAAATCCCCTCCCTCAATCGTTGTGGGTATTGGTGTTGTGGCTGCGGGTCCAGGGTTCCTCCTAGATCCGTTGTCCTCATGGCGGCGCAGTGGGACTTGGAGCGAGCAGGTGGAGGGCGAGGGGCTTGGGACGCAGCGCTGATGCGTCCACGAGTTCGGCCTCTGATCTAGGCCAGGCTAGCACGCCGGTGTCACTATGCGACAACTTTCTGATCTATCGTCTTCTCCATATGATCGGCTTGAATAAAAGGCGGTGATCCTAGGGTTCCAACTCATCGCCATGGTGAAGATCTGCTGGTTTCCTGTCGTCATTGATCTGGCTGAAGCGTCGTGTTCTGGAAGGCTCCGCCGGCGAACTCCACAGTGCGCATATGCCTAGATATCGCTAGATCGGATGGGATTCGGTCGTGCGCACCCATGTTTTTATTCTGACCGTTTTGGTTCAGAGGGAGCATTTCGAAGCTCTGTTGGTTGTTAATATCATGGGGCATGTTCTCGTTTCATGGTGCCGACAAAGAATGTCATGAAGGCTGAGATCTGAGGACTGATAATGGTGGGTCGAGACCGGGTGGTGATGAGGAATTGGCTTGGTGACTCGTGACTTGAAGTAGTGGTATGCAAGCGGGGGCGACAGTACATGAGAAGCCCATGGTCCTATCTTTCAAGGTGAAAACCCAAGGTCTGGCCTTAATTGGTTGTGCCTAGCAATGACCTTGTTGAAGGTATTGTTTTGAGAGTGTGGACTTTCTTTAGGATGAAAACCTAGATTTTTGATCGGGCGATGACGGTGTTTGTGAACTGTTCCCTTCTTGGAGGAATCGTTTTTAGAGAAGATGGACTTCTGGTGCTGTCTTGGTGGTGGTAGTAGTGATGTTTCAATGAATGAGGAATCGTAGCGGGACTTTGCTTTCTTTTTGTAATTCTTCTTTCATTTTTTGGTTGTGTGCATCCGTATGGCTGTTAGGGCAATGCGTTGTTGCAGAGGCTGGGTGTAATTGGTATCCTCAGATATTAATATATGCTCCTTTCCAAAAAAAATCCACGATACAAGTCTTGGTCCCATGAGACTCCTCCTGAATGACACATTAGGGGGAGAAGAGCGTAAAACCGTGGCAATTTTTTCCCTTTGTGTCGAACAATACTATATAAGGATGGATACTGTTCCCGGAGTGAGGCATTTTCAAGCCATTTATCCTCCAAGAAACGAATTTTTGATCTATGTTTAATAAAGAAAGTACCAAAGTAGAAGAAATTTTTCTTCGATGCCATCAGCCCAGCCCAGAAGTGCAAGTCTCCTGGCTTCCATAGCACTTGAGACAATGCCTTCAAACCAACATACTTACTCTTTATGAGGGTTTTCCATCCACCATCCTTAGTAAGTAGCTTAAAATCCACTTGCCTAGTAGAGCAGTATGCTTAACCTAAAGATCATGAATACCTAGTCCACCTTGATCTTTGGGACATCAAACCACACTCCATTTTGCCAGTCAAAATTTCTTTTTCTCACTATCTCATTGCCAAAAGAATCTTGATCGCAAGTAATCCAATCTATGTAAGACTCCGTTAGGAAGTTGGGGAAAAAATCATATATAGTACCATATTAGTCAGTACTGAATTTATGAGCACTAATCTCTTACCTAGAGATAGTAATTTTCTTTTCCAACTACTAAGACGCTTCTGTAATGTTTCTTCGAATTGTTTCCGTTCCACATTTGTGAGTCTTCGATAATTAATTGGAATCCCCAAATAGTTAATTGTAAACTAACCTTGCCCACAACCGAAGAACTCCGCATATAGAGGGGCCTCATCTTGAGCCTCGCCAAAATGAAACAATTCATTTTTATGGAAGTTAATCTTTAACCAAAATAGTTGCTCGAATGCTGATAATATTAATTTTAGATTCTTAGCTTTCTCTAAGTTATGCTTCATAAAAAGAATTGTGTCATCGGCATATTGAAGGATAGAGATACCACCATCAACAAGATGAGGAACTAATCCTTCAATCCGTCCATAAGCTTTCACACGCTCAATCCAGATAGCCAACATATCCTCCACTATATTAAATATTATTGGTGATAGTGGATCACCTTGTCTTAATCCTTTTCTTGTCTAGAAGTATTTACCAACGTCATCATTGACTTTAATGGCAACACTACCTCCAGACATGACACTGTGGATTAGTGCTTGCCACTCATCATAAAAACCGTTCATTCTAAGAGTTTGCTGAAGAAAAGACCACTTAACTTTGTAATATGCTTTTTCAAAGTCAATTTTTAACAATACCCCATTCAACTTTTTCCTATGCAGTTCGTGAATAGTTTCATGAAGAATTACTACACCACCTAGAATGTTTCTTCCTTGCATGAAAGCTGTCCGGGAAGGACATACTACATGATCAGCCACCGAATTAAGCCTCATCATCACAATTTTTGTGAAGATCTTAAAACTAACGTTTAGAAGACATATCGATCTATACTGTTGTATCCTCCCTGCTCTGCTAACCTTAGGTAATAAGATTATCTCACCGAAATTGAGGCGAAACAAGTCTAACTGTCCAACATGAAGAACATTGAATAGGTATAGAAGATCCGATTTGATTACCTCATAGAAGTTTTGATAAAACTATGTCGGGAAGCCATCCGGCCTAGGGACTTATTGTGTTCCATTTGGAAAACTGTCTTCTTAACTTCCTTCTCGGTATAGGGAACTGTTAAGAAGTTATTATCTTCCTCTGAAACTTGGGGTATATGTCGCAAAGCAGAAGTTGAAACAGATATTTCTTTCTCGTTACTCACCAGATTAACACCCATATTGGCTAATCTAGAATTAATAATCAGAGTAGAAAATGAAAAAAAACAGTTTAGTGGACGCTTTTGTACCTGAACAGTCAAGGTTACGTGCAGCCTGACGACGCATCGCCTTGTCCGTCGTATGCTTGTCTGTTGGAGTTGCAACATCAACATCTATCGACTGGCGGCTACTACGCCTTCACGGGGTGCCATCCTGTGCAGCCACCGGGGTAGAGGTACGGGCTAGGGGTAGAGGGGGAGGATATAGAACCGAGGGAGAGGGGGAGGAAATAGAACCGACGGAGAGCGGGAGTGAGAGGATGAGGATGAGCCATCTCGCGTTTAGTACCGTTGAGATAACAAATCTCATTCATTTCGCTCCGATCGTGCACACCAAAAGTCATCTGGATACACATGTCTTGAAATACGGAGTAAACATTTTATAATATGTAGCTAGATGAAAGGGCATGGCTATCGAGCGTCGAGACAATGACGCTTGAGACGACCTCGACTAACGTTGCTCCGGAGCTGTGCGCGCTTATACTCTCAGCAAAACAAAATTGTAGGACCGGCCGTTGTCGGACGGTGGGGTTACAGGGCGTCATTTTCGCGTGCGGCGCCGTTTACAGTCCACCGTTTTCCTACGTTTTTTAGACGACGTTAAGGACAGCCTACGCGTCGACACCGCCTACACCACGATGCACGCGGCCGCCAGATACGACCGACGCCGTCCGTCTCCGTTGCGTGTTGCGTGAGGTGACGAGCTTTGATTCGGTAACCGCGCCTTGCGTCTCGTCGCGATTACTTCCAAACTTCATTCATATCCACCCACCTCAGCTCACTCGCTCCTCAGCAAGGAACCACTTAACTTACTTATACGACCGGCGATGCTGCTGCCGCGCGCGCGTTAAACACTCTGCTACCTGCACCCGAGAAAGCGACTGACTACCTACCTACCGAGCGCGCCGGGAGTTCGAGGAGCTCATGGGAAAGTGCCTGAGGAGGAGCTGCCGGCAGCGGCTGTCGCCGGCGGTCGAGGCCGCGGCGCACCTGACGCTGCGGAGCGGGCGGCGCGTGCCGGCCGAGGCTGGCAGCGGCAGCCCCACCAGGCGGCGCCACCGACGGGGGGAGCGCTGCTGCGGCAAGGCGGGCGCGGCCTCTGCTGGGAGGCAGCGGCATGGACGGCGGGTGCTTGCTTCGCAGGCCGGCGAGGAGGAGGCGGAGCTGCCACCGTCGCAGGAGAGTCCAGTCGACTTCTGCAACGAGGACTACGGTGGTGACAGCAGGTTCGATATACTATGTGATTAATTAATTGAATATAGCGCTCAAATAGTCAAATTTATATTAAGGGAAAATGTAATGCAAGATGCACATATACGTATGGGTTAATTAGCTTGTGCGTATATATTTGCAATTCCATTTTCAACAAGGTACTATATTGCATCTTTAATTTTTTATTCCGAACTCCAAACCTTTTATATTTTCTCTCTCAATCAGACGCGTGGCGCCCCACTCCGGCGAGGCAAAATGCGACCACCATGAGAGCGAGGCCCAAGTAGTAGAACCCAGGTCGGTGTCGCCGCCACAGGAAGCGGAGATCGAGGCGTTCTTGGCGGCGGCCGAGCTCGCCGAGCGCCGGCGGTTCATGGAGACGTACGTGAGCATCACTAGCTACTCTCGCTGCCGCAATTCCACGGCACAGATTAATCCGTTTCCTGCTAACGCGAGCTGCATGCCGTGTTCTTCGCAGGTACAACTACGACATCGCCCTCGACCGCCCGCTAGAAGGCCGCTTCGCCTGGTCGCCGGTGCCGGCGGTGAGCACGTGAAGTCAAGCCACACACACACACGGCCGGACTGGCCGGGGTAAAACTGTCAATCCACAGTCCATGAGAAACGCAGCTAGAGCTACCACTAGTTTAATTAACTGCTTCTCTAATCTCAGTTTCACTTATTGTTATGATCATCAGTATGGATGTAGTCGACATTAGCTAGCTAAGCTCACTATTAGTATCTCTGTACAGCAGTTGGTAACTATCTGAGATGAATGGAGGAAGCTTGTGAATGAGCTCCCCTTGTTAATTGATTTCGGTAGCTCGTTTTATTCGGAATGTCCAGTGCAAATTTGGTTTACTCAAAGTCTCCAACGATCACAAATGAAAGGAAAACGCTTTTTTTTTCAGAAGCAGACGCATGCATGGAGCCGTTTATTACTCCCTCTGTTCAATATTATACCCCCTCCGCTTTTAGTTTAAATTTGAAGTATATATAATCGCGACAAGAATTATAGAACGAATGCGGTAGTACTTATCAAAGATCGGGGAGAATACAGCACATCACTCCAGTTTTTTCCTTATTTTATCATGCACCTTCATACAAAACCGATACTATAATTTTGGTAACGGGTAGTGCCAAAAAAATGGCAATGCATGTGTTTCACATAGTTGGATTGTTTTTTCAAAAGGAACAAATATGATTAGAATCTCACTGACATGTGAATGTAGTCTTTGGCTTGAAGCCCATGCATGCAAGTCACGTCGAGTTGTGTCTTGTTATTTTACTGTGCTCGATCTGCACAATGAAATGGCTATACGTGCGTACTAAAGGATTTATGCACTAGCCAATTATTTTAAAAGACCGATCTGATGAAAAGAGCTAGGCAATATATTTATATTCAATACTTTTCCTCACGTCTAGCGTGGGATAGGAAGTAGGCCGCAGAATCTTTTTTTTTAATACTGCGTGAGCAGGACCTTGAACTCAAGATCTCTTTGCTCTGATACCATAAATGATTTATGCACTAGCCAATTATTCCAAAAGACCAATCTAATGGAAAGGGCTAGACAATATATTTATATTCAACACGTACATGCAGATGGACATGCATATGTACTGTGATAGCTAATAATCTAGCCGAGCCTATACCCATGTTCGTGAGACATTTGCCATAATGCAGCATTTTTGTTTATTTATTTTTCCACATTCGTGGCTCCTTTGGATGCAAAGTACTTTTCTTTTTTCCCCAATCTTTAGCTCTTCTTTTCTCTCTGGCTGCACCTGATAATTTTAGGAGCTGTAGCCTTTTTAGCCCGGTAGAAAATGGTGGGAAAAGGTTGTAAAGTCTATTTATGCGTCAACAACCACCTTCAAAAGTACAATTTCCATGACTGACTTTCTACTGCTCCTTGCATAAGTCCATGTTTGTTTTATTTACTTATTTATGGCATAAAGAGTTAATTTTCATTTACTTCTCCAGCAACCATAAGATTTACTAGTACTAGCATTTACAAAACTCAGAGTAAACCTCATAAATATGGACTTTTTTTTTCTAATTAAAGGGGAGACCTTGAGTGGTATGCCCAGATAATAATGGTTTAGATTCTGCATATATAGTCTATGATCACACCAACAATACATGAGATATTTTACCATTATTTGTTGATCTACTACTCCCTCCCTGCTGTACTACCATGTGCTTTCACCATACCTTAACTACTCATGTTAAAAGCCTACGCCAGTTAACTCATGTTAAAAGATGGTCAAAAAGCACATCAGTTGGTTGTTGGGTACATAATTGCTACAAGCAAAAGAAAACCCACCCAAGGCAGCAAAAATACAAAGGAGATGGAATCTCTTGCATGCCCTGCCCTTCTCGCACTTTTCTGATGGGGACTTAATCATTTGTTGCACTTGGGGCCCTTCTCCCTTTGGCACTTTGCTTGCACTTAAATTATGTGTTCATTTGAGTACAAGTCGAGATTAAATGGGGAGCCAAGTAGTAAGCTAAAGTGGTTGTCCTTGCTATTAACCACTCTCCAGGTGCGAGGCTTGTGATTGGATTAGGGTCTTTGTGCTTTGGATCTGGTGCTCGATCGGCTGCTGCATGCTTGTTGGATATAAGAGCCAAGTAGAAGGCATAGTATCAAGTGGTGGTATATTCCTAGCATGTAGTACTAGTATAGACTGACTGGAGAATGGCAGCTTTCCAAACCACTATAACAGAGATAAAATCAATTCTACTATTACATGTCCACGTCATTTATTTAGGGATCGAATGAGTCTGTTTGAAGAAATAGTTCAACTTTAGCTGTTGTTTTTGCATATGAAATATCTTAGTAAAAAGTAATTTGTTGTAAAATATTGGCATGCCAAATTTCATGATATTATCACTACTAGTAGTCAAAGTTAGACAAGTTGATTGCACATTTTTCCAAATTAGCAGCATCTGTTTTGCAACAACGGTACTATACTTCTTTAAGGAAACAATATTCCATCTGTTATGGAATATGTATGAGTAATACAAGTATTACAAAAAGGAAATTGTCAGAAGTAGTATTTAACATTGCAATATGTCCTAAGATTATTGTTTGTTACAGAAGACAAGACAACATCTCCCGGTCATTTGCATTCATAGATGTATAGAACCCAAAAAATAAAATTTAACAAACGTTGATCATTAAATAAATACATAACTTATTACTAAAGGGTCACCTAATATTGGGACACAAATTACCTGGTACCGTCCTCCAACTATTGTGCCTTTGATGCTTCTCAGTCCCTCTAGCAAAGACCATGAGCGTAAGAATTTGATAGAAAGGGATATAATAGCATCGATCATCGTAAGATCACTATATCATTTTCTGTTAGAGTTGCACTTGTATAAGACTAGGACTTCTATGGCTAAACCCTAATCCGTCTGACCCTCCCCTCTATATATTTTTTATAATCTCTGTCAAATCAATACAAGTTATTATTTCTCCCAAAATATCATGGTATCAGACGCCTAGGTTTTCCACACCTGGGATGGCTCCACCGCCAACACCGCCGTCGCCGCCGTCGGCTCCTCTCTGGACCGCGGCCGAGGCTCGCGCCGCTGGCACACCACCATCTTCTTCTTCCTCCTCTCTTACCCACCAAATTCCCCAATAGATTCCTCGGCTATCTCTTGCCGACACGATCGCCGACGTCTCTCCCTTTGTCCCGCTCGTCTTAGATCTTGCCAAACACAATTTCTACCACTGGTGCCATCTATTTCATGTGCATCTAGGGCGTTGCGGCCTCCGTAGCCACATCGACCCCTCCTCGCCGCCGCGGCCCACCGTTCCACGCTGGGTCAAGGACGACCTCACGGTCATCCAATGGATCTACACTCGGATCTCCACCGAGCTCTTCAACCTGGTCTCCAACGACGATGCCACTGCAGCGCAGCTCTGGGCTACCCTTCAGCAGCTCTTCCAGGACAACTCCGACTCACGCATCAACACCCGTCACTTGGAGCTTCGCACCAGCTCTAGGGGTGATACCCCGTCACTATTTTCTGCCAACTCATCAAGGCCATCGGTGATGAACTTCGGGAGCTTGGTGATCCCATTGATGATCGTGCCCTCATCAACGCTCTCCTCGTCAGGCTCAGCGAGAAATTTGATAAACATGTCACCTTCATACCCATGCTACGACCATACCCAAGCTTCACCGAGGTCCGGTCTATTATACAGCTCGAGACTCAAACTCAAGCCCGCAAGGCCGCCCGTCCTCAGGTGTTTCACACTGCCGCGTGGCCTCCCCTGCTGCCGACACCTGCTGCACCCCCGGTAGCCTCTCCATTGGCCCCTCCTGGATGGCGCCCAAGCCCTAACTACCATGGCAAAAACTCGGTGTACAGGCCTCCTGCTCCACAGCCTCAGCCTCCTGCACCTCTAGCGCCGACACCGCCAGCATCGACAACACCTCAACATGGCAGCCACAACATGATCCATGGATAGGCCTCGTTCAAGCATGGGCCATGCCCTGGTATGCCCCTTCTCCCTATGGCGCTCCACCGGCCTACACCGAGACATGGAGTCCCGGCCTTCGTCCATCCATTGGCTCGCCCGGACCCCTTGGATCTAGGCCTCCGGAGCTGGTCTACACCTCCCAAGCTCCATCGATGGCCTACATGACTCCTCCCGTGTCGTCGCAATACATGGTGCCTCATGCGCCAACATACTACATGCCATCGTCGTCACTAACACCCTACATGTACGGGGGCCCCTCCTGCACTCCCATACATGCCTTCGTCCACACCTTCAACCACTCCACCAACCTGGGACCAAGCCGCCTTCATCGCCGCCATGAACAATTTTATGCTCAACAACCACGAATGTAAGGATTGGATTTTCGATTCTGGTGCATCTTCGCACATGTCTTTAAATATGGATTTCCTGTCAGCTTGTTCTTCTTCTCCTTTTTCCTCCATAACTATTGGTGATGGTTCTTCAATTCCTATATCTTGTACCGGTTAATCATACATCATTAATCCCCACACAAACTTTATCCTCCACAATATTCTAGTTGCTCCATCTTTAATCAAAAATCTCATCTTTGTTCGTTAGTTTACCATCGACAACAATATTTCTTTGGAATTTGACCCGTTTGGTTTATCCGTGAAGGATCTGAAAATGGTGGAGGTCCTCGCTCGCTACAATAGCTCGGGCGATCTCTATCCTCTACATGGTGCGCCTTCTTCCACACCTCAAGCCATGCACACCTCCGTCTATCTTTGGCACCGTCGGCTCGGCCACCCCCAATAAACTTACTTTGTCATCCTTGCTTCAAAATTTTAGTCTCCCCAGTACTAGTTCTAGTTCTTCTCATGATCCCTCTCTTTGTAATGCCTGTCAATGCGGCAAACATGTTAGATTATCTTTTGGCACCTCTTCTACCTATAGTTCTTTTTGTTTGAATTATTGCATTGTAATCTATGGACATCTCCAATTTCTAGTGTTTCTGGTTTCAAATATTATCTTGTTATTCTTGATGATTATTCTCATTACATATGGACTTTTCCTCTTCGTGCCAAATCCGATGCACATAAAATTTTCATCAACTTTTGCCAATATGTTCTTACACACTTCAGCCTCCCCATACGATTTATCCAATGTGACAATGACTGAGAGTTTGATAATTATGAAAACAGATCTTTCTTTCTTTCTCAAGGTATTCTCCTCCCCTTTTCTTCTCCATATACTTCTCCTCAAAACGGAAAAGTTGAACGCTCTCTACGATCTATCAATGACATATTACACACCTTACTCATTCAATCCTTGCTCCCACCTCGTTTTTGGGTTGAAGCCCTTTGCACCGTGACCTTTATCCTAAATCTTCGACCAACAAAAACTTGTCCGCTTTATACTCCCTTCCAATCTCCCTTTCTCCATCATCCTGACTATTCTGAATTGCGTGTTTTTGGTTGCTTATGTTTTCCAAACACATCCACCGCCCCTAACAAACTTGCACCTCGCTCATTACCATGTATTTATCTAGGACCCTCCGACGACCACAAGGGTTCTCGATGTTTTGACCGATCTTATGGACATGTCCTTGTCTCTCGTCACATCATCTTCGGCGAAACCACTTTTCCCTACTCCACCTTCCAGTTGACTCCGCCCACCTCTTCTCCAACTCTCCACCATACGATTACACCAAGCCACCTTATCTCTGCCTTCGTACCCGAGGCCACCTCTGCCGTGGCAGCCGACTCCTATGCCGTGCGCCCACGGTAGCATGCCGAGCCACCACGGCAGCATGTCGCGCCGTCTTCTCCTGCCACGGCAGGATCTCCTATCGTGACATCACCCACCACCGTCGCTTCCTCTTCTACAGCGACGGATACTCCTGCCAGCGATCTCAGTACCCCGAGTACATCTTCTCCCTCCCCCTCCACAACTTCCTCCTAACACCGTTCCCGTCACTATTTCTGCTAATGATCATGTCATGTGTACTCATGGCAAAAAGGGTTTTCATGTTCCTCGTCGTTTTCTCAACCTCAATGCTACCCCCAATATTTCCCAATTACAACTTCTTACAAACGAGCTCTTCTAGATCCACTTTGGCACTCTGCCATGCGTGACGAATTTGATGCCCTTCTTCAAAATAACACATGGACTCTAGTTCTACCCTCCCCTCTATATATTCTTTGTAATCTCTGTCAAATTAATACAAGTTATTATTTCTCCTGAAATATCATTTTCTACTCACTTGTACGACAAGAAATGACTTCATCCTTAAGGGCCTCTTTGGATCACATGGTTCAAAAGCGTAGAAATAGAGAAAAAACACATGAATCACACATGTTTATATGTGCAAAACAGAGGACTCTAGAACGCCATAAAACTATAGTAATAATCATTTTTATGAAATGCAGGGAAAACACAGGAGAAGTGTATTGATCCTACGCGCTTGAGTCTAAGAAAGAGGTTGTAGTGGATGTGTTCAAATTCTTATGAAACTGAGGCATGGGAACCCGATTCATAAGAATTTAGGTACCACCATTTATTTGATCAAAAGTCAATCCATAGAAAAAAAAACCAAGGATTGAAATCCTAGATAAGTCCTATAAAATTTCTACAATCCAAAGAGGCGATAAAGGAATCCAGCCAAATATATATACATGATATACATGACAAAGAAAATTCAAAAGGAGATTTACCTCATAATCCATCAAACGAAGAGAAATCGGTATGTAGACTTCTGGTTCTGGGTGGCTAACTTCTTGCTTATTTTACATATATATATACAAACACATAAAACATATAAATGCACGCGGTAGGGATACTCCCTAGTAAAAATATGCTTTCTTACGTACACACCTAGGTTTACATGATCCAAGCAGGAAAAAACTATACCCTGTATGCTTTTGTTCCCTTGGATTCCAACAGGTGACACAAAGAAAGCATATGCCGCATGACAGCGTACTGGGTGAAAAAGAGAAGAATATATTATGTATGCATGGCCTTCCATTGGATGTCTCTAATGGATTCCCCAAGAAAGATATGCAATGCACTAGCAGCAGCATGCATGTGAGAGAGTGTGATAGGAATGATGCATGAAGGTATGTGGAATACTAGCTACCTGCTGCAAAGCATATGCTCATTCACAAATCACAAGTCGATCAGTCAATCTGGGCTCTATTGTGAGGCCACCTTGTAAGTAGGAGAAGCGAGAGTGTTTTATGGATGGCATCTTTCTCTACCTAGGGATCCGGGATGGAATATACAAAGTGATAGATTAGACATATCCTCTCCTTTAAGGACAAGCGAAATGAATTGATTTTGGAGGCACTTGATGTGTAGTCCTTGGGTGGATGATGACCACGGGCAGAGGCAGACCTAAAAAATGGTCGAAGCCTCAACGCGCCGCGCCGCAAGGCCACTAAAAATTTTCTCGAAAAAATATAGTTTTCACAATACTTTTAATATGATACATTAAACGTATACAACACATTCCAATATTCACAAGTACAGACCACACTCAATGTTCACAAGCTTACAACACATCCATATGCTCATATACTCTAATACTCCCTCCGTCCCAAAATAAGTGACTAGATTTGTCTAGATCCGGATGTATCTAGACATGTTTTAGTATATAGATACATCTGAATCTAGAAAAACTCATGCCACTTATTTTGGGACGGAGGGAGTATTAGATATGACAGGACTTGGCAAGAACTCTCAAAAGACTAATGAAACTCGGACGATCGACGAGAAGAGTAGAAGTGTCCAAAATCATCCACATCAAGACTCTACATGATATTACCAATGATGCGCTAATTAGAGGTAGGCCACGCGGTTGCGCGAGATGGTAATCTGGCCCATGATCGATCCCCACCGCAAGTTTAGCATCCTCCACCCGTCCTCAATCTTCTTGATGGCGAGGACGACGACCAAGTGCTCGATGTCGTATTCGTGGAGCAATTCATCGATGTCGAAATTGTCGGAGGACGAGGAGTCATCGAAAAAGAACCACTCATTCTCGCTCAACATCGAAATCGTCTACACGAAATCACATATCAACACCAAAATCATTCGGGTCAAACTCTCGGCGGAAATCGAGATCTTACCGCGGCAAGGTCGAGGTGGTTGATTCGGGCGACTCCAGCGGCAGTAGCAGTAGCTCCGAGGTCAGCAGATCTAGCAGCCTAGGTGTTGCGCCGCGAAAAAGCTCCTATGTCCCGCATCCATGGCCTGCGGTGCTTGTTCCTCCTGCCACGAAAGAATCCACGGTCGTCCTGCAAAGAATTGACCTCCAAGCGACGTGGAAGGGGTGCGGGGAAGGACGCGGTGGCCAGGCGTGGCTACAGATGCGAGATGTGTGGGGAAGACGGCGGGAGACGCGCGAGCGTGAGGGAATGAATGTTCAGTGCGCCAAATGATGGGGTAATTCGGGTTAACTCTCTGGTCAGGGGGCCGCACAGTGTATGTGTGGGTCGATCAGCGGATTTTACCGTCGCCTGGAAAAGTAAGTACGGGTCAGATGCTTTTACGGTGTCCGTTTAGCGGTTATTTTATAGGTTTCGCAGATTTACCAAATCTAGAGTGTCTCTCGGAGGCGTGGCTGGGTTGAAGAATTTTGACGAGAACGGGAAGAGGTAGACTGAGGTGGAGGTAGATCGATAGCTCTTTTTTCTTGAGAAAATGCAGATCGATGCGGTGGAGTGGGACATCCGTGCGTGCGCCTCCCTGGACTCATGGTCACGGCTCAAGCCAAAGGCCCATCACGACCAGCTTGTTTTGGACTCACGGTCACGGCTCAAACCAAAGGCCCATCACGACCAGCTTGTTTTTTCCCATCCATCGTGATATTTGTTGCTGGAATCGATTGCTGCTGGAGGTGCGCAGACCTGAAGCCCGGGCGAGCGCCAGGTGACAGGGACGTTGCGTCCGCCTGTGACCACGGGGACGATGATTCAGGGTCTTTCAAAAGCTAGCTCGGACATCACCCACAGAGTAGCGGTGATGTTAGTGAGACTTAATTGGGAGTTGGGTGTTTTGGTTGTCCATCTTCCCTTCAATGCACTTTTCTTAAAGCATGACATTATGTATTAGCTAGAACAGACGCAAAACCAAGGTGAAATCGGTCTGATTTGGTCCGTTTGGATCGTAGGGAAAAAACGGACACGTTGTCCTCCCCTGTCCGGCAGTGTGCCCAACGGGGACACATTTTTAAACTTAGATGCATATTCATAAATTAGTTATACATAGGAGGTGTAAGAAAAGAAAAGGTGCATAGAAATATAGATAAACCCCTAAACTAGGGTTTGCGCCGCCGGTGGACGTCGTGTCCATGCTACCACTCCTCGTCGTTGTCCATGCTTCCAGTGATGATCATGGCCACGGGAATGTCACGGCTGTAGGGGCAGCCTGGTCAGGGAAAGTGTCTCACTGATTGGCCAGCGGAGGCGTCGATGGATACCAAGGAACCTGCTACGGCTGCGACATGGGCCTTGCTGCGGTTGCAGCTGCGGCGAGGCCTCCTGTAGAGGTTGCGGTGGTGCCTTATGCTACACCCCGGTCTACAATGCAAAGATGTAGAGGGAGGCACCAAGATCTGGCCACCTGGACAACTTTGCGATGTTGGCTTCCTCCTTCTCGCGTCCATGGCCTTCCAGACAGCTTCAGCCTCATCCACCGCCCCATTGTGGATGAGGGTGGGGAGATGATAGGGACAACTTTGCATGCAGTCTTCAGCCACTTCCCCTCTCATTCCTTATTTTTGGAGGAACTACTGGCCTGCAAGGGGATGGAACAGATGGTAGGCTCCTCCTGTATATATAGTAGATGTAGGTTTCAAATTAGTTTTTGACCTTAGGGTTGTTGGTGTCGTGTCACATCAGAGCGTGTCATTGATGTTGGCGAGCGGCCTCAGCCGACTTTTGGTGCTTCTCCTCGTAGCCATGGTCGTTCGGTACTATGGGTGGTGAGGAAGAGTTGTATCAACGTCTTCGTCAATAAGATCGCGATTTTGTGATAGTTGTGTATCTGTGTTTGCAGTGTTGGACCATCTTCTTCAACGCTCCATGGCAGTGGTGGGGAGGAGACAGATGCAACATTGTGCAACTAGTATTTCAACTCCCATGGAGTGGTGATGTTGACCAACCATGAACACTCTCAGCCCTAGCGACCATCTAGTGGTCTTCGAAGCTGGCGATGCAAGACGATGTTTCTTTAACCTCCAAGAGGAGGCCCCATTTCGAGCTCGCGACAACACTCTTCTTCCTCTTGTCTCCAAGTGGTTTTGTCCCTAGCATCAGCAAGCATGGCAGTGGCTCGATCTCGCAGTACTCCGATGTAGTAGAGGACCTGATTGTAATTGTTTCATCTCTTGACGTCCCTTTTGTACAATGTAACTACAACGTTGTTAATTAAGAGGCATCCAGACTATTCATGGCCTCTCCACTTTTCGAAAAGAATGTATAACTAATTAAGTAGTGAACTCATCGAGATGGTTGAGATTCATGTGAATCGTTAAAACCAGAATTATATGGTACTAATATTAAGGAACAAATACACACGATATGATGCTCTATTTCGTTTGGTGTAGCTTGTTGTAAGAAATGTAATACGCTAGTTAGGTAGTAATTCCCCCATTTCAAAATATAAGACACGCCTTTCTCTGCACAATGTTTGATGTATGACTTTGACCACTAACATATAACAAATTATATGGAGTGGGAATGTATAAATTGTATCACATTTATTCGTGTTGTAGAAGTCTTCCGTTTCATACATATTTATACTAATTTTGTGTACACATTGTAAGTACAAATCATAGTCAAATTTGTAAATGGTTGATCAGAGAAATTCAAGGGCGTCTTACATGTACAATTATTCAAGGTTTATATTGTTAAAGAACTTCAATAGGGAATTAATATTCTGTCCGTCTAGGTTATTTTATTTGCCTGATGGCACCATTTACAATTAACAATCCTTTTGACTCTATTGTGGAGGAAAACCTGCATGCATCTATTTAAAGTATATATTCCCTCCATTCCAAAATTCGTCACTTGGTTTTAGTTCAAAATTTGAACTAAAACTATACTAAGTAATTTGAGAATGATGAAGTATTTTTCAAGGAAAGGTCAGCCTAGTGTCCCAATTTCATCACGAAATTGGATATTTCAAGTACGGCTCAAAGCAAAACTCGAAACTCATGAACTAAATGACTAATTTGTGACTTGGCTTGAACAACGTCCCCAAATCTGGCTCATCCAGACATGCAGTTACATATTTTGTTGATTTGGTTGTATAAAGGAGATTGTTTTGTACTTGTGCATATCAATATTTTTGTTCATTTTGCAATCAAATTGTAGAAGTTTAGAATCATACATTCTCACATGGTTTATTCTTAACTTGTTCGAATTTATAACGAGCTAACAAGCTAGAGTTACACAAGTTGAGTCGAGTTTCAAATGCGGCAGGGCGCCAACTTTTCATTAAGATAGGGAGAAAAGAAACTCTTATAGAGAGGTTAAATCACGACAACCTCACACCACATGCGGAGAGTCTAATTCTGAACTCTTTATCTTAACGAGTCGAGGCAAGCACTCGTTATATTAATGAGCTCTAACAAATCAAGTCAGGCTGGCTTGGCTCGGCACGAATTCCAGAAAATTCCTGGACCAGAATATAACAAAAGAGTTGTAAAAACTCTTTGTTTTGGATGTAGTTGTACTTTTCGAGTATATACTGACATACTATGATTATGCTATAATCGCGGTTATATATGGCATTATCTTCTAGTGATACTGATACCCATGTCGTCTAGTGGTTTAGGACATCTCTCTTTCAAGAAGGCTGCGGGTTTTTGACTTCCCCTAAGCAGAGTGTGACTAGAATATTATTAAGGGCCAAATTATAAACTCATAGTGCTAGTACGAGTCAATGAAGCTAAATATATCTTAAATGGAACATAATTTATTAAGATCTAGTGGATCTAATACACTCATAAAAAATAATTTCACTTCGAGAAGACTGAGTGTCAACCTAGGTTGGTCTCCAATATGCTATGATTGTGCCCTGGGGGTAGGGAGAGTTAGGTGCTTACACGCTCTCACACATCAGAGGCAAACTCTACACAATTTCATAAAAGACTAGCTAAAATGACAAGATTGTAAAACATGTTGCCACAATTCCTTCTTTGGTTGTGGTGTGTCAAATATTTTTTGAATGTTAATTCTTGTAGTTTTACATCTCTATAGGATGTAAGAGTATGTAACAATTTAATCATGTGCGTTCATGTATTCATAGTTAGGAATCTTGAGAAGCAAATGGGCCAAATGCTAATTTGGTTTGGTGGGAGGTATGGTTACACATTCGTGCTAGTGGCACCATCACTAGAAGACCTTCACTCCCCCGTTCCATAGATAAACTATTGCTTCTCCCTTAACACTTTCAACTAAACCGTCACATATCTCATTTTCTTATCCCCCACTCCATGCTCCCTCCAGAGTCTTCGCGCACGATGCTGCCACCGTATTCCGACCCCTTGGCGCCGAAATCACATCAGTGCACTCAACCGGTCTGACTCTTCTCATGCACATCAACATCGTCAGACATGAAACATGGCTCGAGCGATGTAATTTGATGTGCCTCATGCACCAAGCCGGTTAGAGCATCTCTACTCGTTACCCCATACGACATTCGGTGTTTCTCGTATTAGGGGGGGGAGTGCCGCCTATTTTTTGATTATAGGGGGTATGTAGCCAGTCATAGCCCCCATATCAAATTTTATTTTTGCCTGACATTTTAACAAACACCTTGCGGGCGTGTACGGGCGAGCAGGGAGAGAGGCCATGGACGGCGGCAAGCAGTTGGCAAGCTGGCTGGCGAGACCCGCATCCGGCTGGGCCACGACCCCAACGTTGTAGTCGCCATGGAAGCCACCAAGAATGGAGTTGTAGAACTGCATGTTGTCCTCGGCAAGAGTCCGCAACAAGTTGAGCTCCAGGAGCACGCCCATGGCGAGGTCGGGCCGGTCCTTGTGCCGTAGCTTGCAGTAGGAGGAGGCGCGGCGGAGGCTGGCCTGAGGACAGAGACAATCGCGGCGGAGGCCCGCGGCCGGCGCGTCGGGGCCAGGAGGAGGTGCGACGAGAGCGGCGGCTAGACAGATGAAGAGGAGGCCCGCGGAAAGGTGGCGTCCGGCCGCAATCGGGATGGAGGAGGCGCGGCGGAGGCCGACGCTTCGGGGCCATGAGGAGGCTCGGCGAGAGCGGCAGCTAGGCGGACGAAGAGGAAGTGCGTGGCAAGGCGGAGTCCTTCCTGGGGACAGAGGCAATCATGGCGGAGGAGGCGCGATGGAGGCAGGCGGCCGACGCGTTGAGGCCAGGAGGAGGTGCGACGAGAGCGGCAGCCAGGCAGAGGACGAGGAGGCCCGCGACAAGGTGGCGTCTGGCCGCAATCGCGACACGGGACGTGCGTCGGAGGCCGGGGACCGACGCGTCGGGCCTAGGAGGAGGCGTGGTGAGAGCGGCGGCCAGGCAGAGGAAGAGGAAGTGCGCGACAAGGCTGCATCTGTCCTAGGGATGGAGGCAATCGTAGTGGAGGAGGCGTGGTGAGAGCGGCGACCAGGCGGAGGAGAGGAAGTGCGCGGGAAGGCGGCGTCCGGCCTGGGGACGGAGGCAATCACGGCAGGGCCAGGAGGAGGCGCGACGAGAGCGGCGGCCAGGCGAAGAAAGATAAACAACGAGAGAGGAGGTGTCGGTGGAAAAAATAGAGAATCGTGGGTAGGTAGGCCTAGAAGGGGACGCGTGGCTGAATTTCAGAGCGCATGGGGTTGTTAGCTGGCGCCCCCGGTTGATTCCCATTGGGCTAGGCTTGGAGCGGGACGCCGAATGAGTAATTTTCTCTTTCTGATGCAATAATCGGAGGGCCATGTGGAGATGCTCTTTGGGAGGGAAACTGGGTCAATGCTCTTACGTCATTGCCCCCCACCACACACACCCCCACCCCAACCCCAAATAATATTTGAGCCCAAGTTCCGTCACTGGGCACCATTACGTAGGTTTGATGGTTTTCGTACGGAGCAGAAAGAGTTCTTCTAGCACACTAATAAATAGTACTAGACGCACAAGCGCGCTTCGCCGCGCCGCCTTCTTGGCGTTGTTGCATGGTGTGACTGGTGCGATTCATCTTTGGACTCTTTAGTCTGGAAGCGGCCGGACATAGCCGTGTTAGTATCCTTTGTTTGTGTGAAACACTCCCATTCCATTACTTAGGTTTAGCACACAAATCGCTAGCCATCAACACTATTACATTGTTCAGAAAATCATCGAGCAAGAGAAGTTTAGATGACTGCTGCTAAAGCACGTGTCACCTTATTACAATTAGGGAGACTAAATTGAAAAAAATAGCACCAAAGTTTAGGCGGATAAAACATCTAATGTCTCGATAGATCACACCTAGTTTAAGAAGATAAAGATCCCATGTCAACAACCGATTTCGAGAAAACCCGTTGTACAACTTTTCTGCATAAACAACTTCCCATGTTATTTCAACCAACATCGCTAAATAACCAACATCCCCAACATCCTTCACCAATCACCATATGTTCCTGAACTCTATTATGGCATGCTGATACGTTGCTGAATGCCTTGGTGTTAGCATGTCGGTGCACTGTCAAAACATGGTAATAGCAATTCGGTATCAGATGTCATACTCTATGTTAGGATGGTAAAGCATATGTTGATGGATCTCTTGATATCACACATGTGGAACTCCTAAGTTTCAGCAGGAAACCAGTGAATACAACATCACTGAAAATGTAAATATTGGGGCATAATGCCATCAGAACTAAAATAGTAAACACTGGTTTATAATGACATGAACAGTAGGCATAAATGTTTGGTGCTAAATGTTCAGTTACATTCATGAGCCACAACTACAGTTCTACAATAGAGCTAAACCATTACTGACGGCCATCACACATAAGCAATAAGGATCCAAGGTGCACCAGCACCCACAAACTGCTAGTCCAGGTTACAGACCCACAACGACACATACAATACATGGAGCAAAGCTCAATAGACACAATGTGCAGGGTGTGCAACCAGGATAAATCTGGCTACCTAAGCATCGGGATTGCTTTGCTAGAATGAAGACAAGCATCCATCACCCTTGTGTACGGCATGATGACCCCTGCTTTGCACACAAAATTGTCACCAAACCTTGTAGGACATGGAATAGTAAATAAAATGTAGATAGCAAGATCAGGTGACCTTTCTTTATGTTATACTCCCTCCGTTTCAAAATATAAGATGTTTTAGTTTTGTGAATGGAGTGTATCTAGACTCCTTCTAGTGTGTAGATTCATCTATGTTTAGAATGAACCTACACACTAAAATAGGTCTAGATACACTCATTTCACAAAGCTAAAACATCTTATATTTTGAAACGGAAGGAGTAGAACAGAATGACGCACCTTATCAATCCAGTTCGTCTAGACTGTATATAGTTGAACAACAATCCGATGGAAGCCCTGGTAAAACCTCTCCATACAGGTAACATGTGGCCTCCAGTATAGGCTATACTTTCCCATGAGTGTCCTCCCATACCGTGCTCCAAGCGTCACCGGCACGTGAAGGGTATCTTCGTATTTAGCACACATCTATGCTATGCTCAAAATGCATGATTCAATTGAGTGAATTTTTAGCAGAGACATAACCTTCTTGCAAGGTATGGACATGCACCTAAAGATGCTTAATCGCCGGCCAGCTGCTTTAGCTGCTGTCAAGTTATCTTTGCGTAATTGTAGTTGACATCGTACCCTATGACTAACTTCATCAGCTCAATGATCCTCTACCATAGGCTTTCTTTCGCGTCGAGCTTCCTTTGATAGGGGCGCCCCCAAACTCTTTTCATCATGAAATCAACATGCTTATTCTATGACGGTATAAAGCCAATACACGCATGGTGGTGGTTGTGGGCGGCCATGTGTGGGGGATGGGTGCTGAGCATTTTCGGGAGAAATCCTCGCTCCGTGCTAGCGGGTGCTGGCGATGGTGACGCCTGAGGGCGTCTCAGACTTCTTTGGAAGCATCGTCGTGTGGAGTGCTCGCCCCTCCCCTGCGGCCATTACTCCGGAGGGAAATCTCAGATTTGGTATCGGGCAATGGGGGCGCTTCTGTGTCTCCTACCTTCTTGGGGGCATCGTCTCGGAGTTGCCTACGACCAAGGGTTCGGTGAAGAAGGTTTGTTGTCGGGCAGCTTTGCTAGGTCCAAGGGTGAAGTTTGGCAAAGATGATGGCTCGAGCGGAGGTCGGGTCATGGCTAATCTTCGGTAGTCGGTTTTCCCGGCGTGTTCGATGGGTTCTCTTGCTTCACTGTGTTGCTGTGGAGTCGAAGTTGTGGTGGAGCGAGTCCAGGCGGTGACGATGACCAGCCGCCGGTGGTCTCTGCAGGTTCTCGGTCGGCGCAAGATCAACATATTTCCCTTGTGAAGCTCGTCGTCGGAGTCGGAGCTGTCTCTCCTTGGCGCGTGTGGCCAATTGATGGCATAGGCCGACATGGTTTCCGGCGCCGTCTGTGAGGCTATGTTTTGGGAGTCGCCGGTGAAGTCGGAGTCGCGGGCTCGCGGAGGAGTGATGACGATGACACTATGTGGCAACCTCGATGTGGATCTTCTTGTGTGCTTGTGTTTCGTGTGGGTAGCCAGGTTGGCTGGGGTGGTGTGCCCAATGTGGTCGTGTTCCATGACGACATTGGTGCATTTGTACGGATTTTTGGCCGGTTCCCCTGCAAATGAACCGGTCAATTCTCTTCGACTTTTTTAAATAAAATGAGGCAAAATTGCCCGTTTTGTTTCAAAAAAAATAAAGCCAATCCACTTGGTCTTTTTTCCACATGGTTGTATGGTTGATCCCTTCATAATGGATAGGTAGCCCCATGCCATATCCAAGGTATGCAGGACTTCAGCTAAAAAAAAGGTATGCAGGACAAGCGTATAATTTAGAAAATTGCACAGACGGGCAAGTGTTATATATGCAACCATGCATATAAAATAACGATGATCAGGACCAATAAGCATACAGATAGGCACGCTTGCACACTCAAACTATGGCCACACAAATCATGATCATGTATTTGGCATGAAAGAAATAGACCTTATTGCATGCCGGTGTGAAAAACATGTAGCGAGATCACCGACACCTAGCCTAGAGAAAAATGTGTTTGCCTCGGTATGGTCTTCTAGAGTTTTTTAACAGAGTGTAGCCATGCTATAAAATCCTTGAAAAACTAACTTGTTCTAGGTGGGAGATCCGCTCTTGGTGAGATTTTAGATGAATTTGTAGAATCGCCAACATCCTGAGTGTACATAAGACCTTGTCCACCGGTAGAAACCTCAAACAACGTCTAGTTATAGCTAGGTAAGTCATCCTCAATGGGATATAGAAATTCAGGTGATCTCAGTTTTTCTTAGTAAACACTAAATTAGCTGCCTACCAGCAAAAAATAGCCCCAACACTAACGGCATAGATGGATTGGCCATATTGTGACACATATTTTAGAATTTTTAGTATATGGAGATGCACTTTGAAGAGAAATTCTAGCACTTTGAAGATGAGAACTGAATTAACTGAAATTATATTCACCGTTCATATTAAAAGATGATCAGCAAATCACGATTTCAAAAAGGAAGATGGCAAGGGGCTCAAGGGGCTGCACACGTACGTATCAATGATCCTAGTGTATATTGGACAAGAACTCCTCTAGTAGAAGGAAAATGTTACTGTCTAGAATAGACTTGCATATCCTAGGTAGATATAAATCAGAATCCTACACAAGTCATTTTCTTGTTTCCGTAATAATTATATAGACAATTGGATCAGCTGGTGCATGCAGATAGTACGTACAAATAAGTTCTACTCATACATGACGATAATATCCTGTTACTTTTAATTGCACAATATTCTCTCCCTCAAACAAATTCATCATAGAGATTGAGTTATTAGAATTATTGATTTGCACAATCACTTACATATTGGATTTGAAGAGCAGGAAACCATGGTAATGGTGTTTTTGGTGCAAAAAATCTCTTCCACCTCCACTTTCCACCGTGCCATAAAATGTGTGTAACTCACATGGAATTTTCATCGACCACCTATAGTACATATCAGAGTTAAGTTCAGAAGACAATATTGGTCAGATGGTAGAGAATTCTCGATCAACTTGGGACGAAAAAACTGAAAGCTGCAAGCGAGAAACTATGGAATAGCAATCCAGCGGCAACAATAGACATAAACCTGACACAACCAATTAAGCATGACTAACTATTCTAAACATACCGCTGAAACCTCAACAACGGATGAATTCCCACATTAAACAGGCACGAGGCAAAAGGATTCAAGAAAATCCAATTTGACACTATTTTGCCAGATATAGGTTATGTGCTGATAGGATAGATAATTAGGGGATCCAAGAAAAACTAATTTGATACGATCGTCAACAATGGCTTCAGATCACAAAAAAGAAAGAATTCATTGCCTGCCGGCTTGCCAATTACATAAGGGCCAAATAAAATCAAGATACCCTAGACATCATCAATGGAGCATGCAGATAGCACTTTGCCTGCCAAGTGAAGGCAAGAGAAATAGTGAGGAGTCTACAGTCAGCATATATAATATTCAGTATGCATTACTCCATTAGTATGGAAATTGGAAAGTAGGTTCTTGAATCTAAACATCAAGGTGTCAGGCAATAACTCCAATGAATTCCATAGCTTCCCCTCCCTTCCTATTAATCATGTATGTTCTCCATGGTCTCTAAATGCGATGCCATGGTAGGCCAGAAACAACGCTAACTAATAAAGAAAAAACCAAATGATGAACAAGAGCTCAACTTTCTTTGGATGCCATTTGGAGAACAATGAACACCACGTCGCTTCCATTGTAGCAGTAGTTGTCTAGGACGCATAAGGCCACTCACCTAGCCAAATCTCAACCGGACAGCGCCACGCTCACCGGCTGTTGGACTCCATTGCTACGGTAGCGAAGTTATTGAATCTGAAAAATCAAGGAATCAAACAATCCCATATTTCAATTTCTATAATATTTGCCATGGATTTTATTAGTTTCACATCATGTATATTCTCGCATCTATTTCTCAAGATGTGATGCCATCAAATAAATAATAAAGGGAAAAATGATCAATCAAAGCACAACTTTCTTTGGATTAGGGGCCATGTGAAGAACACCTTAACACCACGTGGATACACTCTGAAGTATATTATTTTGTTCTTTTGAAGAAAAAAAGAGGCTTTAAATTTGGAGCCAGGAAGTAGAAGGCCATATGCTCTCCGGTGAAAAACGATCAATACGTAGCAAGATGTGGTTCCATCAAACCATGGGAGATCAAGAGGCAGAGAGAATGATAGGGAAGAGAGGAGCTCTAGTGCAAATGCGAGGATGCACCCTGAGAAGAGAATCCGTTGTCAGATTCATCATCGCACCCACTCCATGGAGGATCTGGCCCCCATATTCCTAGATCGATGCTGGTGAAATCGACATCGTCGTGGGGAGAATCCCGGGGTATTGGGGCGGCTCCCTGATCTGGACGGAGTCAGGCGAGGTTGTCCACGCAACCACTTGCAGGGAGTTGGGGGAGGTTGGAAAGGGAGGAAGGGCTTCGCGTGGGACGGTGGCACGCGGGCACGACATTGGCGTGGACTGGAGGAAGAGGAGGACAAAGGAGTAGGGTGGGGCGGGGGAAGAGAGAGAAAGGACAGCAGATGTTCACGCTTTTTTACGGAATGAACTGTACACCCAATAAGGACGCTACAACCCAACATTAAGCGGGCCCGAAACGTCAGTGGGGATAGAGAAATAACACGGGTAACGGTAACTCGCTCCTGTCTACAAAATGGACAATTGAAGATGGCTCGCAGGCAAGATCCTATGGCTGTAAACGCACCCGCGGGAGCAGCCTCAGTTGGCTGGGTCATGACCAGGCTTAAGCCTATAAATAATTCTAATGGTAGATTAACACTCCACAGAAGGTTGTTCTATGATAGGTGAACCTATTACCAAAATTGCTCCAATATTGAAACAAAAGGATGAAACATGAGAGGATTAAGAGGGCCACTGAAAAATTTAAAGGGAATAACAAAGAGAAAGATACATATCAAAGCATACATACCTCAGTTCTGCTTGAAAACGGGTGGCATGTCAAAGAAGTCACCGTTACCACAATTCGCCTTAATAACCAGAGGCATATCCAATCAACCTGCTCATTCATTCATTTTGCAATAACAAAGAAATAAAGGGTGCCATCTCTAAGTATATTTGTATCATCAGGTGGATTTTTGACAGGTGCAACATTGTAAATTAACATCAGTAAATAATCATTCAACTGGATATCCAATTATATTATTGGAAGTTTTCCAACATTCTACTGTTAAAAAGACATTTGAATATAGAAGCATATGATGGCAGTGAAGTAAATTACCCCAAAATTATTACATAGAGCTATCGCTAACGTCTTCAATGTCCCAATGATACTGTTGAGGAACCAAAATACCTTTCTTTCATAATATTTTGGACAGATATGACAACATCGCGAACAATTCTGGCACCAGACTATAATAGGAAAACAGAAACAGTAGGAGATTTATTCAATTATAACCACCAAAATAATAGTATGGCATGAGCGGTAGTAAAGCACAAATAGCTTTCCTGCTTTTCAGCGAGTAACATCAACAAATGAGCTTAGTACCTTTCGTAAACATAAAAATTGAAAACTTAGTGCTAGAACATAATTTAGGCAATTATAGCAGGACATAAAAAGGGTAATATATACTTTAGGTATGTACTCCCTCCGTTTCAAAATATAAGATGTTTTAGCTTCACAAAGCTAAAACATCTTATATTTTGAAACCAAGGGAGTAGATCTGAAACAAAGTATATCATGCTATGCCATGCTAATAGTCTATTATGACAACGCTCATGCTACAAAATAAAATTACCACAACAAAGAAATTTTGCATCAAAAGTTTTCAATCCCCCTAAAGTTATGTGTTGTCACATGCCAGAAACACTAACAATCTAAAGAGAAAAAAATAACCAAAAGGATCTCACAACTTAGTAGGATGAAAATCATGTCACTAAATAAGTATAATGCATACTGCTATATATCCTCTATTTTGACGGAGAATCCCCAAAAAAGTTTGCAGGCTTGATGTAGAAGCATATTATCACAATCAATCTCATCCAATCATGCTGCGCGACCTGCACACATCGAAGGATCATGTCTTCTTGGGTTTTCTCCGGGGGGATTGGTAATAAATAAATAAAATGAAAGTATTATCTACATTGGAACAGTACATGTAAGGGGAAATAGACGTACCTAAGAGCCAGGGAGTTGTCAACACCATACTCGACATATCGACGGGGTGCACGGGGCTAAAACATCATGGTCCTCCATGGCGACGAAAGTGTGGTCGACCCAGCGGAAAAGGAGTCATTGTATGTGGCACCGTGAATTTGATTTTGAACCATCGCATGAATGAAGGGGCACCGAAACGGCCACAACTCCCAGTTCCATGGCGACCGAAAGCAACCCCCATCAGCGGGCAGGCATGGCAAGAGAGCTGCAGCTGCCGCCCGTGCACTGATACCGCAATACCTGTCCGAGAACCATGTTGGGGTACATGGATGCCTTGGGGGAGGAGGCATCATGGATTGCTTTGAGGAGATACCTGCCAATATACGAACAGCATCTGCATAGAAATAGAAAAGCATACGTTCAGCTAAAAGAATCCACAAAGTCTGCACAGGAGGCATAAAGATTGCAAAAGTTAGTCACATTTCTGTATCCACCCGAAAGTTAAGTCATGGCATTAACATTACCAAGGATACTTTGGTGAGTTAATCATGCAAGTACAGGGAGGATGAATGGCAGAGCTAGAAACGGAGCAATACAAGTGCTTACTTGTTGCATTTAAAAAATTGTAGCTTGCAACTAAAATAGACCATAGTAAAAAATGTATTATGGCAGCCCAAACATAAATACTTTAACAAAAATGGAAATAGATAAATTAATCACAAGCCAGATGGTGTAGAAAATAGAGAAGAAATTTTCATAAATGGACAATGACAAATAGCAGGAGTAGCGACATGAGCAATGTAGAGAGGGCAGAAAATGGAAGCATGGACATGTGCGCTATGTGGGAAGTGCTTTTGACATGAGTACAGGGCACCGCCGTAGTTGCAAAATTTAGTTAATATATTGTACTCCTTCTGTCCCAAATTAAGTGACTCAACTTTGTCTAGATATGGTTATATCTATACACTAAAATACTACGTCATTTAGACAAAACTGAGTTAGTTAATTTGCAACAGAGGAAGTATTAGAAATTGTTATTTTAGAGGAACGGTATTTGATATTTTTGGAGGAGAGCGAAGAAGCACCAGAACTGCATTGCCGATCGACTAAGCGGACGCACTTTCCAATGCATATGGGACTCTCGCACATAATGTGCATCTCCAAGTGTTCCAGGGCCTAGTGGTGCTAACGGCATGAAGTACCATTAGCTAATAACCCCTATGTAACTTTGTTGGACCGGTGCTACCCGTCACAGCTCCACCCCTGGAGGGCATGATTGATCACAGAAATTGTTGTCCATTGCGTAAGCCAATCCACAAACAAATGGTCGACGACATAGAAGAGATCTCTTCCTAGTTTAGTCTGCAAAATCATAAGCAGTAAATGTGTCCTTTAACAATCTTTACTTTAAATATCTCCAGTTGTCCTTTAGATATGGTTTCTTGCAGGGATAAACCTTAATGTTAAGAAATTCGTAGGAAGGCATTTAAAAGTGCGACATGCCTGACACTCAAAGAAAAAAATAAGTGACTGACACTTACACAAGCACACAGGAAAAATTCAAATATATAACTATGATCCTGAGGTGGAAGCTGACTAAGATCTTTTACATTTTCAGTTGGTGTTCATAAAATTTACCCAATCGAAAAGAACAGCCAAGTTTCAGGATTTATGTTGCAGTAGAAAATAGATGAACTGTCGATCTCCTACATTTTCAGCTGGTCTTCATTACATTATCCCAATTGAAAAGAGCAGTTAAGTTTCCGGATTATGTTGTAGTACACAATAGGTGAATTGTAATGGTCTATGCATATCTATGATTGGCAAAATTCGGTGGTAGTATCCACTGAGCTCACAGCCTAGAGATAAGCGGACATCAATTAGGAGACACTGATGATAGTACATTTTAACCATAAACACTGTACGCTAATTAACTTGACACAGTATCATTTCACCTCTGACCTATTGAGAAACTCAAATTGAAGTTCAGAGCACATCAGTACCATTTGCACACTACATACATTAATCTACAGAGGAATAACAACCATATCCTCCTGTTCATCAGAACAGGATATCTACACCCCAATCTAAGAACCCTAGAATTATATTAGATCATCATTAGTATCTCCCCAACATCACAGCCACACAGACAGTACCCAAACCACCCTAGAACAATTCCTCGGCTCAAAGACCGGCCACATAGAGGCCATACCTGAGTCGTAGGTGTGCAGTAGCCGAGCCATGGTCGAGGTCGAGGAAGGGCAGCCGTAGGCCACAACCTACCACCGCATCTGGGGCGGGAGGCCACGGCTATCCCATGGTAGTAGCATCAGCACCACCGCAAGGTGGAGTAGCTGGGGCTTGAGGTCATCACGAGGTGGGGTAGTCGATGTAGAATGCGAGGTAGGTGCTGCAGAACGCAGCCAGAGGCGTAGGAGCGCAGGGTCGCGCCGATAAGCTCGAGCCACGAAGCTAGGGTTACGCGGGGCAGCACATGCGGTCCCGTGCGAAGCCAAGGGCTTGGCGGCGATAGAGAGGTGGCGGGGAAGACCAGCGCAACGCCTTGCCGACGGGCAGCGGCGCCGACAACTGCCGGTGGTGGCCGGAATTGGAACAGCAAGAGTCGGGGTAGGGTTAGACGTCGGAGCGCCTTCCTCTCCCCCGACAGCTGCCCCAGTGCCACCCATCCCCGAGACTGAATCCACGCCTCGAGCGGGGCCTTGAGACCGTCGGCCCATCCGCCTAAGCAGTGCTTCCATGGTGGGGGAGTAGGCCTCGACGGCGGCGGCGCTCCCTAGCAAGAATTCGTCGACGCTGATGACGAGCCTGCGGTTCAATGGGAGTAGTTGGGGCGGCCGACGGGAACCCTAGCCTAGATTGCAGGGCGCGGGAGGCTCTCAGGAGTCGGGAGGAAGAGGAAAAAGCAGATGAATGGGAACTTCCCTTCGAGAGGGTGGGCGGTGGACCATGAGCCGGTCCGGTGGTGGCTCCCTGGTTAGGAAAAAACTCCCGTTTTTTTTCGTAACGCTCAAAGTAGCTGAGCCGGGGCTCAGCGCTCAGGCTTTTGCTCACGATTAATATCTAGAGTAATGTGTGTGCCTAAAAAACATAAAGAGCATATATGGGAGTGTGAAGATGAAGAGCTAAGGGAACCTTTTCTGTTGGGACGGGCTTAATTCTTCGAGAAACGGTGCAAAACAACAAGATGATAGAGTAAAATGCACCGGTGGTCACTATACTTGTCGCGCGAGCACATGACGTTCATTGTACTCCTAGAATACGTCGCACGGGTCACTGAAGTCGTCGGGAACGTTTTCTACGGTCACTCACCGAGTACGCACGTATGTATGTGGTTACGTGGCTGTCGCTGGTCACTCAACTTGTAGTTGTGATGTACCAATGGTCATTGTGATTATCGAATCGATGCGGAGAAGAAAATAGGTGGGGGCTCTTCTGGAAAAGGCATCCTCTGTTTTGCGCTGCTCCGCGTGTCTGAACTCTGAAACCCTCCCCTTCCCGAAACCCTTCCCCTGTTTTGCGCCGCTCGTGTTGCCGCCCACCACTGCCACCGTGATGCGCCTCCGCCGCCCAGCCATGCCTCGCTTCGCCTTGTCACCCGGTCAATGGAAAGCGCCAGCTCCACGCGCATCTGCAAGGTCAATGGCAAGCGGCAGCTCCACAAGCACCTTTGTCGGTGTCGGGCCCCGTTCATCCCCACCATCGCATGCCCCGATTGTGGCCAGATGGTGGTGTGCGCCGTCTCTGGCACTTCTGCACACGATGGATGGACCTACTACAAGTGTAGGAGCCATGGTGTAAGTGATCTATCTCTGAATCCCTTCCTTGTCGAACATATGTGAGCAATGTGCTATTACTTGCTATGGATTTAGGTGAAAATTAGATACATTGCCAGTGATCATAATTGCTATGGACATTTTATAGAAGGGCTACAACTTCTGGCACTGGGAGATGGAGTATGTCTTGTACCTTATGGAGCATGATGTGTTGGAGAATGATTCGGCAGTTGGAGCAATTGGCTAGGCAGAAAAGAGAAGGGAGGCATTAGAGCTTAGAAGGAGGCGAAGGAAGCAACTGGAGATGCTCCAGAGAAGAAGAAAGCTAAGGAGCACAAGTTGATGGAGCTAAAGATGATGACCAACATCCAAGAACTTGTTGATGGCCAGAAGAAGATGTTTAATCTTGTGGTTTTCACCTTTGCTCTAGTTGTCGTGCTATGTGTTGTGCTGATCATGAAGACCACCACCAACAGCTCCAAGTGGCCTCCTACCTAGTGTTGGGTCCGTAGCATAGAAAACAAAAAATTTCCTACGATGTGAACTACACGCCAAGATCTATCTACTAGATACAAAGCAACGGGTGGACATACATCCATCGAGAACTTACCCTCGAAGACAACGAGTTTTGTTAACAGTAGGAACTCGTGGTTGATGTAGTCGTACACTTGCCGATCTCAAGATCGTGATGAAGTCCAGCAGGTCCGGCTCCAACACGTCCATCGGATCCAGCTCCAGCACCACCAAGTCCAGCACTGCAAAGCAGCGGTGCATCCGTGATCGCACACACGTCCGGTACCCTGACAACCTCCATCCCTCCCTCCAGCAAAGCAGCGGAAGCAGCAACTCCTTTCTAGATAAAGCCACCGGAAACATGTATCTTGCTAATCCGAGACCATGGGGAAATAATACTAGAGGGGAAGAGAGATCCTTCACAAGGAGGTGTGTGTGAGAAGTGAGGAGAGGGTGGCCTTTTATAGGAGGAGGGGGGTGCCCCTCCTTCATGGACGGCGCATGGAGGAGGTGTCTCTTCACCTCCTCCATTCATGTGGTGGTAACCCCTCCACATTAAAATGCCTCTTCACATTCCCTTTTAAAGTCTCCACTTTAAATGCATTAAATTTCTCTAAATTTAATGCTCTCTCATTTAATAAAACTCTGTTATTATTTTTATTCAGAATTTTGTTAATTACTTTAATTAACAAACATTCACATAGAACCCCTTGCAACATTTCAATATTACATGCAGAACCAATTTCAGCAATTTCACCCGAAACAGTTTCAGTGTCTATTGAAATAATTCCAGCGCTTTCTTAAATCTTTATCTGAAACATATTTGCTCCAGATGGTGTCGGTATCCCTTAACTTTGTCACCCTACGGTTCGCGAATAATGCAGACATGATAGAGACCCCTCTCTGATCAATAATCAGCAGCGGGACCTGGAGATCCATACTGACTCCTACACATTTAACGATGACTTCTGTGATCGTGAGAACCTTTAACGCTTGTAACTAAATCCCTCTGTCTCGCGATATATTACATGTCTGAGATTCGATCATCGTTATCTCCATACCTAGTTTGATCTCGTTACCGACATGCACTCTTTTCTCGTTCCCGTGATATAACATTCTAGTGATCACATCACTTGCTTGCAAGCTATCTTAATGTGATATCACTGAGAGGGCCCATAGTATATCTATTCATCATCGGGATTGACAAATTCCACTCTTGATCCATGAGCCTCAACATAACACCTTCGTAGCACTGAACCCATCTTTATAGTCACCCTGTTATGGTGTGATGTTTGATGTTATCAAGATACTCTTCCGGTGTTAGCAATTAACATGATCTTATGGTCTCGTATAGTGTTATAGCAATATAAACATAATGACTTTGATCGTAATGCTATACTTCAGATGAATGTTCATCACATCATTCCACCAATGTTGTGACCTTGTTATTAACAACATCCAATGTCCATGATCAGGAAATCTTGATCATCTTGTTAATCAACAAGCTAGTCTATAAGAGAGGCATAACTAGGAACCCTTTTTGTTTATTAAACACACATGTATTGACGTTTCCGATCAATACAATTATAGCATGTAAAATAAACATTATCATAAACATGGAATAAGATAATAACCACTTTATTATTGCCTCTCGGGCATATTTCCTTCAGGCTCCCACTTGCACTAGAGTCAATAATCTAGTTTGAAAAACTTTGCGTATTGAACACCTATGGCTTTCTGGTGTTTCATACACGCTATTGCTAGTGGTTAACATAATCTCCGGATCTGACAGTTTCAGGTCCGTCTGTATTTCCATGTCTTTGCGTCTCTACGCATCACTCATTCTCAAATGAGATGGCATTGTATAAATTTGGTCCTTTGGTGAGACCTTTAGTTTGTTCTGGTTAAAGTATGTTGATATTATTGTCACACAATATATCTTCATAGTATTAGCCCACTTTGAACCACACCTAGTTTGATAACAAACTACTTAACACAAATGCCCTCCTATGCTGCTACTATAGCAGTCATATACTTAGCCTTTTGTTGTAGTATCCGTCACAATGTCTCAACTTTGGAACTCATCCAAATCCATCATGGAACATCCTTTCCATTACATTGTGCCACCCATAGTCTAAATTGAGATAAATTTAATTTGTATCTTGTGACAAAACTAGTATCAATGTAACACTTTACAATGAACTACCTTTAACTATTTGTCACTTATACATGATATATTCTTAGTTCTTCCAAAGCTCATAAGAATATCTTTACTATTGTCCAATGATCATCTTATGAATCATTCTGGTATATGCTCATAACATTTAGAGCATAGGACATTCTGGATATACACATATCATGGTATAATTGATCAAAATCTTCATGTGATTTTACTCACCAAGTGTTGAAACACTTGAATTTTGATACAATCCTTTTCATGCAGCAAGAACCTTTCTTGTTGTTTCCATATTGAACCCTTTCAATATCTCATCTATGTATGTCTGGCACAACCATATTAGCGCCTCAATCTATCCATATAGATATTGATGCCAAATATTCCGGTTTTGCCCAAGTCTTTCATCGAAATCTTATTTTAATGAAATTCTTAACATGTATCAATACAAGATACATCATTTCCAATCAACAATATGTCCTCTACATAATGTATTAGAAATATGTCTCTGTGCTCCCACTTAATTTCTTGCAAATGCAAGCATCTTTATCATCTCCGATGAATTTAAACTCTTTTAACAGTTTCATCATGGTGAAGATTCCAACTCTGCTATGCTTACTTCAACTATTGAAGTTTGCATGCCCTTTTAGCACCCTTTGAATTAACAAAACCCTTTGGACCATGTCATGTACACGTCCTAGGTAACCGTTCTATTAGAAGAACATTGTTTTGTTTATTCAAATACCATATACCAAATTATATGTAGTGGTTGCTATATTAATTCGTCAAGACTAAATATCGCTATGAAAGATCCAATCTTGTCATAGTCAACTCACTGAACATTGTCGTAAACTTCATTCCGACATGTCGACTATTTCATAGATGTTAAACGTCCATGTCTATTTCTTTATAGATCCAAACACAACCGATAGGCTTCACGCCTTTCCGGAGGGTCTTCCAAGTTCAGAAACTTGATTTCTCATGTATGGATACTATCACGGATTCTATGACTTCTAGTCATTTTATGGAGTCAGGGCCCATCATCGCTTCTTTGCATGTAGTCGGTTCATCATTGTCAAAACAATAACGACTTGCTTATCAAATCTTACTATTTGATTCTTACCAACCCACACAGTTCTATAGGAACTCTAATCTCCGAGATCACACCTTTTGTAATCACGGGAGCCATGAGCATTGTGGCCGCCACCGGGACACTTTCCGGCGCTGCGCTACTTAGCACATATAGCTAAGGTTCAACAACCTTATCAAAGTTCTATTGTCCTCCCATTTAACTTTTAGCGAAAAATTCCTTCTCAAGAAACTTGACGTTCCAAGTAACAAACTCTTTTGTCCTTGGTGTTATGGAGAAATTCCCAACAAATTCTTTGGGATAACCTACAAAGACGTGCTTATCCGACTTTGGTTGTAAACATTTTACTTATGCATAGCATACCAAAATTTAAGAAAAGACAATTCGGATTTTATCCCAAACCATAACTTATATGGTGTCATTTCAGCGGATCACGATGGTGCTCTTTTCAGTGTAAAAGCGGTAGTCTCTAAAGCTTCAATCTTTAAAACATAATGGAAGTTTTATAAATGACACCTTTGATCTTACCATGTCAAATATGGTTTGATTTCATCTCTCGAATATGCCATACTCCTATGGTTTATTGGGAAAACACAAATCATGGAACAATTCCTCAAGTCTTAGGTGTTTTTGCTAAACATGTAAGTCAAATATCTTCCTTTATGATCGAATCATAAACTCTTTATTTTCTTGTTACAATGATTTTCCACTTTATCTTGAAAGTCTTTGAACAATTTTCAAATGTTTCATACTTCTTCCTTATTAAGTAAATATACAGATATATTCACTCAAATTTTCGGAGAAAGCATATGAAGCAAAAAGATCCATCGCATATGGCTACACATAATGGACTATGCACATCAGCATGCACAATTTCCAATAAGCTAGTCATACGTTCCTCTTTGGCCTATGAACGGAGTTTCAATTGTCTCAAGGAAAGTCTCACATGCGTCAATTTATCAAAATCAAAGACTCTAAAATTCCATCAACATGGAGTTTCTTCATGTTTTCTTTCAAATATAATTTAAACAACGATGTCACTTCATAAGTGATCTTTCAATCATTTGTCTTGCGACATTTTAGCAATAGTGTTTATGGATGTGATTTCTCCCACTAGACTTGTAAAAGTTCATCCATCCTTTATAGAATACGGTAATTATTTGAACAACCACTATTCTTGTAATACCGGAACAAAATAACAATTATTAAACAAATCTTGAAGGCTAGGGTTGACGACAACGAAAAACACAATAACACTTTATTTGTTTTCGATGAACATCATCACTCATTCTCTTGCTAGTTACTTAGGCCATTGTAGTTCATGAATTGCGTTGTCCTGTATGACATTTCATACCAACCAATTCGGTATCCAATACCGGTATCCAATACCTAAGAGCTACATTGTTTAACAAGTAAGAAATACAACCATAACATGTATATCTTCTATATACCCAAGTTGGACATCTCCAACCTTTTATTTTCTACCAAATATTTTATAGATTCTCTTTCAGCAATTCCTTTTCTTTTAAAAGAATCTATCAACATCAATAGTGGTGTCATCAACATGACACATGGTACAAAGCTTGTATATAGTCAAATACTAATACCTTTGGACTTGCACTTTGAAGTGGATCACCATCATCAAATGTTTGGCATTCTTTCAAAAATCCATTCTTTAGTAATCTATTAGTGTAGTAAACATTTTACTTACATCTTCTATTCATCCTTATCATGACAACTTTCATGATCAAGCTACTATAGCATATAAGGAAGAATCGCGAGTATAATATCAGTTCCCAAAACCTTTTTGGTAGATTAGGATGCTTAGCGTCTCCAACCTTCACAAATTCTCATACAATATGAGAACATGTATTTTGCTAAATTATAATCTATCATAATGCAACCAAAAAAATTGTTTTAGATATCACAATATCTTTCACACATGATGGTTTCTGAAACAATTTTCAGCTCCAATATAATCTTGATATTAATACAACTTTTGAATATCAATAATCATGGAGGCAAACATGATACCTTAGATACTAACATTGGAATTCTTACTCTTGATTTAATACTACTTATTAAACTTCATGGAGTAAATAGAGTTTGCTGAAAGTTTGCAATAGGACTTATAAACTTTAAATTGACATTTAAAACAATACGATACCAGTTCGTAAAGTAAATATCCAGAATTCTATAGTTCTATTATCTCAAATAAAAACTAAGCATAAGGTAGAAAACGAATGCCAATGACTACAACAAACTATGCAAATTCACTTTGATTTAATTTATGACAAATTTGGTTCGACTAATCCAAATTAGAAATGAACTCCCACTCAAAAAACGACATCCCTCGTGTCTTTTTGGTGATTACATGAACCAAATCCACTACACCAAGTCCGATCATCACGTGAGTTGATGTATCTTCAAAGGCGAGCATCTATATGGGAATCATATCAACTATATGACTCATGCTTAACCTTTCGGTCCGTGTTCCGAGGCCATGTCTGTACATGCTAGGCTCGCCAAGTAAGAACCTTAGTACTCGCATGTGTAAAACTGTCTTACACCCGTTTGTATGAAAGCGTAGAGTCGAGTACACCCGATCATCACGTGATGTCTCGAAATACGATCCACAAAACAGTGCATACTTAAGGAAGAACACATTTTAATCTTGATATCTAAATGAGGGATCATCTTACAATGCTACAGAAAGCGCCAAACTAGCAGTATAAGATGCTAACATCTAATGTGTAAAGTGAGATGATATGGTCCATGCATTTGATCTCTATCATTTGCATCGTGGTATGATCTCTGTCTTTCCTTTGTGTGTAAGGCTAAGGTCTATGGAACTTACACGTTAAGTGTGTTGTAAGAGTATATATCATACATCTACTTACAATAATACCATATCAATACACTAGCCCAGCAACGATCTAAACTAGACGCCTCTAATTTATCAATTGCAAGTTTTACGTGGCTTAGGGCTTTCGGAGATAGAACCGTTCTTACCTACGAACATGAACCACAACGAGGATAACCAAGTTATTAGCAACTTGCTGTAAATCAGATATTGACTATAGTAGGAGAGACAGACACCCGCTAGCCACTTATGCAAAACAAGTTGCATGTCAGTCATGGAACCGGTCTCATGTACGATGACATGTAAGGTTGGTCCGGGCCTCTTCATCCCACTATGCCACCAATATCCAAAATACATAGAAGATGCAATAACATGATCATCATCGCCCATATATAAACATATCTGTACTACCCGTGCAAAGCACCTACGCATAGATCAGGCTCTGATACCACTGTTGGGTTCGTAGCATAGAAAACAAAAAATTTCCTATGATGTGAACTACACGCCAAGATCTATCTACTAGGTACAAAGCAACGGGTGGACATACATCCATCGAGAACTTACCCTCGAAGACAACAAGTTTTTTTAACGAGTAGGAACTCGTGGTTGATGTAGTTGTACACTTGCTGATCTCAAGATCGTGATGAAGTCCAGCAGGTCCGGCTCTAGCACGTCCATCAGATCCAGCTCCAGCACCACCAAGTCCAGCACCGCAAAGTAGCAGTGCATCCGTGATCGCACACACGTCCGGTACCCTGACAACCTCTGTCCCTCGCTCTAGCAAAGCCGCGGAAGCAGCAACTCCTTTCTAGATAAAGCCACCGGGAACATGTATCTCGCTAATCCGAGACCATGGAGAAATAATACTAGAAGGGGAGAGAGATCCTTCACAGGGAGGTGTGTGTGAGAAGTGAGGAGAGGGTGGCCTTTTATAGGAGGAGGGGGGTGCCCCTCCTTCATGGCCGGCGCATGGAGGAGGTGTCTCTTCACCTCCTCCATTCATGTGGTGGTAACCCCTCCACATTAAAATGCCTCTTCACATTCCCTTTTAAAGTCTCCACTTTAAATGCATTAAATTTCTCCAAATTTAATGCTCTCTCATTTAATAAAACTCTTTTATTATTTTTATTCAGAATTTTGTTAATTACTTTAATTAACAAATATTCACATAGAACCCATTTCAATATTACATGCAGAACCAATTTCAGCAATTTCACCCGAAACAGTTTTGGTGTCTATTGAAATAATTCCAGCGCTTTCTTAAATCTTTATCTGAAACATATTTGCTCCAAATGGTGTCGGTATCCCTTAAGTGTGTCACCCTACGGTTTGCAAATAATGCAGACATGATCGAGACCCCTCTCCGATCAATAATCAGCAGCGGGACCTAGAGATCTGTACTAACTCCTACACATTCAATGATGACTTCTGTGATCGTGAGAACCTTTAACGCTTGTAACTAAATCCCTTTGTCTCGCGATATATTACATGTCCGAGATTCGATCATCGGTATCTCCATACCTAGTTTGATCTCGTTACCGACATGCACTCTTTTCTCGTTCTCGTGATATAACATTCTAGTGATCACATCACTTGCTTGTAAGCTATCTTAATGTGATATCACCGAGAGGGCCCAGAGTATATCTATCCGTCATCAGGATTGAAAAATTCCACTCTTGATCCATGAGCCTCAACATAACACCTTCGTAGCACTGAACCCATCTTTATAGTCACCCTGTTACAGTGTGACGTTAGATGTTATCAAGATACTCTTCCGGTGTTAGCAATTAATATGATCTCATGGTCTAAGGATAAAGATTACTTCGTATAGTGTTATAGCAATAGAAACATAATGACTTTGATCGTAATGCTATACTTCAGATGAATGTTCATCACATCATTCCACCAATGTTGTGACCTCATTATTAACAACATCCAATGTCCATGATCAGGAAATCTTGATCATCTTGTTAATCAACGAGCTAGTCTATAAGAGAGGCATAACTAGGAACCCTTTTTGTTTATTAAACACACATGTATTGACGTTTCCGATCAATACAATTATAGCATGTAAAATAAACATTTATCATAAACATGGAATAAGATAATAACCACTTTATTATTGCCTCTCGGGCATATTCCCTTCACCTAGTTGTAATGGTCATTTCAATATGATCAAGTTATCTATGTAATTAAGCACTTCTATATGTGTTGAACCTAGTAGTATGAATGTCATGATTCAAGTGCTAGTTGTGTTATCTAGTTGTAATGAACCAAGTTCTATGGTGCTAGTAATATGAATGTTATCTACTAAATTTATTATATTCGCTTTCTGGTGTGTGTGTGTGTGCTTTATTGGTCATCTATTTTCTAGTGTGTGTGCTATGCTACTGCATTAAAACATGTAGAGTAAATAAAAGTGCTAGAAGCATTAATACAAATGTGATGGTCATCTATACTTGTGATTAGAGATCATAGTTAATATCCAAACATAGAGTAAATAAAAGTGTTGGAAGCATTATTACAAATATGCTGGTCATCTATATTTGTGATTAGAGATCACAGTTAATCTCCAAACATAGAGTACATGAAAGTGTTGGAAGCATTATTACAAATGTGATGGTCATCTATATTTGTGCTTAGATCTCATAGTGAATCTCCAAATGTAGAGTAAATAAAAGTGATGGAAGCATTATTACAAATGTGCTGCACTTATTAATAGACCATAATGACTACTTCATCTAGGATTCCTAAACTCATCAAACATATTGACTTTCTTTGCTTTTTGGGTGAAAAAAGTACTAGCATCACCATCCTCTTGTACTTCACTTTCCTTTGCAGCTCTCAATGTAGCCATAAGCTCAGCTCTATCGCTGGCTTCTTGTTGCATTTGAGCTCTCTTTGCAGCTGCTTGCTTAGCCTTCTCTAAATCTCTCTTGTCTTTCTCTGCTTGCTTTTTCTCTGATGCTTCTTTCTTCTTCTCTGCAACTTCTTTCCCCACCTCAATAATGATCCCATTGCTCTCAGCTTTGGCCTTTTTTGATTTCTGCCTCCATTCTTCTCTACTCCTTCTTCTCTGCAATTTGTTTGGCTTTTGCTACTGCCTCATCTGCCTTCTTCTTCTCTTATTCAACTCTCTTTGTAGCTGCCTCCATTCTTCTCTCCTCCTTCTTCTCTGCAATTTCTTTGGCTTTTGTTGCTGCCTCCTCTGCTTTCTTGATGCTAGATGCATATTTAGATTCAAGAAGAGCTATTTTCTTGTCCTCCATTAACTTGTTCTTCTCCTATTGCATGGCTTGCAGCCTCTGTGCAAGCTCCCCTTGCCTAATTGTATTACTTGTAGGAGTTGATGAAGATTGGCCTTGGTTGATCATGCCATTCCTTACACCTGAGATGAAAGTAGACTCAGGAGTTTGCCTTGCATCCATGTTTCTCACAAATGGTACCTGCAAGTATTAATGATAGGTTAGTAACATTATACAAGCAAGTGAGGTGTTATTTGTACTTCTGAATGTAATTTACCTGCTGAGCCATATTATCAACAAAAGTGTGTTGGTAAGTTGGCACATTTCTTAAAACTGGTTCATTTTCTAGAGGTATAACTGGTTGTGAGGCTGCAGGTTGTGTAGGAGGCACATTAAGTTGCTCGGGATCAGGTGGTGTCAAGCCATGCTTAGCCCAGTAACAGCCACCTCTATTATGATCAGGCTGCCCATAGTAGCTACAATGCATGATTACACCTTTCCTTGAAACTTTTTTTCCTCCACCTCTCCAATCAACTTCACCTGGTGCTTTCCTCCTTGTATTTGTTGGTCTTCCCACATGTTTTTGATACAATGGTGGGAGTATAGTAGGACCATTCATTTTCTGCCACTCACTCTGATCTTTACATGGGTACACAATATTTTCATAAGCTCTATTGTGCATCTCCACTAAATAGCAAGGATAAACAAGTGTTAGAGGATCAATTCTTTCCTTCCTAATAGCAGATAAAACATGTGGACATGGGATTCCACTTTTCTGCCACCTGTTGCAAGTGCAAGTCTTTGCCTTGATATCAACAATGTAATCTGTAGGTGTAGAGCTGTTCATTTCTGCCACTACAAATATCCCATCCCCTGCTCCATCAATGTATGAATTGTTTGCTAATTCCACATTCTTTTCCATTTTTTCTTTATTTTAGGGCAGACAAGACCTGTCCATTTTATCTCTTCATTTTGCTTGTTGTAGTTTCTTGTCATGACTTGTGCCTTTATTCTCTCACACATGGACAACATAGGTAGCTCTCTTGCTTCTAGAATATACCTACCACATAACACAATGTAGTAAACCAAATTTTAAGCAACATTTTCTATGTGAGAATGATATAAGCACTAGTAGTATAGCAAATTGTAATGACAATGTTTTCTTACTTGTTAAAAACTTCACAATTGTTGTTGAGCAAAATATCACACTTAGGCAGGTTGCTCTGAAAAGCCCTAACCCATGTTCTTGGATCAAGCTCCTCTAACCAAGCCCATGCATCATGATTGAGGACCTTCATATACTCCATATTGGCCTCAAACCTAGCAGTTGTATGGCTTCTTGCTATCCTCCACAGCTGGTTCTTCAGGGCATCACCTATGAATTTTTGTTGAAAATTTTGCCACATATGTCTGACACAAAATCTGTGTTCAGAATCAGGGAACACTGCTTTCACTACATTGATAAGCCCCTAAAATATGTAGTGGAATGTTAAAACCCTCTACATGAGAATGTACAACTCAATATATAAAAGAACAAAAATAAATTCTAAGTGATTACCTTTTTCTTATTAGACATAATAGTCCATGGCTCTGTATTTACAATTCCAAGATCATTCTTGAGTGTCTCTAGAAACCAAGTCCAGTTTGCTGTGTCTTCCACCTCCACTGTGGCAACTGCAATTGGGAATATACAGTCATTAGGATCCATTACAACAACAGTTAGCAATTGACCTCTATATCTTGTCTTGATGAAAGTTCCATCCACAAAGATAACAGGCCTGCAGCCTTGCAGAAACCCTCTCTTGCTAGCCTCCAAGCACATGTAAGCCCTCTTAAACCTTGAATTTTCATCAAGGGCAACAAATAAAGAACTTCTAGGGTTGCTCCTCCTTATTTCATTTGCATAATCCCATAATAAATTGTATTGAGTTTCTTCATCACCATATATCACCTTCATGGCCAACCTCCTTGCCCTCTTCAATGTGGTTCTTCCAGGTGTCATGTTCCACTCCTTTTGAATAATCCTAGAGAAATTCTTCATATTCATATCTTGATCAGCTTTGAAAACTCTCCAAGTATCTCTCATCTAGGAAATTGGAAGTGAATGCATGCACCTTAAATGTTTTGGTACAACCAAAGTTGTGATTTGGGCAATAGATCTTGATCATGAAGCATTTGGTAATGATGGAATATGATGCCCACAAATTCCATGAACAACCTGTAGAGCACTTAGCATTGACTCTCTTCCTGTCATTAACTGGTAACTTAATGTCTTGTCTATTAATGCAGCTATATGATTTTATTGCTTTCCTCAACATTTCTACAGATTCAAAACACTGACCAACATGGAAAAATAGGATTGACCAAGCCTTCCTCTGTAAAAAATTTGAACCTTGGAGACAGTACAATTGCATTTTCATCATATGGCACCCATAGGTTTTCTTCTCCTCAGTAGTCTTCTTTGCAATTCATCTCTTTTGCTTCTAACATCGTAGCCTTTGCCTTTTCCATACCTTGCCCCTTTGGAATCTTCACTTCTTCGTCATCAGAATTGTCAACATTATCTGCAAACAAGTCATCATCGCCTTCATCTATCTCATAGTCTGAATCAACTATTTCCTTTGGATTAAAATCAGAATCTTAAGGGTCACTCCCATTGTCAGCATCCAAACCAATTAGAGTAGCACCACTTCTTGTGTTCCTTCTCCCACACTCTGAAGCTTCTGAATTCAGTAGGGTATGACCATCTCGAACTTGTAATGGGACAGGGGCTTCTCGTTGAACAAACTCTGAATCCTCTCCTGATAGCATATTAACTGCTTCACAATCTCTGGAAACTATACTGTCATCATGGTCCAAATAAAGTTTGAGAAAATTGTGTCATTTTCCTAGATACTCCAACATGGCTTGAGTCTGTGCATCACTTGTAATTTGTATCAGTACATTATGACTAATATCCACATGAGGCAAACAGAAATACACTTTGATTCTACCACACATTTCATAGCCCATCTCTTCCACAAGATTCTCAATCATCAGTGGTGACCATGTCACACTGTCAACCTGATCAAACCATACGTACTGACATAGCTCTTTCTACTACTAGTGCACACAAAATAGCCTCCATGGTTAATCTGAACTGAGAAATAGCTGCTACGGTGTCTTGTGATAAGAATTCATGGATAAAGTCAATACCTTTCAGTCATAAACAGGGTGAGATTCAGACATGACACTTTTTCCATTTAGTTAACCCACCCCTAAACCCCACCACAATCTGAAATTGTCGATCGAGGACATGCTTGTACAGAATCCTACCCTAAATCGAACCACAACACACCTAGTACTGAATCAAAACCCTAACCGCATGAGAACAACAACTTTACCACCAAAATCATCTAGGTTTGGTGCCATACCATATACAGGAGATGGAGCTCCTTCCTCACAACGCCGAGCCGCCATCGATGCCTCTCTGACGCCTCCGCAATGGCTTCTCTCGATGGACAATGGCAACCGCCGCAATTGCCTCTGTCAATCTCTATCTCTCTCCCTTTCCTTTCCTCCCTCTCTCCCTATGCAGCGCCGATAATGGTGGAGCTGATGAGTAGACCGTGTGCCTCTGTTTTTCCTAAGTGGAGGAGGGGTGTCACTTGCATGCACTAACTAAACCCGGGGTGGTGGGTATTTTGCAACAGACACCGACGCGGACGAGGCAAGACACATCCAAACTGGCAAGTAGGGTCTGTCTGGGTGCCAATCAAGCGAGGACGACCGTGCGTACTCGGTGAGTGACCGTAGAAAACATTCCCTACGAGTTCAATGACCTACGCGACGTATTCTAGGAGTACAATGACCGTATCGTGCTCGCGCGACAAGTACAGTGACCATTGGTGCATTTTACTCTTCTCGATACGGCCCAAGCATGGTAAGCCCTACACGTTCTCATCCTCGGTCCGAAAAATGATCACATTCAAACTTAGAAGTCTTTTCTCATTTGTCGTTCTCCTCGAAACAGGCATGCGCCTAGCTATATAAGTATAGCAACCATTTGAGACCGATGTTGGGCCAGACAACACATCGCCCAAAAGAAACAACAAAGAAAACAAAAAAGAAAGAAAAAGAGAAGAAAAGAAATCAAATCCGATAACAGTGGCTTGACGAAAACGAGGATGGTCCTCAACCGTTGCACCCTCCATCTAAGTTCCACCACTTGCCTAGCACTTCGAAGCGCCACGCACCAAGCAACACCTCCAAGAAGGAAAGCGACGATGACGACGCTGCTGCCCGGACAGGTCCTAAGATTTCCCCCGGTACGCTCCGGGTGGTGGGAAAGAGGTACACCCGACGCCCTTCAGGAAGGACGGTGGCACCCGTAGGCGTCACCGCGTCGGTGTCAAGACGACAAGGATTTCTCCCGACCTCTCAAAAAAACCACCCTCCCGGACGCTTCGCAGTGCTCCACCATGCTCGCCGCCAGCCAACGCACGCCACCATGGTCTTGCAGCCATCATCGTCGTCGCACTTTGAGTCACGAAGCAAGGCCGGTACGACAGAAAAGAGGAAGCTCCGGGAGGGTTGTCGGGACAACAATGCGCGGGAGGGAACTACCTCCACTACAGAAGGTGGTAGCCGACCGGATACAGCCGCGGGGCAAACCAGGCCCTCCTGGCCCGGCCGAGCCCCCAGGGCCCGTGAAGCCCCGCCGCCGCACTACAGCAAGGGAACCGTCGTCTATGCCAACCCCCACTAGCCCCTACTGAATCGTCCACCGGGAGATCAACTGCCACCGTCGATCCCTGTCGCCAAGTAGTAGCACCATCACCACCGCGCTCACCCGGGACTACCGGACCACCATCGGTCTGAGAAGCACCACCTGGGTTCGCAAGGGCGCGAAGGGACGAGCATGGCAAACACAACATCTCAGTGCTGCCCACGAGACCTCCCGAGCACGGATGTCGGGTGACCATTAGATCCAGGCCCGCCTGGTCTAGATCTGGTATCCTGGCCGCCGCGCAGCCCGGAGGAGGAGTCTTTCACCCGAAGGTGACCAAGGGTCCCAGCCGGCGCCCGCCTGGCCCAGATCGGTCTCAAACTGGCCAAGATCGGTCTCAAACTGGCCACCAATGGGAACACCTGCAGCTCCCCCGACGCCCTCCATGCCGAGTAGCCTGCCTCCATGCAGCGCTGACAACGCCTGCCCGCCATCGCGACGACCGCCGCCCCGACGAACCACCAGGCCCTCCGCCGCCGCCTCGCGTTCGTGCTCCAGGAACCGCCAGGGCATAGCCCCCTCCAGGCCACCAGCCACGCCCCTGCCGCGAGAGAACTCCCCGCCGCCCCCTTCACCGATGGCCCGCGCGGTTCCCGGCGACCACCTCTAGGGGCGACGAGGAGGGGGGGAGATGGGAGGGCCGGCGGCGACCGGGCGCTAGGGTTTGCCCCCCGCGCGACGCCCTGGAGGAGACGACGCGGGGGAGCGTTTTTTTTCTTCGGCCCCCATTTGTCGTTCTGACGACTTTAATTTGCTAGAGATGCAGTTTCCTTCCTAGCGATGGCTTACTACTGTCAACTTTCTTGATAGGCTGGTACTCCGACCGTGCAGATGTGACGGAGATAGCATTCGTATTCAGTGATGGATACTTCCTGTAGCTTGCAACTTTTTCTCACCTCTCCAATGACGCATGTTTGGACGGGAACGCATCACGAAGCAAGTGCCAATGCTTCAAGTTATCTCGGATACATGCTCTCTGGCTAAAGTTGAGGCGACAAGAGAGAAGAAAAAGTATTGCCGTATCACCCTACTTATCGAACGTATTGGCAACATTTAACGAGTTTGTTTTCACTTCGACAATCCCTTTTGCTTGGGGTTCCGATTTTCCAGGAGGTGATTGGTCTGTATCTCCGACCAAGTCGACTCTAGGTTAAGTAAAGTTAAACAAGATCGACAGCACGTGGTGCATGTGTTAAGTTGGATACAATAATGGATTAGCCTGCACTTTAGGTTTTAGCCCGTGGCCGGCCAGGAAAAATATTCAATGTCACGTGTCTCCTTGCAATATCTCGCTCCACGTGCTTTTCATACACATGGGCATCTAGATTCGATATGCTACAATATCTTCTTGTTTTTGCGTGAAATGTGCGTCAGCCCAACCAAACACGTCCTAGAGTTCACACTTTCTTATTTTTGCTGGGCTTATTTACTTATGTTCAATTTCAGAGAAAGATGACGTACGTTCCTAACGCTATTTGTCTTTTCACGCACTGATATGGCGGGTTTAAACAATGCTAAACTCGATAAGTAGTCTCAACCCAGGCACTACGATGATCGCATTTTCTCGTTGTAAAAAAAGAGAGTTAAATTCATGGTTAGTCACTGAACTTGCTTAGCAAATTCAATACGTCATTGTACAATAGCAATACGAGTTTATGCTCACTGAAGACGCGTCGGAGCGTCACTCGCGGTCACCGCGGACGCCGTAGAGATGTATTTGATGACGTGGCATTCTAGGGACCCACTGTCAGCCTTAGTTGTGTATCATTTTTGCAAAAACGTCCCTAAAATCTACTCTTCTATTCCAGATAAAAGGTTAAAGATTTGGACTGGTCAGACTGAGCAGTGGGACCCACTTGTCAGTCTCACCCACTTGATTCTCTCCACCGTTCACACAGCACAACACTTATGTAGTACTCGGATTAGATGATTAACGTACTATAATAGCATCTTCATTAACTACTACTAATCCACTTTGCTATGTACAAGACACATCAAATCCTCCTGCCACGATCACAACAAAAGAAAGGAATTCAATCCCACGACGGGTCATCCATCCATGATCTAGCTAAATCATCTATCAGGCGGAGCAGAGGACACTAAAGAGCCAGCGCGAGAAGAATTAAGGACTAATCCTCCGGTCAGATCAGATCAGATCATTCCCCAGCTCTCCAATGTCGGGAAGGCAGACACATCAGCGGCCGGAGCGCTCATCATCGCCTCCAGCTCCTGCATCAGTAGTAGCGACGAGTCGTCCATTCCCGCATCCGCCCTCGGGGCCATTGCTGTCGACGCTCCGCCCGTCGTCATGTCCTCCCAACGCTGCTGTGGAAACGGCAGCGCCCGATCGAGCAGGAAGCAGGCAGACGTGTCAAGCGTCGGGAGCACGAACAGGAGCGGGTTCGGCCTGCGCGGCGCCTCAATGGCAGAGGCGTGCACGGCGTCCTACAACCACCACCCGCAGCAGCAGCAGGCGCCAGCGGGGTTTGACTGCCTGGGCGAGGTCTACGGCTGTGGCCCCTTCAATGCCATCGGATACGGCGGCGGCGAGATGGGGTTCCTGGACGCGATGGGGCCCAAGGCATCGGCAACGGAGGGCGGGCTCGGCGCCTGCAAGGTGGAGCCCGGGCTGGCGGCGGACGGGTCCGCCGCGTTCGTGGTGCCGGTAGCAGCGCCGGTGTCAAGGAAGAAGCGGGTGGAGGGGATGCCCTCAAAGAACCCGATGGCCGAGCGCCGGGAGCACGAACGGGAGCGGGTCCGGCCTCCGCGGTGCCTCAATGGCAGAGGCGTGCTCGGTGATCTCCTACACCATGCGGCGGAAGTCGGCCGGGTCGGTGCTGATGTACGTGGAGGGCAGGCGACAAGGGAAGGAGAGAGTCGCCATCCGCGATGCCCAAGCGCCGGGGCCGGGGCCGGCCTCCGAAGGATTGCTCCCTGCCCCCGCCGCCGACCATGGCCTCTCGTGCTGCCGCGGACCACGGCCGCCAAATCTCCGGCAAAGCGCGTGTCACGGACATGAAAGATGACGGCGATACTCTGAGGTGTGGGAGCGTCGGCGTGCTCCATCGACGGCGAAGACAACACTAGATTTTTTCAGAGCCACGACATGTCGGGTGCGGAACTGGGAGCAGATAGAAGAAGGAGGTTTTACAATATTGTTATTCTTTACTGACATGTTAAATTATTTGATAGTGGGCGCCACATCATCAAATACGTCTCTACAGTGTCCGCGGTGACCGCGAGTGACGCTTCGACGCGTCTTCAGTGACCGTAAACTCGTATTTCCATTGTACAATGACCATATTGAATTTGCTAAGCAAGTTCAGTGACTAACCATGGATTTAACTCTAAAAAAATGCCGCTCTCGGTTTTCGAAAACTGAACATGAGTATGTCGTGAACAAAAAGCACGAACAATTCGGGTTACACTTTAACTCTAGAATTATATTTATGTGATAGGTTTGGAGCCTTTGCTGCTCAATTTAAAATGTAGGAGTATGTCACTCTAAAGTATAAATATAGTGGTATCGCGGCATATTTGTAAGAGTACTTGAGAATGGTTCAAAAGAAGATTAGTAAAATCTTATTGGTGTCTGAATGGTTACACCGTAGCTCCGCCACATCAAGGATACAAATTATTGTGTTACGGTGTTAGCATATGTAAGAAACGAAGCCAGAGTAACAATCGTCTAACTTGACATTTAGTTTGGGATGCAGTTTTTTAAAAGATAGCATATCTTTCCATTTTTTTTATGGAGAAAAAATGCGTCATATGTATTTGTATTTATCCGATATACCTGATGATGTACCGATTAGACAACTGAACCCCTTCAATACAACTAAATTTTGTGTGATTCTTTTATGGTTTTGTTTATACAAAGATTAAAATCAACATCTTACCCCTAGTTGTCATCAAGTCTTTTTGGCCACATTTGATCCCATAGTTGCAACCTTATAACAACTTTTATCCATTGTTGTTGTTTTCCTTCAACTGAATAGTCGGACCAGTTCGTGGGGATGTATCAACACCCGGATTTTTAAGTCTAGATATTAGTTATGCCGTACATCGCAAGTCGAGGATTACCATTTTTATGAGACATAACAGAAGTGGTACCATAGTACATCATCTATTACAAACCATAATAAAGGTCTTATAAATAAAGGATCTCATGATCCAGTCTTAATACAATCAAAGCAGCGGAAAGTAAACGTAGTAGGCTCCATCTTCGGGATCACAAGCAATGCTGACGATGGAAGATGATTCTAGTTGTCATAGAGCTCCTGCTGTCCATCTTCCGGGTAATCCTCCTCATAGTCTGGCCATGGAAATTGGCAGGGACAAAGCCATGAGTACTCTTTAAGTACTCGCAAACTATCACTAGTATGAGTAAAAGTAAAGCTAGTAGGAATCATAAGCTCTAGGTTTGTTTGCAAAAAGCCGGGTTTATTTCATAAAGCTTTAAGAATAAAGACCTAATTTAGTTCTCTACATCACTTAAGTGGGAACTTAGATCTCATGGCCACAACTCTGTTGTGGTCACGTCAAGGTCATCCTTCAAGTCACAAATCAATTTGAAAACATCTGACAACAGAACAGTATGGCCACTCCAACTGTCCATAACCACGGACGCGACTATTCGAATAGTTTGACACTCTGTAGAGGTGGTACACTTTCACCATAAAATTCGATACATCCGTCAGGGATAACCCTGAATCAACATACTTAGTATGCGTGACATGGGTATACCCTACAGGTACTCGAGCTTGGTATATATGGCCTAAATACGGCGGAAGCCCACGGTGTTGCCAAGGCCCAAATGGAGAATTCGAGTAACTTACGGACTCTCGATTGCTTGCGGAACAAGAAGAAGCTAAAGATAGAAAGTTTAAAGGGAAAACCCTAATCTGTAACCGACTCGACCTGCTACCTGAGACCTAGCCTATCTATATAAAGGCTAGGAGGGGGCGGCGAGGAGGACACACGCAACCCTAGTTTCCATAACCCTCGCCAGATTGCATCTGCGCACCATTGTAATCCTCGATTCCTTTGATAATTCCACGAGCAGACAAGCAGGAGTAGGGAACTCGACGAGGCCTGAATCTGGGTAAATCTTCGAGTCCCCTGTGTGCTTGTTTGCTAGCCGATTGATGCTTCCAGCACTCCCTCCTTTCTCTAAAACCCAAGTCCATACCAATGGGCATTGATGAGTTAAACCCTCGTCAATTGGTGCCGTCTGTGGGAATCGGGAGTGCTGATGTTGCAGCTTCTTCGGCCCCATCAACTGCGATCTACAACTCCGCAACAGAGGAGATTCGCCAGCTCTTCGGCGCGTTCGACTTCACCGTCCACATGCCAGCAACTCGCCCGGCTTTCGAGTCCGTGGGCGACGGAATTAGCCTAGCGATCGGGAGCTTCCGCTTCCAAGTTGGTCTGATGGGCACGCTTCGCATGCCTGACCAGTCGGCAACACCATCGATTACTCCAGCATCATGGTTCCCTCCGCCGATCGGCACCCTCAGTGAGCTCAATGCCTCGACAACAGTCGAGAATACGGCCAGCGACAGCAGTCGCGAATCCGACCTGGGCGATCTGGCAACTAAAGATGGAACCTACGGTTCCGGATCTGAAAGTTGCGGGAGCAGCAGCTTCCCCAACCACTTCATGTGCGCTGTCATCAACGCGGGTAATGTCAACACCCAGATTTTTAATCCCAAATGCCCGTTATGCCATACCTCGCAATCCCAGGATTACCATTTTTGCGAGACATAACGGATTGGATGTCACAGTACATCATCCATTACAAACCATACATAAGGTCTTACACAAATAAGGATCTCATGATCCAGTCGTAATATAACAAGCAACGGAATTAAAAGATAAGCGTAGCGGTGGGGTCCATCTTCAGGGGCACAAACAATGCTGACGAAGGCAAATAGTCCTAGTTATCATAGCCGTCCTGTTGGCCGTCATCTTGATAGTCTCCTTCATAGTCTGGCCATGAGAATAGCCAAGGACAAAAGCCATTAGTACTCTTTAAGTACTCGCAAACTACCTCTAACAAGTAATATAGTTCTAAGTTAACGTGATAAATCTAAGTTTAACTATAAGGTTAAGTTTGAAACCTAAGCTGAGTTCTGAAGTAAAGAAAGATAAAATAAGGTTCTAGAATCACTTAAGTTGGGAAGATATTGTCATAAACACAACCATGTTGTGGTCAAGTCAAGATTCATCATTCATTTCATAAGTTAATTTGGAAAACATCTGACAACGAAACAGTATGGCCATTCCAACTGTCCATAACCGCGGACGCGGCTATTCGAATAGTTTGACACTCTGTAGAGGTGGTACACTTTCACCACAAGATTTGATACATCTATCAGGGATAACCCTGAATCATCATACTTAGTATGCAAATAATCAAACATAACATTCCCTTTACACACCCTAGTATAAGCACCTCTCCTATGAGCATGGCCTCCCAACCATGACCATCTGTCATCTTGGGCACTGCATAGGTGGACAACATTGAGAGGTAGCCTCAACTCTGTTAGAGTATATTTGTATATTGTAGTTTCCACATATGTTAGGGGGCTTTCTGTATATTTGCACCTGTACATGTACTATATATTCTGGCCTTTGGCCCTCTGGTAATACAAGCATCTATTACCCTAACATGGTATCAGAGCCGTAAGGCTTTTTTCTCCCTCGCAGCCGCCCCTCGCCCCGGCATCCCGCCGCCGTGCCCGGCCGCCGCCGCCGCCTCCGTCTCCGTCGTCGCCTCCTCTGGCCGCCCGTCCCCGGCCCGACGCCTTCTCCGGCCGCCCGTCCGCCTCCGCCACCGTCTCCTCCGGCCGCCCGTCCGCCTCCGCCGCCGCCGCCTCCTCCGGCCGCCCATCCCCGGCCGCCGCTCGCCCCAGCTCTCCGCTGCCACGCCCAGCTGCCAAGTTTTCGTCCGATCTAGATCGGATCTGAGAAAAAAAATCGCTGTGAGACAGAGCTATGTCTTCCTCGTCGGGCTATGTTGCGATTCCTCGCTGCCCGATGATTTTTGATGGCGCGAATTATCCTGATTTCGCTGCCTTCATGCGCGTCCATATGCGCGGTCTTCGCCTTTGGGGTGTGCTTTCCGGTGAGGTCTCCTGTCCACCGCGCCCCGTTGCGCCTACGGCGCCTATTGCACCGACGCCCGTTGCCCTTGCCCCCGATGCCACTCGGGCGGTCAAGGATGCAACCCAGAGTGCTGATGATACTGCTCGGGATGATTATGATCGGAAGGTCCAGGAGCATTCTACTATTGTTGCGACCTACCGGCTGGATCTGGCTGATTACACTCAGTGGATAGATGAGGATACTCGTGCTGCTGTTGTTCTCACTTCTAGTGTTCTGCCTCAGTATGCTGCTGAGTTCATGGGTCTTCCCACTGCTGCTGCTCAGTGGGCTTTTCTTCGTCAGCGCTATCAGCCATCTGGAGATGCTCTTTATCTCTCTGTGGTTCATCAGGAGCATGATCTTAAGAAGGATGATTCCACTATTGATGATTTCTATACTCAGAGTGCTGCTATTTGGCGTCAGCTTGACTCTCTTCGTACAGCTGTGTGTAACACCTGTCCCTGCTGTCTGATTGTGCGCGCGGATCTGGAGTTTCAGCGCGTCTTTGAGTTCTTGTCGTGGCTCCGCAAGGAGTTTGAGCCGCGTCGTGCCCAGCTGCTTGCCCGTGGTCGTGTTCCGCTCTCTGAGGTACTGGCTGAGCTTCGTACTGAGGAGACTCGTCTTCGTGGTGCTGGTCTTCTTGAGGTTCCATCTGTTCTTGCTGCTCGTGGTCCCCCCGTGCTATCGGATTCGTCGCGATCTCTAGCACCGCCGCTACTCTCTGCTCTGCCGGCCTAGGGTCAGAGTCAGCCTCAGCACCCTCGTGGTTCTCGTCCTCCCTGCGCCCACTATGGCAAGCCTGGCCACGATATCTCTGGCTGCTGGATGAGGGATCCCCGCTTACGTCAGCAGTACCTTGCTCATCGGCAGGCTGGCTCTTCAGGATCTTCTGCCGTTGCTTCTGGACCTCCTGCTGGTGCACTGTCTGATCAGGATATTATCCGTGGTCTTCGTAGTCTGCTCGCTGCTACAGGCTCTTCCTCGTCGGGTACTGCTGGTTCTGTGCCTAGCTCTTCTAGCACCGCGCGACCATCACCTTCTACACAGTTAGGTACGTCATCCCCGTGGTATCTGGATTCTGGAGCTTCTTTTCATATGACTTCTGTGTCTTCTATTCTTTCTGCTCTTCACTCTCTTATTTATCCTGTTCGTGTTATCACGGCTGATGGTACCTCTCTTCCTGTTTCCAGTCGAGGCACCCTCTCTACTTCCTCTTTCTCTGTTCCTGATGTTTCTCATGTTCCCAGTCTTAAGATGAACCTTTTCTTTGCTAGTCAGCTTACTGATTCTGGTTGTCGTGTCATTCTTGATGCTGATTCTTGTGCTGTTCAGGATCTTCGTACACAGGCTCTGGTTGGAGCTGGCCCTCGCAGTCTTGAGTCTCCGGGGCTATGGGAGTTAGACTGGCTTCGCGTTCCTTCCGCTGACAATTCCTCTGCCAGTTCTCCTGCAGTCGCTGCTTCTATCACCGGCTCGTTTCAGTAGTGGCATCATCGGCTGGGTCATCTTTGTGGCTCCCGTTTATCGTCATTAGTTCGTCGTGGTCTTCTGGGTCTGTCTTAGGAGATGTGTCTTTACATTCGTGTCAGGGTTGTAGGTTAGGCAAACAGATTCAGCTTCCCTATCCTACTAGTGTGTCTGTATCTCAGCGACCTTTTGATTTAGTTCATTCAGATGTTTGGGGTCCAGCTCCCTTTGCTTCAAAAGGGGGCCATCGATACTATATTTTGTTCATTGATGATTTTTCACGGTACACCTGGTTGTTTTTTATGCGCTCTCGAAGTGAGGTGCTTGCTATTTATCAGCGCTTTGTGGCCATGGTTCGTACTCAGTATTCCACTCCTATTCGTGTGTTTCGTGCTGATTCTGCAGGAGAGTATATCTCCCAGCACCTGCGTGGCATTCTTGCTGAGCAGGGCACCCTTGCTCAGTTTTCGTGTCCCGGCGCCCATGCTCAAAATGGTGTCACCGAGCGTAAGTATCGTCATATTCTTGAGACTACCCGTGCTATGATGATTGCTTCCTCTCTTTCGCCGCATTTCTAGGCTGAGGCTGTCGCTACGTCGACTTACCTCATTAACATCCAGCCTTCTGCTGCTCTTCAGGGTGGCATTCCTCTCGAGCGTCTCTCTGGTACCTGTCCAGACTACTTGACTCTTCGTTTATTTGGTTGCGTTTGCTATGTCCTTCTCCCTCCTCGCGAATGCACCAAACTGACCGCTCAGTCTGTTGAATGTGTCTTTCTTGGCTACAGTGATGAGCATAAGGGCTATCGCTGTTGGGACCCCGTTGGTCGTCGGATGTGCATCTCTCGTGATGTCACGTTCGATGAGACGCGTCCTTTCTATCCTCGCCCCACCTCTGGTACTTACCCAACAGATGATCTCTCTTTGCTTCTTTTCCTGATACACCTTCCGCTGTCCCTTCTCCTCCATCTCCCCCTTATGATGCACCTCCTTTGGTTTCGGCGCCATCCTCCCCTCCGTCTAGTTCCCCTAGTTCTCCCTGTTCTCCGGCTTCGGACCCTTCCTCCGTTGTTCCGTCTTCCTCCTCTTCGGATGAGTCATCTTCCGCGGATGAGCTTCCTTCTTCACGGCCTGTTCGTCAGCATCGTGCTCCAGACCATTACTCTCCTAGTCAGTATGGTCTCTCTGTCATCTCCGAGCCGACTTCTTATCGGGATGCCGTGTGTCATCCTGAATGGCAGCTTGCCATGGCTGAGGAGATCGTTGCGCTTGAGCGCACTGGCACCTGGGATCTTGTTTCTCCCCCTTCTGGTGTTCGTCCTATCACGTGTAAGTGGGTCTATAAAATTAAAACCCGCTCTGATGGATCTCTTGAGCGCTATAAAGCGCGTCTTGTGGCTCATGGTTTTCAGCAGGAAGACGGCCGTGGTTATGATGAGACTTTTGCCCCTATGGCCCATATGACCACTGTGCGTACTCTTCTTGCTGTTGCTTCTGTTTGACGCTGGTCTGTGTCCCAGCTTGATGTTCAGAATGCTTTTCTTAATGGCGAGTGGAGTGAGGAGGTTTATATGCAGCCTCCTCCTGGGTATTCTGTTCCCGATGGGATGGTTTGTCGTCTTCGACGTTCTCTTTATGGCCTGAAATAGGCCCCTCGTGCCTGGTTTGAGTGCTTTGCCTCTATGGTGACTGTTGCTGGTTTCTCTCCTAGTTCTCATGATCCAGCGCTTTTTGTTCACACTTCTCCTCGTGGACGCACTCTTCTCCTTCTCTATGTTGATGATATGATCATTACCGGTGATGATCCTGAGTATATTGCCTTTGTCAAGGCTCGTCTCCGTGATCAGTTTCTTATGACTGATCTTGGTCCTCTCCGCTACTTTCTTGGGATTGAGGTTTCCTCCACTTCTGATGGCTTTTCTATCTCTCAGGAAAAGTATATTCAGGATCTTCTTGCTCAGGCTGCTCTTGCGGATGAGCGCACCGTTGAGACTCCTATGGAGCTTAATGTTAAGCTTCGTCCTACTGATGGTGATCCTCTTCCCGATCCCACTTGTTATCGCCATCTTGTTGGGAGTCTTGTTTATCTTGCTGTCACTCGTCCTGATATCTCTTATCATGTTCATATTTTGAGCCAGTTTGTCTCAGCTCCTACCACTGTTCACTACAGTCATCTCCTCCGTGTCCTTCGTTATCTTCGTGGCACGATTACTCGTCGCCTTTTCTTCCCTCGTTCTAGCTCTCTCCAGCTCTAGTGCTACTCGGATGCTATGTGGGCGAATGATCCTACGGATCGTCGTTCACTTTCTGCTTACTGTGTGTTTCTTGGTGGTTCGCTTGTTGCTTGGAAGACGAAGAAACAGGTAGCGGTTTCCCGTTTGAGTGTTGAGGCTGAGCTGCGGGCTATGGCTTCGGTGACCGCTGAGGTGACCTGGTTACGGTGGTTGCTTGCAGATTTTGGGGTCTCTGTTATGACACCCACTCCACTTTTGTCAGACAGTACAGGTGCTATCAGTATTGCACGTGATCCGGTCAAGCATGAGCTGACCAAGCATATTGGTGTTGATGCTTTTTATACACGTGCTCAGGTGCAGGATCAGGTTGTTGCGCTCCATTATGTGCCTTCAGACTTGCAGTTGGCAGATTTCTTTACAAAGGCACAAACCCGCGCACAACATGATTTCTTACTCTCCAAACTTAGTGTTGTGGATCCACCATGAGTTTGAGGGGGGTGGGGGTGTTAGAGTATATTTGTATATTGTAGTTTCCCCATATGTTAGGGGGCTTTCTGTATATTTGCACCTATACATGTACTATATATTCTGGCCTTTGGCCCTCTCGTAATACAAGCATCTATTACCCTAACAAGCTCAAACCTCTCCCGCGAGGGAACTAATACTAATGCATATAAACTTCCGGCTAAGCCTTACCCAATTCAGGTAGTGTGGTTGTACGGTAGAATGGTATCACATCCGAATCCAACCATTAGTTTTGTAAAAGGGTTAAGGCTCATGCCTCATCATTTTCATCATCATAAACCATTTGTGTTTCTCAACACATGTCAAAACATCTCAATAGAATGACTCACCATTTCAAGGTTTTCATAATTCATTTTCACCAAGTGTTCCCATCTAAAGTGACTCAAGTTTTTGATCTACTCTAAACTACTAAGTTAAGAGTGTTCACTAAGGTTGAAAAGATGGGTTCAATCTCATGCCATAGAATGACATCTAAAGGGTTCCTAAATAGGTCAAGTTTTATACTCTTTATGCTACCTTCAAAACAAGTAAAGAACTTTGGGTAAAGTAAAGGAAGTAAAGCTTGTAAATAAGACTTGGGGTACTAATATTCAAAGTAGTGTGACCAAAGCATGCCCAAGCATCTTTGCTAAACCATCTAGTTTAATCCTAGATTGCTAAGCATTATACTTGCAAGGGTTAGCTTGCATTGTTCATGGTGGCTTGCCTTGTGAAGTGCAGTGGTTGAAGTTTTCTTCTTCTTCTTGGTAGAACTCCTCCTCCTCGAAAGCTTGGTCGGTACTATCGTCTATAAATACATACGGAGTACACAATCACCAAACAATACTTAACTAGTCTAATTAGCATTCTCCAACACACATTTTATGATCTATTATCATCTCAAGCATCACAAGTTTAATTTAATAGTTTCACTCCTTTTAATTTAGAAAAGTAATTTCTACTAATTGAAAAATCAACTAAGATTTAATATTCACCACTTAAAATATGGGATCATGTGGACACATGTCATCACCACATATTCTAACATGTGAGAATGTGAGTTAAGGGTTGGATCATAATTACTTTGGTTTAAGTTCAATATTTAATGATTTAAAGTGACTAGAAATGCCTATATAGCATTATTTTGGTACTAGTCCAAAGTCACTGCATGCAAACCTTAATATTATTACATATTTAGGTAGATATGGTGAAATGTGATTTTTGAGAGTTGGAATCAACTCAAAACTTATCTTGGTTGATTTTATAAAAATGTTGCAAGGTGCAAATGCTTCTCTTTTGTTATTTTTACTAGGACATATCTATAACTCTAATTGAATTAAATCCAACGGTCTTGGATAGATCTTTTCAATACCTTTTAGGCAAAATTAGTTTCATGCAATTTGGATTTGTAAATCTCTCTGAATTGATTTTTAAACTAGTGGACAGAAACTAGATTAACTCTAAATGGAAAAAGCTAAATTTGAATTTCTAACTCGCGCGGGAACTAACTAGGCCGGCCCAGCTACACACAGTGAGCGCAGCGGGCTGCCTGACATGCGGACTCCACTAGTCAGCGGCACAGAAACACCGAAATGGTATCGGGCATTCTGGGTCACACGATCTAAAGACGATCTAACAGTGGGGAGTCATCGTTGACGATGGATTACTCCGGCGAGAGTCTGACCTAGACGCGGCGGTGGGGGTCGATTGGGGGCATACCAGGGCTCCAGCAAGGTCGGTGAGGCGGGCAAACATGCTGGTAGACGACGGCGAGGCGAGGCGCGGTTGCGGCGGAGCTTGGGGTGCCCTAATTCGTAGACGCCCTTCTCCTCCTGCTGCGGTGGCTTCGGCTCCAATTCCGGTGAGGCAGAGCTCGAGCAGCTTCGGTGAGAGGTGGGTGAGGTTCAGTGAGAGGTGGGGAGTGAGTGAGTGTGGAGAAAAGAGGCTGGGGTGGCCACTTTGTATAGGGTCGATGAGAGGGCAAAGCAAGCTCCGGTGAGGTCATCGGTGACGACGGTGTGGGGCTCTCTCGGCATGGGCGAGGGCGGCGATGGATTCTCTGTCCCTCGGTGATCCTCTGGGGCTTAAAGGCGTGGCAAGGCGAGGTCTAAGATGGTCGAGAGCGTGCGGTGCACTGAGCGGGGGCGGCGGTGTTCGACGCGGTTCCTCCGGGCTGCTGGTCGCGAGGCGGTGAACGAGGATGTCTGAGAGGCTGCTGGGCCTGCTGCGGGTGCTGCCATGCAAGGCTAGGGCTTGGCGAGGCCGGTGCTGCTCTGACGGGCGCGACGCTGCGGGGTGATCGGCATGGCGGACAGAGGGATGGGCGCGAGCAAATGCGGCTGGTCCTCCGCTCGATTTTGGTCTTGGGCTAGTCGAGGCAAAGCAGTGTGATGGTGCCTATCTGCCAGCGAGCGAAGGAGAGCGCGGGACGGGCTGGCGCGAGTTGTCCATGGTCAACCTGGCGCATGGCGTCAGGCGGCTTGGCACTGGACCAGGTAGGGGAGAGGGAGAGAGAGCTAGGGCCGGGGTTTTAGCTGGGGGGACAAGGGGACCGAGTTAGGCCCAAATGGTGACCAAATCCACTGCTCACTATAGTGTTTTGGAAATTGCCAGATTTGTGTCTGACACCTGTTTGATGAAATGGCCGAACGAGATCAAAGTTTGAATTTTGGTTTCAAATTTTTTGAGTGATCTCCACTGATGCTAAGTAGTCTCTAGTTGCAAGGGTTTTGAAGGTGGAGCTCAAATTGATGGTTTTTGAAATAGGGGTGATCTAGATATATGCATTGAATTCAATTTTCACATGCCATTTAAAATAAGTATTTGAATTTTTTTAGCAGGTCAAAAAGTAGTCCTTGGTACCTCATTATGTGTACTAGCAAGGGGTGTAAAGATCCAGAATTATTTCTGTTGAGAAATGAGTGCTAGGAACACTCAAAGTAGTGTAGTGGATTAAAATGATCAAAATGACCATTCCTCCTTTTTAATTGCTTTTGATTGGATTTTCTTTGGGATTTGCTTGGGAAAGATTTAGATGATGTTTAATTCACCATACAAACATTTTACAACCAAGGAATCACAGAACCATGGCAATTCAAATCAATTCCTAAATTAAATGCACATACACATGAATGCTTTCATTTTTAATTTGGAAAAGTTTTTGTTAACCCTAATTTTGATGATTTGGATCTTGATAAGCTTGGATTAATGTTTTGGGATGTTACAAACCTTCCCCCCTTAAACAAAATCTCATCCCGAGATTTACAAAGAAAACTAGGAACTAAAGAGATCTGGGAACTCTGTCCTAATGTAATCTTCGCGCTCCCAAGTGGCTTCCTCTTCGGTATGGTTGCTCCACTGAATCTTGAGAAACTTGATGCTCCTGGTCCTGGTGGTTCTGTAAGCTTCTTCTAAGATACGGATGGGCACTTCCCGATAGGTCAGGTCATTGTTGATTTCCACAGCTCTGTGATCGATGTTCTTGAAAACTTCAGTCTTCTCAGGCAATTCCAGGCATTTGCGAAGTAACAAGATATGGAACACATTATGGATGGCTGACATCTCTTCAGGCAGTTCCAGTTGATACGATACTTCTCCTCGACGGTTCAGAATCTTGAAGGGCCCGATATATCTGGGGGCTAACTTTCCTTTCAGACTAAAGCGTTGAGTTCCTTTCAATGGCAAAACTTTGAGATACACAAAATCTCCGACATTGAAAGTCGGGTCTCTCCTTCTTTTGTCAGCATAACTCTTCTGTCTGGATTGGGCGGTCTTGAGGTGCTCACGGACCTTGTGAACTTTCTCTTCAGCTTCTCGGAGAATGTCGGGTCCAAAGATCTGACTCTCTCCTACTTGCGACCAATTCAAAGGGGTACGGCACTTTCTTCCGTATAGGAATTAAAATGGTGCCATCTGCAAACTAGCTTGATAACTGTTGTTATATGAGAATTCTGCGAAAGGCAGGCAGTCTTCCCATTTTGATCCATATTCCAACACATAATCTCTAAGCATATCCTCTAGGATCTGGTTGACTCTCTCAGTCTGTCCATCAGTTTGCGGATGATAAGAGGTGCTGAAGTTCAACTTGGTTCCTAAACCTTCTTGGACTTTCTGCCAAAATCTCGAGGTAAACTGAGTTCCTCGATCTGATACTATGGTCTTGGGGGTTCCATGCAGACTAACAATCCTAGAAATGTATAGCTCTGCTAACTTTGCACTCTGGTAAGTTGTCTTGACAGGTATAAAGTGGGCTACCTTGGACAGTCTATCAACTATGACCCAGATTGAGTCATTTCCCCTACTAGACGTAAGCAAACCGGTGATAAAGTCCATTCCGACGGAATCCCATTTCCATTCCGGAATCTGCAATGGTTGCAACGGTCCTACAGGCCTCTGATGCTCTGCTTTGACTCTTTGACAGATGTCACATTTGGCGATGTAGCTTCCGATTTCTCTCTTCATCTTGTGCCACCAAAATTGTTCCTTCAAATCCTGATGCATCTTTGTTCCTCCGGGGTGGATAGAATAAAGAGTATCATGAGCTTCCTTCATGATAACTTGCTTTAGCTCCGAATCTACTGGCACACAGATACGTCCTTTGTACCACAGTACACCTTCTTCGTCTTCGGTGAATCCAGGTACCTTTCTTGTACCAATACGACGTTTGATTCCGTCGATACTTTCATTCCCCTTCTGGGCTTTCTTGATTTGGCTAATCAAAGTGGGTTGAAGTTCAATGCTAGCTAAGAATCCTTTGCTAACTAATTCAGTCCTGAACTGCTCCAACTCTTCATACAAACTGGGTTGCTTCTCCTTGATCATGGTGTTTAGCCTACATGGAAATCTGCTAAGAGCATCCGCTACCACATTGGCTTTGCCGGGGTGATAGTGAATGTCAAGGTCATAATCCTTGATTAACTCTATCCATCTCCTTTGCCTCATATTTAGCCCTTTCTGAGTGGAGATATATTTTAAGCTCTTGTCATCTGAGTAAATCTCACAGCGATTACCCATCAAATAATGACGCCATGTCTTCAATGCTAGAACCACAGCTGCTAGCTCAAGATCATGGGTCAGATAGTTCTGCTCATGCTGCTTCAGTTGTCGAGACAGATACGCGATGACTTTGCCTTCTTGCATCAATACACATCCTAGACCAATCTTGGATTCGTCACAATACACATCAAACGGCTTCTTGATGTCTAGCATGATTAATATTGGGGCTGATATCAATATCTTCTTCAGCTCCTGAAAACTGGCTTCACATTTGTCTGTCCATTCAAACTTCTTGTCCTTCTTCAACAATTCGGTCATTGGTCTGGCTATGCTCGAGAATCCTTCTACGAACTTGCGGTAATATCCCGCTAATCCGAGAAATGCACGGACTTGGGTTTGAGTGGTTGGGGCTTCCCATTCTTCGACATCTTTGATCTTGGCAGGATCAACAGAGACTCCTCCGGTAGACACAATATGTCCTAGGAATCCTACTTCTTTCAGCCAAAACTCACACTTGCTGAACTTGGCATATAACTGATGCTCTCTCAGGGTTTCTAGGATGCTTCTCAGATGTTGCTCATGCTCTTCTTCTGACTTGGAGTAGATAAGGATGTCATCGATAAACACAACTACAAACTTATCTAGGAAATTCATAAAGATCTTATTTATGAGATTCATGAAATAAGCAGGGGCATTGGTTAATCCAAAAGACATAACCGTATACTCGTATAAACCATAGCGAGTAGTAAAGGCGGTCTTTGGAATATCCGTTGCACGAATCTTAAGTTGGTGATAACCAGTCCTAAGATCAATCTTTGAGAATACTTGGGCTCTAGTCAACTGATCAAATAGATCCTCTATCTTTGGCAAGGGGTACTTGTTCTTGATGGTGACGTCATTCAACTTTATGTAATCTGTCCACAAACGATTGCCTCCATCTTTCTTGTTGACGAATAACACAGGTGATCTCGATGGCGATGCGCTTGGTTGAATCAAGCCTTTTTCTAACATGGCATCCAACTGCTTCTTCAATTCCACTAACTCTGAGGGGTTCATGATATAGGGTCTCTAGGTTATAGGTCCGGTTCCGGGGATTAGTTCGATAATGAACTCAATATCCCTATCCGGGGGCATACCTGGCAATTCATCTAGGAATACGTCGGGGTAATCACATACTACTCTGACTTGGTCTATGGTGGGCAGGGCTACACTCTTGTTGCACTTGAATTGACGGGGTAAAGTTTCAGAGATATGCTCTACTATTACTCCAGAACGACTGGTCATGGTGATGGCTTTCTTAGCACAGTCTATCAGTCCTTTATGCCTTGACATCCAGTCCATACCTAGTACTACTTCCAATCCTTTGGTTCCAAGTACAATTAGGTTGGCATAAAAATCTATCCCATGTATTCTGATAGGCACAGCTTTGCAAATTTTTCGAGCTTTGGTTGTTGAACTGGGGATTTGAACTATCATGACATGCTTCAAGTTGGTTGGGTGAATCTTACTAGTGCATGCAAATTCTTCGGTGACAAATGAATGCGATGCTCCCAAATCAAACAATGCTCTTGCTAAAACTGAGTTGACAAAAAACATACCCAGCACTACATCTGGCGCTTCTGGGCTTCTTCTGCGTTCATATGGAAGAGACGGCCGTTGCAGTTGTGAGGGTTCCCTAGGGAAAATCTTCTTCCTGGTTGAACACGACGCTGCTGGTGAGCAGGGGCATTCACATTGGCATTGGCTGCAGTCTTCTTGGGACACTCATTGGAGTAGTGAGCCTTCACTCCACACTCGAAACAAGTGATCTGGGACTTGTCCTTGACTGCGACAGGCACAGCATTGCTGCCAGTTCTGGGTGCAGTGTTGTTGTTGTTGTTGTTGTTGTTGGTCTTGGGAGGTGCACAGTTGAAATTGTTGGCATTGCCAGAGTTGTGATTGTTTCCTCTGGACTTCCCATTGCCTGCGCTACGGTTGGGGTAGCTTGGGCGAGATGTTGGGGGTCCGTTGTTCCTTGGTGCATATCCCGATGAAGGGTTGGGATGGTACTTCTGGTGACTGCTGGATCCAGACTGCTGCATACGAAGCTTGCGGTTGTCGTTTGCCTGGTTAATCTTCCCTTCCATCTGAATGGCAGAGTCGACTAGCTCTTCGAGATCCTCGAAACGGATGTTGACGAGGATTGTCTGCATCTCATCATGCAGTCCGTTCAGTAATCTCTCCTTCTTCTTGGCCTCCGTGTTGATCTCATCAGGTGCATATCTGGCAAGTGACAGGAATTTGTCACGGTACTCCACCATAGTCATTCTCCCTTGCTTCAATTCACGGAATTCATCTCTCATTCTGTTGACTAGACCTTGCGGCACGTGGGTGCAACTGAACATGACTTTGAATGCTTCCCATGTCATAACTTGACCATGGTTCATCAGGCGGATACTGTTCCACCAAGATCTTGCATCTCCTGCCAGATAGTGGGTGGCGAAGAGAACTTTCTCATTCTCATCAACTCTTGCTACTTCTAAGTTGTTTTCCATGGTCAGAAACCAGTCATCAGCATCTAGTGGGTTTTCAGATTGGCTGAAGATTGGGGGATTGGTATTCTGAAAATTCTTCAGCTCGGATCCTTGGTGATCCTGATTTCCATGCCCTTGGTTGTTGAGAGCCATCTGGGCGATCTGCTGCAATGTTGCTAAGTTGGCTTGGCGCTCTGCCCTGCTTGCTTCACGGTCTGCGATGAGATTCTGCAAGATCTGCAGCATTGGGTCTTGCGACGAGCTACTCCCTCCTTGGTTTCCACGAGTCATCTGAAGATTGAGATGGATATAGGGGTAAGAGGGAAATTCTAAGGTTCATGGTTTTGGTTTTCAAAGCTAAAACTTTGAGTTAGACTCTGTTTTTTCAACTAACTTCATTTTCATTCATGCAAACAAGCACACGATACAACACACACCACAACAAACAAAGGAAAAAAATGGTTTGAAGAACCATTCTGCAAACTACGATACATTGGGACCGATACATCTCATGCTACGATAGTGCCCTAGTGCATCTACTCATCGTCGATGAAGTCGGAGTCCTCATCGTCAGTGGAGAAGTCCACGGCATCCTCTGCCAGAAAGTCATCATCATTGCTGAGGTAAGAATCCATGTCTCCCTGGATGTCTTCACCCTCATCTTCTTCTTCTTTTGCTGCAAGCTAGGCTGCCTGCTCCTTGACTGTCTTCTCGAGGTCGACCACCTTCTTGCGAAGACGGGCGATGGTGCGATCCTTCTTTGCATGCTGGCGGCGAAGAGACTGGCGATCCTGGACGAGCAGTGCGAAAGTCTGGGCCTTCTGGTCGGCAATGGCATGGTTCTGGTTGGCTAACTCTCTGGCATTGTCCAGCTCCTTCTGACGATCATACAATAGGGAGTCAAGGTTCTCCACTTGGCGCTTCAGTGCTAGATGACTTGGCATCTCCATCGGCATTCCCATGAAGTCACGTCTTGCATAGTGGGAAAAACGGGTTCCTTAGATTTGGTTGACGCTGAGGGCACATAGACGTGCGAGAGCTTCATGCATTGCCCTGGCTAATCCATCTAGCTAGTTGTTCTCTCTCACAAAGAACTGAATTCTCTCGGAAGTTGGTGCTTCGATGCTTCCTCTAAGATCTGCGGTGACTATCCACTGTAAGTCTCCTCCTGGGGGTCCTGGAAGTTGAGCTCTAAGAAACTACGGATGTGGGCATCCCAGTAACTCCGAAAGTGAATCCAGATCCCTCTCGAAGATCAGCTGACCTCCGTTTCCCAACTGGTAGAACTTGCTGAACAGAGACTCCATCTACAAGAATTTAGGATGAGGAAGTTAGTGAAGTGATCAAGTGTGTCAAATTTTAAGTAGTAATGTAAGAATTTTGAGGAACATGAATTTTTTGAGAAAGAATGAATCCACAAGGATAAGAGAGGAGATAGTTTTTCATAAATACTCACTTTGGTTTTGAAACTAAGTTTTTGTTTGGACGTCCATTCTAACTAGGGTCTCTTATGGTCAGGATGGCTCTCATACCAACTTGTCAACACCCGGATTTTTATTCCCAGATGCCCGTTATGCCATACCTCGCAATCCCAGGATTACCATTTTTGCGAGACATAACGGATTGGATATCATAGTACATCATCCATTACAAACCATACATAAGGTATTACACAAATAAGGATCTCATGATCTAGTCTTAATACAACAAGCAGCGGAATTAAAAGATAAGCGTAGCGGTGCGGTCCATCTTCAGGGGCACAGGCAATGCTAACGAAGGCAAATAGGTCAAGTTTTATACTCTTTATGCTACCTTCAACACAAGTAAAGAACTTTGGGTAAAGTAAAGGAAGTAAAGCTTGTAAATAAGACTTGGGGTACTAATAGTCAAAGTAGTGTGACCAAAGCATGCCCAAGCATCTAAACCATGTAGTTTAATCCTAGCTTGCTAAGCATTATACTTGCAAGGGTTAGCTTGCATTGTTCATGGTGGCTTGCCTTGTGAAGTGCAGTGGTTGAAGTTTTCTTCTTCTTGGTAGAACTCCTCCTCCTCGAAAGCTTGGTCGGTACCATCGTCTATAAATATATACGGAGTACACAATCACCAAACAATACTTAACTAGTCTAATTAGCATTCTACAGCACACATTTGATGATCTATTATCATCTCAAGCATCACAAGTTTAATTTAATAGTTTCACTCCTTTTAATTTAGAAAAGTAATTTTTACTCATTGAAAAATTAACTAAGATTTTATATTCGCCAATTAAAATATGGTATCATGTGGACACATGTCATCACCACATATTCTAACATGTGAGAATGTGAGTTAAGGGTTGGATCATAATTACTTTGGTTTAAGTTCAATATTTAATGATTTAAAGTGACTAGAAATGCCTATATAGCATTATTTTGGTACTAGTCTAAAGTCACTGCATATAAACCTTAATATTATTACATATTTAGGTAGATATGGTGAAATTTGATTTTTGAGAGTTGGAATAAACTCAAAACCTATCTTGGTTGATTTTATAAAAATGTTGCAAGGTGCAAATGCTTCTGTTTTGTTATTTTTACTAGGAGAGATCTGTAACTCTAATTGAATTAAATCCAACGGGCTTGGATAGATCTTTTCAATACCTTTCAGGAAAAAATAGTTTCATGCAATTTGGATTTGTAAATCTCTCTGAATTGATTTTTAAACTAGTGGATAGAAACTAGATTAACTCTAAAAGGAAAAAGGCTAAATTTGAATTTCTAACTCGCGCGGGAACTAACTGGGCCGGCCCAGCTACGCACAGTGAGCGCAACGGGCTGCCTGACATGCAGGCTCCACCAGTCAGCGGCATAGAAACACCGAAACGATATCGGGCATTCTGGGCCACACGATCTAAAGACGATCTAACGGTGGGGAGTCATCGTCGACGACGGATTACTCCGGTGAGAGTCTGACCTAGACGCGGCAGTGGGGGTCGATTGGGGGCATACCAGGGCTCCAGCAAGGTCGGTGAGGCGGTCAAACGGGTTGGTAGACGACGGCAAGGTGAGGCGCGGTTGCGGCAGAGCTTGGGGTGCGCTTGGGGTGCCCTAATTTGCAGACGCCCTTCTCCTCCTGCTGCGGTGGCTTCGGCTCCAATTCCGGTGAGGCAGAGCTCTAGCGGCTTCGGCGAGGTAAGATTCAGTGAGAGGTGGGAAGTGAGTGAGTGTGGAGAAAAGAGGCTGGGATGGCCGCTTTATATAGGGTCGACGAGAGGGCAGAGCGAGCTCCGGTGAGGTCATCGGTGACGATGGTGTGGGGCTCTCTCGGCATGGGCGAGGGCGGCATGGATTCTTTGTCCCTCGGCGATCCTCTGGGGCTTAAAGGCACGGCAAGGCGAGGTCTAAGCTGGTCGGGAGCGTGCGGTGCACTGAGCGGGGGCGGCGGTGTTCGACGCGGTTCCTCCGGGCTGCTGGTCACGAGACGGCGAACGAGGATGTCTGGGCGGCTACTGGGCCTACTGCGGGTGCTGCCTCGCAAGGCTAGGGCTTGGCGAGGCTGGTACTGCTCTGGCGGGCGCGGCGCTCCGGGGTGATCGGCATGGCGGACAGAGGGATGGGCACGAGCAAATGCGGCTGGTCCTCCGCTCGATTTTGGTCAGGGGCTGGTCGAGGCGAAGCGGTGTGATGGCAGGGGAGAGAGAGAGAGAGCTAGGGCCGGAGTTTTAGCTGGGGGGACAAGGGGACCGAGTTAGGCCCAAATGGTGACCAAATCCACTGCTCACTATAGTGTTTTGGAAATTGCTAGATTTGTGTATACCACCTGTTTGATGAAATGGCCGCAAGAGATCAAAGTTTGAATTTTGGTTTCAAATTTTTTGAGTGATCTCCACGGATGCTAGGTAGTCTCTGGTTGCAAGGGTTTTGAAGGTGGAGCTCAAATTTATGGTTTTTGAAATAGGGGTGATCTAAACATATGCATTGAATTCAATTTTCACATGCCATTTAAAATAAGTATTTGAATGTTTTTAGCAGATCAAAAAGTAGGCCTTGGTACCTCATTATGTGTACTAGCAAGGGGTGTAAAGATCCAGAATTATTTCTGTTGAGAAATGAGTGCTAGGAACACTCAAAGTAGTGTAGTGGATTAAAATGATCAAAATGACCATTCCTCCTTTTTAATTGCCTTTGATTGGATTTTCTTTGGGATTTGCTTGGGAAAGATTTAGATGATGTTTAATTCACCATACAAACATTTTACAACCAAGGAATCACAGAACCATGGCAATTCAAATCAATTCCTAAATTAAATGCACATACACATGAATGCTTTCATTTTTAATTTGGAAAACTTTTTGTTAACCCTAATTTTGATGATTTGGATCTTGATAAGCTTGGATTAATGTTTTGGGATGTTACATGTAACTCCTCCGCCAATCGCGACAACAAGGGCAACGGTGGCAATGGAACCGACCTGCCAAACGGTGGCATACCCAATGGCGGACCACCAAACGGCGGACCCACTAACGGCGCCCTGATACATTGCAAATGTATCTATAATTTTTGATGTTCCATGCTTGGTTTTGTCCACTTTCTTGTGTTTTGTTCCAACTTTGGAGTACTTTTCATATGATTTCTTGGACTAACCTATTAACAAGAGCCATAGTGCCAGCTGCCTGTTTTCTGCTGTTTCTGGTTCCAGGAAAGTCAAAAAATGAATATTCTCGGAATTGGACGGGACAAAAGCCAAAGTGCCTATTTTTCCAGATGTCATCAAGTGCCAGAATATGAGACAGAGAGGGGCCAGGGGCCACCACACCACCTGGCCACGCGGCCAGGCCTGGCCCGTGCCAGGGGGTGGTGTGGCCGCTCCCGGCACCCGCTCGGCCTCTCCTTCTGCCTATATATTGCCCTTGGGACGAAAACCCTAAGGGCCCGATCAAAAATCCACGAAAGAGTCTGTAGCCGCCGTCATCTCCATCCCTAGATCGGGAGGGATCTAAAGCTCTTCTCGGCACCCTGCCGGAGAGGGGAATTCACCCTGGAGGCCTTCTTCATCACCATGCAAGCCTCCGGTGTGATGCGTGAGTAGTTCATCCTTGGACTACGGATCCATGTAGTAGCTAGATGGCTGGTTCTCCTCCTTTGTGCTTTCATGTTTAGATCTTGTGAGCTCCGTTCATGATCAAGATCATCTATTTGTAATTCTGCATGTTGTGTTTGCGGGGATCCGATGGATATTGAGATGCTATTTCAGATTGATTATTGATTCTATCATGTCTTTGTTATTTGTGATCTTGCGTGCTTTCCATTGTTAGTAGCTATCTTGGCCAAGTAGATGCTAGCAACTCCAAGAGTTAGTATTTATGCTCGATAGTGGGTTCATGCCTCTAGTAATCTGGGGAAGTGACAGAAATCTCTAAGGTACTAGATGTGGTGTTGGTACTAGGGAGAAAACAACAATCCTTTGTTCATAGAACAATCGTATTGTTTACTTTACATGAAGTTCATAAAGCAATAATCTGTTGCTTGCAAATTAATACTGGAGGGGGTTCGGATGATAACCTGAAGGTGGATTATTAGTCATAGATGCAGTTGGATGGCGGTCTATGTATAATGTTGTAATGCCCAATCAAGTCTCAAAGGAGTCAAGATGATTAGTATATGCATGTATTGCTTTCTCGGTGTTCGTCAATTGCCCCGCTGTAATTTGTTCACCCAGCATGTTATCTATCTTAAGGAGAGACACCTCTAGTGAACTATGGATCCCGGTCCTTTTCTTTACATACAATCTACATCTGTTTACTTATTTGTGTTTACTTTCTGCAAACTATTACTTCTTTCCATTCGATATGTTTAATCCTTTGTTTACCGCAAAACACGGTGAGATTGACAACCTCATCGCAAGTTGGGGACAAAGTTCTGTGGTTGTGTTGTGCAGGTCTCCACGTTGCTACTAGCACCGGTAGTGCGCCCTGCCAAAGCTCAGCTAGTAACACCTTTGGGGTGTTTCCTTGCTCCTACTGGTTCGATTAAACCTTGGTTTCATAACTGAGGCAAACTTGTTGCTGTGCTCATCATACCTTCCTCTTGGGGTTCCCAACGAGCTCTACATCAACACCGCCATCAAGAATTTTTCTGGGCGCCGTGCATTGAGCCATCAAGCATTTTTCTGGCGCCGTTGCCGGGGAGTCAAGGACATCTTCACAAGGGGAGTCCCTCATAACCAATCTCTTTACTTTGTTGTTTTTGTTTTGCTTAGTTTTCTTTTTGCTTTGTTTGCTTGTTTTGTTATCAAAAACACAAAAAAATTAGTTTTACAATTTTGCTTTCTTATTTGAAAACCCAAAAAATGACTACTCTTGAAAACACTAAGTTGTGTGACTTCACTAGCACCAACAATAATGATTTTATGAGTACACCTATTGCTCCACCTGTGGCTGAAAATACTTTCTTTGAGATAAAACCTGCTTTGCTCAATCTTGTTATGAGAGAACAATTTTCTGGTATTGGTAATGAAGATGTTGCTTCCCATCTAAATAACTTTGTTGAACTTTGTGAGATGCAAAAGCATAGGGATATAGATGGTGATATTATTAAGCTGAAATTGTTTCCTTTCTCTTTGAGAGGAAAATCTAAAGAATGGTTGAATTCCTTAACAAGGAATAGTATTGATTCTTGGACAAAATGCAAAGATGCTTTTATTGGAAAATACTATCCTCCTGCTAAGATTATATCCATGAGAAGTGAAATAATGAAGTTTAAACAACTTGATAATGAACATGTTGCTCAAGCTTGGGAAAGAATGAAATCTTTGGTAAAGAATTGTCCCACTCATGGACTGACTGCTTGGATGATCATCCAAACTTTTTATGCAGGATTGAACTATTCTTCAAGGAACCTATTGGATTCTGCTGCTGGAGGTAAATTTATGACCATCACTTTGGGTGCTGCAACAAAACTTCTGGACAATATGATGGTTAATTATTCTGAATGGCATACTGAGAGAGCTCCACATGGTAGGAAGGTAAATTCTGTTGAGGAAACCTCCTCCTTGAGTGATGAGATTGATATTATTATGTCTATGCTTGTTAATGGGAAAGCCCATATTAATCCAAATAATGTTCCTTTAGCTTCTTTGGTTGCTCAAGAAGAGCAAGTTGATGTGAACTTCATAAGAAATAATAACTTTGGCAATAATGCTTATAGGAACAATTTTGGTAACAACAATTATAAGCCATATCCTCCCAACAATGGTAATGCTTATGGAAATTCTTACAACAATAATAGGAGTGCTCCCTCTGAACTTGAAGTTATGCTTAAAGAGTTTATTAGTAAACAAACTGCTTTCAATAAAACTATTGAGGAAAAACTCTCTAATGCTGAAAGAAATATAGCATCTTTGGCTGAAGCTCAATCTTCTTTGAATAAAATGGCTGCTAAACCTGAAACTAATGAGAATCCCTTTGCATCTACTAATGCCATACAAGTAAGAATTGATGAAAATGTTAGACTATTAGCTGAATTACATGCTAAGTGGGAAAGAGAAGATGAAATTGCTCGAAACATAGTGTTTCTACTATTACCACCACTAGTGTTGAGGCTAGAAATAGTTCTACTACTTTAGATGATAAATTTGATTTTGATCTTGATGGTTGCAATATCTCTGAAGTTATTAAGTTCCTACAAAAGCTTGCTAGAAGTCCTAATGCTAGTGTTATGAACATGGCTTTTACAAAACACATTACCGATGCTCTCATAAAGATTAAAGAAGAGAAGATGAAACATAAAGTTTCTATTCCTATAAAACAAGAGGATGGTTGGGAACCCATCATTAATATGAAAGTGAATGACTTTGATTTCAAAGATTTGTGTGATCTTGATAGTAGTGTTTTTATTATGCCTAGAAGTATTTATGATATGCTTGATTGGCCTCCTCTTGAAGATTGCTATTTGAATGTCCCACTTGATGATAATGATAAAAAGAAACTCATGGGGAGTCTTAATGATGTTCTTATTATGGTTAACGATTCCTATGTCCCTGTTGATTTCTATGTTTTGGATGTTGAATGCAATGCTTCTTGTCCTATTACTTTGGGAATTCCTTTTCTTAGAACTGTTGGTGCCATCATTGATATGAAAGAAGGCACCATTAAATATCAACTCCCACTCAATAAAGGTATAGAACACTTCCCTAAAAAGAGAGAAAAGACTTCTTTTGCTTCTCCTATGAAAACAAAATTTGGTCTTAATGCTTCTTCATTTGAGAACACTTGATTCTTTTTCTCGCTTCTTATGCCTAACTTAAAGGCGTTAAAGAAAGTACTTGTTGGGAGATAACCCAAAAGTTTTAGATGTGTCTTGGAAGTTATTACCTCTGTAATAACCTCTCCTTATCCTTTTATTTGCTTTTTGTGCCAAGAGTAACCTCTAATGAGAGAGAAGTAATGATTGAGAAAGTTGCTGTCCCGAAACAGATTTTTGTGCTTCACCGTAAATATTTGTGAGAGATCTCTATATGTCGGATTGAGCTGTAATTGTTTGTGATTATGCCCCTGCTTGTTATCTAACTTTATTTAGTTCAACACTTTTTGATTTGAGCAACATAAGGTCTTCGAAAAAATTCGTCTTTACCTGTTGGTCTGTTTTGACAGATTTCTGCCATATTCTGCATTTGCTTCTTGTTGGTTCCTTTTTGAGTTCTTTTGGGGAATTGAGCTTTTTGAGGGAAGTGCTACAGTATCTAGTGTTTTAATGGAAGTTTATTTGGTGTTAGAACTGAACCTTAATACCTTTTATCTTGAGTGCACTAATGTTGCTAATAAAGATTGTGTGAAGTTTTGTATGAAGGAAAAATTTCAGGTGTATGGAAGGAATGAGTAATGAGATGAAGGATGGACTAAAGCTCAAGATTGGGGATGCCACTCATGTCACCCCAAGAAATATCCAAGAAGTACAAGCGTCAAAGCTTGGGGATACCCAAGGCATCCCCTTCTTCATCAATAAAAATCCTAGGTTTCTTCCAAACGCTTCATTTTTATTGTTTCATGCACAGTTGTGTTTTTCTTGGAGTGTCTTCTTATTCGTTTTCATTTTGGTTTTTAATTTTCTTGGTTTGCTTAGTTTTCTGAATAAATTGGTTGGACCCCCTCTTTCATACATTGGTTTGCAAATAGTTTGGTTTGGTTTGGAAAAGAGTAGGAAAGTTCATGCTTATGTGGTAAAAAGAGCTCGTTTTTGACTGTGGCCTATGCTTTGTCATGCCATGCTTGATATTGTTTTGGCTTTATGCTTAGTATTCTTTGCTGTAGCATGACTTGTTATAAACAAGTGAGATTGCTTAATGTGCCTTGGATGAATTATGCGTAGTTTTAGCATATTAAAGCATAGTATAGTGGTATTCTCCTTAGATGCTTTATTTGGGTTGACTTGGCACATGCTCACACCATGTTATGACTATCTCAAGTCACCATAGCCTTTATGATCCTTTAGTTTTCAACTTGTAGTATCACTTCATGCTTTGATCAATGATGTTTTGTCGCTCTGCATGATTATGGCCATTATTGCTCTCTTAGTTTGTCGCTCCCAGTCTTTTGCTAGCCTCCACAACCAAGTATGAGTTCCACTCATGCATCCAATTCCCTAAACCAAGTTATTCCAAAGAGTCCACCATACCTACCTACTAGCTTATGCTATTCCAACTATATTCATGCTTTTGTTTACCTTCCAAATTAAACTTGTTATGAGAAAACTAGTGATTAAAGCTCTCACGAACTTGATGGCACACTTTACTTTTTTGCATCTAATAAACTTGAACCACTGGGTCCTTCTTTGTTGCGTATATGCTTGCGCTTTATAAGTTGAAATTGGCAGAACCATGTACCATGGGGAAGGCTTTCAACATTGCACTTGTACTTTGTACCCCGTTGATATCATGTTCTTTTGCTTACGGATCCCGGCGGTGTGAAATAAAAGTGGAACTTGTTAGATCATGGACTTTGTATGTGTGTTAGAGAAACGCCTGGGCCGCTAGCCTAAGGCATGCTTAATCATGGTGGAAACTTGTAGCATCACCATAATGAGCACTCTATGAAGCATCCTCAATAAAAACCTATGAAAATAGCAAATAAAAAGATCGCTGAGATGCTCATTGTCTGCTTGCCTTGTCATTTTGATTATGGGAAAGCTCCCGTATCATGTGCAAGGGGTACCCCATTGGCGGTTCTTAATGATACACATGTACTTACAATGACAAGAGCTTACTCGTGACTGAAGTTGAGTAGCATGAGGATCGGTCTTCGTAAGTAAGGGGCATGAGATTTCGGTTTATAACTTGTCAAGCATATCCTCTTAGTTGTGTCACTTTAACCTTAACCACCTTAAAGATGCTTATGATAGGGGCAATGAGAGCTGAAGCTACAAGTACCATAATTTTTGGAAGCTCTTTATGAGATTTGAATCCGTACTTCCTTTTACAAAGGCTTTTCTTCCACCATTACATTGAGTCTCCACCTTCTATCTTTATGCACTTACTTTGAGAGCATAGTGGCCATTCTTAGTTTTATGTGCATTGTCCCAAGACTAGTTGATTGATGCATACTTTGATATTGCTTGTTTTAAACTACTGTATCTAGTCACTCTTATGAACTTTGAAGGTGTCCTATGCATTTATATTTTCTACTCTTATGAACTAGGGAGAAAAGAACAATCCTTTGTTCATAGAACAATTGTATTGTTTACTTTACACGCAGTTCGTACAACAATAATCTGTTGCTTGCAACTCAATACTGGAGAGGGTTCGGATGATAACCTGAAGGTGGATTATTAGTCATAGATGCAGTTGGATGGCGGTCTATGTATAATGTTGTAATTCCCAATCAAGTCTCAAAGGAGTCAAGATGATTAGTATATGCATGTATTGCTTTCTTGGTGTTCGTCAATTGCCCCGCTGTAATTTGTTCACCCAGCATGTTATCTATCTTAAGGAGAGCCACCTCTAGTGAACTATGATCCCGGTCCTTTTCTTTACATACAATCTACATCTGTTTACTTATTTGTGTTTACTTTCTGCAAACTATTACTTCTTTCCATTCGATACATTTAATCCTTTGTTTACCGCAAAACACGGTGAGATTGACAACCTCATCGCAAGTTGGGGACAAAGTTATGTGGTTGTGTTGTGCAGGTCTCCACGTTGCTACTAGCACCGGTAGTGCGCCTTGCCAAAGCTCAGCTAGTAACACCTTTGGGGTGTTTCGTTGCTCCTACTAGTTCGATTAAACCTTGGTTTCATAACTGAGGAAAACTTGATGCTGTGCTCATCATACCTTCCTCTTGGTGTTCCCAACGAGCTCTACATCAACACCGCCATCAAGCATTTTTCTGGGCGCCGTGCATTGAGCCATCACGCCCCCATCAACAATGAAGGGGCAGTCGAACCTCCAACTATGATAAACGAGTAAACTAGCGAACGCTTCGTGATCAGGCTCAACGACCTCGAGTGGGCCCGCTGCCGAGAAGCCCTACGAGGCCACCCTCTGCCCTTCGGCTCCTCACAAGAACTGTTGCTGGGTTACCATTGGCTCCTGAAGGAGGAATACAAACGCCAACTACAAACAATCGTGCAACACGAGGCGCGTAAAAAGGCGGCAGACGAGTCAAGCCTCCGGCGAGCTGGGCTCTCCTCCCATGGAGGATCCTCCTCCAAGTGCATCGAGTACATCACTAACAAGTGGCGATCTCGACTAGCCCACCTCACTGAACAAGAGCGTGTAGAAGCCGCAGAGGTCCTCGACTTCGTCTCCATGATGGTGGATACACGTGGCAACGTGCTCCCAAAAATGCCGCAAGTTGCGGTAACGGCGGCCACCATGTACCTCCTCAACAACCAGCCAACAGCTGGAGATCCTCGAGCTGCTATGCACCGATCCACGATCGCAGGCTTGGGATTAATCGAGGCCGCTCTCGACAAAGAGCTGACACCAAAGCCGAAGAAGGGCAAGGATCTGGCAAAACGCTATTCCTCGCCCTCATCCAGCGATGACAGTCATGATCTGTCTTGACGCCGCCGCTCTCAGTGACACGACCATGACTATGACGCGCGTGATGACATCACGTAGCGCAAGATCGACAAGTCAAGGGCACGACGTGTCCGATCGACTGACTCAGAAGACGAGGATGTGGAGCTCTGTGGCGCTGGGTGCTTCAGCAGGGCCATCAGGCAAAGGCGAATGCCCAAGGGGTTTAAGCTCCCATCAGAGAACCCAAAGTTCGACGGTCTACAAGACCCAAAAATCTGGTTAGAGGACCATATCTCCTCCGTTAGGCTCCATGGCGGGAGTCGAAGCACGGCCATGCAATGCCTACAGCTACAGCTACAGGGCACCGCCCGGGCGTGGCTCAACAACCTCCCACGCGGATCCATTTGCAGTTGGGAAGAGATGGTCTACAACTTTGTGCGTAACTTCAAGGGCACCTACAAAACGCCCGCGACAATCGAAGAGCTGAGGTGCTGCCAGCAAAGGTCGGGCGAATCGCTGTGCTCGTACATCCAGAGGTGGTCCATCATCAAGAACTCCGCAGAAAACATCTCGGAGGATCGCGCAATCGACGCATTCAACGACGGCGTTCGCCGCATAGAGCTCAGGGAGGAGCTGGGCCGCTCGAAGCCCAAAACCATTGACCACCTTATGGAAATCGCGAATCGGTGGGCAGATGGAGAAGATTCGGTGAAGAATCGCGTTCACTCAAACGATGAGGCAGAACTCGAACGCAGACGTGATCGCCGAAGCAAAAGTCGAATGCGCATCTATGATGACCACGGCGACGTCAACATGGTCGCAGCCGGCTACGCCGACAGACGCGACGAGAACCGCAACAGCGGCTACCGCAGCGGTGGATACCGCGACTCCGGGAAAACCACGCAAGTATGGCAGCGCCGCACTCGCGATGAGGCACCCGCAACATCCATTGAAGACAAGCTGTCCGGGCCATGCACCGTGCACTTCTACATCGACAAGCATGATGGCAAAAAGAAATCTAGCCACCTCCTCAAAGATTGCCGTGAGTTCCTCAAACTCCACGAGGGTCTAGCTCGGATGAATCGCGACACGGTCCACAGGGGCTACAGAGCCGCCCCAGGCGCTGTGGCACGTGGAGCTCCTCCACCACCACCCAGACCACCGCCAAACGCAGTTGCGCCTCACTAGTATCACGGGGGCGAGCTGTACCCACGGGCCATGGGCACCATGATGATCCAAAAGGGTCGCCCCTCCAACCGGGTGCAAAAGGCCATCACTCGCCAAGTGAATCTAGCGACAAACTCACCGCCATCCATTACTGAGTACCTCAGTGGAAGCGATTCCTGCATCACCTTTGACAAGCGCGACCACCCACGCCAAGTACCTCGTCCAGGTCACTGTACCCTCGTACTCGAGGCGCAAATTGGAGGCTTCGACATGAGTCGTGTCTTCATGGACGGCGGAAGCGGCATCAACCTTATGTTCGCGAGTACCTTGCGAGCAATGAGGATCCCTCTGACCTGCCTAGAGGCCTCGGACACAACATTCCATGGCATTGTCCCAGGCAAAGGCGTATATCCCCTTGGAAAAATCAACCTCGACGTCATCTTTGGCACGCCGAAAAACTTTCGACGCGAGCGTATCGACTTTGAAGTCGTCGACTGGCCCTCACAGTACCACTGCATCCTCGGACGTGTCGCGTTCGCTAGGTCTCATGATAGTGACGCACTACGCCTATCTACAGATAAAAATGCCAGGCCCTAATGGCATCATCACAATCAACAGGAGCTTCGAGAGGTCCGACAGTTGCGACAGGGAATTCAATAGAATTTCCCAGTCCTTCGGCATGCAGGAAGAACTCGCGAGACTGAAGGAGTCGACAGACAACAGTCTGCCTCCACTGAGCCGGCCAAGTTCACCTGACCTATCCTTCGACTCATCGGTGCACACAAAGAAAGTTTAGGTCCACCCATCGGATTCTCCCAAGACGGCCCTCATCGCCAACAACTTGAGTCCCACATAGGAACTCGCGCTCGTCGAATTCCTCCGTGAGCACTGGGAAATCTTCGCCTTGTGTCTAGCAGACATGCCAGGAGTTCCCAGGGAATTCACCGAGCATGCACTCAATGTCAACCCAGACGCAAGTCCAGTCAAACAAACAATTCGGCGACTGTCTGAACCAAGAGAAAAGGCAGTCGGAATGGAGATCAACAGACTCCTTAATGCAAAATTCATACGCGAGATCAAGGAAAGCACTTGGCTCGCCACCACGGTGCTAGTACCAAAAAAGGATATGGATATCCTGCGGATGTGCGTGGACTTCACCTCTCTCAATAAGCACTGCCCAAAGGACCACTTCCCGCTGCCACGAATCGAACAGATCATCGACTCCACCGCGGGATGTGAGCGCCTCTGCTTCCTCGACGCCTACTCAGGCTACAATCAGATTCGAATAAAGGAGGAGGATCAAGAGAAAACAGCGTTTACAACGCCTTTTGGTGTATTATGCTATAACACAATGCCCTTCGGGCCAAAAAACGCGGGAGCCACCTACCAGCGGTGCATGCAGGCTTGCCTCAAGAACCGACTTGGTCGCAACATTCAAGTCTATGTTGACGACATCGTAATCAAGACCAAAAAGGAAGCTTCACTAATTGACGACTTATGCGGAACTTTCCCCAACCTCGACCGCTACCGGATCAAGCTCAATCCAGACAAGTGCACCTTCGGCGTACCATCTGGGAAACTACTCGGGTATCTCATATCCGTGAGAGGAATCGAGGCGAACCCGAAGAAAATAAAAGCCATACTAGCCATGGAGAAGCCGAAGAACATAAGAGGTGTCCAGCAGCTGGCTGGGAGAATCGCGACGCTCAGTCGGTTCATCAGTTGAATGGGTGAAAAGGCACTGCCCTTCTACCAACTCCTCCGCAAAGCTGACAAGTTCAAGTGGACCAAGAAGGCACAGGAAGCATTCGAAGACCTCAAGCGCCTACTGTCCACATCGCCAGTACTGGTGACCCCACGTGAAAGAGAACCACTGTTACTATACATCTCTGCCACCAACCAGGTGGTTAGCACAGTGCACGTGGTGGAACGAGCCGAGGAAAACAAGGTCCACGGGGTACAACGCCTAGTCTACTACCTCAGTGAGGTACTCATGCCAACAAAGCAGCGGTATCCGCACTACCAGAAGCTGGCATACAACGTCTTCATGACAGCCTGGCGACTGTGCCACTACTTCCAGGAATACCCAATCGTAGTAGTCAACGACGCTCCGCTGGGGCATATCGTCAACAACCCCGACGCCACCGGGCGAGTCGCGCTTTGGGGAATCGAACTGTCTCCACGAGACATTACATATGAAAAACGCGACGCAATCAAGTCTCAAGTTCTCCCTGACTTCCTTATGCACTAGATGGAGAACAAGCTCCCTGAAAAACTAGATATGTCCTACCTCTGGACAATGCACTTCGACGGATCCCAGTGAAAGGATGGAGCTGGCGGAGGTGTTATACTGACATCACCCTAGGGAGACAAGCTGAAATATATTCTGCGAATGCAGTTCACCGCCTCCAACAATGAAGCTAAATACGAAGCCCTACTGCACGGGATGAGGATGGCAAAAGCATACGGCGCCAAGAGGCTCATCATATATGGTGACTCCAAGCTGGTCGTCAACCAGACAATGCACGAGTGCGACGCACTGAACAACAATATGATCGCCTACCGCGACCTCTACGACACACTCGAAGGGGACTTCGACGGCTGCGAGCTGCGGCACATCGGCCGCGAAAGCAACGAAGAGGCGGACGCACTCGCCAACAGTGGCTCTACCTGCGCCCCCATACCACCTGGGGTATTTCTCAAGCACATCTGTGAATGCTCCATCAAGCCAAAGGCCGTAGAGAAGAAAACAAGCGCAACAACGGACTTGGGGGCTGTGCCACCCAATGAGCCAATGGCACTCGACGACTTGGAGCTTGACACATGACTTGAAGGACCAATGAGCATCATGATGATCGAGCCATCTTGGACTCAACCGTACATCACGTATCTTATCAGCAAAAGGCTACCGGATGACCCGACTGACGCACAACACATTGCGCGACGATCCAAGGCATTCGCTGTTATCAACGACGAACTGTACAAGCGTAGCATCACAGGAGTACTCCAACGATGCGTCTCTAACACTGATGGAAGGGCTGTTCTCCTCGACATCCATGAGGGGGCTTGCAGGCACCACGCTGGCAGTCGCGCCCTCGTCGCCAAAGCTCTACGAGCTAGATTCTACTGACCTACGGCCATGCGTGACGCTAAGGACATCGTCCAAAAATGCAACGCTTGCTAGCGATTCGCGGACAAGCCACACGTACCTGGCGTGGAGCTCCAGCCAATTCCATTGGCCTGGCCCCTCGTGCAATGGGGACTCGACATGGTTGACAAGCTTCCAAAGTCCTCACGAGGAGGCTACATCTAACTCCTGGTCGCAGTCGACAAATTCACCAAGTGGATAGAGGCCATGCTAGTAACTAACCAGTTAGGATACAACGCAGTCAAGTTCTTTGAGTCCATCATCTATCGCTTCGGAGTACCACACAACATCATCATGAACAATGGGACGAACTTCATATCCAGGGAGTTCCAAGAATTCTGGGAGAATCTAGGAATCAACGTAAGCTACTCCTCTATAGCACATCCACAGACCAACGGTCAGTATGAAAAAGCCAACGGGCTCATCTGTGGCGGCATCAAGAAGCGACTCCTCAGACCACTCGAGCAAGCCGCAGGCTGCTGGCCGGACGAGCTGCAATCGGTACTCTAGAGCTTACACACAACTCCAAATAGCGCTACGAGCTATACCCCGTTCTTCATGGTGCACGGTGCTGAAGCGGTGCTACCCGCAGAGGTACGACACAAAGCACCACCAGTGGTTGCTTACAGCGAGCAGGAGTCCACTCTTGCACTCGAAGACTCCATCGACCTCCTTGACAAGGCACGAGAAATCGCCGTGGAAAGATCAATGATCTACCAGCAGAACCTACGCAACTACCACAGCAGAAGGCTAATCCTAAGGTCCTTCGTCGAAGGAGACCTGGTCCTGCGATTGAAACAGCAAGGGCATCTCAAGCTCGAGTCCCCCTGGGAGGGACCATACGTGATTACAGAAGTAATCCTAGGTGGCGCCTATCGCCTCAAAGATTTCGAGATAGGAGTCGCGTACTCTAACCCCTGGAACAACGCGCAGCTGCGATGCTTCTACCCTTAGTCGTCTTTTATTTTTACATTACAAATAAGGCTACTCAGCCAAGGCTTATTAGCCACACATTGTACCCCGTACTATCCTGCGAATAAATAAAGCTAAGTGCCCCAAAACTCTGTGTTTCTTTTATTTTTGCAAATTATCCACTCGGGGGCTGCGCCACCCTATACAGATCTGTTCTACGAAATAACGCGATATCCTGAGTAGCTGACGAACCAATTGAAACCCTTGACAAACACCAACCCAGTTGCAATGCACCTGATAGGTTGGCAAGGTGCTGAGATAAACACAAGTCAGGCTAACGAAAAGGAATCGCATAGTGCAACGCACTCGAAAAACATACACGCTAACAAGCTCTTTCTACATCAATGTCAATCAAATATACACATCATATATATACAAACTTTACAACACTGGTGCAACTATGTGCAGGATACAAACTAAAATACTGCTGCAACAAAGGAACGTTGGTCTGCTCCTCGAAGAAGTCGACGATTTCCTCCGCCGGACGATCCATCGCCTGATAGTGAGGAACCATGTTCCAAGTTGAACCTGCTGGCGGCGCAGGCGGTCCGGCCGCAATTGCTGCAACATCCACATCAGGCCTGTGTAGTCGCACCAGTGACAGAGCAGCCTTGGCATCAGCCACTAACTGTTGACGTACACACTCGCGGACTGCACTCAAGTCCTGGAATTCGGCAAGAAGGGCCAGCAGGCTCGATGGAACGACGTCCAGTGGGAACATCGTCCGATAAATATTCTTCAAGAAGGATTGTGACTTCTTCAGGAAGTGAAGCACTCGCGAAGCACGATCCTGCAGGGTCACAAGTGCGATTGCACGATCATGATCCACCCAGAAGTATCCACTCGCCTGAAGCTGGTCTTGGGTAAGATCATTCATGCGGATGGCAATCCTGTCCTTCTCATCCTGTGGATGGCGTGCACTGACAACTATACCAAGCAAAGACAAAAGTATGAAGAAAAAGAACTACCGCGAGTGACTACAAGAAAACGACAAGGAAGAAGAAAGCTAACACTTGAATTGGTCGCCCAGCTGCGTCACCTCCCCTAGTAGATATTGCTCTCGGGCGACGGCCTTCTCCGCCCTCGACTTCCATACATCCGCGTTACCACTGAGCACATGCAGTTCGCGCTCCAACTGCTTCACGTGGTCACGGAGTCGCGAGAGCAGAGACAGTTCATCTACCCTTGAGCACGACTGCGCCAAAGTATCATTAGCGGATGGCATATTCTGAGGTTCCCTCGAAGGACCACTCGATGTGCCCTAGCATAAGCCAAGCAAGACATAATAAGAAGACTAAGGCGATGCATAGACAAAAGACTCGAGTGCATTCAAGCATAATAAAAGTATCAACAGATACACTCACCAAAGGCATGTTCCAGACAAAAGAGATAGGCTATCCAACTATTACAAACACGACTACTGAGGAGCAACTGGCTTCTTCGACTTGGACTTCGGTTTTGGGGGCCTCATCGATTCTGTGGCGGTATCAGACGCCACAGACTTCTCGCCGGCCCCTGACGCCGCAGCCTTCGCCGCCTTCTTAGCTTGCTGCAGTTCCTCAGAGTACTTCGCAACTGTATTGATCAGCTGCGGCCCGTACTTGCCACAGGCAATTGCGGAAGGAGCAAAGACTACCTGTTGGCCATCCGCTGACATGCATCGCCTTGGAGACCGCTGCAGGATCAACCTCGACTCCATGGGCTTGAACCATCGCGAGTGACATCGAAGCGCCAACTGCACGGAGTGAGTTCTTGAAGCCTACAAGAATGCCTCCAGCAAGGGACTCCACCAGATCATCCATATTCTCGATTAACTCAGCCTTGGGCGCCAGCTCCTCACGGAGGCGGCTGAGCATGCCCTTGGCCTTGGTGAGCGTCCCCTGAACGGCAGCAATGCGATCTTCGACTGTCGAGACGGCACCTGCCAGGGAATCATCATGATGGAGTGCCTGGGGGTCGAAGCTCAGACCGCTGGCATCTACACAAGAATCAAGCAGCGGCACAAAATTCAGCACAACAACAAATTCGAAAGAAGGGATACGACGAAAATCCAGACAAGGGAATACCTAAGAGAGCCTTGGCAATCGAGAAAAGTTGTTCTTCGAACAACTTCTCCCTAGCTACGATGGAGGCGCGCAGATCCTCTTCGCGTTTCCGCGATTCGTCATGTGCTGCGATTGCCTCATCGCGACTCTTCATCGCCGCGACAAGCGCCTTTTCGAGGGAAGCGGTGGCGTGAAGGAGTGCATTATGCTCAGTTGTGAAATAAACAAAGATATACTATCAGTGGAATATATCACAAGGAGAAAGAAGAAGAAGCAAAAACACTTAGTTTCAACTACGCGATGGCAATTGTCCAGCATTGCATGCTGGCGACCCATCGCAAGCACCTGCTCCGCTAAGCGAGCAGCTTCCTTCACAATAAGCTGCGCCAAAATAAACAACAAAGGATCAGCATATGATAGGAGATGATACATTCAACTGCAAAAATCAAAAGAAACAACGCTACACATACATGATCCTCCAATGACTCTGAAGTCGATTGACACGCAGTCGTCCGGATAACCATCTGGTGCTCCACATTGTGTGGAGAACTTGATGAGTTATGCCTGGAGTGGGCCGCCAATGGAGGGGAAGGAGTGCGTTCAGCCACTTTCTTGGCCTTGGAGGTCGCGACTCCAGATTCCTTCAAAATTTGGATGTCGCCAAAAGATGACGACGTCGGCTGACTGCAGAACAAAACCAACATCAAGAGAATGCAACTCAAAAGGAGAACCAAAGGGAAGACTCGCATACTTACCAATCAAAATTGTCAAAATCGAAGGTTTGATCCCCCGATTCCGACGACGACTCCTTCGGCAGCCGCATCTTCTTGCAGGAAGACAGCGCCACTACACTCACAGGAACGACAGGTATTGGCGACTCTGCACCAACAGCTGCACCTTCCGGAGTCGAAGGAGACGATGCATCTGAATCCTCATTGCGCGAATGCTTGCGAGTGTCCGGACTACTTGACTCGGGGGCTTCCTCCTCCACATCAGATGGGACGGTCGACTCCGACTCGTCCTCTTCCAAGGCTTCACGAGGAATAACCCCCTCAGGAAGAGGGGGCATACAGGGTGACACACTCCAATCCTGCATACGAGAAAGAAGTCAGCACAAGTCAAGAAACATAAGCATTCGTCAAACAAAGCTACTTCGTAGCACAAACATACCTTAGGAGGGGGATTAGCAGCATCGAATGGAAGTACGACTGGTTCACTGGGGAGCACATCCTTAGCGGTGTACTTGGTGACCAGTCGCACCCTTTTATCTACTTCACTCGTGGAAATGCCATCGGCAGATACGCGAGTGACATCGTCCACGCCAGCCCACTAAAACATAGGGTGGACCCTGGCCTATAGGGGCTGGACGCGACGGCGCAGCCACATGCGAATGAGGGCGCAGCCTCCCTATTCTTTCCCCATGTGACTCTCGAGGTCGCAGACGCGCTCGTACAACACATCTGTCTCCACGGATTCGCCGAGCATCACTACGTTCTTCTAGGAACGCCTCCTCTTGCACGGCATCGCAAGATCGAAGGGTGCAAGTCCGAAGTGGTCTCCGTTGGCCTTCTGGTCGCGGATGTACAACCACTTGTCCCTCCACCCTTGGACGGACGCTGTGAGTTTGATGTCGAAGTACGTGACGGAGGAGTCGACGTGGATACCGCAACCTCCTACATCGTAGACTACGGAGCCAGACGCCGACTGGCGCTTCAACTTGAAGAGACGTTTAAAGAGACCGAAGTGCGGCTCAATTCGGAGCCAGTACTCGCAAAGAGTAATGTAGCAAGCTACATGGAGGATGGAGTTGGGGGACAGCTGGTGCAGCTGGAGCCCATAGAAACAAAGCAGGCCCCTGAAGAAAGGATGTAGGGGTAGTGAGAGACCGCAGATGATGAACGCTAGGAACATCACCCGAAAACCAGCCGGAGGACAAGGGGTTACCTCACCACCGGGGACACGCGAGTCAGCGACTACGGAAGATAGAACTCCGTCTTGGCGCAGGAGACGGAGCTCAGAGGACTTGATAGTGGATGCGCGCCACGCGCCATTAGTGACGCGAGTGCCCGCGCCCTTCTTCTTCCCGGCGGTAGCGGTGCTGGTGCCCATAGCGACGGAGCTGCCCTTCTTCTTGGCAGCAATAGTGGCGGTGGCGGATTCAGCCGCGGCACCTCCTTTCTTCTTTCCCATCCTGCGGTGGCGATGCGACCGGAGGAAGTAACTGGGGAATACACGAAGCTGGTCCGGTGCCGCGAGGGAGATGAAGTCTAGGAAGCAGAGGAGCAGCGGCAATGGCGATGGAGGCAAAGGCAGAGAAGAGAAGCAGATGGGAAAAATTACCGTCGCAGCACTGCTACTTAACCCCCTGGAAGATGCAATCCAACGGCAACAAAACCCCTATCAGACGCGTGGCAACCATCGTGATCGACATGTGGAGAACCCGAAACGCGAACCCTCCCCTACTACCCCCATTACGCGCGGAAATCGAGGAGGCGCAGTTAAAATAAAGATTACACACGCCCGGTCAAGTCAGGATAAGAAAATGGGACCCACCGCTCGTCACGTCCCGTCAAACCGGATCACGCGGGCAACTAAGATCATCACATCGTCAACACTAATGTCATCCAAAATTGAGCAGCAGAAGACTTCGACTACTTTAGTCCTTCCTCGAATCTTTGACTCCACCAAGCACTCTGGGGCTACTCCCATAGGGAGCGCTGGTCGCGCACCCTACGATTTTTCTTTTTTCTCTTCTGCAGGAACATGGACATTCAAAGCATACCCAATCACTCGAATCCGTGATTCGATTATGGACATGGGTTACTCCCATAGGGAGTGCCGGAAACAAATTCGACTAAAACAAGCAAACAAAAAATGACGGCGGTCGCAAAAGTTCTTTAGTCCTTGCCTGAGTCTTCGACTCAACCAGGCACTCAGGGGCTACTCCCATAGGGAGCGCTGGTCGTGCACCCTATGATTATTTGTACATCGTACTGTGTGTCAATAACATCCACACTCGAATCTTATGGCTACACCGCCTCATGATTTTTCCCTACAAAGAGACTGCGTCTCCTGGGTCACCCGAATCATCTCCGCGATGACAGAATTCAGATGCCACGCTTGCAGCATGAAGGTAAGACCTGAATAAGGCCTGGCAACGCATTCACTGCGCACTACCAGAAATATATCCATACCAACTGGTACGATGAACACGCCTTGACAGACGCGTCGAGTGCTCACACCCATATAATGGAATTCGACTCCTGTAAGACCTCCGCGGCTTGAGTCAAATTACACCAGCACTTTTCGGAATTCGAGTCCGGGGACTCGAGTTCGAGTAGATTGCGTTGTTTTACCCTAAGGTAGTTAACTGATACCGATACATCAGTTAAATCAGGCACGCACATCAACAATCCCTATGATACAAGCAGAGCAGTCGAAAAAAATACTTAGTCATGCACTCGAAAGGTTTCATAAAGTCCCCAGTCGAATCTGTGATTCCACTGGACACTCGGGGGATTCTGACATGGGTATACCCTACAGTACTCGAGCTTGGTATATACGGCCTGAATACGGTGGAAGCCCACGGTGTTGCCAAGGCCCAAATGGAGAATTCGAGTAACCTACAGACTCTCGATTGCTTGCGGAACAAGAAGAAGCTAAAGATAGAAATTTTAAAGGGAAAACCCTAACCTGTAACCGACTCGACCTGCTACCTGAGACCTAGCCTACCTATATAAAGGCTAGGAGGGGGCGGCGAGGAGGACACACGCAACCCTAGTTTCCACAACCCTCGATAGATTGCATCTGTGCACCATTGTAATCCTCGATTCCTTTGATAATTCCACGAGCAGACAAGTAGGACTAGGGACTTCTACGAGGCCTGAACCTAGGTAAATCTTCGAGACCCCAGTGTGCTTGTTTGCTAGCCGATTGATGCTTCTAGCGCTCCCTCCTTCTCCAAAACCCAAGTCCATAACAATGGGCATTGATGACTTAAACCCTCCTCAATGCGTATAATCAATCTTAACCTTTCAATTACACACCCTAGTATAGTCACATCCCCTATGAGTTTGGCCTCCCAGCCATGGCCATCTGCCATCCTGAGCACTGCATAGGCGAACATTCATCACGAGGTAGCCTCAGCTCAACCTCTTCCGCAAGGGAACCCATACTAAGACATATAAACTTCCAGTTAAGCCCTACCCAACTCAGGTATTGTGGTTGTACGGTAAAATTGGAATGGTATCGCATCCGAACCCAACCATCAGTTTTTATTAAAGTCAAGGCGCGCGCCTCATTAGTTTCATCATCAAACCATTGTGTTTCACAACACAGGTCAAAACATTTCAATAGAATTAATCTTCATTCCAAGGTTTTCTTAATCATTTTTACCAAGTATTCCCATCTAAAGTGATCCAGTTTTATGCTTAGCACTACCACTAGTATTGAGGTTATCACTATTGGGGGTCCTAATAAAGTATAAGTATCCAAGACTAATCCTATGATCTTGATAGGATCCAATCTAGTTTCCACTAATCACAATTCAATAACTAGGTAAGATCCGTAGAAAAGGGGAAAGTAAATCTTGGAGTAACATTGGGAATTGGTAAAGTTGTGTAACCAAGCATTCCTAGTGCATCTGGTATAAGGGGTTTGCACAAGTAGCATGCATAGTTCTAGCTTGCACTGATAGCTTGCCTTGAGCAGTGCAGTTGTTCCTGTCATTGAAGTTCTCCTTCTCCTCCTCGAAGTACTCCTCCTCATTGTAGCCCAGGTCGGTACTAGCGCCTATAAGTACATTCAATGTACATAATCACCAAACAACACTTCACTACTTTTATTTAGCACACAAGGGCTCATACTATATGATCTAACATCTTCTCAATCATCATATGGAATATTAACATTTTCTTAATCTTCTTATTTTAGGAAAGTAATTTCTACTCATTTTAAATCCTTAAGATTTAATATTCTCCAATTAAAATAGTGGATCATGTTGACACATGTCATCACCATATATTCCAATACTTGGAAATGTGATTTAAAATGGTGATCGTATATTACAAGTTTTAATATTACTATTTAATATTATTAAAGTGACTAGAAATGCCTATATAACACTCTTTTAATACTAAGCCATGTTTTTATATTTGTAAAACAATTTTTTTTACATATTCATGTAGAGCATGGAAAATGTGATTTTTGCGAGGTGGAATCATCTCAAAAACATTTATAGTTTATTTTAGAAAAAGTTTGAAGTGTAAAAAGTCTATGTCTTGTTATTTTTGGTATAGGTGATCTATAATTCTAAATGGATTGAATCCAACGGGAATGATTAGACAATTTCAATACCTTTCCAGCAAAATTGGAATCATGCATTTTGGTTCAGTGAATCTCTTTGAATTGAATTTTGAATCTACTGACAGAATCTGGTTTTAGCTAAAATGGTAAAATCCTATTTGAATCACTTGGCTCTGCGCGGGAAAAGACATGGGCCAGCCCAAGTGCACGGTGCTGGCGCAGCGGGCTGCTGACAGAATGGTCCCACGCATCCGTGACTCATCTAAACCGAAACAATATATTTCAATCTCAGCCCTACGATTAGACTAGGATCTACGGCTGTGGTTTGTCGTCTTCGTCGAATTGCTCAAGTGAGACTCGAACCCTAACACGACGGTGGGGGTCGCTGGGGACTTATTGGGGCTCCAGCTAGGGTTGGAGATGGGGGTGAATGGGGTTGTCGACGATAGCGGTTTGATTGGCGGTCACGGCAGCTCCTGGGGTGGCTGCAATCGACGGCTTCCTTCCTCGACTACAGCGGCGGACTCTGTCCAAATTCCGGTGTCGTGGTGCTCGCCTTGCTCTGGGGAAGGGTCGGTGAGGTTCCTGGGTGAGTGGGGAGTGGAATGGTGGGGATAATGTAACACCCCGTCCACTCCTGGGCCCGTGGGGTGTCACTCCTGGCATCTTAATAGTATCTAGACTGGCCCCACAGACCAACACTAGTCTTTTCTGCGCACTTTGTCCTCACTCGTGCGCACCCGGTTACCCATTTCCCGGTCGGTCACCCATCCTAGAATTGCTCTAGGCCAAGCACGCTTAACCTTAGAGTTCTTTTCGAATGAGCTTCCGGAAAAGAAGTTGCAACTTGTTGGTATGAGTATTCTATCAATCTATTAAGCCATGTGCTTGGATCTCACATACACCCAAGATCGATGCCCTCATCGATCAAGCACACCCCAGGAACGTTCCCTCTTGGCACGCGTCTGTATGTCTAGTGCCGGCACATGTGCCATGCCGTGTCCACTCCGGGCCACACGCGCCATGCTCCACATGTCCCGCCACTGACCCGCACACACCCCTTTAACCGCGAGGTCGGCTCTGATACCACTTGTAACACCCCGTCCACTCCTGGGCCTGGGGGTGTCACTCCTGGCATCTTAATAGTATCTAGACTGGCCCCACAGACCAACACTAGTCTTTTATGTGCACTTTGTCCTCACTCGTGCGCACCCGGTTACCCATTTCCCGGTCAGTCACCCATCCTAGAATTGCTCTAGGTCAAGTACGCTTAACCTTAGAGTTCTTTTCGAATGAGCTTCCGGAAAAGAAGTTGCAACTTGTTGGTATGAGTATTCTATCAATCCTATTAAGCCATTTGCTTGGATCTCACAGAGAATGAGGTCTGGGGTGGCCTCTATTTATACCCCAAGGGTGGAGGCAGGGCTGCATGGTCTGGCTTCTCCGCGATGCTGCTACATGTCTCTTTGAGCATGGCGGAGGGTATGGGTTGGTGCGGAGGACTATCGAGGTCGTCACGCGAGTTACAGCATGGAAAGGGGCAGTCTTTGTTGGTCGTGCGACGTCAATGCTCTTTTCCAGTACGCGGGTGTTCGTCACTCAGTACGGTGGTCAAGGGGCGCGCAGCGGTGAACGATCATGTCTGGGAGGTCACTGGTGCCACGGCGGGTACGAGCGGAGAGAGCGAGGCGCGGCGTGTGTGTGCGAGGCAGCTGTGGCGCTCCATCGTGCTCTCGACATGGCAGAGGCTTAAATGGGCGCGCGATTTCTAGCGTCTCCACTTCTCGCCTTCGGTCAAGGGTTGGACAGGGGGTGGCGGTGAGGTCATGGCTAGCTGCTAGGTGTCTTGGGAGTGGGCGGCGCGGCGTGCAGCGAGTGGTTCGTGCTTGACCAGCATGGCCGGCTAGGTACAAGTATGGCACTGGTCAATGTGGCTAGTGATGCCTCTCCTTTGCACGACCAAGTACTAGGCATGATCATGTGCAATTGAATGGGTTGATTGCAGTACAAGAGATGAGCAATTGATAGCTCAAAATAGTGTATAGTGGTTGAGGTTGTACTGTGCCTGCCAAGTGCTCGATCAAATGGCCGCATGAAATTTACTTTAAATTTTTTGAATGATTTTTCGTGAGTGATCTTGTTACTTGCTTAGTAGTCTATGGTTGCTGGGAATGGTCAAGGGGAATTGGTTTGAATGGTTTTTGAAAAGTGATGATCTAGGCATATGAACTTGATTCAATTTTGCAATGCCTCTTAAATAGATTTGAAAATAGTTTCTGCTAGTTTGTAAAGTTTGCTTGGATTCACTTGGAGTTGGTATAGCAAGGGGTGAAAAGAATTGGAATTGTTTATGTTGGAAATATTTTACTAGGAATACTCAAAGTGGTCTAGTGGATAAGTTTAGCCAAAATGACCATTTGATCCTATGATCTATATTTGATTTTATTTTCATTTGATTCTGTTTGTAAGTGATCTAGATGATGTAGTATTCATTTTTAAACTAAGCCTTATCATTTGTAGCAATCAATCATGGAAATTTCAAGCATTCATACACTAATGCAAATCACACATGCACTCATATTAAGTTTAATAATAAAAGTTTTTGTTAACCCTAAACTTGGGTGATTAGAGCTTGATAAGCTTGATTAATATTTTTGGGATGTTACAGGATGATGTGGAAGCTCCCAACTCCATATGATATTCATATGGATCTACTCAATATAGCCCAAGAGGATTGTGGTAGAACTAGCCACACATGTTCAATAAATATTGATGAAATATGAGACTATATTTTTAAAATAACAGGGGCCTTGCTCCCGGTCCCATTTCATTGAAATGAAACCCGTCAAAACGGATCATAGTTTACAAAAGGAAGGTCACATCAAACATAGTCTGAAAAAGGAAAACAGAGCTAAAAGGAAAGGCTCGGTTACAGAAGCCTAGAAAAAGCTATGTGCGGAGTCCAAAGGGATTTTAAAGGATCTTTTCTACAAGGCAGGCACAAACACCAGGTCGATCAATCGACCCCCTTAGGGGAGATGGCCAGGGATTCCAGGACTATCGTGGGCATGAGCCAAGTCCCATTCCCAGCTAGCTTCTTCGTCTTCGGGGATTTGTCAGGATCACTAAGTCCCCCAACAAAATCCACCAAGCCTAGCCACCTAGTATTTGCATAGGAGCTTGAAGGAGCAGGGAGACATTTCGGTAGAAGTTGTCCGCATCTCCCATCATGTGATGTTTGAAGATTAGCTTCCACCTCTTGAGAGAACACAAGATTAGCCTCCAAACCTCTTTAGTACAAATCCAAGACTGGCCATTAAAGATCAAATCATTTCATATTTTCCAACTGCTACAAAGAACAACAACAAAAACTAAATTTAACAAGGGAACGCTTTTTGTTCGAGACCCATAATCTAGCAATATATTCATAGGAATCTCCAACATTAAGTCCAAAGAAGTTAGCAACCTCACGCCAGATTTTCCTAGCTACAATGCAATCAAAAAACAGATGATGCACTGTCCCTAACTCCGAGCAAAAGACATAGTCTTCAGTTTTATGCATATTTCTCTTCTTCAGGTTATCCCTAGTCATCAGCTTATTTGTGCAAGAAGCCAAAAGAAAATATGAAGCCTTGGGGATACAACCAGTTCCCACACAGCTAGAATGAAAATGGGGGTAACTCCACTAAAACTAATGACATTATAAAAGGTAGAGGTGGAGTAAACCCCTTTTGAAGAATATTTCCAGATTAAAGCATCACAGTCATTATTGAAAGTAATGCTAGAGGCAATTTCCACTATTTCATACCAACTAGCCACGAGGGAAGGGTTGAGGTTTCTTCTGAAAGTAATTGAGTTGGGAGCCATCCCAAACTTGTCTCACAGTGGCCCCCATCTCATTGCAAAGAACATAAATTTTAAAGAATTCGACAGCCATTGGGGAAGTGCCACACCAGATGTCTTCCTAAAATCTGGCTGTTTTCTCATCACCAATTTGCTCGTGGTGGTGTCACGACAGATGCCATGGGTAGGATTATGTTCGGGGCCGATGGGCGCCAGAGGATCCTAGGAGGGAGGATGCGGTAGAGACTGCACACAAGAACACACGGATGTACCCAGGTTCGGGGCTCTCCTATTGAGATAACACCCCTACTCCTGCATGTCTGAGTGTATATCATGAGCTATATCAGTATCTACAATGGTGCTCCTCTAGATGTATGGCGAGAGGTAGAATAAGCTATCCTCACTCTCCTCTCTATGTGTCTATCTAAGTGTAAAAGGGGAAAATGAATGGAGCAGTGTTCGATCTTTGCCCTAGGAGCCCTGGGTCACCTTATATACAGTGCTCAGGTTACAATGGTTGGGCACAGGATATAGGGGATAAGCCCTCGCCGACGGTGCCAAAGTCTTCGCTTGGGCCTGCCAAGATTCTCTTGTTGTCGCCCGATCATCTCTTGATAATCTTCGCTAGGACAAGACCTGTCCCTAACAACTATCACCGCGCCTCGAAACGGTCGCCTCCGGGTTATCCTTGACAAGACTATTCACCGTATTTTGGGGGATTCTTGCATGACAATGGAGATCCTCTCCGGGATTACAGGGATGGGACGGAAGCATTGACTTGGAGACATGGCATATGACAGTTGGTCGCACGTCAGTCCTCTATGTCGACTCCATGGCACCAGCCGATATACGTCCACTGGTCGTCCGTACATAAAAGTAACTAGGTTATGCTGACATATCTTGTATATGTTGGCCAGGGTACGTTGGCCTATGTCGGTCAACCTTAGTTCCGGTCAACCTCTTGATATCACTTTATACCATATCTAGACCCTACCAGGGGTCATCCCCTGACAAATTTTCCACCTATAACCAAACTTGACAGAATTAATGGCCCACATAACACCTTTCCAGAAAGGTGAAGAGAAATCTACATTACTATAGAAAATTTTGGGGCTTTTAGTGTTGTATTTATTATCTACCATTATTCTCCAATTTTTTCCTTCATCTTGAATGTATCTTTTGAGCCAAGCACTCATCAGGCAAAGATTGACATTGGCAATTAGGAATGCCTAGACCACCATCCTCTTTCTTCTAGCAAATCAACTTCCAACTAGCCAGATGAATTTTCCTATTGCCCTCAAAATCATTCCACAAATAGTTGGACATTTGGGAATTAATCAACTCTAGAGCCCATTTAGGAAATTTAAAGAAAGATAGAAGGTAGATAGGGATGCTAGATAGGCAGGTTTTGATGAGGATAACCCTAGCAGCATAGGAGAGTAGCTTCCGTCTCCAACCAGCAATTCTTTTTAAAAATTTATCAATTAGTGGTTGAAGGTCATCCCTCCTAAGCTTGTCGTAATGAAGAGGGATACCAAGGTATTTAATAGGGAATTTCCCTAAAGATCAACCAAAAACCTGAGTGACAGTGTCAATCTCTGCTTGGTTAAGCCCAAGAGAAATGAGCTCACTTTTACTATAATTAATTCTCATGCCTAAAACTTGTTCAAAGCAAGTCAGGACACATTTGAGATTAACGACAACTTCTATAGAGTTATCAGCAAAAAGATTGTGTCATATTCATACTGCAGGCTGATGACACTACCAGGACAAATATCATAGCAAAGTCCTCTAATTAGTCCAAGATCAACAGCTTTAAAGAGCATCCTAGATAGACAGTCTTACAACATGATCAAAGAGCAAAGAAGAGAGGGGATCCCCGCCTAAGCCCCCTGCCAGTAGAGATAAAATTCCCAATCACATTGTTCATTTTGACTCCTACAGACCCACCAAGAATAATGGATCGAATTAGATAAACCCACTTAACTCCAAAACCTCTTTTAATAAGAATGTCCAGGAGAAAATCAGGGACAACCATATCAAAAGCCTTTTCATAGTCCAGTTTTAAAACCAAACCTTTCTGCTTACTTTGAACCACATAATGTAAGTGAAAGGGAATCGGATGTCGCCTAGAGGGGGGTTGAATAGGCGTTTTTAAATTATTATGGTTTAGGCTCTAATAAATGCGGAATAAAACTTAATTTATCAAGCCAAAACCTATATCTACTAGGTTCAACTAAGTGCACCAACAACCTATGCTAAGAAAGACAAGCAACAAGGTGATATCAAGATATAATACTTCAAGCACGATAGCTATCACAATGTAAATTGCATAAGTAAAGGGCTCGGTTGAGAGATAACCGATGAACGTAGAGACGATGATTTGTTTTCCGAAGTTCACTTCCAAAGAAGTTACGTCTCTATTGGAGAGGTGCGGGGGCGCAATGTACTTCGAATGCTACAAATGGCTCACCTCGAGGTGTGGTGGCTCGATGCTCACCCAACACCACAAAACTCCTCACCCCAAGATGCAAAGTCACGCAACTCACCGACGCCACAAAAGGCTCCCCCTATTATCCCGTGAGCTCGCCACAGAGGCCTACTCACGTTCCACTATGGGACACTTGAGGGTGGTCACTGAACCTATACAAGGCTTGGGGCAATCTCCACAACTCAATTGGAGGGCTTCCAAGAAATGCCACAATGACTCCATAATGCCACAAAAGGCCAACAAGCTTAGGGAATCTCCGCAACTCAATTGGAGCCCCCAAGAACACACCACAACTCCAGACAACTGTCTAGGGTTCCAAGAACCCAAGAGAAACAAGCCCAAGAGCTTGAACTTGCTGAATCTTTGAGGAGAACTCAAACATATGCACCAAATGCAAGAGGCAAGTCCTTCACTCACAAATTCCACCAAAGCTACAAAAGCTATTGGGGGAATAAGAGAGGAAGAACACAAGAGGAGAACGCAAAACTCTCCAAGATCTAGATCCCAAGGATTCCTTCACAAAGAAGAGATTTGGTTTGGTGGGGTTATAGATCTAGATCTCCTCAAATCTCTCAAAAATATGCAACAATCACATGAGCGGGAAGGGGAGAGGGCAAGCTCTTCAAGGTCAACAATGGAGGAGAGAGAGAAGGGCAAAACCAAGAAAAAGCAAGTTGACCCCCGAAAGGGAAACAAAGCTCCTTTTAAAGGGCTCCACAATCTACCCCTTACTCACAGAAATGCACTGTCGTGGTGGTGTCACGGCAGATGCCATGGATAGGCTAAAGGTGGGGACTAATACACGCTAGGGGAATCCAGGGAGGGATAGTGAAGTGATTCTCCACACAGTTGTTTGTATTGCTCTGTTTCAAAGATTACAAGTGCTCCTTGAGCTGTATTGGCGAGAGGAGGAAGAAGGAGCTCTCTTACTCTCACCCACAGACCACACCTGAAACCCTAGTCAAAACGGAGTAGCAGAAAAACCCAACCCCCTCTACTGAAACCCTAGCCCCTCTTTTATAGAGGGAGCTCGGTCTCAGCCTAGGGCATACGTCGAAGCATATTCCTAAGAATATGCTTCCCCCCAATGTAGTAAGCCGACCGGGGTGCTTTTTCCCCCGCGTCACACATGCTTTGCTGACGTGAGCCTCTGCGGCGCCTGCATCAGCCGACATGGGCATCGTCACCCTTGTCGGCCACGCCCCGGTGGTCCTGTCTTTGCTTGCTTCGCTCAGGTAGTGCGTACCGGGGCTTCTTTTGACCAACGAGATTCCTTCCTTCTCCTAGAAGCCAGACGTGACCCGGATCATAGTTGATCTGGCCACACCAGTTCCTACATATAAGTAAAACATGCACTTCCGACTTACTCCTTAAGTCGGTTGAGACTTAGTTAGGCGAACGCCCCCTGGTCCGGGTTACTCCGTGATTCGTCCTGCCTTGAGGTGACCCGCCCAGCATTTGCTTTGGCCTTGCCGAACCTCGGCTAACTCGCCTTTTATACCTTGGCGTGACCCTACCTGGGGGTATCCCCCCAACATTAGTCCCCAAAGCTGGTGCGGTCTTAGCTGCCTTGGCCGCTAAGGCCACATCAGGTTTAATTCTGTGCTCCGGTCGTTATTGCCGAGTTACCTCTTTACCTTGGATTATATGGATTTATGTTCCCTTCGCACATTCCAAGTTTTCACTTGCCGGCCGGGTTACCACTTTGACTCAGACCTCCTGGTTTTACTTTCCCTCCGTACATTCCAAGTTTTCACTTGCTGGCCGGGTTACCACAGTTCCATACGGGTCTTGTTTCCGTCTCTCGTACGCCAACCCATGCGAAGGGTAATCATTATGTTGTATTATTTTAAGGGCCTGCACAGTAACCGCCGCAGTAATTGTCAGTTATCACTGTGCGCGGGTCACGCCATGCCTGCCTCCTCGTTTATCGCATCATAGTGTCACGTCATGGGATCCTCTCTGCTCTGTGGCCCTCTGTGTGGCTCCCCACTGATTGGTCCGGGCAGGTGATACACGGACACTTCGTGCGGCTGATCCGCAGGACGTGATCCCACTCACCCCTTGAGGGGGTGGTTAAATAGCGGAGGGGCGCATCCCCTAGGATCTTTCTCCTTCCGTGCCCCTTTGCCCGTTGCTCTTCTTCTTCCTCTTCCTTGCGGCCGCACCACCGCAAGTGCTCCAAATAGCAGCGTCGCCGCCGCACTTTTGCCTCGCACTCCTGCGCCGCAGCCACCGCTACACAACTCTCTCGCCACGGGTCCTCGCCAATCCAGGCCTCTGCACCCCGCCGCCGCTAGCGCCAGCGAGGGCAGCGAAGAACATATGACTGAAGAGGAGCTCATCGTTGCTGAGCAGGAGATGGAGGAGGATGCCGCGGCGGCGGACCGTGGTGCGTGGGCCGGGTCCTGGGTCTGCAAAGACGACCTGGACTGGCTCTACCGCACCAGGCGCATCCCCGCCGGCATTGCGGCTCGCCTCGCCTCCTCCGAACTGGCCCCCTCACCCAATCCGGGTGAATTCGTCGTGTTCTTGTCCCACTTCCAACGGGGCTTCGGCTTGCCGGTGAGTGACTTCTTCCGGGACTGGCTTAGCACGTACCAACTTCAGCCGCACCATCTTCCAGCCAACGCCATCACTTCTCTTTCTGCATTTGCTTCCACGATCGAAGGCTATGCCGGACTGTGGCCCACGAAGGAGCTATGGATCCGGTTTTTCGGCCTTCGTCGCAATGTCATCCCAAACATCCACACTGATCCGGAGGACAAGCAGCTCACTCAATTCGGAGCGGCCTCCATCTCACCCCGGAGGTTTTCTGTTTTCCCCCGGGTCACCAGGTTAGAGTCCTGCAAAGGGTGGGCCCGGACTTTCTTTTACGTCCAGAACACAGGCACCAAAGACTTAATCTGGCTGCTCCCCTATACTCCGGGTCCACCTAACCTGGATCTGTGGGACACCGTTTCCAAGAAGCCCACGGCCTTGGACAACCAGGTCAACAAACGGTTCGCGGAGCTGAAGAAACTCGGGCTGCGCAACAAGGATGCCATGATCACTTTCGGGCGCAACCGAATTTCCCCCCTCCAGAAGCGCACCCACAATGTGTGCCACATGAGCTTTGGCCGTGATCCCAACCGGACCTCATCGTTCGAGCTAAGAAACACGGAGATATATCGCTGGGTTAAGGCTCTTTTCACCACTCACAAGGACTTCTCCTCCGAGTGGACTTGGGGGATAGAGCATTATTGCCGTGATAGGCTTCCTCCCGCGGTAAGCTTCATGTTGCAAACTTACCCCGGACTAATTACATGTTAGTTATTATTGCATTTTTGACTCTTTTGTTCATTCCTTTCCTCGGAAATTTCTTCAGCAGACCCTCGAGGACGGCACCGATCCGACCCTTAAGTGGGCGCCGGACCGGGAGACTCCGGATGAGGTGGAGCCGGACTAGGAGATGTTCCTCCCGATGACCGACGCCACGAAACGACCCACGGGTAAATCCTCTTCCATTAGAGATTGGCCCGATGATGAAGATGACTCGGATGTCGAGGTGATTGAACCTGTTGAGGCTGTCCCTCTTTCTTTTTCTTTTCCGGCATCAGCTCACCCCGGTGGTCACATCCACGAGGATCCTCCCCTCGCTACGGGCGAACCTGTTCCGGTGGCTCCAAAGGAGAAGCGCGAGGATGCTTCAAGTTCTTCCTCCGGACCTTCTCAGCCCGCTAAAAGGCGAAAGAAGTCCGGGGACAAGACTGCATCCAAGCCAGCAGGCAAGGCCCCAGCACGAAGGGCTCGGAAACCAAAGGAGGCCCAAACCTCGGATGCGTAAGCTATTTTTCCTTCTGTAACTTGCTCTTCCTTGCATCGTTGTGATTTCTCTTCTAACATTATTCTCTTTTGCAGGGCTCCGGTGGAGGTCCCTCAAAGTGGATCTAGCATCTCTTCACCTCTCTGACCTAGCCCTTCTCCCCGTCACGACGACGAGTCGCGTTCGCTGAGCCCTATTCCAGAGGGCTCTGCGGCTGCTCCGGGTTCTGCCCCACCTCGGCAAGAGGAGGGTAACCTTGGAGCGGGGGAGACCGGCCCAGCCGAGGCGACGACATCCACCACTTCGGCTTCGCCGCAACCAGCAGCTACCGAAGCTACCTCGGCACCAGCACCAGCTCCAGCACCAGCAACCAGACCATCACCAATACCAACTTCGGCATCAGCACCAACTCCGGCCGCAAAAACATCAGCAGCGGCACCAAGTTCCGCGACAAGAGCACCAGCGCCCAGCTCCTCTGCCTCGTCCGAGTATTCTCAATCTCGGCGAGGAACTACCCCAGCAGCTCCTAAGGGGAAATCCGTTGTGACGACTTCCTCTTCCCAGCAAGCCAAGGGCAAGAAGGCTTCGGACACTACCAAGCCACCATCCGTCGAAGCTGGGCAGCGTACCCTCGCGTCAATGCTTCCAAAGAAAGCACCAGCAGCGAAGGACGCCCTGCCGAGCCAACTGATGCACATCAGATGGTTCTGCACACCAGCCCAGCCCTTGCCTTGATCGAAAGGAAAGAAGCGCATGCGAAGGGCTTGGTGGCGCCCCATATGCCCAGCGGTGAACGGTACCCTCCGAGCTTAATTGAATTTGTCATGAATTGGAATAAGGCAGAGGTGGTTCAAGACACTGATCTCCCGGAGAAGTTCGGCCCTGTCGAGTTTTCCACTCAGATGAACACAGCCGCAAAGGCAATTAACCTCGCCGGGCGGATGATGGAGGTACGTTGCTTTCCCTTTACATGCTGTAGATAATAACCATTAGTCCCCGAGCCTCCGGGGGAGTAACTTGTTACTCGGCCGGATGCTCTTTAGAAAACTAACATAGCTCCATGAGAACTTCGAATATGCACACATCTAGAGCCGGGTTAAGTTCCACTTGGCCCGGATTTTAGTATACTTCGAATATGCACACACATAGAGCCGGGTTATGTTCCACTTGGCCCTGATTTTAGTACACTTCGAATATGCACACACCTAGAGCCGGGTTAAGTTCCACTTGGCCCGGACTTTAGTACACTTCGAATATGCACACACCTAGAGCCGGGTTAAGTTCCACTTGGCCCGGACTTTAGTACACTTCGAATATGCACACACCTAGAGCCAGGTTAATTTCCACTTGGCACGGATTTTAGTACACTTCGAATATGCACTAAGCTAACTTATGTTCCTGTGCTCCTTTCAGGTGACCACCAATCGCCGTAGTGCTGAATTCCAACGCTTGCTGGATACTCACAAGATGCTACGCGCAAAGCAGGCTGCACTTATCGTGGAATACGAGAAAAGGGGTAAATTTCTTCCTTAGCGCTTCTTCATTTTTCCTCATCTTCCTTTGCCGAACTAATCTCATCACTTGGCTTCCGCAGCTGGGGTGGAAGCTGAGAACATTATTATGCGAAAAAATCTGGAGCAGATCAAGGGTAAGTCATTTCTGTCTGACCTTGCTGTGCTTTCCACTTCCTATTTTCTCCTTGGCTCGGCACACATTCATACTTCGGCTCTGCCGGGCCAACACACTATTTCAGCATCGCTTGAAGATAGTGTGCCCGTGCCTGATATGATGCTGCATTTTCTCAAACAAGCAGGACAACACCAAGCCGAGCTTAAGAAGAAAGATGATGAGCTCGCCCTCCTCTGGACCAAGGATGATGAGATTGCCAGGCTCAAGGCTGAGATGGAGAAGATGAAGGCCCATCACCAATCCGAACTTCAAAAGGCTGGCCAGAATTACACAGAAGAGCGCGAGCGCCTCAACCACCAGATCACCAAGGACCAGGATCTTCTCAAGGAGTCCGGCATCCAGCTTGGGTCGGCGAACGCTGAGCTTGAGCAGCTTCGGAAGAGACGTGATGACTGCACCAAGGAGCTGACCCGGATCCTCAGCCATATATCATAAGTTCTTTTCCCTTTTCTGACCTACTTCTCCGGGTTACTTCATATGTCTTTTCTTGACCTTTCTCCTTTGTCTCGTTTCCAGGCAAATTTCCAGAGGGCACTCCTATTGCGAGCGCAGCAGTTGCCAACTTCCGCCGATAAAGGGGTACTCCGGCCACTTCTGATGGTGAAGGGATTCCTTATGACCTGGAGGACCTTTTGGTCAGCTTGTCATCTCGCGTGGAGCTCATCAAAAATTACGGCAAGGACATCCTCGGCGCTGCAGCTCGCATCTTCAACATGTTCTGGCCCGGTGAAGAAGCCCCGGAGACCACCGCACTTCTCATTGAGAAGTTAATGGAAACCGAGACTCAGCTTGACCTCTGGAGAGAGTCCGCTGGACGTGCCGCAACTGATACCATCCTTCACCACATACTCACGTGGTATGAGAAGATCGATCTCAATCTCTTGACACGTCTGCGCATAGGATCCAGATGGACCAATGACCCGGAGTGGGTAGCTCGCCGCCAGGCTTGCGCCCATAGCCTCATTGAATACGCTCCCATTCATGAATGGGTTGAGGGGCCGAGCTTCCTGGAAGCCGCTGCGGACGAAGAGGTTGAGAATGATGAGGATAGCTCGGATGGTGAAGAAGAAGATGACGCCTCGGATATTGAAGGCGGCGAAGATGATGCCGAACTTCCTCCTGCTGCTCCTTGAGCGACAAAACTCAAAAATTTATCAGATCCCCGGTATGCCGGGTGGAGTTGTATTCCAAACAGATGTGATATTTTGCTACTAAGTTCTTATGCCGGATTAACTTGGGCGTAGTCCCCGAGTTTCTTTTTCTTGTTCATTCAATCTCTTGGCTCGGTTCGTGTCTACCTTGATTCGGTTTTATGACTTACGAATCCGAGCTTCAAAAATTGTCTTAACAATACTGGAAAACTTTTAGACTTAGCTCAAAAATAAAACTGCATAATAACTTGAAAATAAATACAGGGTTAGTCCGAAAAACAAACGTTGGCTCGAATAAATTCTTTTCCTTAGTCGTTTTTCATGTGCTACGCAATTCCAAACTTGTTCTCTTGCTTGCCATGAAGCCAATTCTTGTTGGACAGCAGCAAGTCGAAGAGTTGGGTTCTTGGTGCTCACACATTACTAATCCGAGTTAAGTAGAATAACTTATTCCAGCTGACGCATAAAAAACAACCAACATTATTAAGGCAGTCCCCGAGGTACTGCTCGAGGTGCCAACATTTCATTGATAAGCTCATTGCCGACATACATACCGACATATGAGAAGACTCGGATACATACACTCCTTAGCTAAGTGTAGAAAGGACGAAGTAGAGCTATATTCCATGGTCGCTTAGATCCCTCTCCGGACCTGTCCGCCTTGTTCTTTTCCTGTGGCTTTGCATCTATAAGATAATAAGAATCATTGTGCAATGCCTTGCTCACGATGAATGGCCCTTCCCATGGGGGGACAATTTATGCATGCCAGTAGTACGTTGTACCAACCGGAGCACCAGATCGCCTTCCCGAAAGACTCGGGGACACACTTTCCGGCTATGATAGCGTCGGAGATTTTGCTGATATATGGCGGATCTGGACAATGCCAATTCTCTCGCTTCTTCTAGCAGATCAACATCATTTTGCCGGGCTTCTTGCACTTAGGCTTCTGTGTATTGGGTGACCCTAGGCGAATCATGCTCTATGTCGGCTGGTAATACAGCTTCTGCCCCATATACCAGAAAGAACGGCGTATAGCCTGTTGATCGATTCGGAGTTGTTCTTAAACTCCACAGTACCGCTGGTAGTTCTTCTATCCAGCACCCCACTGATCTTTGCAGCGGCTCAACGAGCCGGGGTTTTATTCCGGATAGTACTAATCCGTTGGATCTTTCCACTTGTCCGTTCGATACGGGGTGGGGTACCGAGGCTACGTCCAGCCGGATCCTCTTATCCCGGCAAAAACGCGCAAATGCTCCTTCCGCAAAATTTGTGCCATTATCAGTTATGTTACTGTGAGGATAACCGTACCTCAAGATGATATCTTTGAGAAACGTTACGGCCGTAGCTCCATCACATTTTCTTATTGGCTTCACTTTGATCCACTTTGTAAATTTGTCCACCATGAACAAAATGTGAGTCATATTTCCCCTTGCTGGTTTGAATGGGCCAACCATATCCAAGCACCATACGACAAATGGCCAAGTTATTGGTATGGTCTTGAGTTCCGACATCGGCATATGTGTCTTGGTAGCATACCTCTGACAACCATTACACTTTCTCACCAGATCTTCTGCTAGCTCTAAGGCATTTGGCCAGTAGAATCCGTGCCGGAAAGATTTTGCTACCAAGGCTCGGGATGAGGCATGATGTCCGCATTCCCCCTGATGTATATCTCGGATGATTTCAAGCCCTTCTTCCGGGTCAACACACCGCTAGAGGACATTGGTCACACTCCTCTTGTATAGTTCGGAATTGATGATCATGTAGGCCTTTGCCCTCCTCTGCGTTTGCCTGGACAACACTTCCTCAGCGGGTAATGTTCCATCTTTCAGGAATTGAAATATAGGTAGTGCCCAAGCTGGTATTGTTTGCACAGGGAATACATCCTCATCAATATCTATCTGATCCACCGGCATAACTTTAACCGGATCACGTTGAGCAGTCCCCGGGTCTTGCGAAGCAGTCCCCGGGTTTGCCGAGGCAGTCCCCGGGTTTTGCGCACCACTTCCCATGTCAATGTCCATGGGTACAGCTCTGGATTCGGTGTCCTCCGGGATATAGATCGAGTCGGTTCCAAGGGAGGGCCTAATGGATGGTTTCCTGAGGTGCTCTAATGCTACACCCGGTGGAATTGCTTGTCGGGTTGACCCGAGCTTCGACAGCATGTCGGCAGCCTCATTTTCCACCCGGGGTACATGATGAAATTCCCATCCCTCAAAGTAACCAGATATCTTCTGCACATAGAATCCGTACAGTGCCATGTTTGGATCAAGGGCATCCCACACCCCCGATACTTGCTGCACCACCAAATCCGAGTTGCCAAAGCATATGATCCGACGTATCCCAATCTCTTTTGCTACCTTGAGCCCATGCACAAGTGCTTCATACTCAGCGACATTGTTTGATGCCATGAAATGGATCTGCAACACATATTTCAACTGGCCCTTCTTTGCTGACGTGAGTACAACTCCGGCACCTAGCCCGGTTTTGGTTTTTGATCCGTCAAAGTGCATTCGCCAATAGTTCGGATCTGGGAGTGGCGGTTCGTATTGTACCTCGGCCCAATCCACGAAAAAGTCCGCCACAACTTGAGATTTGATGGCCTCTCTTCTGTCATACTGCGACGCATAAGGAGCTAGCTCAATTGCCCATTTTGCAATTCTGCCACTCGCATCCTTGTTACTCATTATCTCGGATATGGGGGCCTCACAAATGACCCGGATGGGATGCTCCTCAAAGTAGTGCTTCAGTTTCTTGGTGGCCATGTACACGCCATATGCCACCTTTTGATAATGTGGATAGTTCTGCTTTGAGGCTGACAACACCTCGCTCAAGTAATACACTGGCCTTTGCACCGACTTACCTTCCTCGTCGCGCTCCACCACTATCACTGCACTTACAACTCGGTTGGTTGCGGCTATATAGAGCAACATTGGCTCCTTTGATAGTGGTGAGGCTAGCACTGGTGTCAACATCTTCTTCAGGTGGGTAAAGGCTTCATCGGCCTGCGGCGTCCAAATGAACTTATCCGACTTTTTCATGAGTTGGTAAAGAGGCAATGCCTTCTCTCCCAACCGACATACAAACCGACTTAACGAGGCCAGGCAACCTGTGAACTTCTGGACATCGTTAAGACACTTCGGTAGTTCCATTCGTTCGATGGCCCGGATTTTGGTTGGATTAACCTCGATACCTCGGCGGGAAACAAGAAAACCGAGCAATTTTCCAGCCGGGACACCAAAGGTGCATTTTTCCGGGTTAAGTTTCATCTGGAACCTCCTTAGGTTCGCAAACGTTTGCCTGATATCGTCAAGGAGCGTTTTGCTTTCCTTGGTCTTGATAACAACATCATCCATGTACACCTGTACATTTTGACCTATTTGGTCGTGCAAACATTTTTGCATACATCTTTGGTACGTTGCCTCTGCATTACGTAAACCAAACGGCATGGTGCGATAGCAATAAGCCCCATACGGGGTAATAAACGTAGTCTTTATTTGATCATCCGGATTCAAAGGTATCTGGTGGAAACCAGAATATGCATCAATGAATGACAACAATTCACATCCAGCAGTTGAGTCTATGACCTGATCTATTCTTGGCAGTGGGAATGGATCTTTTGGACACGCCTTGTTCAGGTTCGTGTAATCAATACACATGCGCCAAACCACCGCCACGTTTGGGTCATCCTTCTTCTTTTCCACCAGCACCGGATTAGACAGCCAATCCGGGTAGAGAACTTCCATGATAAATCCTGCAGCTAGCAACCGAGCTATCTCATCCCCAATGACTTTCCTCCTATCTTCAGCGAAGCGGCAGAGAGGTTGCTTCACTGGCTTAGCTCCGGGTCTCACATTCAAAGAGTGCTCGGCCAACTCCCTCGGAACAACTTGCAAGTCTTGTGTGGACCAAGCAAAAATGTCCCGATTCTCACGGAGGAAGCTGACGAGCTCGCTTTCCTATTTATCACTTAACCTGGCACCAATTGTTACGGTGCGCTCTGGGAACATGTCATCAATAGGAATCTTCTTGGTATCTTTCGTGTCCTGGAAGGAGACACTTCCATGCGGGTTACTCAGCGTTGGCATATACTGCTGCGCGGACTGAGCCAATGCCGCCACCTCTTGAATTTTCCTTTTTTCCTGCGCAATCACAAGTGACTCGGCTAAGTTTGACCCGGCTGATGCACACTCCATGGAACGTCAGAAATCCCCTGCAATGGTAATCACCCCGTTTGGTCCGGGCAACTTCATCTTCAAGTAGCTAATGTGACAGCTTGCCATGAACTTGCTTAGGGTTGGCCTTCCAAGTAATGCGTGGTAGGCGCTTTCCAAGTTCACCACCTCGAACTCCAAATTTTTGGTTCAGCAGTTATCCCTCGTGCCGAACAAGACGTCAACCCGGACCTTGCCTATGGGCTCACAAGAGATGCCGGGCACAATGCCATGGAAAGTTGTCCTCGTGGCCTGCAACATGTTCTCCGAGATGCCCAACTTGCGCATTGTGTCCGCATACATGATGTTAATGCTGCTGCCATTGTCGATCAGTACCTTTGAGAACCTTACGTTAATTCTAGGTCCAATGAATGTCGGATCCAGCACCAACGCATACGAGCCAGGGCTTGGCATGAGCTTGGGATGATCCCTGATGCTCCAGGTGATTTCCTGATCGGACCAAGGCATGTACCTCATCACTGCAGGCATTACTGCATTCACCTCCATGTGCCTCGCTGCAAGCTCTTTCTATCTGTTTCTTCAGTGGTGAACACACAATAGCTCTGATGGTGCTCCCTGTACTCGTTTCTCCCCTCATTTCTGGGATACCTCTGATCCGGCTGATGCTGATTTTCCACTTGATGCACTGCATCCCTTCTTTCATTGTTGTCATACCTTGGCGGAGGGGGAGGCAACATTAGCTGTTGCGTGTTCGCTCCGAAGAGCAATTGCTGCCGGGGTAACTCCTGCCGAGGCTGATCGTTCCGAGGTGCTTGAGCATTCCCCGGACCACCTTGTTCAATCTTGCGCATCCACTCACATTGCCTCGTCGTATGACCCGCTGGGTTGTTCGGATTTGGCGTGTGAAACTTACACGACTGGTCCAACATCGACTCATAAGTATACCTCGGACGGTCTTTCCTTTCTTGCCACTGCTTCTTTTGCTCTGGTTTCCAAGTCTTCTTGCCATCGTTTCTCGGAGTCCACTGCCCTCTAGTTTTCTGGCGTTGACTGCCCCCTGCTCCAGGCTGATCTTGATTCACAACTGCAACTTGGTGCGAACCGTATCGATGATCTGGTCTATCATCTCTCCTTTTTCCCATGTACTCATTCCTCCGGGATGATCCGGCTCCATCCCTCTGATAGTACTCATCGCTTGACTCGTTTGACGCGAGCCTAGCTTGAGTCGGATCACCCAAAGCATACGAATCTGCAATCCGGATCATTTCTGCCAACGTAGTTGGCATTTTCCTTTGCAACTTCATCCACAACTCGCTTACATATCTGCACCCTTGTGCGAACCATGCAATGGCCTGTGATTCTATCACGCCCTCACACGAGTTTCTCACGGTACACCACCAAGTCAAGAACTCCCGGTCTGTCTCATTAGGTCTTTGCTTGCACATGGCTAGGGTCTGCGGCCTATTTGGCCTTTGATATGTACTCGAGAAATTGCTGATGAACATTTCCTCAAAGTCTATCCAGCAGTTGATGCTTCCGGGTGGCAGATTGTTCAACCATACCCTTGTCGGCCCTTCCAACATCTAGGGTACGTATCGTATAGCCCACCTCAAGTTACCAGTGGCAATTTTCACAGCCGTAGCATAGTTTATCAACCAATCCTCCGGCTTGGTACTGCCGTCATACGTCTTCGTGCCCCTGAGTAACTAGAAGTTGGGTACCGGTGGCTCTTTCATGATCCGGGGTCCAAAATATGCAGGGCCCGGTGGACCTTGACATTCTATCTGTTCCGACCTATACAGTCGATCCAGTTTCAACCTGGCATCATCCGGCATCAAATCCCTGCTTCCCAATCTTGACCCTATCACATGATAGTCCGGCCTCGGGTATCCCGCATTTGCCATCTCCGAATCACCGTCGTTGTACCGGTTTTGCTCTTGTGGTGCTCCTTTCTGTTGCATACCTCGGCCGGCACTTGGCTCTTGCCTTGGTATATTCCGCTGCTGCGGCTGTCCTGCGGCTGCCAAGTTTCGCTGTCCGGCATTGCCGTTGACAACGTTCCCTTGACCGGCATTGCATTGGTCGTGGTTACCTCGGCCAGCTTCACCTCGGCTCACACTCCATCGATCATCATCTTTCTGTGCTTCTTTTCCTTTCCCTGCCCGTGTTGGGTCATACGGGACGATCTGTCTGTTCCGTCTGGGCGAGGTTACTACCTCCTCTCTCCTTGGACCACCATGAGGGGACGATGCGGCTCCAGCGGATTTCTCCGGGTTACCCATCGCCAAATGGAAAATCTTGGAGGCTCCAGCTCTCTCCGGGTTTGCTCTGAGTAGTTCCTCGTTTTGCCTGTTTGCAATCTGAACCAGCTCGTTAACCCTATCTTGTTGTCTTTGCCGGGCTTCACCCGTCAGACCCTCTAACTCGGACGCAGCTGCATCCGCTGCTCTGAGGTTCTTTGCCGGGGTACTATACCTCAGCAGCCCCACAGACAAACAATTTTCTGATTCCTCAATTCCAGTATCACCCTCTCTGTTCATCTCGTTCATGAGATTCCTTCCCTTCACTTTTACAATATCAACTTTGTTTGCCTTTGCGTACTCACGCAACGTCATATTCAACGACTGCTGAGCCGTGGCTATTTTCTTTGCGCCCTCAAGTATTTTTTGCCTAGTTTCTTCTAGCTCGGCCTGCGCTCGAGCCGGATCTACTGCTGCTACTACAGGGTTTGCCAAGCTATCCATCGCTTCCCTCAACATATTTTCCGGCCTCTCTAGCGGAGGACCTCTACCTTTCCTTGGCGCCTTAGGCGTTACCTCCGGATCTGGCGCCGGATCTTTGCTCGCGCTCGCACCTGGCGCAGTCATCATCACCTCTGCATGGTCTGGGGAGCGAGCGATACGCGTCCCGAGAACCATGGTGAGGGGTGGCTCCCCCGCCTCAACGATGTGACGCGGATGAACACACGACACGTCCACAGCGACGTAGACCTTGTGCGCGCCGAGCTTGATGAAGAGGCCATTGCACGGAAGAGGGCGCGTGCCGAAGCAGCCAGCGTTGTCGCTGACAAAGTCCAGCGCTCCAAAGTGCTGAACGAGCCCGGAGACGATGCGCTCGCCGGTGCCGATGATGTTTCCCGTCCGGATCTTGACCCATGCTAGCTCCGCTAGCCCCACGGTGGGCGCCAACTGTCGTGGTGGTGTCACGGAAGATGCCATGGATAGGCTAAAGGTGGGGACTAATACATGCTAGGGGAATCCAGGGAGGGATAGTGAAGTGATTCTCCACACAGTTGTTTGTATTGCTCTGTTTCAAAGATTACAAGTGCTCCTTGAGCTGTATTGGTGAGAGGAAGAAGGAGCTCTCTTACTCTCACCCACAGACCACACCTCAAACCCTAGTCAAAACGGAGTAGCAGAAAAACCCAACCCCCTCTACTGAAACCCTAGCCCCTCTTTTATAGAAGGAGCTCGGTCTCAGCCTAGGGCATACGTGGAAGCATATTCTTAGGAATATGCTTCCCCCCAATGTAGTAAGCCGACCGGGGTGCTTTTTCCCCCACGTCACACATGCTTTGTTGACGTGAGCCTCTGCGGCGCCCGCGTCAGCCGACATGGGCATCGTCACCCTTGTCGGCCACGCCCCGGTGGTCCTTTCCTTGCTTGCTTCGCTCAGGTAGTGCGTACCGGGGCTTCTTTTGACCAGCGAGATTCCTTCCTTCTCCTAGAAGCCAGACGTGACCCGGATCATAGTTGATCTGGCCACACCGGTTCCTGCATATAAGTAAAACATGCACTTCCGACTTACTCCTTAAGTCGGTTGAGACTTAGTTAGGCGAACGCCCCCTGGTCCGGTTTACTCCGTGATTCGTCCTGCCTTGAGGTGACCCGGCCAGCATTTGCTTTGGCCTTGCCGAACCTCGGCTAACTCGCCTTTTATACCTCGGCGTGACCCTACCCGGGGGTATCCCCCCAACATGCACGCGGACGGTAATACCTGTGGGTGGCCAGTACTACCGGTGGCACCCAGCCAACGGTCAAAAACAAGGTGCGAAAAGAGAGAAAAACCTGGCTGGAACTACCGCCAGAAATTCCGGTCAAAGTTCCGACAAAAAGCGCATTCCAAAACAAAGAGGGCACTGAATCGAAATTGGGGTTACCGGAAGTTGGGCCGGAATTTACACCGGTACTACCGGCGGCAAAAGTGCCCTAGAGGTACTACCGGCGGCAAAAGTTCCCTAGCGGTACTACCGATGGCCCGCCGGAACTACCGGTCATGAAAACTTCAGAAACCAGAAATGCAATAACTTTTGCATCCGAACTCCAAACGAGATGAAACCAATTTTGTTGGAAAGATAGCTATGTATATAATCCAAGGGAGAAAATACCATGAATATGTATGTGAGATATCTCCCAAGGTGTGGAGCCAGAAAACCTTCAAGAACAAAAACACAATAAGATATGCAAGGGAAATCCATTTTTGATAAACTAGAGCTTATTACGAAGATAACCACAAGCTCTAGATCCTCACATGGGCAAGAACCAAAAAACAACCAAGAAAGATGAAGCTATGTATGCAAAGGTTTGAGCTCTCTTCGAAAGATACGAACGAGCACTCGCTCGAGAGCCCCTCTTGATAGTACGGCTATCTATCCCTAAACCGGTCTCCCAACACTACAAGAGACCGGTAAAATAGAAAGCCTATCAAGATCATAACTTTGCCTTGAGCATTCCACTTGAGCTTGATGTAGACCGTCTTGTGCTTCTCAAGATGGAACGCCTTTCTTGATTGCCTTGCTTGCTCTTGCTTGATGAAGACTTGTGAAATGCTCCCCCAAAATCCATGGGAAAACCTCTTCTTTGAACTTGTCTTCATCACTCCATGATCATGGAGGATGGCAAGATTCAAACATGTGATCTTCTAGAGATGACGCACCTTGAGCTTGCACTTCATTTCTTGATGATGTCTTGAAGATGGCCATAAGGAACTCTATCTTCTTCATCTTCTTCTTCTTCAAGATATACTTGATCTTCCTCCTCTTATTCTTCTTCTTCAACAAGATTCCAATATGCACAAAGCCCTTGGACATTTCTTCTTCTTTTTCAAACTTGAGACCAACACATGGTCCAAGCGATGCCAATGGACAAACCTACAAGTGAAACTCAATTTACACATTAGTCCATAGAGATTGTCATTAATTACCAAAACCACACATGGGGGCATACATGCCCTTTCAGTAAGGTTTCATGAGCCGCTACTACTCTTTCTAAAACGTATCTACCTTTAATGAAAGCAGACTGATTGATAGAAGTAATAGAATTCATAATGACAGCCAACCTGTTAGTAAGAACTTTTGTAAAGATTTTAAACTATAGTTCAATAGGCTGATGGGCCTGAATTTCTTCATAGAAGAGGCATCAGGCTCCTTAGGAATCAGAGTTAGAATGGCACGAGCCTAAAAATGTCTAAATTACCGGCAAAGAAATCCTTAAACATGTACAAGATATCAAACTTAATTAGGCCCCAAAAACGCTGGTAAAAGAGAAAAGGAAACCCATCTGGACCATGAGCACCGTCAGAGTAGGACTCAAAAATAGCTTTTTTTATTTCCTTCTAAGAAAAAGGTGCTTCTAGCCTAGAATTTTGCTCAGCAGAAATTCTCTCTTCAAAAGAGTAGAAATCTGGTTTAACAGAATAACCAAATTTCTCCCTTTCCTAAAGAGATTTTTGTAGAAATCAGTAGCTACTCCCTCCGGTTCATATTACTTGTCATTGAAATGGATGTATCTAGACATGTTTTAGTGCTAGATACATCCATTTCAACGACAAGTAATATAGACCGGAGGGAGTACAACTATCATTTTGGAGGTCTCGGTAACAGGGCCATCAGGGCCATCTAAATTTGGCACAATTTGAATTTCCCGAATGAGAAAAAGCCCGACTTATTTATCCAATCAACTAACATGACACCCTAACAAGTGGATCAAGCTTTCCAAATTGGGAGAAATGTAATATATCACATTTAAGGAGTAAACAGTAGAACTGGATATACTTACCCTACTGACTAGGCAATCAAACTTCTTCACTCGACCAAACGATCAAACTAGAAAAACATCAAATTCACTGATCCATTGGATATACACACATATATTTGACAATCCAACTTTACATTTAGATTCTTGAGTCAACAAAACGACCGTGTGAAAAAGGCGAAAGTGCATGGTAGGATGTCTTCTTTTCGGCATATCATGCATGGACGATGGACGAATTGAAGATGTACATCTCGAACAAGAAAAACAAAAAATATACAACTTAAACCAAACTACAACGTACACGAGGCCGTAAATCAAACTACAGCGTGATACTATGACGTAAGTACCAATTTCAAATTAATCAAAGCAATTTCATACCCAACATTTGGGAAGGCCATAGAAACAGTTTGCAAACAGCCTCGTAGGATCGACTACAAACCAAGCTGGCACTCTCACCACCCGCCTACTATCGTTGTTTCCTACTAGTAGTGGACTGACTCCACGGTGCGTCGTAGCATTTACTATTGACAGCCCAACGCCGCTGACGGCCTTTTTTAGCCGCCACACGTCCCCAGGAAGATACACCCAGCAAACGGCACACGCCCCGGTGCCCGCACGGTCTTCTTCCACCCCCCAATCGGGACGACGACGACGGCGAGGAGGAGGAGAAGTAGCACCGAGATTTCTAGAACCTTTCATCCGGGGTCCCTCGGCTGAGGCGGGAAGCGGGAGGCATGTGGGGGCGGCACTACTGGGGTGGCCCGCGCCCGAGTGGCGGCGCCGGTGGAGCGGAGGCCACCGGCGGCGTGGTGGTGATGTTCGCGTGGCTCTCGAGCCAGGAGCGGCACGTGCGGGCACACGTGGAGCTGTACGCGGCGCTAGGGTGGGCTTGCCTCGTCTGCCACTCTGACTTCCTCACGCTGTACGTACACTTCTCTCCCCCTTCCATTCCATCTCCCCTCCGTGCTTTAACTGCTGGTGATGAGCCGGATGATGTAGCCGACATGCTTTACTTCTTTCTTCCCCGTAAATTTGGCAGACCCGTTCGATTTGCTTTGGTGGTGATAGATCGATGCGTTTTTGGAACTTCACTAGATATTTTGCCTCTTGCTAGGTTGCTATGTGTTTACTTTGGAACTTCTAATCCAAAATGATCTGAATTCCCAGAATCTTAGATAGGTAGGTTGGATGTGCCAAGAAAAGCTATTATGAGGATATGTGGATTCTGCTCAACGGCTGCAACTTTCAGTTATCCGTAGTGTGATTCAGTAACCTATACAATTGAATCCCTTGTTTGATCCCAGTTGCATGTTTGCCCAGGTTTATGCCTGACAAGGCGGCCGTGCTTGCTGACCGGGTGCTCACGGAGCTCGTTAAGGTCTGTCTAGCTGCGCATCCCACGCCACTATCATTTCGACCTGCCTTGGTCCATTACTTTGTGTGGAATGTTAACTGTTTCAGTACTCTTAATTAGTTGCTGCAGTCGTGGGTAGTTGTTGATTTCATCTTCAAAATTCCAGGAGCTCAAGGTTCAACCACTACCTGTTGTGTTTGCTTCCTTTTCGGGAGGACCAAAAGGCTGCACATATAAGGTTCTTCAGGTAAAAGCTACAAGATTTTGTAAGCATTTACCTAGAACCGTTATTTCTCTTGCTGCCTGGTTTAGGATCTCCAAGCTAATGCTTTCTTTGTTCACTGGCAGCTGATCGAGAGAAGGTGCAAAGGGCAACTGAGTTTGGTATGGCGGTTTTTTCTTGTTGTTCCCCCTTTTGTTTGCACTCGGTTGTCATAACAATTCTATTCAAGAAAGACGAGTTGCGGTCTACTGAGTACTGATGACGGCTATTTTTAGTTCTATTTACTTACATTGCTGTAAACTTAATGCTTGTCCTTATCACAGGACGACTATCAACTTGTACGGGACTGCGTATGTGGACAAATGTACGACTCGAGTCCTGTAGATTTTGTGAGTGATTTAGGAACCCGCTTTCTCCTTCACCCAAGTGTCCTGAAGATGTCTGAACCTCCACGTGTCTTATCATGGATGACTAAAGGAATTGCATCTGGTCTAGACACTCTTTTCATTGCCAAGTTTGAAGCACATCGCAAAGAATATTGGGAAACACTATACTCATCAGTGGTATGTCACTCCATCGACTGTAATGCCTTGTAACCTGATTGCAGATAGACATTTTGCATATATATGGTGACCTCAATCCATTGTGTGTGCAGCATGTTGGCCCAATACTCATATTATGTTCAGAGGATGATGAACTTGCTCCATGCTCAGTTGTTCAAAATTTTGGACGACGTCTGCTGGAGCTGGGTGGTGATGTGAATTTTGTTAAATGGCACAGTTCTACGCATGTAGGTATGTTATTTGTTACGGCTACAATCCTCCAGGTTATGTGGAAGAAAGTCGATGCAAATACTAAACCTGTTATTCATTACTTAGTATGCTTCTCTAAAATGACCAAAAAGTGCCGATTCGTTTTAGTTAAAATATGCATTGGCAGCTATATGTGGGAATGTATAACGATGACTTGCTGAAATTGGACAATTTACCTGTTGTCACTCATCATTTTGCAAGGTTACTACTTACTACTGGTCGTATCTATCCAAATGCATAACTGATTGGCTTTAATACTTGTGAATGCTAAATCATCTTGTAGTGTTCAGTTGTTCACGTCTTCTGCAACTTTCAGAACAGACTTGCTTATGTAATACTTGAAGGTAAATACGAATATATATTTATGTAGAACACTCCAACAAATTCCGAGATCACCCTTCCCAGCCATAAATGTACTTTCTTGTACTAACAGCTTGCCAGCTAGGAGCAAATTGACAAAATGAATGACACAACATGGCACACTTGTGTCATTGACAGGTGGCCCCCGAACACACATGTCAGTGACAAGGGTGTGCCATTTTGCAAGCCAAACAAAAGCGTATCGTTTTGTCAAATTCCTCGCCAATTAGGCAGTTAGCTACTTTTCAATTTCAACAAACAGAACAAGAGTGCTGTGTGAATTTTAAAAAGTTGTACAGAAGCCTTAATCATGTATCCTGTTGTTCCCATCATGTGGAATTCATTTTCATCCCTTATAAATCTCTCTTCTAATCTAAAGCTGTGCACAAACCGTGATAAATCATTGAGCCACATCTGGAGATTAAATAAATATTAACCTCCTGATTGACCAAGAATTACTCATCAGATTTTCCAAATAGCACGAGCATTGTTGTGTTGGACTATGTTTGGACTTCAGTTTCTTGTTTGTCTATGCTGGATAGGGCTATACTGAACTCGGTATCTGACAAATCTAGCTGACTGGTCTATACTGAAAGGGAACATGTCCTATGAAACTAACCAGTATATGAACTTATCAAGAATTTTATTGTAAGCCCATGAGGCTGTCACTGTGCGAGGGCCTCATTCTTAGCTGCATGCTAAGGTTTTGTGCACATTTGACTTCGTGGGAATTCTGAGCTGAATAACAAGAGCTAGGCATAATGAGAATTTATATGATATACTGCTATTGTTCCTTTTTTCCTTTTTTCCTATTTTCTGTGTGACTGAATGGTAAATGTAGTAAATCCATAATGTATCAAAGAATGTCTTTTACCATTAATTGCTAATTATTAGTTGCTAAACTAAATTAGATTATGTTGTTCCGCAAAGGCCATACACAATATTTACGTGTACCAACTAAAACCGTCTACCTGAAAAATACTCGCCCTTTTGACGGGTTAGCCAGCACAATGGAGGCGAGCCGTCACACGACCTGATTCAGTGAACATCGTAAAAACCGCAACGCGTGAAGCGGACAAGCAGAGCTACAGAGGTCCTCGTCGCGAACCATGTTGGTCGCCGTCATAGTGTGCGTGGTCGGTAATACAATATATTACTAGCAAGGTGATGATTTTGGATGGACTTTGATAATCGCCTCTATCAATCACAAATCATGTCTATGCGTGTATGGTTTAGCAACTAATAATCAATAATTAATACCATCTTACCCCTTCAAAGTACGGGGAGGGGGGACACCGAAGCAAACCTCTTTATCTTTACTTTGCCTGTATGAAAAGAATATAACACTCTCACACCTAGTTTTATCTGCTTAGTACTGTTCACCATTTGTTACACAGGGCATTACAAGCATCACACTGAGGAATACCGAGCTGCAGTGACTGAGCTGCTCATGAAGGCTTCAGCACTTTACATGAGCAGAAGACGACTGAATGACTACGAGGTTGGCACGAGTGAGCACAGTGATAAATCTTATTCGGCCCACGATCTCCATAAAACTGCTGCGAGATCAAGCGGTAGGCTAAGGAGGGTACCAGCTGATCCAGCCGACCATTTCTTCTTACCGACTTCCATGGAGTACCAAGAAAGCGGCAGTGAAACGCCAAAGCCTGGGTTGTTCAACATGCCGAGCGTTGAGCGCATGAACCCTGATGGTGTGCTGGGGAAGATGCTCTATGATGTATGTGTCCCAAAGAACGTGGAAGGCTGGGACTTCAATCCTGCGTCAACAAATGGACGGCATATGCATTTTACAGCTCGCCAGCATGGTAATTTGAATCCGATAAAATGCATACGCCGCTCAAGATTGTAATGATTTGGACTTGAACATCTCAGTGCATTCTTGCTGACTGGTGAATATTGCGAGAGTACTCTTGTTTTGATGGATGCTGGTGAAAATTTGAGGTACCCAGAATGCATCTGAGTAAAATGTGAGATTGTGTCCTCTGTGAATTGTTAACTGCTAAAGTTATGCTTTATGGGCGGAGAAATTGCTTGATTATTTTTGAGGTTCCAGGACCTAATTAGCCAAGACGTAAGGTGGTCGTCTTAACTGTATTAAAAAGGATGAAAAGGGCAGCAGGCAAACTAGAAAAATGAGTTAAGGACTTGGATTTAAAGGGACTGCCTAGCTGCGAGAATGTAATAAAGGTGAAGATCCCAAAGAGCAGAGATGGCGTTGAGGAAAAACTGCAGGAAGACATAAAGGCCTTGCTGTAAGACAAGACACCAGGCCGCTGGAAGAAGGCGGTAGGGGCATAACTGTAATAGAAAAATAGTACACATGGACACTGTTTGAAATCTTGAAAATTCTTGGACTATTTCTTGATTTGTTAAGCAGGGGCCATTTCTCCGTATCGTTTCAATTTTATCAGATGCCTTGATGGGACAATACAACCGACTGCAAGCGGATATATAATAAGAGCATCTCCACCGGAGAGTTAAAACGCGCAAAAACGGCCGATTTAGCAAGCACGGGCGGTTGAGACACTCGTTACGATCCAAATTAATGTTCTCACATTTGTTTAGATTCAGATGTATCTAGTCATATTTTAGTGCTAAATACATCCGAATCTAGCTAAATCTAAGAATATTAATTTGGATTGGAGGGAGTAGTATTTAGTTTAGTAGTATTTCGACCTAGGATGAGGATGAGAACTATGTTCTAGGTTTATCGTGTCAAATGAACTATATTTTCAATCTTTTTATTTGCTTTTTTTTATCTTTGTTGCATGCATTTTGCTTCGAAAATGTGTTTGCGGCACTATATTTTCCTGCGCGCTGCGTTTTAGCGAGTTCCGTGAAGCTGCCGCCAGCGCGGCGTGCTAAGAGAGCAAAACAGATCGCGCGCGTGTTTTTGGTAGGACTAAACTTTTGACTCCGTTTGCTATCGTGCAGGCATTAGCCAGGCTAAGCCATGGAGACCCATTCTATGGGCAGAGGCCACACGTGGACCATGCAGAAATACTACTTCCCCTGTCTTAAATTAGATGTAAGTTTGTGTATATTTGAATGTATCTAGACATTGTTAAGTCTAGATATGTCTAAATTTTAACATACTTAAAACACCTATTTCGAGATCATGGATTTTGAAATAAATGTCATTTTAGAAAAAAGAAAATATAAATATTTCAAAGTAATTGGAGTTTGATATAATTCATAAATTATTAGAACATATAATGGACAATATTGGCCTTTCTTCATGATTGCTCTTACTTTTATGTTTTTTTTTGAAACATCATATATTAAACATGCAAGCCGTCTCATTAAAACCTTCCAGTCCCCTTAGGTACCCTAGGAAGGAAAAATAGTGCGTCTGAAACTTGCAGCCCCTCACACAATTGTTACATCGTTACAAGTGTTTGCAAAATGAAGCTAGGGGGTTCATCGATCCAATTATAAGACATCTTATCAATAAAGCAAGCCCTAGCTAATTCGTGAGCCACCTCATTTGCTTCTCTCGGGCAGTGCTGGAATTTGACACTTCCAATGAGCGTGACTAGATCGACACAATCCGCAAAAACCGCTGTAGAGTCACCCCACCATGTCTCTTTGTTCGAACAAGCTTCTATAGTCTCCATAGAATCAGATTCAACTAACACGTTTTGACACCCCATTTGATTTGCCAAAGATAAACCTTCCTTCATAGCCATCGCTTCTGCACTAGCCGCCGTGGCCAGATTTGGAAGATAAGTCGTAGAGGCTGCAATAAAATTTCCTTGGTAATCCCATAGAACTGCACCAATAGAACCTGCACATATATCAACGTGGAAAGATCCATCAACATTAAGCTTAATTTGGCGCGGTTTAGGCCTGGTCCATCTTGGCAGGGCATTAGGGGCGCTCGGTTTTGCCATAGATTTTGCAGCATTCACAGTAATTGATAGAACCAACATTCTACAATGCTTCATTAGTGGTACCGTTTCATTGTGTGTTCTGCTTCGACGGATCCACCATAAATACCAGCAAGCCACCAGAGCAGTTTCTTTGAGACCGATATCTTGAAACCCTGGAAGATTATTGTCTTATCTTGTGATGAGAGCCTCTAGAACCACTGACCCTAATTGATCCATCCCCTGAAGTTCTTCAATAATTCCTGTGATTCCCAGAGCCTCCCACATCGCTACAACAGTTGGACATTTGAAGAATAGGTGCATTATATCCTCAGCATCCGACCTGCATATTGGGCATTCCCCGCTTGATCCAATGTGACGATTCACCAAAATTGATTTCAGCGGTACAATCCCATGTAGAGAACGCCAAATAAAAATCTTAACTTTCCCAGGGATTCAGAGTTGCCATAAATTTTTCCACACTAGATTATTAGCAGATGAACCAGGCAAGGAGAGCTGCGATGCTCTAGGACCAAACTGGTGCTGCCACTAGGTGTGATAAGCAGACTTGACTGTAAACCATCCGTGCTTCGTATAATGCCAAGCTATGAAATCCGCAAAACCATGTGTATTCAAGGGGATTTGTAGTATTCGATTTGCATCAACTAAATTGAAGAGGGACCGAATTAGAGCTTCATCCCAGCCACCCGAGATAGGGTCAATAAGATCAGACACTTTTGTGTAGATTGCACCTGCTCTTGGAGACATAATTTTCCTGTCAGGGCTGGTTGGGATCCAGGGGTCAGTATATATATTGATACTCTCACCATTACCAACCCTCCATATGTATCCACGTTTAAAGGTGGACAGGCCAACAAGGATGCTTTGCCAAGTATAGGAAGATCCCTCTCTAGGTCCTGCTTTAAGAATATCATCATGAGGATAATATTTGGCTCGAAGAACTTTTGCACAAAGAGAATCTGGATCCTGAACAAGACGCCACACTTGTTTGGCTAACATAGCAAGATTAAAGGAATGGAAGTCTCTAAGACCCATACCTCCTTCGTTTTTTGGGGTAGCATAGTTTCCACCATGCAAACCAATGCATCTTCTTCCCATTATCGTCATCTCCCCACCAGAATTGTGAAATAGCTTCTATTATCTTGTTGCATACACCAATAGGTATTTGAAAAACAGACATAGCATAGACAGAAATAGCCTGAGCCACCGCTTTTAGAAGGATCTCTTTACCTTTGATGGACAACAACTTCTTCTTCCAACCATTAATCCGCTGAATAATTCACTCAACAAAATGAATAAAGCATGTGCTCTTATCTGCACCCACTAGAGCAGGTAGACCAAGATACTTATCTGATAACGCCTCAGTGTCAATATGTAAAGCCTCGCAGATCTCTTCTCTCAACAGAACATTGGTATTAGGAGAAAAGTAAATAGTGGATTTAGCCAAACTCACCAACTGACCCAAATTTGCACAATAGGTATCCAAAACTTGTTATAAGGAAGTTGCATTATTCATATCCGCCTTCATGAGAATAAGAGAATCATCAGCAAATAAAAGGTGTGAGACTGATGGTGCATTCCTGCACACTCTTAACCCATCTATTCCACCAACTTCTTCTTCATACAACAAGAGACTAGATAAACCTTGTGCACATTAAAGGAACAAGTACAGGGAAAGGGGGTCTCCTTGATGTAAACCTCTAGTAGGTACAAACATCTCAGTCTCCTCCGAATTAAATCTTACTTGGTATCTAACCGATTTAACACAGGCCATCATAAGAGAAATCCACCTGTCATCAAAATCCAGTTTTCTCATCATATTTTCCAGGAAAATCCACTCAACTCGATCGTATGCTTTATGCATGTCCACTTAACAGCACAAGCACCAGATGATCCATTTCTTTTGTTTTTAATGAAGTGCACACTTTCATAGGCCACCAACACATTGTCAGTTATGAGACGGTCGGGGACAAAGGCACTTTGCATAGGTGAGATAACATCTGGAAGAATTTGCTTCAGCCTCATTGACAAGATTTTGGAGATTATTTTGTAAATAACATTGCAAAGACTAATTGGCCTGAATTGGGTGACCATCTTAGGATTGTCCATCTTCGGGATCAGGACAATTGTAGTATCATTCCATCCATGCGGCATGACACCCGTATTCAACGCCTGTAAAATCTTAGTTGTGATCTCATCTCCACATAAATCCCAAAACTTTTTGTAAAAGATAGCATGTAAACCATTAGGGCCAGGAGCCTTGTAGTCACCAATACTAAAAGCCGCTTTTTTGACCTCCTATGACGTGAAGGGCGTAATCAATTTTCCATTTATATCGGCATTAACTCTGGGAACTATTTTCTCAAGAATCGACTGATCTGTAACATGAACTTCAGACGTGAAAAGGTTAGAAAAAATAATCAAAGATAAAGGGTTTTAGCGATTCTGTACCCTCTACCCGTTCGTCATTGGCACCTTTTAATCTTTTTATTGTATTCCTCTTTCTCCTGGCTGAAGCAAACTGGTGAAAGAAAGACGTGTTCCTATCACCTTGCACCTACCAATTCACGCGAGATCGCTGTAACAAGTGCACTTCTTCTTGTTCAAGTAAAATTTCTATTAGCTCCGCCATCTCTCTTGCCTTTGATTCGTTCTCGTCACACATTGGCCTGCTGAGATCCGCATCGAGCTCTTTTTGGGCTTTTTGCAAGCGCTGTTTTGGCTTCTTTAGGACCCGGAAGTCCCAATCGTGCAAAGCTCGGTGCATATGGGCTAGTTTCTTTAAAACGCCATTGTTTAATTCAGCCGATCTTGCATTTTCCCATGCCTCTCCCACAACTTCCCGAAAGTTTTTCTCATGCATCCATCTTGCTTCAAATCGCCTTGGAGGTGGGCGATTTAGGTTTATAGAGTTTTGGTACTCCGTATCTAGCAACAACGGTCTATGATCAGACCTAGCATACTCCATGTGCTGCACCATTCCTCCCGGATGCATTTGCATCCAGGCTCCATTGACCACCACTCGATCTAGTCTTTCTCTGACTCTACCTCTTTTTCATGTAAACGGGTCACCAACATATCCTAAACCCTCAAGGCCACATTCAGACAAGACATCGCGAAAAGCCTGCATGTATGTGTGTGGCCTCGCCGCTACGCCTTCCTTCTCGTGGGAGAACAAGATCTCATTGAAATCACCTATAATCGCCCATGGTAGGTCAAATTGCCCATTAAGTTCCCGAATTTTATCCCAACTTTTATATTTGTCCTCCCACCGCGATTCTCCATAGATTCCAGTCAATCTCCATGTCCTCTCGGGGATCTCCACAATACGAACATTAATGTATTTTGAAGCAGAGAAGATTTGTTGGACACAAAAATCCCTCTTCCAAAGTAAAAGAACACCACCAATGCGACCATCACTCGGATTGACAATCATTAAATCCATCTTCAACCTTATTCTAAGAATCTTATCCGGATATTTGTCCAAGGGTGTCTCTGACAAAAACACTACATCAGGGTTGCAGCGCCTTTGGACGTCCAAAAGCGATCGAACTGCAGGGTCATTCCCCAAACCCCGACAATTCTCTCCTAGGATCCTCATTGATCCCGGCGGCACTCCTCACTGGAGCCCGCCAAAGTAGTTTTATTGTTTGTCTTGCCACCAATCTTCATTCTTGGTCTCTTAGGGTCCCTAACCGTAGAAGGACTAGTAGGGGCCGCTGGTTGGAGCTGCGAGACCAAAGCCCCAACCTTACTCGTTTCATCATTGCGAGCACTATCATTATCAAGTGTCTCTTCTCCGTTAGGCTGGATCATCACTATTCTTTTCCTGCTAGGATCATTGTTGTCCTCCAACATATCATCTCTTTCCTCCTCTAGCTCATCATCCTCACCATTCACTCTAGAGTGACCGCGTCCACTACTGAAACCTCCTCTAACCGAGCCACGACCACGTCCTCTTCTCTTACCGGTCTTCCTCCTCCCCTCATCGTCCAGCTAGCTTGAAGGTCTGCAAAAATCAGGGCCTCTTGTGGATGCACACCATCCCCATGATCTTTGTATTCGTGGCCCATTAGTCCACAAACTTGACACCAATTTGGTAACCTCCCATATTTTACCAGGAAGAGTTCTCTCTTCCCCACCCGGATCACGAGACCACTCTTTTCAGTGGTTTGGTCACATCCAACTTCACTCTGACCCCGTAGAAATTTCCTTCAAAGTCATTGGATATGGGCTCGGAAGCAATCCAAGCCCCCACTGTCGAAGCCAAAGATTTAAGAATCGAGACATAACCCACAGGAAGATCATGAATTTGAATCCATATGTCAATTTTTGTGAGATCCATAGTCGATGGTTTGGTGAACCCATCGTATGGGACAATGGATACATGGTTTCCTTGGAAGGTCCAAGGGCCTCCCTCCATCACCCTCTCCCAATCCCCTAGGCAGGAGAATTGGAACGTATGTAAGTTGCCCTCTAATGATCTTGTCTTTACTTCCTGTGCCAAATCCCAGGCCGAGCGCAAATTCTTATAGAACCAGAAGCTTGAGTATTCCACATCAGAACAAACCCTAGCTATGGCAAGCCATCTTGTCAGATCAGCCGACGGCGACCCTTCCTCCTCAAACACAACATCGTCAAGATCTTGCTCGCAAAGTCCCAGTCTTTTCATCATTGCATGTATGTCTTCACCTCCACCTCCGCCAGAGGAATCCTCCGATGGAGTAGTCGCATCAGGCCTTCCGATTGCCCATACGCCAAAGCCTGACCTCCAGTTGACCCCAAGCACACGAATTAGAGCGGGCATATGATACAAGGTCACCCGACTAGGTCCGATCGACGGACAACCGGGGAATAGAGGAGCGATCGGGAAGAGAGAGAACTCAATGATGGCAGGGCCGCGAGAGAAACCGAAACCCTAGTATGAGGGAAAACTTTTGTGCGTTGTTGTCCTGGATGAGAAGCCGTTGGCGGCGGTGACGTTCCAGACCTAGATCGCCATAGCGAAAAAACGGTTCGCGTAACTCTTCTACTTTTATGTTTCTTAAATAAACCAACTTTTAAGTTTTCTTGAATTCCATGATTTCATATGGCATACTTGAATATCGAAGTGTAAAACCAAATTTGTAGACTTTGGGACTTAGGGTCAAGATGTGTCATGACGATGAGTGGTCGACCTATAGTTGGCGAAGCAATTATGGAATTTGAAAGTGTATCTAGGATCTCTATGTGGTTTTGGATTATTAATAAAAGTCCATTTAAGGAACTAAACACTCGTTGAAGTACTGCAAAGTTTCACTTTCAATTCTACTTGGATTGAGTCATTGTTAACCTACAAAAATTGAGAAAAGAAGTGGCGTCCTCGAAGAATAATGTGCATTTGTATTTTCGTAAGTCATTGGTATGTTGCACTATCAAAAGGGGCAGTTGCACAAAACATGAGGAAATGAACCTTTGAAAAGTTCTAAATATTTCATCTTAACATCCAAATATTTCATTTGTGGATACACCATTGTCCATGAAAAGGTTCCGTGGCAAAAAACAATTTTTTCCTATAGCAGAACACACCTAACCAGGATCTATCTAGGAGCAATACTGTAGCAAAGAGTGACATTGGTAACATACCCTTGTAGACCAAAATCGTTTAACACTTATGCAGAACGTGGTTGATGTAGTCGTACTTGTCTGACCTCAAGGTCGCGAAACTCCTCGCAAGTCACCCCTTGTCCAGGTTATCGTACGATGGTCTGGTGCCACAAGTTACAGCACCCCCGAGGTATCGCACATGTATGGTGCAAGATGACGACTCCCAGATCTTTGATCCCTACCGAGACTGCGAAAGTAGATCTCCTGTTTGGAATCACCGCAACACAACAACATTCCATAGAGAAGTAGTCTCCCGCTCATGCAGCCCTTACTTTGGGGCCGCAGTCGCAAGAGGAGAGAGAGAAAATCCTCTAAGGAATAATGCCCTAGAAAATATTGGGTGGAAACTTGTGTTCTTTTCCCTCCTATATGGATCTTCTTATATAGGGGAAAATAGGGAACACCCTCCTCTAAAGTATCGTGGTGGGACTAAAGAGAGGAGGAGGGGAGGCATGCATGGGAAGAGCAACAGCCGGCCGAGCCAGGTGGGCCACTCGTGCATGGCCCATGGAGGAGCCGGTAGCCGGGATGGGCCCCACCCGCCCGCCCACCAAGCGGCGATGCCTCGTTCCCTCTAGGAACCTGGTCCAATAGGGAAGTTGCCCCAATTATTTTTAATTAAATATTATTTTATTGTTAATTACAATAAGTAATATAAAATACATATTCAATAAATCCTTTTAACCCGAAACTCCTATCGGTTCTCTCCAATTTACTTAGGAATTCCAGGAATGATTATGGTTCTCTCGCGAAACACTTCCGGTGTTCCTTTCCATTCTTTCTTGTGATTCCATCAATTACAAGATGATCTCCAAGTGTCGTAAAGCTCTTAAGTGTGTTACCCTACGGTTCGGGAACATCATAGACATGATCGAGATGATCTTGGATCAATGATCAATAGCGGGACCGGGATGCCCATAATGACCCCTGTGCATTCCATGATTTCAACATCGTTTGAACCATAAACATCGAATCCAATCCCTTGTTACTTCGATACCTAACTTTTTCTGAGATCTAATCATGGGTATCATGATACCTTGTTCAATCTCGTTTCTGACAAGCGCTGCTTTACTCGTTCTCATGATATTCCATCCCCATGACATAGTCATATGTTGTGCAGCTTATGGATGAAATTCCGAGTGGGCCCAGTGTATCTTCCTGTCACACAGGAGAAGAAATCTCGATCTCGATACATACGCCTCAACCTGTCCCTTTGTAATATCCAACATACACCTTTATTGTCACCTAGTTACGATCATGACGGTTGATATAGTCAAAGCAACCTTGGGTGACAGTGATTAAATATGATCTCGCGGTCTAAGGATTAGGACACTTCGTTTCTAACTATTGCAACTATGAACTTTGTGACTTGATCGTGTTACAGTAATCACAGGTGGGTAATGTCCATCACATCATTTTTCAGATGATATGACTTTATTGCCAGTTGGCATAAATGCACTATGATCAAGAAACCTTGACCATCAGCTGCCCAACAAACTAGTTAAAAAGAGGCTACTAGGGACCTTTGGTTTGTTTATATATCACACATGTATCAATGTTTCCGATTGATACAATTATAGCATGATATAAAACTATTATGAGCTCATGAGATATGATAATAAACATCTTTATTATTTGCCTCTAGGGCATATCCCCTTAAGTCTCCCACTTGCACTAGAATATAAATGATCTAGTTGCATTGTTACTAATCATAAAACCATATCATATATGTATTCATTGATCATGCTTGATCATGGGAAATTTCATGTCCTAAGATCTGTGTTACCAGATCCATTTAGTCTTTTGAAAATCATTAATATCACCTATTTGACATTAAGACCATTATCATATAATGTGTTGTATTATTTGTTTTGGTGACAAAGTGAGAATTTATTTTATAGTGTATACAATGGTGGTCTATCAGTCAATTGAACTTTCAATGTTGTCATGTATACTTATAAACACACTCAATCGAAAATCAAACTTTCTTAAACCCAACCTATACTTGTTAATACTAAAGTATCCCAATATTAGTGAATTTGATGCCCAACCACACTTCCTTTGCGTTAAACTTTACTCTGATCTAGTGATTAACTCATGCATCACTGTGGAACCTGTTCTTACAACTAAGAACTGGGGTCACATTATGTCAAGTATATAACATGGGTTTACGTGGAAAACCTATGATCAAGGCAGGTGATGCAATGCATCTCTGTTTCCTTTTGTTTTAACCATTGTCATGAATATGAGTCTCTACTCAATGCTTCTCCTAATTTTACAAGTAAGAATTAATTCTTCACTTGAATCTATTCTGAACTATTTTCAGAATCTCAACTAGGACATTCTGAACCTCTTTTAGATCCTTGAAGCATTTGACATTTAATGTTTATCAAACATGTTGATCTAGCTTCATAGATCCTTTATGTTTAATATACGTTGAATTTCATCCATCTAATGACTTAATCATTTCTAATACCAACCACGTTATTATTAATATGTCAATTACATATGTAAGAACATTGTTACACTCCCACTCAAATATGCAATCCATATTTGACAGATTAGGATATCACTCAACTCCTACTCAAATATGTCATCCAAATATTTGACTTGAAAAACTACTTAGCTCCTACTCAATTTATTGTAATTAGAGGTTCTCTTGATAATCTTGGTATCCAAAATTCTTTGATCATTCATCAAATCAAGAATTCTCTGTTACAAGATACTAGCAATCTCATGATTGACCAAAACCTGCCTGTTATACTAGTTACAACCTTTTTCTTCAACTTCTTGAAGACTTGCAGTTTTGAATAGTCATTTACCAATTTCCAATTTGGACTAATTGCTAATATAAATCCAATAGAATTCAAGCATTGCTACATATTGTAGTCAATCTTTTGAATATGTCAGAAACATCCTTTGAGACAAATCGAGCTCTTATGTCTTCCTTTTAAGTGTCATTTCTTCCTTTCAACTTTACAGAAAGAAATTCGTCCATGTACTCATATCGCATGCGTTTGACCTGTTCTGGGAACATACTCTTCAATCCTTCGAGCAAATCATATGCTTCGATTTCATGAAAGTGTACCCGCATTCTAGATCCCATGGCATGGACCATGGTGTACTTGACGACCATGAATGTGTCACGACAGCCATGAAGAATCCCAGCTTCTCCACCATTGGAGTCATCGGGGAAGTCTTCTAGTGATTCTCGTAGGACATAGAGAAGATGGTTTTCTATGAGGACGTTCCTAAGGCGGTGGTACCAGTCTATGTAGTTCGACCCATCTAGCTTAAGTTTCTCCCTATTCATGAATGGATAAAAGATGTCCTGAACTTTGGGAATGGCCATGATCTACAAGACATTTGCAGAGACTTAGACTAAGTTCATAATACGAGTTCAAATTTGTAATCATATTAACTTAACACCCCACTTTTATTAACCTTGATTATGTGTCCAAAGTGCAAAAATTAGGGGAAAAAACTTTTTCTTGCTTAGTGGAATAGTAGCTGCTTGTTCATTGGCCTGCCTTGTTTGTGCTTGTGTTGTGATCAAGATACTTATCTATCTTATCAAAGGTTTACCAAAGCTATTTACTAAAAGGAATTGTCTTAGCTTACTTTACATATTCTCAAATGTTCTGAATTTTCAAACAAGAGCCAAGATTCCTTAGTAAAAAAAATATGGTTTGTCTTCTTCTTTTGACAAAACTAAGGAGATATATATGATACCATCTCCCTATGCCTTCAAGGCAGACCTTTCTAAATACTCTTTACACAAGTCTTTCCAAAACCTTTTGAAAAGCTAATTCCTCTCCTTCTCTTAGTAGAAGTTCCATGGGACTCTCACCTTCTTCAAAACACCATAACCTTTATTTACTTATTTTCCAAATCGTCTCCTCAAAGGTAGTTGAGAAAGGATTGTGCATATTTGTAGTTCTTCTGAGATTTTGTATGAATTGCCTTGATCTGATGCCCTTACAACATGAGTGGCTTGACTTGTTAGTTAGGAGTTTTCCTGAGATACCCTAGGATCTCAACCCTAGTAACAAAACCAAACTAACAATACACCTCTAAAACTCAAGGTGTTGAATGGAAACCATTCTCCTCATAACTCCTTAAGCTTGGATAGATCTTAGCATCTCTCTCAAGAAATACCTTTTACCAAATCCTTATCAAGCAAGAAAAGGAACGTTGATCCTAATAATACATCACACAAGACCTCTTAAGAGCAAATCATCAAAACCCTAGTAGGAAGACAATCTTCCTCCTTCTTATCAGATCCACTCTCTAGAACTATAATTAAGACCCTTACTCTTGATCCCTAGGAAATGTGCCTATCCTATCCTCTTCCTTGTGACGTGCTCATCCATCACACATACTTGCTTTTGATCAAGGAACCTATCTACATTATTTACCAAGCTAGTCTTAACCTCTAGTCATTAACTTGACCCTCTGAATCCTTAACAAGATCAATTTTGAGCTAATTCATTTTAGTAGTTTCCAAATCCCTAGAGACCAACTTAAAGCATGTAACCTCTATACTCAATCTACTCTTCAACCTCATTCACTTGATGATGAGTTTGGAACCTTTCCACCCATCAAACCCACTAGATCTTACTCTCTAGTCAAAAACCCTAAAGCGGTCAATTTGACTAAGTGTGAAACTAATATCAGGATCCAATCTTTTAGCTTCTCTCTAGAATAATCCATGGGCATTTTTGGAAATGCACTGGGATCATCTTGAAAACCATCATGTGAACTGGCAAATCACACTCTTTTCCTTGACTAGATCCTTCCTGGAACCACTTGCCCTTGATGGTTTTGTAGTCAAGAAAATAATTTGATTCGTTCAATTATTTCAAGATGCCAACTTTGGCAGAAGCTCCCAACTCCATCAAACCTTCTATGGATCAATTCTTTGCATGGATGTGATCTACCCAACCTAGTTTATCATTCCAAACCCTCCTTGTTTCCAAAGAAGCATTGATCTCCTTAAAACAACATGGTTTTGGAGGCAAGGTGATAATGTGTTTTGGTCCTATTAAAAACAACTAAGTTTGGCCCTTAAATTATAACCACCCAAGCATGTTCTGGACCAAAATTTGGCACCATTATAATCTACATCATGTGGTATATCAACCCATATACCCCATGATCCAAAGGGATCTATGATCTTCATAATCCAACATAGGTTTGGTGGTATGATGATGTTCTAGCCCTAGATCACCAAACTAAATCAAATTCAAAAATTCTATTTTTAAATTCAACTCAAACCCACTTAGTGTTCTTTACTTACTACCCACTCACCTCCTGGTCATGCACATCCTCACCACTACCTAGATTTCCTTGTGCATGTAAGAACTTGGAGAAAGGAAGAGGTAAGTGAAAGTTGACTATTCAAATAAATTTTGCAAAATCATCACTAAACTTGGCCATTAATCAACCCAGCACCCCGCTCACCCTCTATGGTAGACGTGTGATAACCCCCAAGAGCAGGGGATCATTGTAGTACCTCTAAATTTGGAAGTAGGGTATCGATCCACAAGAGCAAGAAGGAAAAGCTATCTATTCTCTATAACTAAAGTGTCACAAGTTTTAGTTGATTATGCACTAAATGAGTTTAAGGAACAAGTTGGTTGATTTAAGGCTTGGAAGTGTAATGTAACAAAGCAAGAATGTAAAAGTGTCCCAATCCTCTTCAATGCAAGAGGACAAGACAAAGGTTTTCTCTTATAGGAATAATGGACATGGGTCATGGGTTCACTCAATCCTCTCTCTCCATCTATGGTGATGATCATGCTATAGATAATAAAAGTACACACAATTGTCATGTTTTAATGGTAATTTTATGGTGGCTACATGTCTTAAAACACATAGTTGAAAGAAGTACTCCTTTGTGCTGCTAGGTCACCCTTGTAATAAGGCTAGCATTTGGTTATCGTCAAACCACAAATCACACTTCCCCCTTTTTACCCCTAGATAAAGGATGTTTGGCTGCATTGTGTCACTCAATACATATGTCAATGTCACTTGGCCACCCATTACCTACATACATCATACTTCTTAATGGAAAACATTTCAAACACTAGTGCAATGATTCATATGTTGTGTGCATTACCACATCTCTCTCATCTACGTCCACTTGGTGGTATCAATCACCTCATGACATGGATAAACAAGGCATTTTGTATAGATCAAACCATTACATACACCATAGAATATTTCGAAAGTATGACAAACCAAAAAAGATCCAACACAACAGTAAATGCATAACAAGTATTATCTAATACGTTAATATCCACCATAGGAATTACATAGATAGATCCATACTCATGTAAGGCACATCATAAGGAATTCAACAATGATCATACATAGAGAGATTAGATCAAGTTACCACCACAAACCCATAGTTTAGGGGGTGAACTACTCCCCTTTCATCATGGAGAGTGATGAGGAGGCGTTGGTGAAGGAGGAGAGGCGACCAGAGGCGATTCTGCCAACGGTTCCCCCTCCAATCTTCCTCTGGTGGCAGCCAACAGACTCTCTATTTTGGTGTTTTCAATCTCCACCTCCGTGTGTGTCGAGGACGATCGCCAATGGGTATATATAGACGTTTTTAGGTCAAAACACGTCGGTGGGAGAAAGAATCAAGTGAGTCGGATGACTGAGGTGCGAAATAGGACAGGTGGCACACCCTCCTCAACTGGGTGTGCCACCTGGGATAATTTGGGCCTCGGGGCTCTCCTCGTGTGGTCCAAGCACTCCAGGTCCTTCTCTTGATGAAATATTGATGTTCAATAAATCCTAGGCCCATTTGACTTCATTTAGGTCCCTAGAAGCTAAAAATACACAAAATAGAGTTTTCCTGTCCTATAGAGTTATAATCAAAATAAAGGGGACCATTGGTAAATCCCTAGAAATCAATGTAAAACATGGATATAACATCATATAATGTGAAAATAAGTGGGAATTCATATAAAAAACTATAAGTTCATGCATGCATTTTACATGCATCAACATCCCCAATCTTAACCTATGCTCATCCTCGAGCATGAAGGTGATAAAACTAACATGGACTTTGGAGTTCGGTGCTTATTTTCACTAGCAAGTATCCCAAAAAGTTAAAGGGTTCATTCATTAGAGAATGACAATAAGCAAGCATAGCATAAAATAGTACCCTCATAATATCATACTTGATAACACAATGTATATTGACTAATAAAAATGCATATAGTACCATGAAACAATAGTTGCATACTTTGTATCGAGAAAAATATAAAATGTGTATATAGTGGCGGTCCTATGGTCAGAATATTGGCAAAGGAGATTGGAAAAAGTGTATGGCTGGCAAGTACGGAATATCATATGTGGGACACAAGCTATCTTACAAACACTATTCATTAAGTTTATGGTTGAAGCCTAGTACATAATTGGTGTTTGGTTCCATTGCCCCTCATTACCTGATTCTTTTTGGCATTTTGGCACGTTTTGCTTCTTTCCTCTCTTTGTTGTTTCTTTGTCACTTTTTGCATGCATTGATTTTGGGAAGGCCTAGCCTCTGCATACTCACTCTTCTCACCTTTTGATATCATATAAATATTTGGAGGGTTTTGTCCCTCATCTTAGAGGTGGTACCCCTTCTATGGAGGGTTTTCCCCTAATCTTTTAGTGTATGCATCCTTTTATTGATTCTTGGGAAGAGGCACTCTATGCTCAATGAACTCGTGGTCACCCCAGGACAAACTTCTCCATGTCACTCATACCCATAATAATAGTGTTTGGAAGCTAAACAATGACTCACAGAGGATAGTATACTTTGGGATATAGCTTGAGCTATTTGGGTAGGTGTTTCATATATAAATGCTAAGTTTGTTGTGCTAAAGGATGTTGTTTCAATATGGTGGGCTAGCAATAGTAACCGTTTGACCTTCTACAAGAATACAAAAAGTGTCCATAGTACTAGATCATTTCTAGAAGACAATATAATCATTGAGTACCATTTATATTGAATATAATAACTATCACTATATGATACACTTGTAAGTTATCACTCCATAAAGCATATGAATAATCCAACCAGAAGCAATAACACACATAGTTTGTTCCACCTTTTCTATTTCAAGCAAGGCATTCAATAAAAAATGGCATTCATTCATGGGATAGTTTGTTTCAGTATCTCTTTCCTAAGCATGCAAAATATCTATCATGGTAGTCCTATTTATTTCCAAGCATATCAAGAAAAAATAAACATAACACTAAGCAAAGATGCTCCAAGTTTCTATGATCATTCTATGTTGCTCGAAAAACAAAGTTTAGAGGTTTGAAAACTTGGAGTTTTATAGGTCTAGTGGGGTTCCTTAGGCATCCCCAAACTTATGGTTTTAAACATTCTTGGATAGCTATTGGTGTGGTGTTCCTCCATTGCTTGTAAAAAAACTTCAACATAAAACGTTCTCCCATTTCTTTTTCAGTGGGGTGACATTAGTGGTACAAGGATATGATAATAGCTGCATATAATTTATAGAATTTTTTTACTCAGTATTAAAGCATATAGTGTCCTATACATTCTTATCATATCAAAAGACCCATGGAAAATCATTTTGGGACTCAAAAGAATGACTCAAACACTAGTGGGCAGAATCTGTCCAGATCTTTAGTAGTAGGAAATGTAATTATTTCGACCATCTAGACATGTCAGGAATTTTGTCCAATTTTTGTGTGTATATAGGATGAAAATTTGTAACTACCGTGTAAATATGATAACAATTAGAGTTATATAAAAACCAGAAAACTTTTCTGCTAAATAGTGTTGTGCATGAATTTGCTACTCCATGTGTTTATCAAATTTCTAGCGTCCAAAATAGGTTCTACTTGGTAATTTATTGCTAACCTACAGATAATACACTAAAAAGGGACCCTTTTTACTACAGCAAACATGCATAAAAAAAATAACTAGGTTGTCTCCTGAAAAGCGCTTTCTTTATAGCCATATAGCTATTATCAAATTTCTAGCATCCAAAATGGGTTATACTTGGTAATTTATTGCTAACCTACAGATAATGCACTAAAAGGTACCCTTTTTTACTACATCAAGCATGCATAAAAAATAAATAACCAGGTTGCCTCCTAAAAAGCGCTTTCTTTATAGCCATATAGCTAGGCTTAACTCTTCTTCATTCTTCTCTTCTTCTTTGTGGTGCATGGACATCCCCAAGCTTAGAATTTTATCATCTTGTTTTTGCAAAATATTAGTGCTTCCTATGGCACTTTGAAATTCATGATGGTTATCATTATAACATGCAAATACATTCTCATCGATCAATGACGTGGGGACAATTGTTTCACAAATATGATCATTATGTAGAGTAGTATCATACAATGGATCATGTTTTATGGAGGCAATAGCACTATTAGACTCATATTTACCAACAGTTATTTCTACCCAACTATCATATGAATTATCATAAAAAGCATGTAAATCAATAGATTCATCAAATATAGGTTTTTCATCATAGAGATCATCATTACTTGAAATAATAATTTCATATGCCATGCCATAGGCATTATTGTAACATAAGGAGGGTCATCCAAAGCTTTATCTAACATCATGGTCAAGCCATATTCCTCATCACTTTCAAGACTATTATAATTAATAATATCATTTCACATGTGTTGATCATCATAAGAATCAGAATCAACAGAGCATGGTGAGTAAGGAGATGGAGGATCCTCTAATACCTTTTATTCTTCTCTATATTGTTCTTATTGTTCTTGCAAACCATTAGATCTGTCCTTGATAGCAAAAACATTGTTATAGTACTCAATGATATATGTATTCTTACAAGAAAAGTTTCAAGAGATGTTCAAGCGTAGTAGCAAGTTATGGTGTGAGGCTACGAGTTTCATCTATATTTGCTACACACTTAACTATCTCAAGAATTCCCATTAAATCAGTGAATTCCTTAGTTGCCTTCATACCAGTGTACATAAATTCATTATTATGGTAGGAAGCAATTATAGGCATACTCTCGAGCTTGCATTGGAAATTTAGATGCTTAGGATATTGATCTATGCAGCAAGATATATTATGCCTATCACACAATTTATGGCCAGTTTCATTCACTGCTTACATTACTAACTTCATTTGCTCATCATTAATTGTTTCAACTATAGGGGGTTACATAAGTATGTGATTCATACATTCCATGAACACAACGAATGAACTATTGTTTTTGTTTTTCGTATAAGCAAAGGAAAAACTGATAATGAGAAACTCACAACCAAACAAGTTAAAGAATCCTCCCCAGGATTAGACGTTTGCAAGATATAAAACAAACTAAAAAAATATAAAGTATAGTGCACACAAGAGTAGAAACTTAAGTGTTATGCTCCCCGTCAATGGCACCAGAAAAGTACTTGATAACCCCCAAGAGCAGGGGATCACTATAGTACCTCTCAATGTGGAAGCAGGGTATTGATCCATAGGAGGAAGAAGGAAAAGCTATTTATTCTCTACAACTAAAGTGTCACAAGTTTTAGTTGATTATGCACTAAATGAGTTTAAGGAACATGAAGGTTGATTTTAGGCTTGGAAGTGTAATGTAACAAAGCAAGAATGTGAAAGTGTCCCAATCCTCTTCAATGCAAGAGGACAAGACAAAGGTTTTCTCTTATAGGAACAATGGACATGGGGTTCATGGGTTCACTCAATCCTCTCTCTCGATCTATGATGATGATCATGTTATAGATAATAAAAGTACACACAATTGTCATGTTTTAATGGTAACGTTATGGTGTCTGCATGTCTTAAAAAGGTAGTTGAAATAAGTACTTCTTTGTGCTGCTAGGTCACCCTTGTAATACGGCTAGCATTTGGTTATTGTCACACCACACATCATACTTCCCCCTTTTTACCCCTAGGTAAAGGATGTTTGGTTGAATTGTGTCACTCAATACATATGCCATTGTCACTCATCCACCCATTACCTACATACATCATACTTCTTACTAGAAAACATTCCAAACACTAGTGCAATGATTCATATGTTGTGTGCATTACCACATCTCTCTCTCGTCTACCTCCACTTGGTGGTGTCAATCACCTCATGACATGGATAAACAACGCATTTTGTATAGATCAAACAATTACATGCATCATAGAATATTTCCAAAATATGACAAACCATAAAAGATCCAACACAATGATAAACACATAACAAGTATAATCTCATACCGCATGATGTCTGCAAGTTCAAAGTTCATTTGTAGCTAGTTTCGAAATATAGATATCGATCCCATAGGGAGCCTAAAGGTAAGTGTTTATGAATGAAGTCTTTATCATACTCAAAGTTGTGATAGGTCTTTGAGTGAATTGACCGCAAGTGTGGAAATAAAAATGAAATTTGGATTAATCATGGATGCAATTAAATAAAACTAAAGTGTAAACTTCAGGAATAAAAAGCATAAAAGTAAAGAATGGTTTGATTGTTTGTGGTTTTCCGCAGATGACGAAGAAGGCGCGAGAGATACAGTTCATGGTGATAGTGACTGTGCCAGGTGGTCGAATGATAAGTGTAACAATTATAATCTTATAAATATATGTGTAGCCGAGCAACCCATAATTAGCCGGAACTTCTCTTGGTAGATTTCATCCCAACTGCAATAATCCTACTAGTCTGTTACCAAAACCATGGTCAGTCACTAGACGATTAAGATCCTTCAGGTTGCTTAGCAATTAAGCTCCTTGGATCGGACTAATGCAATAAGCACAGTGGTTCCTCGTGATCCTCGAGTCAAACTAGTTTCCCATTGATATCCCCGTGTCACTCGGGGGTCGCCGGTCTTCTAGTGAACAAGATCCTATCTATGTAGAACAAAGCATCATGTTGTCCGGGCCCTTAATTGGACAACAAGCATTAGACATCCCATAGATAGTCAAGCACACATAATATAGTAATTAAAATTTATCACAAACTAATGGAAATATATGGAGGCACATCACATCTCACCAATCCCTTACATCTGCCATGCCCAAGGAACTTACTCACACATGAGAGAAGAAAGCATCATCGATATAATTAAATAAATGGAGTTCTTCTCAATATTACCGTGGAGATCCACAATAATAATAGAAAGGTAATCCAACACAATTCAAGATAGGAAGAAACAATCTCAAACCCTAATCTTGCAAGGTGAAGATCTCTCTCTCTCTCTCAACTACAAGTAATGGCTATGAGGGTGTGATGGCTTGGAGGTCGAAGATCGTGGAGCGAGATGAAGAACGTCTTCCCCTTCTTCTCTGAATCTCTTCTTTCTCCTCCCTGGATGGGATGGCGGTTGCTGTGTTATGATTTCACGTCTGGCCTCTTCACGAAAGTTGTCCCTTTTGCCAAGACGGAGGCGACGACAACTATACGGCCGGAAAATATTCCCGCTGTATAGTTGCTCGTCAAAGCTTCTGTACGCCTCCCTTGATTGCTTCCAAAAAGAGACTTGCTTGTTTTCACCTGAATATTGTATTTCTCTTGTTAAAATGTTCTGTTGATGTTCAGAACCAGAAACACACATTAAAAACCAAGTTTTCTTCGCTACCGAAGTATTAGTGTTAGGTAAAGCTAGAAAACAATCAAATCCAGGAGAAAATCATCAATAAAAACCATCAAAAATATGTCGAATCTCATAGCTATCAACTCCCCCAAGCTTAGACGTTGCTTGCCCTCGAGTGACAAGAAAATAAGGAAGAATAGCGGAGATTCGAGACTGAAATAAAAGAACTGACAAGCTCGAATTGGTGTCAAATTCTTTTCTTCACAATTCCTGCAATCTTAAACATGATCATACAAGTATTCACAAGATTGCACCGAGTCTACTTCCTAACCACATATATCTTGCTAGAAAATAAATCATATGCCCGAGCAAGTTTCAAAAGTTTAACTAGGAAAGTGAAACAAATTCTTTTGGTGTCTCTCTTTGTTGAGAGATGAAAACTTTTTGCTCTTGTTTCTTTAATCAATTAAGTGTACTCAAGTTGGCACAAAAAACATTCAATTTAAGAACAACTCATCTATTCCCACATCAAAATTTCAAGACTCTCAAAGCACCTTTTTCCTTTCCTTGTTTTTCAAAAACTTCAGCCCTTTCATAGATAAGTCATGCCTTTATTTTTAACATGTTAATTGGTACTATGTTGTGCACTCGTGACCATGACAATAAATAATTGTTGAGCAATAGTGGGTCAAAGGAGTACTACAACTTCACTTGGAACGTGAAACCATGAGGAGACTAAAATTTTACCCGTCATAGCATTGCTGCTACACAAACTTACATAACTCAATAGCCGAAATCAAGTGGTTCCCCACATTTAGATAGTTCGTTGGACAACAGAGTTAATAGTTCCTCATGGAGCATGACAATGTTGTAATGACACGCGTAAAGAAATATCTTACTATAATAATTATAAAAAGCAGTGGCATAATCTCTACTACTTCGAAGAATCCATTTTATCAAACAATTTCATTCAAGGGTGCTATCGAGTCTATTTAAATTAAGCTCAAATGGGGTTGAGAAGTTGTAAAATCAAATCCTTTGGGCTCAACATGGACTCAAGTCATCTTTTGGATGCTTTTTCATGTTGTAAAATTGTTGGAAATATTTTTAACCAAGTTCATTGATCATCATTTCAAAGCTAAAAAGGAGACACTAGCAAAAGAATAGAATTTATAGGATCGGAAGCTAAGTGGGGAGTGGCTCAAGTGCAAGCGAGTAAATAATTGTAGGATCAATTTAAATTTGCAGAAAAGGTGATGAAAGGAATGTGATACCTCCTCTTGCTTGCTTCGTTCTCGTACTTGAGTCGAACCCCCTCTATATTTTCCTATTGCCAAGTCACCTGAAATTGAGCAATCTCCGAGAGAAACAAAGAAACAAATTTGCAATAAAAGTTACAACTAAATTTTTTGTATTTTTGGTTTAGGAATGCAAACTGAAAGTAAACATGCAATTTTGAAGAAGTAAAATAAATCAAAAGAAGAAATAAAAATATGAATGCAAGGTTTGGAGGTTTTCAAACCTCCCCCAAGCTTAGGCTATTGTCCGGCTCAGTTGTTGCTGTCATTCGGCGGCTGGTGCGGATACTACTGGTAGTAGTCGGGGAAGTGGGTCATGAATTGACTAAAGTTGTGAGTTAAGGCAATCACATCTTCATTCACTCCTTGTAGAGTGTGGTCAATCTCCCCAACGCGCTGGTTGAGCTGCTGAAAATCTTGATAGGGGACGTCGTTAAACCCCTGCTACGGCTGAGTGGGCCATGGGTCCCAGGATCCCCCTTTTTGCTGCTGCTGTCCCTCCCAAGCAGGGTTGTATTCCTGCTCCTGCTCCTGCTCTTCCACATCCTTCTGCTCTCCTTCTTCATCTTGTTCTTGATCAGGCTAGAATTCAGCCATGATCTCCACCACTTGATCCTTGGTGAGGATCCAGTTGTCCTTCTCCACAATCGTGAAGGCTTGTGGACAGGGCAACGGAACCTTCTCAACCTGTGCATCACCAAGATAACCAAACTGATATGCTCGAAGCCTCTTGTTAGCTCGGTAAACACCGAGGAAACCACAAGCAGTTAAATATTTGACATCCATAAGTTTAGAGCCGTTAATAGGTTGAATCACAAGTAATATAATGTTCAATGCTAGGGCAAGGTGGGTTACCAATCCACCAATGCGAATGTCACCTTTCTTTTTGTTGCTCTAGTGACGAAAGTGCTGGATGAGTAGAGCCACGGGATTGGGGCTTTGCGGTTCATTGGGGAAGAGTCCCTTGGTGATCATGGCCATGTCTGCATTGGCCATGGAACCGGTTCTCCTCTTCCCAGCAGTGTATTAGCGAGGAACAAGGTGTAGTAGCAAATTTTTGGGTTCTTAATGGTGGACATCTTCTTCTGGTAGAAGTCCCTGCCATAGTTAACATAAATAACCTCCCAAGTTTCTCCACTTGAGACGCTATATAAATTTGTAACAGTTGACTCCCCATCGTGAGGGAAGCCAAAATCATCACAAAATTGTTCGAAAGTTATTTCATAATGCTGCTGGTTCATGGTGAAACTTACCGTGCACGCATTACCTTTCTCTCTGTGGTCATCATAGAAAGAGGCAAGGAACTCATAGGTGAGCTCGGTGTAGGTATTGCGGCTTGCGTAGGCGAGTAGAGATAGCCTTGAATTTGCACACATGAGGTTGAAGTCCGCCCTCAAACCTACCGCGTTGAGAAAGCTATCATCGACCCAACATGTGGCATCACCCTCCTTGATCAAACCATGGCCAACTTGGTGTTGAGCTCGGCCTGGTGCCCTGAACTCGCGCCACGTTGGCACTTGCTCTTGCGAAAAATGCTACCAATTTCGTGCATCTTGATGCACTGAAAAATTTCACCATGAAACCTTAGGCATATAGTTTCTACATGATATACAAAAAATTCTACGTGGAAAAATTTAATCCTAACGTGAGAAATCAAAAGGAAAAACAAAATAAGCTTGAGTTCATCCATTAGATCAATGTGAGAGTTTCAACCATGGAATTCTGAAAATAAAGCATGGATAGGGAGAGAAACATACCAATCTATTGATTCCCCAACTCAAACGAATGAAATCCACGAAGAATCAAGAATTCTAGGTGAGTTTTGAGGGGCTTGGAGAGAGAATATGAGATAAAAAGTGAGGAGGAGGAAGAACCCTAGCCGCCCCGGTGCAATTAAGTGGTCGTGACGAACTATACGGGTGGGATATGTAGTTCCCGCCATATAGTGGCGATGACATCGACAATTAGGGTTTCTTTATGCCAGAACACAGCTATACAGGAGCAACTATACGACCAGATCATAATGGTCCCGCTGCATAGTTGGTCATCAAAACTTCTGTGTCCTCGAGATAAATTTTCTTGGACAGGCATCGATAAATATACGGCCAGAATTTTTATGCCCGCCATATAGTTGGTCGTCAAACCATCAGTACCTTGGAAAAGAAATCCGATGAAGGCATCGATATCTATACGGATGGAATTTTTATTCCCTCCGTATAGTTGGTCGTTAAATCTCTTGTACCTAAGAAAGAAAATTTGTTGATGGCAAAGATATCTATACGGCAAAACTATATGGCCAGAATTTTTATTTCCACCGTATACATGGTTGTTAAACCTTCAGTAGTCATCAATTTTTTTTATTTCTTCGAGAATTCTTTCTTATCCTAAAACTTAGCAAAACACCTTGTTTTTGATAGAAAAATAACAGTAAATTTTTTCAACCAATAACAACATGTATAGAGAAGAATTTTAGTACTACCTAACTTCTTCTCCTAAACTAGAGATTCACTTTTTAATCTGGACAAAATTATTAATCTAGTTCTTATAGATAAAACTCAACCTTTTTATTTTTATACTTATTCTACGCTTGTTCAATCAATATTTCTACTACTTTTTGATAGCTGCACCTTCACGGGCGCGCTTCCGAAAGAATGTCGATGAAAAAGTTGTAGGAATGCGATGAACATTTTATTCCTTAGTTTATTTTATTAATGTGATGGGTTGATTCCCATTAAGCATTTTATTAAGAATGGTTGAATAACTCAACCGCTTCTCTCTTCTTGAATTCTTACCTTGGGTTGCCCCTTATCAAAGGCACTTACCACATGAACTCGTTTTGCCGGTGGAATTTATCTTTTTCCTGCTTCTAGCTTCTTTGGAATACCGGATGATTTCAGCATCATAAACATTGAAGATTTTTCCCCTCAGCACAATCAAATGATGCTCCTGCAGTACTAAGGAAAGGTGTTCCAAGTATTATGGATAATTTTTCATCCTTTGGCATTTCAAGAATAATAAAATCAGTGGGAATAACATGCTCATCTATTCTAAGTAGAACATCCTCAATCATACCAATGGGTTGTTTAGTGGACTTGCCAGCCATCTGTAAAGTGATAGTAGTAGGGGAATACTCCCCTAATCCTAACCTTTTATATAGGGAATATGGCATTACACTAACTCCTGTACCTAAATCACACAAGGCATTGTGAATATCTATTTTTCCAATTGAGCATGAAATAGTTGGTATTCCGGGATCTCCCTATTTAGACAATAGCTTCCCATTAGCAGGATAACTAGTCACCATGGCAACAGTTTCAGTTATTTCTTTCTTTCTACTAAGAATATCACGGAGGAATTTAGAATAGGTAGGAACTTTTATTGCATCCACAAATGGAATTTCTAGACGAAGATCACCAAGTGCCTTTTTGAAATAATCATATATTACCTGATCCAGCGCTTTCTTTTTTCGATCTGGATAAGGGAGCTTTTTCTCACCTTTCTTATTCTTGTCTTTTACCTCTTGCGGGGGATCAGGTTCTTTTGTTGCTGCTTATCACTCTTCTTCCTTTCTACTACAACAACTTCATCTTCATTGCTCATCCCTTTTTCTTCTCTTAGATCAACTGTTTCTGCATCAGAGTCATAATGGTCATCCTGTGCATCATTTTGGTCCTCCTTGGTTTGATCTTGTTTTTCTTGAGCAGTTTCATCTTGAGGATTGATGACTGCAAGTGCACAGATTGTTTGTAGCTAGTTTCGAAATAAAGATATCGATCCCATAGGGAGAAGGAGTCTGAAGTCTAATGATTCTTGAAATAAATGTTGCAATAGAAATGCTAGATAAAGTTCTAAGTAACAAGGTAAGATACGCGTAATGTGTAAAAAGGTGTTTTGGAGTTTTGGGTACAAGGGCAATAATAAAGTAAAGCAAAGTAACTTAATACAGAAAGTAAGTATCGCGTACGTAAAGAAAGATTGGAACTGCAGTAGAGAAAAGGTGTTCTTAGGGAGTAGCGGATACACCACTAGTATTGTAAAGATCTAAGATAAAGATTATCATCATGAACATTCTCAACTATGTATGTGTGGGAGGAACTCCGAATGTGGACGAATAGGAAACAAACGCTGCTCACATCATCCTCATAACCACAACAGTCAGCAATCGACATCAATCGAATTACTCTGCTATTAAGGGACGTAATCCTGTAGGATGTATCCCATGACATGGATAGTGTTCCGTGAGTTTCCCCGATTTCCCAAGTTGATACGTAAGGATTGCTAACAACTTTATAGTCACTGTAAGTGCTAGCACGCCTATGTCTACCAACAAGTAGTTCCCTCCATCAAGTCCCCACGAGAGGCAAATATTGAGAGGTCGACTTCTCTCAACATCAAGATGTAGAGAATCTAACACATAGTCACAACAATGAATATCATAATAGACTTTATCTTATTTCAGTCTCATACTAGGGTTTCTTCATCTCCCCAAGAACCAATGATCTACTTAGACATGGAGGCAATCAACATCATGGCAATGATAATGGAAACAATCATAGATGAATAGTACTTGTATAAATCCACAACGAGTATAGGAATACAACAAGATCTAGACAAGATGTAGGTGAGATGGATGAAGATGGTGGTGTGATGACCCACAAGTATAGGGTGTGTATCTCAATATTTTCGAGGGAAGTGAAACCCAATTTATTGATTCGACACAAGGGGAGCCAAAGAATATTTATAAGCCTTAACAACTGAGTTGTCAATTCAGCTGCACCTGGAAACAATCTTGCTCACAACAGTTTATCAGTAGCAATAGTTTTGTAGTAGGGATAGTAAAGTAACAACAGTAGTAAAGTAAAGACAACAGTAACAATAGAAGCAAACAGTAGGATTCGAGTGCGGTAGGCATAGGGATGGATGGACGGGCGTTGCTTGGACAAGACAATTCACATAGCAATCAGAACATAGGGCAATTGCAGATAAATAAGATAAAGCATCCAAGTACTAGATAATCCTAGGCATGTGTTCCATATATAGTCAACGTGCTCGCAATGAAAACTTGCACAACATCTTTTGTCCTGCCAGCCCGTTTGCAGCAGGGCCTCAACGGAACTACTAGCAATTAAGGTGCTCCTTTTAATAGAGCACCGAAGCAAAGCATTAGCACTCCGTGAACACATGTGATCCTCACATCAGAGCCATTCCCTCCGGTTATCCCGATTACTATCACTTCGGGGCCATTGGTTCCGGACAACAATGTGTGTATACAACTTGTATATAAGAACATAAACAATACTATCATAATGAATCAATAACATGTTCAGATCTGAAATCATGGCACTCGGGCCCTAGTGACAAGCATTAAGCATAACAAGTCGCAAAAAAGTCATAAAGCACTAATAAAAGATACTAGGCACCATGCCCTAACAATCTGATGCCATTACATGAACGATCTCATCCAATCCCTACCATCCCCATAGCCTATAGCGGGGGATTACTCACTCATAGATGGTGGAAACATGGATGGTTGATGGAGAAGCGATGGTGATGATGATGGCGATGATCTCCTCCAATTCCCTGTCCCGGCAGGGTGCCAGAACGGAGTTTCTGGTGCTGTTTCGTGAAATCTGGTGGTGGCGGCGGAGCGGAACTCCTTCTGGAAAAACGCCGACCCCCCTGAGTTTTTAGGTCAGAAGGCAAATTATAGGAGAAGAGGGAGACCGAGGGGGAGTCTGGGGGTGGCCAGACTACCCCCTGGCGTGGCCTGGGCTTGCCCGCGCGGCCAGGTGGTGTGGGCTGGGCCCAGCCCCCCTCCGTCTCGTATTCTGGCTCTAGGAGTCTTCTGGTGAAATAGGATTTTTGGCATATTTTCTGGTATTTTTCCTGATAGTTGATGTTCTGCACAAAAAGTAGACACCAAGGCAATTCTACTGAAAACAACGTCAGTCCATGTTAGTTGCATCCAAATCACACAAGTTTAGAGGAGAAACAATAGCAAAAGTGTTTGGGAAAGTAGATACGTTTTGGACGTATCATGGTGATGCAGCGGTGGATGATGAAGATCGATGCCTTAGCCTCCCGGATCTGCGCAGGGTGAGGATGGATCCCTGGCGGACGAGTTCCCCCTCTAGATGCCTTCCAGAGGTGAGGTTTCTACGATTTCTACGTGTTCTGTATGTCATCTCCCTGAACCAATTGCACGGGGTGAAACTATTTGACGAGGCGGAGGCGGCACTAGCTATACGGGTGGAGGTGGCGCTAGCTATACGGTCAGAGCTATATGGGCATTGCAAGCAATTTAGTTGAAAACTGAGTGCGATAAAAGAACTTTCACAAACACATTTGCTTCATATGATGTATATATTCTCAGCAATGTGATCAACTACTTAGACAATTCATGATAAGGAGTATACAACTAAGTTTACTTAGCAGGCATTGCAAGCTATGAAGAGATTCCTGAAGGAAATATGCCCTGAGAGGCAATAATAAAGTTGTTATTATATATTCCTTATATATGATAGATGTTTATTTTACATGCTAGAATTGTATTGATCGAAAACATCAATACATATGTGTTTAATAAACAAAAAGGGTTCCTAGTTATGCCTCTCTTATAGACTAGCTTGTTGATTAACAAGATGATCAAGGTTTCCTGATCATGGACATTGGATGTTGTTAATAACAAGGTCACACCATTGGTGGAATGATGTGATGAACATTCATCCGAAGTATAGCATTACGATCAAGTCATTATGTTTATATTGCTATAACATTATACGAAGTAATCTTTATCCTTAGACCATGAGATCATGTTAATTGCTAACACCGGAAGAGTATCTTGATAACATCATACGTCACACCGTAACAGGGTGACTATAAAGATGGGTTCAGTACTATGAAGTTGTTATGTTGAGGCTCATGGATCAAGAGTGGAATTTGTCAATCCCGATGACGGATAGATATATTCTGGGCCCTCTCGGTGATATCACATTGAGATAGCTTGCAAGCAAGTGATGTGATCACTAGAATGTTATATCACGGGAACAAGAAAAGAGTGCATGTCGGTAACGAGATCAAACTAGGTATGGAGATACCGATGTTCGAATCTCGGACATGTAATATATCGAGAGACAAAGGGATTTAGTTACAAATGTTAAAGGTTCTCACGATCACAGAAGTCATCGTTGAATGTGTAGGAGTCAGTATGGATCTCCAGGTCCCGCTGCTGATTATTGATCAAAAAGGGTCTCGATCATGTCTGCATTATTCGCGAACCGTAGGGTGGCACACTTAAGAGTTACCGGACACCATTTTGGAGCACATATGTTTCAGATGAAAGAATTGCAAAGCGCAGGAATTGTTTCAATAGAAACCGGAAATTGTTTCGGGTGAAATTGCAGAAAGTGGTTCTGCATGTGATATTGAAATATTGCAAGGGGCTATATGTGAATGTTTTTTAATTAAAGTAATTAACAAAATTCTTAATAAATTTAATAAAAAGAGTTTTATTAAATGAGAGAGCATTAAATTTGGAGAAATTTAATGCATTTAAAGTGGAGACTTTAAAAGGGAATGTGAAGAGGCATTTTAATGTGGAGGGGTTACCACCACATGAATGGGGGAGGTGAGGGGTCACCCCCATGCTCCGGCCATGGAGACAGGGGGCACCCCCTCTCCTCCTATAAAAGGCCACCCATTCCCTCCTTCATCCACACGCCTCCTTGTGAAGGATCTCTCCCCCCTCTAGAATTATTCCCCCATGGTCTCGGATTAGCGAGATACATGTTCCCGGTGGAATTTCGTCTGGAAGGAGTTGCTGCTTCCGCTGGATCGCTAGAGCAAGGAGGTGGAGGTTGTCTGGTGGCTTGAATGTGTGTGCGAGTGCAGAGGCGCAGCTGAGTTGCGGTGCTCGGACTTCCTCACGATCTTGAGATCGGCAAGTGTACGACTACATCAACCACGAGTTCCTACTTGTTAACAAAACTCGTTGTCTTCGAGGGTAAGTTCTCGTTGGATGTATGTCCACCCGTTGCTTTGTACCTAGTAGATAGATCTTGGCGTGTAGTTCACACCGTAGGAAATTTTTTGTTTTCTATGCTGCGGACCCAACAGTGGTATCAGAGCCTGATCTATGCGTAGGTGCTTTGCACGGGTAGTACACATATGTTTATATGTGGGCGATGATGATCATGTTATTGCATCTTCTATGTATTTTGGATATTGGTGGCATAGTGGGATGAAGCGGCCCGGACCAACCTTACATGTCATCGTACATGAGACCGGTTCCATGACTGACATGCAACTTGTTTTGCATAAGTGGCTGGCGGGTGTCTGTCTCTCCTACTATAGTCAATATCTGATTTACAACGAGTTGCTAATAACATAGTTATCCTCATTGTGGTTCATGTTCGTAGCTGAGAACGGTTCTATCTCCGAAAGCCCTAAGCCACGTAAAACTTGCAATTGATAAATTAGAGGCGTCTAGTTTAGATCGTTGCTGGGCTAGTGTATTGATATAGTATTGTTGTAAGTAGATGTATGATAGATACTCTTACAACACACTCAACGTGTAAGTTCCATAGACTTTGGCCTTACACACAAAGGAATGATAGAGATCATACCATGATGCAAGTGATAGAGATCAAATGCATGGACCATATCATCTCACTTTACATATTAGATGTTAGCATCTTATACTGCTAGTTTGGCGCTTTTGGTAGCATTATAAGATGATCCCTCATTTAGATATCAAGAAAAAATGTGTTCTTCCTTATGTCGTGGTGGTGTCATGGCAGATGCCATGGATAGGCTAAAGGTGGGGACTAATACACGTTAGGGGAATCCAGGGAGGGATAGTGAAGTGATTCTCCACACAGAAGTTTGTATTGATTTGCTTCCAAGGTTACAAGTGCTCCTAGAGCTGTATTGGCGAGAGGAGGAAGAAGGAGCTCTCTTACTCTAACCCACAGGTTACACCTGAAACCCTAGCTCAAAACAGAATAGCCGAGAGATCAACCCCTTGTACAGAAGCCCTGGCCTCCCTTTTATAGGGGAGGCTCGGTTCCTGCCTAGGGCATACGTGGAGGCATATTCCTAAGAATATGCCTCCTCCCAAAGTGGTAAGCCGACCGGGGTGCTTTTTCCCCCGCGTTATACATGCTTTAGCTACGTGAGCCTCTGCGGCGCACTCGTCAGCCGACACGGGTGTCGTCACCCTTGTCGGCCACGCCCCGGTGGTCCTGTCCTTGCTTGCTTCACTCAGGCAGTGCATACTGGACCTTCCTTTTGACCAGCAAGATTCCTTCCTTCTCCTAGAAGCTTGCTGTGACCCGGATGATGGTTCATCCGGCCACACCCGTTCCTGCATACAAGTAAACATTTACTTCCGACTTACTGCTTAAGTCGGTTGAGACTTAGTTAGGCGAACGCCCCCTGGTCCGGGTTACTCTGTGATCCGGCCTGCCTTGAGGTGACCCAGCCAGCATTTGCTTTGGCCTTGCCGAACCTCGGCTAACTCGGCCTTTATACCCCGGCGTGACCCTACCCGGGGTTATCCCCCCAACATTAGTCCCCGAAGCTGGTGCGGTCTTAGCTGCCTTGGCCGCTAAGGCCACATCAGGTGCAATTTTGAGCTCCGGTCGTTATTGCCGAGTTACCTCTTTACCTCGGATTATATGGATTTACGTTCCCTTCGCACATTCCAAGTTTTCACTTGCAGGCCGGGTCACCACTTTAACCCGGACCTCATGGTTTTACTTTCCCTCCGCATATTCCAGGTTTTCACTTGCCAGCCGGGTTACCATAGTTCCATCCGGGTCTCGCTTCCTTCTCTCGTACGCTAACCCATGTGAAGGGTGATCACTATGTCATCTTATTTTAAGGGCCTGCACAGTAACCGCCGCAGTAATTGTCAGTTATCACTGTGCGCGGGTCACGTCACGCCTGCCTCCTCGTTTCTCGCATCACAGTGTCACGTCACAGGATTCTCTTCGCCCTGTGGCCCTCCGTGTGGCTACTCACTGATTGGTCCGGACGGGCGATACACGGCCACTACGTGTGGCCTGTCCACAGGGCGCGATCCCACTCACCCCTGATGGGAGTGGTTAAATAGCAAAGGGGTGCGTCCCTTAGGATTTTTCCCCGCCGCACCCCTCTGCCCGTTGCTATTCCTCTTCGTCTTCCTCGTGACCGTGCCGCCGCCAGCACTGCCAAAAAGCAGCGTCACTGCCACACTTCTCCGTTGCGCCTCTGCGTCACCATCACCACGATGCAAATCTCTCGCTACGGGTCCTCGCCAATCCAGGCCACTATCCCCCGCCGGCTCTAGCGCCAGCGAGGGCTTCGAGGAGCAGATGACGGAAGAAGAACTCGCCATTGCTGAACAAGAGATGGAGGAGGACGCCGCTGCGGCGGACCGCGGTGCGTGGGCCGGCTCCTGGGTCTGCCAGGACGACCTAGACTGGCTCTACCGGACCAGACGCATCCCCGCCGGCGTCGCCGCTCGCCTCGCCTCCGCCGAGCTAGCTCCTTCACCCAATCCCGGGGAGTTCGTTGTGTTCCTGTCTCACTTTCAACGGGGCTTCGGACTGCTGGTGAGCGATTTCTTCCACAATTGGCTCAGTACCTACCATATCTAGCCGCACCATCTTCCAGCCAATGCCATTACTTCTGTCTCTGCCTTTGCTTCTACGATCGAAGGCTACGCCGGATTATGGCCCACGAAGGAGCTGTGGATCCGATTTTTCGCCCTTCGTCGCAACGTTATCCCCGACATCCACACTGATCCGGAGGACAAGTGGCTCACTCAGTTCGGAGCGGCCTCCATCTCACCCTAGAGGTTTTCTGTTTTCCCCCGGGTCAGCGGGCTAGAATCCTGCAAAGGGTAGGCCTGGACGTTCTTTTATGTCTAGAACACAGGCACCGAAGATTTGATCCGGTTGCTCCCCTATACACCGGGTCCTCCGAACCCGGATCTGTGGGACGCCGTTCCCAGGAAACCTACGGCCCTGGCCAACCAAGTGAAGAAAAGATTCGCGGAGCTGAAGGAGCTCGGGTTGCGCAACGAGGATGCAATGATCACTTTCGTGGGCAACCGAATCTCCCCTCTCCAGAAGCGCACCCACAAGGTGTGCCATATGAGCTACGGCCGCGATCCCAACCGGACTTCATCCTTCGAACTGAACAACACGGAGATTTATCGCCGGGTTAAGGCTCTTTTCACCACTCATAAGGACTTCTCCTCTGAGTGGACTTGGGGGATTGAGCATTTCTGCTGTGACCGGCTTCCTCCCGTGGTAAGTTTCATGCTGCAAACTTACCCCGGACTAATTACGTGTCTATTATTGTTGCATTTTTGACTCGTTTGTTTACTCTTTTCCTCAGCTATTCCTTCAGCAGACGCTCGAGGACGGCACCGATCCGACCCTTAAGTGGGCACCGGACAGAGTGACTTCGGACGAGGAGGAGCCAGACCAAGAGATGTTTCTCCCCATGACCGATGCCACGAAACGACCCACGGGTAACTTCTCTTCTGCTAGAGATTGGCCCGATGATGAAGATTGCTCGGATATCGAGATAATTGAACCCTTTGAGGATGTCCCCCTTTATTTTGCTTTTCCGCCATCAGCTGACCCCGGTGGTCATATCCACGAGGATCCTCCCCTCGCTACGGACGAGCCAGTTCCGGTGGCGTCGAAGAAAAAGCGCGGGGCTTCCTCAAGCTCTTCCTCCGGACCTTCCCAGCCTGTTAAAAGGCGAAAGAAGGCCCCAGCACGAAGGGTTCGGAAACCCACAGCGGCCGAAACCTCGGATGCGTAAGTCATTCTTTCTTCTGTAACTTGTTCTTCCTTGCTTCGTCGTAATTTTTCTTCTGATGTTATTCGATTTTGCAGGGCTCCGGTGGAGGTCCCTCAAAGTGGATCCAGCATTTCTTCACCTCTGCGACCTAGCCCTTCTCCCTGTCGTGACGACGAGTCACGCCCGCTGAGCCCTATTCCAGAGGGTTCTGCGGCCGCCTCAGGTTCGGCTCCACCTCGGCAAGAGGAGGGTAACCTTGGAGTGGGGGAGACCGGCCTAGCCGGAGCAACGGCATCCACCGCCTCGACAACACCTCAACTAGCAGCCACTGAGGCTACCTCGGCCCCAGCACCAATTCCAGTGCCAGCAAGCAGACCAGCAACCAGACCAGCACCAACTCCAACCTCGGCATCAGCACCAACTCCGGCAGCGAAAGCTTCAGCGCCGGCACCAACTCCAGCTGCGAGAGTACCAGCACCTAGTTCCTCTGCATCTTTCGAGTCTTCTCAACCTCGGCAAGGAACTACTCTGGCAGTTTCTAAGGGGAAAACCACTGCTACAGCTTCCTCTACCCAGCAAGCCAAAGGCAAGAAAGCTCCAGACGCTGCCAAGACCGCTGCCATCGAGTCCGGGCAGCGCACCCTTGTGTCAATGCTCCCCAAGAAGACATCAGCAACAAAGGATGTGCCTGCCGAGCCAACCGAAGCCCAGCAGTTGGTTCTGCACACCAGCCCCGCCCTTGCCTTGGTGGAGAGGAAAGAAGCGCATGCAAAGGGCTTGGTGACGCCCCATATGCCCACAGGTGAACGGTACCCCCCCGAGCCTAATGGAGTTTGTCATGAACTGGAATAAGGCGGAGGTAGTTCTGGATTCTGATCTCCCGGAGAAGTTCGGCCCTGCCGAGTTTTCCGCTCAGATGAACACAGCCGCCAAGGCAATTAACCTCGCTGGGCGAATGATGGAGGTACGTCGTTTTCCCTTTACAAGATGTAGATACTGACCATTAGTCCCCGAGCCTCTGGGGGAGTAACTTGTTATTCTCCCGGATGCTCCTTAGAAGACTAACGTAGCTCCATGAGAACTTCGAACATGCATATACCTAGAGCCGGGTTAAGTTCCACTTGGCCCGGATTTTAGTACACTTCGAACATGCACACACCTAGAGCCGGGTTAAGTTCCACTTGGCCCGGATTTTAGTACACTTCGAACATGCACACACCTAGAGCCGGGTTAAGTTCCACTTGGCCCGGATTTTAGTACACTTCGAACATGCACACACCTAGAGCCGGGTTAAGTTCCACTTGGCCCGGATTTTAGTACACTTCGAACATGCACACACGTAGAGCTGGGTTAAGTTCCACTTGGCCTGGATTTTAGTACACTTCGAACATGCACACACCTAGAGCCGGGTTAAGTTCCACTTGGCCCGGATTTTAGTACAGTTCGAACATGCACACACCTAGAGCCGGGTTAAGTTCCACTTGTCCCGAACTTTAGTACACTTTGAACATGCACACACCTAGAGCCGGGTTAAGTTCCACTTGGCCCGGATTTTAGTACACTTCGAATATGCACACACCTAGAGCCGGGTTAAGTTCCACTTGGCCCGGATTTTAGTACAGTTCAAACATGCACACACCTAGAGCCGGGTTAAGTTCCACTTGGCCCGGATTTTAGTACACTTCGAATATTCACACACCTAGAGCCGGGTTAAGTTCCGCTTAGCCCAGATTTTAGTACACTTCGAATATGCACCAAGCTGACAAGTTGCTGTATCTCTCTTAGGTGACCACCAACCGCCGGAGTGCGGAATTCCAACGCTTGCTGGATACCCACAAGAATCTACGCACAAAGCAGGCTACACTTATTGCGGAATACGAGAAGAGGGGTAAATTTCTTCCTTAACGCTCCTTCGTTTTACTTTCTTTGCCGAACTCATCTGATTGTTTGGTTTCTGCAGCTGGGGTGGAAGCTGAAAACAAGATAATGCGGAAGAACTTGGAGCAGATCAAAGGTACATCTTTTTTTCTGTTTTTAGTGTGCTTTCCATTGGCTCTTCCTCTTTGGCTCGGCAAACATTCATACCTCGGCACTGCCGGGCCAACACACTATTTCAGCATTGCTTGAAGAAAGTGTGCACGTGCCTGACATGATGTTGCATTTTCTCGAACAAGCAGGACAGCACCAAGCCCAGCTGAAGAAGAAAGATGATGAGCTTTCCCTTCTCCGGACCAAAGACGATGAGATTGCTAGGCTGAAAGCTGAGATGGCGAAGATGAAGGCGCAGCATCAAACCGAGCTAAAAAAGGCTGGCCAGGACTACACCAAAGAGCACGAGCGCCTCAAGCTCCAAAATGCTAAGGACCATGAGCTTCTTCAGGAGGCCGAGGTCAAACTTGAGTCGGCAAACGCTGAGCTCGAGTAGCTTCGGAAGAGGCGTGATGCTTGCACCAAGGAACTGACCCGGATTCACAGCCACATCTCACGTAATTCCTTTTCCTTTATCCGCCTTATTTCTCCGGGTTACTCCATACTTCCTGTTTTCTCAACTCCGTCCTTTGCCTTGTTTCCCAGGCCACTTTCCAGAGGGTACTGCCATTGCAAGTGCTGCTGTCGCCAATTTCCGCCGAGAAAGGGGTACTCCGGTCGCTCCTGAGGGTGAGAGCATTCCCTTTGACATGGAGGACCTGTTGGTCAGCCTGTCGTCTCGCATGGAAATCATTAAGAAATACGGCAAATACCTCCTTGATGTTGCAGTCCGAGTCTTCAGCGCTTTCTGGCCCGCTGATGATGCTCCGGAGAGAGTCACGCAGCTCGCTGAAAAGCTTTCGGAAATTGAGACCCAGCTCGACCTCTGGAGAGAGTCCGTTGGGCGTGCTACAGCTGATACCATCCTTCACCATATTCTGACATGGTATGAAAAGATAGACCTCAGCCTCCTCACACGCCTGCGCACCGGATCCAAATGGACGGACGACCCGGAGTGGGTGGCTCGGCGCCAGGCTTGCGCCCACAACCTCATTGAATATGCCCCCATCCACGAATGGACTGAGGGTCCGAGCTTCCTGGAAGTTGCTGGCGAAGAAGAAGTTGAGAACATTGAAGGTGATTCGGATGAGGACGAAGAGGACACTGCCTCAGATATCGAAGAGGGCGACGATGATGCCGAACTTCCTCCCGCTGCTCCTTAAGTAAAAACACTTAAAAATTTATGAGATCCCCGGTATGCCGGGTGGAATTGTATTTCAAACATATGTGATATTTTGCTACTAAATGCTTATGCCGGATTAACTTGGGCGTAGTCCCCGAGTTTCTTTTTCTTGTTCGTTCAACCTTTTGGCTCGGATTGTGTCCACCTTGATTCGGTTTTACAACTTATGAATCTGAGCTTCAAAATTGTTTTAACAATACTGGGAAACTCTTAGACTTAGCTCAAAAAACCGCATAACAACTTGGAGATAAATATAGGGTTAGTCCAAAAAACAAACGTCAGCTCGAATAAATTCTTTTCCTTAGTCGTTTTTCATGTGCTACGCAATTCCAAACTTGTTCTCTTGCTTGCCATGAAGCCAATTCTTGTTGGACAGCAGCAAGTCGAAGAGTTGGGTTTTTGGTTCTCACACACTACTAATCCGAGTTAAGTAGAATAACTTATCCCAGCTGACGTGCAAAAAATAACAAATATTATTAAGGCAGTCCCCGAATTATTGCTCGAGGTGCCAACATTTCATTGATAAGCTCATTGCCGACATACATACCGACATATGAGATAACCCGGATACACACACTTCTTAGCTAGGTGTAGAAAGGCCGAAGTAGAGCTACATTCCATGGACGCTTAGATTCCTCGCCGGACCTGTCCGCCTTGTTCTTTTCCTGTGGCTTTGCATCTATAAGATAGTAAGAATCGTTGTGCAATGCTTTGCTTACGATGAATGGCCCTTCCCATGGGGGGGATAATTTATGCATTCCAGTAGTACGTTGTACCAACCGGAGCACCAGATCGCCTTCCCGAAAGACTCGGGGGCACACTTTCCGGCTATGATAGCGTCGGAGATTTTGCTGATATATGGCGGATCTGGACAGTGCCAGTTCCTTCGCTTCTTCCAGCAGATCAACATCATTTTTCCGGGCTTCTTGCACTTCGGCTTACTGTGTATTGGGTGACCCTAGGAGAATCATGCTCTATGTCGGTTGGTAATACAGCTTCTGACCCATATACCAGAAAAAATGGCGTATAGCCTGTTGATCGAGTTGGAGTTGTTCTTAAGTTCCACAGTACCCCTGGTAGTTCTTCTATCCAGCACCCCGTTGATCTTTGCAGCGGCTCAATGAGCCGGGGTTTTATCCCGGATAATACTAATCTGTTGGATCTTTCCACTTGTCTGTTCGATGCGGGGTGGGCTACCGAGGCTACGTCCAGCCGGATCCTCTTATCCCGACAGAAACGAGCAAACGCTCCTTCGGCAAAATTTGTGCCATTATCAGTTATGATACTGTGAGGATAACCGTACCTCAAGATGATATCTTTGAGAAACGTTACGGCCGTAGCTCCATCACACTTTCTTATAGGCTTTACCTCAATCCACTTCGTAAACTTGTCCACCATCACCAGAATGTGAGTCATATTTCCCCTTGCTAGTTTGAACGGGCCAACCATATCCAAGCACCATACGGCAAATGGCCAAGTGATTGGGATGGTCTTGAGTTCCGACATTGGCATATGTGTCTTGGTAGCGTACCTCTGACAACCATTACATTTTCTCACCAGATCTTTAGCTTGCTCTAAGGCATTTGGCCAGTAGAATCCGTGTCGGAAAGCTTTTGCCACCAAGGCTCAGGATGAGGCGTGATGCCCACATTCCCCCTGATGTATATCTCGGATGATTTCAAGCCCTTCTTCCGGGTCAACACACCGCTGGAGGACATTGGTCACGCTTCTTTTGTATAACTCAGAATTGATGATCGTGTAGGCCTTTGCCCTCCTCTGTGTTTGCCTGGACAGCACCTCTTCAGTGGGTAACATTCCATCCTTCAGGAATTGGAATATAGGCAGTGCCCAATCCGGTATTGGTCGCATGGGGAACACATCCTCGTCTATCTCCATCTGATCCACCGGCATAAATTCAACCGGACCATGCTGAGCAGTCCCCGGGTCTTGCGAAGCAGTCCCCGAGTTTGCCGAGGCAGTCCCCGGGTTTTGCGCACCACTTCCTATGTCAACGTCCATGGGCACTGCTCCGGATTCTGTGTCCTATGGGACATAGATTGACTCGGATTCTGGGGATGGCCTGATGGATGGTTTCCTGAGGTGCTCTAATGCTACACCCGGTGGAATTGCTTGTCTGGTTGACCCGAGCTTCGACAGCATGTCGACAGCCTCATTTTCCACCCGGGGTACATGATGAAATTCGCATCCCTCAAAGTAACCAGATATTTTCTGCACATGGAATCTGTATAGTGCCATGTTTGGATCAAGTGCGTCCCACACTCCGGATACTTGCTGCACCACCAAATCCAAGTCCCCAAAGCAAATGATCCGACGTATGCCAATTTCTTTTGCTACCTTGAGCCCATGCACAAGAGCTTCATACTCAGCGACATTGTTCGATGCCGTGAAATGGATCTGCAGCACATATTTCAACTGGTCCTTTTTTGGCGACGTGAGTACCACTCCGGCCCCTAGCCCGGTTTTGGTTTTTGATCCGTCAAAGTGCATTCGCCAATAGTTCGGATCAGGAAGCGGTGGTTCATATTGCACCTCGGCCCAGTACACGAAAAAGTCCGCCACAACTTGAGATTTGATGGCTTCTCGTCTGTCATATTGCGGAGCGTAAGGAGCTAGCTCAATTGCCCATTTTGCAATTCTGCCGCTTGCGTCCTTGTTACTCATTATCTCGGATATGGGGGCCTCACATATGACCCAGATGGGATGCTCCTCAAAGTAGTGCTTCAGTTTCTTGGCGGCCATGTACACGCCATATGCCACTTTCTAATAATGTGGGTAGTTCTGCTTTGAGGCTGACAACACTTCACTCAAATAATACACCGGCCTTTGCACCGACTTACCTTCCTCATCGCGCTCCACCACTATCACTACAGTTACACCTCGGTTGGTTGCGGCTATATAGAGCAACATTGGCTCCTTTGATAGTGGTGAGGCTAGCACAAGTGCCATAGCTAACATCTTCTTCAGGTGGGTAAAGGCTTCATTGGCCTGTGGTGTCCAAATGAACTTATCCGACTTTTTCATGAGTTGGTAAAGGGGCAAAGCCTTCTCTCCCAACCGGCATACAAACAGACTTAACGAGGCCAGGCAACCTGTGAACTTCTGGACATCGTTAAGACACTTTGGCAGTTCCATTCGTTCGATGGCTCGGATTTTGGTTGGATTAACCTCGATACCTCGGCTGGAAACAAGAAAACCGAGCAATTTTCCAGCCGGGACACCAAAGGTGCATTTTTCCGGGGTAAGTTTCATCCGGAACCTTCTTAGGTTTGCAAACGTTTGCCTGATATCGTCAAGGAGCGTTTTGCTTTCCTTGGTCTTGATAACCACATCATCCATGTACACCTGTACATTTTGACCTATTTGGTCGTGCAAACATTTTTGCATACATCTCTGGTACGTTGCCCCTGCATTACGTAAACCAAACGGCATGGTGCGATAGCAATAAGCCCCATACGGGGTAATAAACGCGGTCTTTATTTGATCATCCGGATTTAGAGGTATCTGGTGGAAACCAGAATAAGCATCAATGAATGACAACAGTTCACATCCAGCAGTTGAGTCTATGACCTGATCTATTCTTGGCAGCGGAAATGGATCTTTCGGACACGCCTTGTTCAGGTTCGTGTAATCAATACACATGTGCCAAACCACTGCCACGTTTGGGTCATCCTTCTTCTTTTCCACCAGCACCGGATTAGACTGCCAATTCGGGTAAAGCACCTCCATGATAAATCCTGCAGCTAGCAACCGAGCTATTTCATCCCCAATGACTTTCCTCCTATCTTCGGCGAAGCGGCGAAGTGGTTGCTTTACCGGCTTAGCTCCGGGTATTACATTCAAAGAGTGCTCGGCCAACTCTCTCGGAACACCTTGCAAGTCCTGTGTGGACCAAGCAAAAATATCCCGATTCTCATGGAGGAAGCTGACGAGCTCGCTTTCCTATTTATCACTTAGCCCGGCACCAATTGTTACAGTGCGCTCTCGGAACATGTCATCTACAGGAACCTTCTTGGTATCTTTCGTGGCCTGGAAGGAAACAGATCCATGCGGGTTATTCTGTGCCGGCATATACTGCTGCGCGGACTAGGCCAAAGCTGCCACCTCTTGAATTTTTCTCTTTTCTTGCGCAATCACAAGTGACTCGGCTAAGTTCGACCCGGCCGACGCACACTCCATCGAACGTCGGAAATCCCCTGCAATGGTTACCACTCTGTATGGCCCGGGCAACTTCATCTTCAAGTAGCTAATATGAGAACTTGCCATGAACTTGTTCAGCGCTGGCCTTCCGAGCAACGCATGATATGCGCTTTCTAAGTTCACCACTTCGAACTCCAGATTTTCAGTTCGGCAATTATCCCTCATGCCGAACAAGACGTCGACCCGGACCTTGCCTATGGGCTCACAAGAAATGCCGGGCACAATGCCATGGAAAGTTGTCCTCGTGGCCTGGAGCATGTTCTCCGAGATACCCAACTTGCGCATTGTGTCTGCATACATGATATTTATGCTACTGCCATTGTCGATCAACACCTTTGAGAACCTTACGTTAATGCTAGGTCCAATGAACGTAGGATCCAGCACCAACGCATACGAACCAGGGCTTGGCATGAGCTTGGGATGATCCCTGATGCTCCAGGTGATTTCCTGATCGGACCAAGGCATGTACCTCGTCACTGCAGGCATTATTGCATTCACCTCCATATGCCTACGCTGCAAGCTTTTTCTATCAGTTTCCTTTGTGGTGAATACACAGTAGCTCTGGTGATGCTCCCTGTACTCGTTTCTCCCCTCATTTCTGGGGTGCCTCTGATCCGGTTGATGCTGATTTTCTACCTGATGCACTGCATCCCTCCTTTCATTGTTATCATACCTCGGCGGAGGGGGAGGAAACATTAGCTGTTGCGTGTTCGCTCCGGAGAGCAGTTGCTGCCGGGGTAACTCCAGCCAAGGCTGATCATTCCGGGGTGCCTGAGCATTCCCCGAACCACCTTGCTCGATCTTGCGCATCCACTCACATTGCCTCGTCATATGACCCGCTGGGTTGTTCGGATTTGGTGTGTGAAACTTACACGGCTGGTCCAACATCGACTCGTAAGTGTATCTCAGACGGTATTTCCTTTCTTGCCACTGCTTCTTTTGTTCCGATGTCCAAGTTTTCCTGCCATCGTTCCTTGGAGTCCATTGCCCTCCAGTTTTCTAGCGCTGGCTACCCCCTGCTCCGGATTGATCTTGATTCACAGCTGCAACTTGATGCGAACCGTACCGGTGGTCCGGTCTATCGTCTCTCCTTTTTCCTCTGTAGTCATTTCTCCGGGCTGATCCGGACCCATCCCTCTGATAGTACTCATCGTTTGACTCATTTGACACGAGCCTTGGTTGGGTCGGATCACCCAACGCATACGAATCTGCAATCCGGATCATTTCTGCCAACGCAGCTGGCATTTTCCTTTGCAACTTCATCCACAGCTCACTTCCATATCTGCACCCCTGTGCAAACCACGCTATGGCCTGTGATTCTATCACGCCCTCACATGAGTTTCTCACGGTACACCACCGGGTTAAGAACTCCCGGTCTGTCTCGTTGGGTCTTTGCTTGCACATAGCTAGGGTATGTGGCCTATTAGGCCTTTGATATGTACTCGAGAAATTACTGATGAACATTTCCTCAAAGTCTATCCAGCAGTTGATGCTCCCTGGTGGCAAATTGTTCAGCCATACCCTTGCCGGGCCTTCCAACATCTGGGGTACGTATCGTACTGCCCATCTCAAGTTGCCAGTGGCAATAATTTATCAGCCAATCCTCCGGCTTGGTACTACCGTCATACGTCTTCGTGCCCCTAGGCAGCTGGAAGTTTGGTACCGGTGGCTCTTTCATGATCCGGGGTCCAAAACACGCTGGACCCGGTGGACCTTGGCATTCAATCCGTTCCGAACTATACAGCCGATCCAGTTTCAACCTTGCATCATCCGGCATCAAATCCCTACTTCCCAATCTCGACCCTATCACATGATAGTTCGGTCTTGGGTATCCCACGTTTGCCATCTCCGAATCACCATTGTTGTACCGGTTTTGCTCTTGTGGCGCACCTTTCTGTTGCATACCTCGGCCGGCACTTTGCTCTTGCCTTGGTATGTTCCGCTGCTGCGGTTGTTCTGCTCCAGCTGAATTTCACTGTCCGGCATTGCCGTTGACAGCGTTCCCTTGACCGGCATTGCCTTAGTTGCGGTTACCTCGGCCAGCTTCGCCTCGGCTCACACTCCGTCGATCATCATTTTTCTGTGCTTCTTTTTCTTTCCCCGCCCGTGTCAGGTCATACTAGACGATCTGTTTGTTCCGTCTGGCCGAGGTCACCACCTCTTCTCTCCTTGGACCACCATGAGGGGACGATGCGGCTCCAGCGGATTTCTCCGGGTTACCCATCGCCGAATGGACGATCTTGGAGGCCCCGGCTCTCTCTGGGTTTGCCCTGAGCAGTTCCTCGTTTTGCCTATTTGCAATCCGAACCAACTTGTTAACCCAATCTTGCTGCCTTTGCCAGGCTTCACCCGTCAGTCCCTCTAATTCGGATGCAGCTGCATCCGCTGCTCTGAGGTTCTTGGCCGGGGTACTATACCTCGGCAGCCCCACGGACAAACAGTATTCTGATTCCTCAATTCCAGCATTACCCTCTCTGTTCATCTCGCTCATGAGATTTCTCCCTTTCACTTTTACATTATCAACTTTGTTCGCCTTTGCGTACTCACGCAGCGTCATGTTCAACGACTGCTGGGCTGCGTCTATTTTCTTTGTGCCCTCTAGTATTTTCTGCCTAGTTTCTTCCAGCTCGGCCTGTGCATGAGACGGATCTACCGCGGCTACTACAGGGTTTGCCAAGCTGTCCATTGCCTCTCTCAACACATTTTCCGGCCTCTCTAGCAGAGGACCTCTACCTTTCCTCGGTGCTTTGGGCGTTACCTCCGGATCTGGCACCGAATCCTTGCTCGCACCCGCACCAGGCGCTGTCATCATCACCTCTGCACGGTCTGGGGAACGAGCGATACGCTCCCCGCGAGCCACAGTGAGGGGTGGTTTGCCTGCCTCGATGACGTGGTGTGGATGAACGCAAGACACGTCCACCGCAACGTAGACCTTGTGCGCGCCGAGCTTGACGAAGATGCCGTTGCGCGGGAGAGGGCGCGTGCCGAAGCAGCCCGCGTTGTCGCTGACGAAGTCCCGCGCTCCAAAGCGCTGAACGAGAGCCCGGAGACGATGCGTTCGCCGGTGGCGATGAGGTTTCCCGTCCAGATCTTGACCCCTGCTAGCGCCGCTAGCCCCACGGTGGGCGCCAACTGTCGTGGTGGTGTCACGGCAGATGCCATGGATAGGCTAAAGGTGGGGACTAATACACGTTAGGGGAATCCAGGGAGGGATAGTGAAGTGATTCTCCACACAGAAGTTTGTATTGATTTGCTTCCAAGGTTACATGTGCTCCTAGAGCTGTATTGGCGAGAGGAGGAAGAAGGACCTCTCTTACTCTCACCCACAGGTTACACCTGAAACCCTAGCTCAAAACAGAATAGTCGAGAGATCAACCCCTTGTACAGAAGCCCTAGCCTCCCTTTTATAGGGGAGGCTCAGTTCCTGCCTAGGGCATACGTGGAGGCATATTCCTAAGAATATGCCTCCTCCCAAAGTGGTAAGCTGACCAGGGTGCTTTTTCCCCCGCGTCATACATGCTTTAGCTACGTGAGCCTCTGCGGCGCCCTCGTTAGCCGACATGGGCGTCGTCATCCTTGTCGGCCACGCCCCGGTGGTCCTGTCCTTGCTTGCTTCGCTCAGGCAGTGCGTACTGGACCTTCCTTTTGACCAGCAAGATTCCTTCCTTCTCCTAGAAGCTTGCTGTGACCCGGATGATGGTTCATCCGGCCACACCCGTTCCTGCATACAAGTAAACATTTACTTCCGACTTACTGCTTAAGTCGGCTGAGACTTAGTTAGGCGAACGCCCCCTGGTCCGGGTTACTCCGTGATCCGGCCTGCCTTGAGGTGACCCAGCCAGCATTTGCTTTGGCCTTGCCGAACCTCGGCTAACTCGGCCTTTATACCCCGGCTTGACCCTACCCGGGGTTATCCCCCCAACACCTTAAGTATGCACCATTCTGTGGATCGTGTTTCGAGACATCACGTGATGATCAGGTGTACTCGAATCTACGCTTTCATAGGAACGGGTGTAAGACAGTTTTACACACGCGAATACTAAGGTTCTTACTTGGCGAGCCTAGCATGTACAGACATGGCCTCGAAACACGGACCGAAAGGTTAAGCATGAGTCATATAGTTGATATGATGCCCATATAGATGCTCGCCTTTGAAGCTACATCAACTCACGTGATGATCGGACTTGGTGTAGTGGATTTGGTTCATGTAATCACCAAAAAGACACGAGGGATGTCATTTTTGAGTGGGAGTTCATTAGTAATTTGGATTAGTTGAATTCAATCTATCATAAACTTAGTCTAAATAAACTTTACAAATTCTGTTGTAGATGGCACCACCTGCTTTTAATTTCAATGTGTTCATGGAGAAAGAGAAACTTGCTGTGAATGGTAGCAACTTCACCAACTGGGCTATGAATTTGAGGACTCTCCTCACTGCTGCACAAAAGCAATATGTGCTAGATGCGCCGCTAGGCCCCCCACCAGCTTCTGATGCCCTTAACGAGGAAAAGAATGTTTATGTGACTCGTCAGGAGGACCACAACTTAGTTCATTGCGGCATACTGTATGGGCTAGAGCTAGAACTTCAAAAGCGTTTCGAAAATGGCAATGCCTTTGATACCATGGGAGAATTGAAAATGATTTTCGATACCCATGCAGCCGTAGAGAGTTATAATGCTACAGAAAAGTTCTTTAGCTGCATGATGGAGGAAAACAACTCCGTTAGTGAGCATGTACTCAAAATGTCTGGGTACGCCGATAAGCTTGTGTCCTTGGGAATAACGATTCCCATTGACTTAGGCATACATCGTGTTCTCCAATCTTTGCCACCTAGCTACAAGAGCTTCGTGATGAACTATAATATGCAGGGCATGAAGAAGTCTCTTCCTGAGCTTCTGTCAATGCTTAAGACTGCAGAAGTGGAGATTAGGAAAGAACATCAAGTGTTGATGATCAATAGGACCACCGGTTTCAAGAAAGACAAGAAAGACAAGCACAAGGGAAAGAAGGGTGGCAAGTCTGTTGCCACGCCTGAAAAGAAACCCGGAGCTGGCCCTAAGTCTAACACCGAGTGCTACTATTGTAAGGGGATTGGCCATTGGAAGCTCAACTGCCCCAAGTATTTGGCGGACAAGAAGTCCTACAAGGAAAACAAAGGTATATGTGATATACATGTTATTGATGTGTACTTGACTAGTACTCGCAGTAGCACCTGGGTATTTGATACGGGATCGGTTGCTAATATATGTAACTCGGTTCAGGGGCTACGGAACAAGCGACAACTAGCAAGGGATGAGGTCAGAATGTGTCGTGGAAATGGCCACGGCAGTCGCTGCCATAGGCAGCGATTGAGAGTTTTGTGAGGAAGAGTTGGCGGCCATCTGCGGTGCGAGATGGGGGCAGGTGCATAGGGGTTTACCCAGGTTCGCCCCCCCGGAGGGTAAAGACCTACTCCTGCTAGATTGGATTATGAGAGAGCGAGTTACAAGGGTGGCGAGCTCGGCGGCTGGGAAGCGAGTCGCTTGAGGGGGTGTATGATGGAACGTAAGTCTCTACGATACCCTAGGGAGGTTTATATATGAAGCACCTCCTAGGGTTTACAAGTTGTCCCCGAACAAGATAAGGATCCAGGGGCTTTTGACCTAATCCGACTGGGCTTCTGCTACGCTCCTGGGCTTCCAGTCGCCAGTCGATGGGCTTCTTCTTTCCTCAGAGTCCAGTCGCTGTCCTCCAGGTGTACTCGCGGGCCTTCCGGCCCACTCGAAACCTACTTCCGAGCATACCCCCTTTGGCATATCCCCATCAGTACTCCCCGAGGCCATCATTGATGCAGGCGCAGGCGTCCTTTGGTGCTTGAAGTAGGCGAGCCCAATTTGGGCGCCCAGTCGAATCGGCGATGGACTCTATTAATGCCGAGGAGAATTTCTCCACAGCTCCACTCGTCACTTTAATGAACATCATTGCTGCCCAGTCGTCATTTCGGCGAGAAGAGAGATTGGCGGGTGGCGAGTGGACCACAGGAGTTGGACCGTCAACCTTAGTCAAACTATCCATTGGAATTTCCAACGGTAACTACGGTGCAATTACCGTGGGTAACGGCTATCCCGATTTTGGCGGGTGACTTTTCCCATATAAGGGGAGTGATGGATCGGCTTCGCGATCTTGCTTCGCATTCTTCGATTTGCTCTTCCTCACTGCTCACCCCCGACCTATTCTCCTCGCATCGCGCGATTCCACTTTTCACTCAATGGCGCCTCCCAAAGGCTCGTGGGGAAAATCCAAGTGCACCACAACCCAGCTGAAATCCTTCGAGGACGCCAGGGTGCTTCGCAAGGGGAATTGGCGAGTTCCCCCCTCTTCCGAGGCCGAGCCGAAACCGCGGCCCGGCGAGTTCATCTGCTTCACCAGCCATCTCGAGAGGGGCTTAGGGTTCCCCACTTCACTCTTCTTCCGCCGCTTCTGCGCGTACTACGCGATCATGCCCTCAGATCTTGGTTCGCATAGCATGGAGCAGCTGGCGATCTTCATCGCCTTCTGCGAGTGCTACCTCGGCTGCATGCCATACTTCCCGCTATGGCTGGAGCTCTTCCACGGCCGCATCGGGCGCGAGGCGTCCAACGGCTTGATGCTGGCCGCAGGCGGGGTCACCTTCCAGTTGAAGCCGAAGGCCAACTTCGTCAAGCTCCTCCTGCCAAAGAAGGCCGCCAGCGAGTGGAAGAAAAGCTGGTTCTACGTCAAGGAAGCTAATCCCTCCGGCGAGGTCTCCCTTCCTGAATTCGTCGCCGAGAGGAGCGAGCCCTGCCGACTGGCGCCAAAGAAGCTCCCTGAAGATAAGCAGATGGCTGTCGCAGAAATGATGGATCAGATCCAGAAGCTGAAGGACCAGGGGTTGGTTCCGATCAACCTCTACAATTTCTGGCTCGGGCGGCGCCTGGTTCCGCTGGCGGCTCGTCCACACTGGATGTACGAGTACAACGGGAAGCTTGATCCATCTCGCACCAGCAAGGAGTCGTGGGAGGTCGAAGATTACAAGGTCGCCCTGAAGAAGATCACCGACACGGAGTTCACGGGTGCGGCGGTCGGAGTCGCCCCGTATACTCCCGTGAAGAACGAAGTCCCTACAGTAAGTCTTCTTTCCAATCGCTCCGTTCATATTCCAATTTCATTCTTTTCGCTTGTCGTGTTTTTGACTCGCAGTGGTTCTTAGCTTTTTCAGGTATTGGAGGGTTGGCTCCCTCCGCTCGATGAAGAAGTCCCCCAGGAGCTGGAGGAAGATTCCGAGGGGGATCCTTCCGATATCGACGGGGAAGACGAAAAGGTCGCTCCCCCAGCGCCTGTGGCTCGCAAGACCCGAATGCAAAAACAGCGAGAGGTTGAAGCGAGCGGCAACCTGGACGAGTTCGAAGAAGGCGACGAGGTCGCCCAGGAGCAGACGTCTCGGTGCACTGCTACGCCTTCGAAGCCCCACGCCGGCCCAAGTCGCCGGCAAAAAGGCCTGCATCACCGGTCAGGTCGTTAGTGGTGTTCAGGTCAAACGACGACTCCAACGACGAAGGGTCTCCTGAACTCTCGCACAAGGTCCCGAGGGCCGCAATCCCGACAAAGGGGTTGGAGGGCGAGGACGCAGAGGTGGTGGTAGAGGTGCCCCTGGCTTTGATCGCACCGTCGACCTCGGGGGTGCCAAGCCAAGAAGTGACCGACGTAGTGCCGCCCAAGTCGCTGCCGCCGTCGAAGGCAGCGGCGTCGGAGCCGGAGATCCCGGCGACTGCGGCTTCGTCGTCAAGGAAGCCCTCGGTTTCTTGGGCTTCGGATGTATTCGAGCGGGGGCTCAGTCGCAAGCTGGGTCCCGAGTTGGATAAGCCTGCCCATATCAGTACCGGGCTTCGCGTTCTTCCAGTCGCCAAGTAAGTTATACTTCCTTGTCCCAATTTGCTTTGCTTCTTTCGTGTTGTGGTTGTGCTGATTAGAAGGGCTCGTGCAGGTCGGGGGCTAAGAAGATTGGTCGCCCTTCGGTTGCCAAGATTCCCCCGGCCACTGTCGCGGGAGAGGGTGATCTGCCCAAGAAGAGGAAGGCCTACGAGGATGTCGTGTCTGCTGATGTCGTGAAGAAACAAAAGGGGGCGCTGACAATGCCGCGACCGGGGGAAGCGCCGCGGAGCCAGCTGCTGCGCCGCTCGTTGAAGAGTGGGCGGCGACGCGATCAGAGCCAGCACCAGCTGCATCCGCGCCGGAGGTGCCGGTCCCGGCGGCCAGTGCCCCTGCCAGGGCGTCGGTGACGTTCCCTCGCTTTATGGCGAGGGGGTTTCCGGGCGGTGCGGATGCACAATCTCCGCAATTCCCGGAGATCATGGACGCGGAGATTGAGGCCCGCCGCAGGCGCACCTCCTTCACGGCCCCGTTGACTGACGCTGCTGAACTTCACAAGATGCTCGACGCTGCTATTCAGGTATGTTCAGTCCCCGAATTCCGAGTCGCTGAATTTCAGCGGCTGGGAATTGTCTTTATTTTCCTGTATTCTCCAGTCCCCGAGTTCCTAGTCGCTGAATTTCAGTGGCTGGGAACTGGTCTTAATTTTCCTGTATTCTCCAGTCCCCGAGTTCCTAGTCGCTGAATGTCAGCGGCTGGGAACTGGTCTTTCTTTTCCTCCCAATGCTTAGCTGGTCTCGTTGTTGTGCAGGGGTTACAGCGGGAGTCGACTGATCGGCAGGCTGCACGAGAGCGCCCGGAGCGTGATTTGCGCGGGGCGCAAGAGGTGAACCGGCGGCTTCAGGAGAGGATCGGTGAGTGTTTGATGTTCTTCTTCTTTGCTTGTTATGAGCTGGTTTTGTGCAATACTCTGACATCTCTGCTTGCAGATGGTTTCCCCGATGAGGTCTACAAGGCCCATGAGGGGTATGTCCCACTCGCCGAACTGGACGCGGTGAATGAGCGAGTGGCCTCCCTTGTCAAGGAGTTGGAGGATGCTAAGGCGGCCTCAATTTCTTCGGAAGAACGTGTGAAGGCTGCCGTCGCCGCCGCTGAAGAGGAACGCAAGGCCACGGACTCCATTATCATGGGGCTACATAACGACCAAGCCGCTTTGGAGAAGCACATCAAGGAGAATTTCCGCAAGCTTCTTGGTGAGTTTCTTTCATTTGCCTTATCCTTTTGTCGGTTCTCCGCTTTTGGGGGTTCTATGGTTTCACTAGCATCTGACTTTCCAGCTGTGGTAGGCCAAAGCGACCCGGTGGTGCAGACGTATACCGCTTCGCAGTGCGTGACTGCCGTGGTGAATGCTGCCACGGCTTCGGCGTTGTGTGTCTAGGCAGCTCTCCAGGGCATGTCTCCCACCGAAGTCATCCCTGGGGGACTCACGGAGGTGTGGCGCTATCTGGAGGAGGTTCCCGCGGTTGTGTAGTGGATGACGCGCTCCGCATTCAGGCGCGGGGTCACCACGGCGTTGAGCTTGGGCCTCGCGCACTTCCTGGATGATTTCGATCTGGACGACGTCACGAGTGGCTATCCTTCGACGACCGGCACAGTGGAAATGTCGGAGGTGCTGAAGCTGACTGCGAAGGCCACTCCTTATGCCGACCGTGTCTTGGCGATGGGGGATCTTCTGCCGTACCAGGAGACGGTGCTGGCGCCTGGCGACCCCGAGCCAGAGCACCGCGACATGAAGTCGGAGCAGCCCTTCCGGTCGTCTTTGGCGAAGTCGCTGACCACGTACCCGGCGAACCCGTGGTAGCCCTTTGTGCGTGTCAAGGGTGGTGGCGCTTCTTCTTCGTCAGGGCCTGTGGAGTAAGCAAATGTAATAGTTGTAATAGATGCCAAGTGGCGAACATTGTATGATGTTTTTGTAATCCATGTCGCAGGGACTTGGTTGACTTGTGTTATGATAAAGGGAGTGTTTTGTTCAACAGTTTGAGCGAGTCCCCGAGCGCGTCCGCCCTTTAATGGGGTATAACTCGATTGTGTACTTCGATGTGTTTGATTTGTTTTTGCGTTTGTTTTTATCCCTCGCGTCTCCTGAGCGGCGAGTCCCCGAGCACGAGTGGGGTTCGTTTGTGAACGAGTCCCCGAGTGTTGTGCTAGACCGTATTGGTCGTAATCCTGTTGCAGGTTGTGAATGCGTTGTTTGTAACGCGTCTCCTCCCCTAGCCCAGAGAGCCAGTCGCTTGGCGAGCCCTAGGCAGCTCTCTTACTAGGTGTGTTCCCGAGCCGCGTGGGGTCCCCGTTTTGTGGAGTCCCCGTGCGCGGTACTTAACCGTTCGAGTCGATTTGCGCGAGGGTGGGAGGGACAGATCACCGTGAGAAGCGTGTATCCGATGTCTTGGCCCGACGGGCCAGTCAGGCTAGGCGAATCCAATGGCGGCTCCGGGTTGGCGTTTTTCGTGGACGACCCAAGGCCCGAATATTTCCGGTATCCTTGTGCCGCACTACTTGGCCGTGCCGGTCGCTCGACCAGAGGTTGACTTCCGTAAGTAGCATATTGCTAGCATGTACGAGTGCGAGTGGCACAAGAATATGGTGAGTGGACACAATTTGTGCGATCCGAATGAATTTCGTTATATATTCCGATGGAGTATAGTGTGAGGTTCTAAGTATAGAACTTTCTGAGGAGGTTTATATTCCATGGCCTCCCGGCCTCCAATTGGCCGTCACCCCGTATGTCGATGAGGTAGTAGGCATCGTTGCCAAGGACTCGGCCTATGGCGAATGTCCCCTCCCATGGGGGGGATAGCTTGTGCATGCCCTTCTTGTCTTGGACCAGTCGTAGGACCAGGTCGACTTCCTGGAAGGTGCGAGTTCGCACTCGGTGGCTGTGATAACGGCGAAGTCCTTGCTGGTATATGGCGGTGCGGGAGCGAGCCAGGTCGCGTGCTTCGTCGAGTTGATCGACGCTGTCTTGGCGGGCGGTTTCGTTGGCCGCCTCGACATAGTTGGCGACTCGAGGGGAGTCGTGCTCTAGGTCTGTTGGCATTACGGCCTCGGCGCCATACACCATGAAGAAAGGCGTGAACCCGGTTGATCGGTTGACAGAGGTGCGGATCCCCCATATCACAGAGGGGAGCTCGTCGACCCAACATCCTGGGGTGCGTTCGAGGGGCACCTGTAGTCGCGGCTTGAGACCGTGGAGGACGCTCTGGTTGGCGCACTCTGCTTGGCCGTTTGACTCCGGTTGGGCGACTGATGTAGTATACTGGGCACTGTATGGGGCGCTCCTTGCCCTCTTCTGGTCGTTCGACGACCATCACGGCGCTGACGACCCGATTGGAGGCCGCGACGTAGACGAGCATTGGCTCTCTGTCGAGTGGCACGACGAGTAGTGGTGCCGCGAGTAGCAGTTCTTTGAGTGCTTTTAGTGCGTTGTCGGCCTCTACGTCCCATTGGAACGTTGGGTTCTTGCACATCAGGCGATATAGGGGCATTGCCTTCTCGCCTAGCCGGGGGATGAAGCGACTGAGAGCCGCGACTCGCCCTGCCAACTTTTGGACGTCGCGCAGGCACTCGGGTTTCCCGAGTCGCGCGATGGTGTCGATCTTGGTGGTGTTGGCCTCAATGCCTCGCTTGGAGACTACGTACCCTAGAAGTTTTCTGGTGGGTACGCCGAAGGTGCATTTTCCGAGGTTCAGCTTGATGTTGTACCTTCGCAGATTTGCGAAGATTTCTGCTAGGTCGGCGAGCAGATCGTCCTGGCGGGTGGATTTTACCACCACGTCGTTGATGTAGACGTGGATGTTGCAGCCGATTTGGCTCACGAGACACTCCTGCATGAACCTATGATATGTGGCGCCTGAGTTCTTGAGGCCAAATGTCATGGCCGTGTAGCAGAACGCGCCGAATGGTGTGATGAACACCGTCTTCTCCTCGTCTTCGACCGCCATCTTGATCTGGTTGTAACCAGAGTAAGGGTCGAGAAAACATAGCGACTCTGATCCCGCGGTCGAGTCGATGATCTGATCGATGCGCGGTAGGACGAACTCCTCCTTCGGGCAGGCACTGTTGAGGTTGGTGTAGTCTATACACATTCTCCAGGTGTTGTTCTTTTTGAGGACCAGGACTGGGTTTGCCAGCCACTTGGAGTACTTAATTGGCCGGATGAAGCCTGCGGCTAGCAGGCGCTGGACTTCCTCGGCGATTGCTCGACGGCGCTCTTCATAGAAGGGCCGTAGCGACTGTTTTACTGGTCGCACTTTGGGGTCTTCATTGAGTTTGTGCTCAGCGAGTTCCCTCGGGACACCTGGCATGTCAGATGGCTTCCATGCGAAGATGTCGCGGTTCTCACGGAGGAACCCGATGAGCGTGCTTTCCTATGCAAGGCTCATATGCGCCCCGATGTTGACCGTCTGGCTGGAGTCGCCTGGGACGAGCTCGACGGTGCGGGTGTGCGTGGTCGCCTCGAACGTGGAGTTCGTGGCGATCGGTTTCTTCAGGATGGTGGGATCGTCCTTGTTGATGTTGCCTGCGTATTTCGCGAGCTCCTCCGCGTGGTCAGTCTCCGCAGCGATGACGGCGTCGGCGAGCTCGGTGCCTTTTTCCTCGCATTCCACGGCCATATCGGGGTCGCCGTGGACGGTGATGATGCCGCTCGGCTCGGGGAGCTTCATCATGTTGTAGGCGTAGTGCGGGGTCGCCATGAACTTTGCGAATGCCTGGCGGCCCAGGACACAGTGGTAGGGACTATGGAAGTTTACCAGCTCGAAGACGATCCTCTCCGTGCGGTAGCTTGCTGGGGTGTCGAAGGTTAATCACAGCGTCACCTTCCCGATCGGGTATGCCTTCCGACCAGGGACGATGCCGTGGAAGGTCGTCAGTGTTGGCTCGATGGCTGTTTTTGGGAGCTGGAGCCTTTTGAAGGTGTCGAGGTATAGGATGTTGATGGAGCTCCCACCGTCCATCAGCGTCTTGGGCAGCCAGTAGTAGGCCACCTTTGGCCTGACCACCAGGGCGACTCGCCCTAGATACTCGATTCTTGGCGCGTGGTCCTGGCGACTCCAGGTGATGCTCTGTTCGGACCAGTTTAGGAAGCGGGGGATGTCGACTTGCGTCACCGCATTGACGGTGACCGCACGGACGAGTACCTTCTTCTCACGCTTGGTGCCGAGCCCGGTGAAGGTATGTAGCGACCCGACAGCAGTTCCGAAGCCGCCGCCGTTCCCGTTGTCCCGCGGTTGGTTGTTGTTGGGGTCCTCCCTTGCACGTCTCGCCTTCTCGATCTCTTTGAGAGAGTGGCAGTCGGCGGTGGTGTGGGTGGCTGGTTTTCCCTCCCTGTTGTGGTAGATGTAGGGCTGATTGAGCAGGGCGGCGGGGTCGAATCTCGGCCTCTTCGCGTTGTTGGCGCGGTAGTTCCCGCTGTCACGGTAGTTTCCTCCGTCGCGGCGGTAGTTCTTGGAGTCGCGTTGGCCATAGCCGGCGTTGGCGACGAAGTCAACTCGCCCGTCGGTCCGGCGCTTGCCGGTGATGCGGGTGTTGCTGTAGCGCATATCGCGTAGGCGCCCGCTGTCGTGGATGCTAGTGCGCCATCTTCCTCCCGACTTGTCGTCGGAGTCTTGGTTGGGGTCTTCCTCCGCGTAGCGCTTGGTGATCTCGAGGAGGTCGGGGATGTTATCGAGCGTCCGGTAGACCCTCTTGATCTCGGCAACCAGAGGTTCGTACCGGCACGCGTTCTTGAAGCAGTGTATCGCCGTGTCTGGGTGTATGCCGGAGGCGTTTATCCACAGCTCTTGCCACCTTTGGATCCACCGGCAGGTCGATTCGCGTTGTCCCTAGATGCATCGCTGCAGGTCCTCGATGGTGTAGGAGCCCTCGAAGTGCCTGATGAAGGCGTCCCGCATTTCTTCCCAAGAGTCGATGCTGTCGGCGGGTAGCGTGTTGATCCATTGCCGGGTCGCACCCTCCATCATTAGGGGGAGGTAGCGAGTGGCGAGTAGGTCGGTGTGCCCTGCGATCCCCATTGCCATGAGATATGTGTCCAACCAAACGGCGGGGTCGTACGTCGGGTCGTATTTCTCGATCTCCTTGGGGGCCTTGAAGTTGGCGGGGTATTTTTCCCCGCAGATCATGGGTCCAAAGCATTGTGGCCCGACTCGGCTGAGCGAGCCTCTTGGCTCCGGGTCGCCGCGGTTGGCGAGGGTGTGTCGCAGGTCGTAGGGCTGGCGCGACCGCCACGCCTGATTGTTGATGATGTGCGTTCGGGCATCGATTGGTTGCCTGTTTGCGACGACGGTGTTGTTCACAGGTCGCGGCTCGTTGGTCGACAACGCGGGGTTGGCAGCCCGCGGTTGGTTTGCCAGGGGTTGGGGTGGTGGGAAAACTATCGCGTTGGCCACGGTGGGGTGGCTGCTTGATGCCGCCCTGCTTGCTGATGAGCGGGAGTACATCCGCCCTCGCGGATCGACTCCCGCGGCTTGTTGCTCGACGACCCTGACAAGTAGGGCCTTGGCGTACTAGATCTGTAGCGCGTCGTCACCTTGGACATCGAGGTTGGCGATCGCGGCGTCGGTCGCGACGATGTTGTCCATCGGGGTGGAGTACAGTGGTAGCCCGTTGGTGTCCCGGGCTTGAGGCGAGATGATGATCCGTGGTTGGTCTGGTGGGGGCGCACGGCCTATGGGTGGTGAAGGGGCCCCATTCGTCGGTGCTCCAAGTGGTGGTCTTGCGGGGTTGCCTCCTCCTGGCGACGCGTTCTCTCTGTGTTCGGGCTCGGCGGCGCGTGTGGGGTCGCCCTCATCGTTGAAGTTCAGGACGCGGCCCTGAACATCGGGGTTCAGGCGCGTGATAGAGTGACAGCTCCTTCGCCGTCTCTCGTACGAGGCAGTATTTCTCGCGCTTGGCGAGTTCGTTGCGCTGCGCCTCCTGGAGCCGCAAGCGGGCTTGTCCCACCTCCGTGGCTATCACGATCGGCGGAATCGGTGTGGAGAACGGATCTGGCGGGGCGGCCGTGCTACCCGCCATGTAGATCGCGTTGAAGCAATTGGATCTGGCGCGAAGATCCTCGGGGGATTGCGAGCCGGAGTCGGAGTCGGAGTCGAAGATACTCAGGATGGAGGGATCCTCGAAGTCTTCGGGGTTGGAGACTCGCGTGATGGAGTCCTCCCGTGACGCGGCGGTGATGGATCCGTTGGCCGATGCAGGGGTCATGGAGTCGGCGTCGTCGTTTAAGGCGTCATAGTTGGTGGCGGCGTTTGTCTCGACCGCGTCGCTAGCGGCCGAGTCGTACTCGGTGACGAGGCCCCTGATGGAGCGGACCTGCTCCTCTGAAAGCAGATCGCGGTGTGGAGGCGATCCGCCGACGATCATGGTCGCGGCTGGGTCGATCGCGCCGGTAAAGCCGACGAAGAGGTTGATGGAGCCGACCGGCATCACCGCGGCGTGTGTGACTGGGCGCGACACCGGGATGTAGCTGTTGGGCAGGATCTGCAAGATCCTGCCGAAGGCGATCATGCGGCCGGTGGTGAACGGCCGCTCGATCGGCGAGTAGGGTCTCGCCGCAGAACTCAGGCCAGTCCCGCTATGCCCCACGGTGGGCGCCACTGTCGTGGAAATGGCCACGGCAGTCGCTGCCATAGGCAGCGATTGAGAGTTTCGTGAGGAAGAGTTGATGGCCATCTACGGTGCGAGATGGGGGCAGGTGCATAGGGTTTTACCCAGGTTCGCCCCCCCGGAGGGTAAAGACCTACTCCTGCTAGCTTGGATTATGAGAGAGCGAGTTACAAGGGTCGCGAGCTCAGCGGCTGGGCAGCGAGTCGCTTGAGGGGGTGTATGATGGAACGTAAGTCTCTATGATACCCTAGGGAGGTTTATATATGAAGCACCTCCCATGGTTTACAAGTTGTCCCCGAACAAGATAAGGATCCGGGGGCTTTTGACCTAATCCGACTGTGCTTCTGCTAAGCTCCTGGGCTTCCAGTCGCCAGTCGATGGGCTTCTTCTTTCCTCAGAGTCCAGTCGCTGTCCTCCAGGCGTACTCGCGGGCCTTCCGGCCCACTCGAAACCTACTGTTGAGCATACCCCCTTTGGCATATCCCCATCAGAATGTGGGTCGGCAATGGATCAAAAGTTGATGTGATCGCCGTCGGGACGCTACCTCTCCATTTGCCATCGGGATTAGTTATAAACCTAAATAATTGTTATTTAGTGCCTGCACTGAGCATGAACATTGTATCTGGATCATGTTTGATGCAAAGTGGTCATTCCTTTAAATCTGAAAACAATGGTTTTTCGATTTATAAGAATGATATCTTTTATGGTCATGCACCTATGTTGAATGGTTTATTTCTGTTGGATCTCGATAGTAATATTACACACATTCATAATGTTAATGCTAAAAAGATTAAACTTGATGATGATATGTCTACATATATGTGGCAATGCCGTCTAGATCATATTGGCGTTAAACGCATGAAGAAACTCCATTCTGATGGACTTTTGGAATCACTTGATTTTGAATCATTTGATACATGTGAGCCATGCCTTATGGGCAAGATGACTAGAACGTTGTTTTCCGGTTCAATGGAACGGGCGACAGATCTATTGGAAATCATACATACTGATGTGTGTGGACCAATGAGTGTGTCGTCGCGAGGTGGATATCGTTATTTTGTTACTTTCACAGATGATTTGAGTAGATATGGGTATATCTATTTGATGAAACACAAGTCTGAAACTTTTGAAAAGTTCAAGGAATTTCAGAATGAAGTGGAAAATCATCGTAATAGAAAGATCAAATTTCTACGGTCTGACCGTGGAGGAGAGTATCTAAGTTACGAGTTTAGCACACACATGAAAGAGTGTGGAATAGTTTCACAACTCACGCCTGCCGGAACACCACAACGTAATGGTGTGTCGGAATGTAGTAATCGTACCTTATTGGATATGGTTCGATCTATGATGTCTCTGACTGACTTGCCACTATCATTTTGGGGTTATGCACTGGAAATAGCTGCATTCACTTTAAATCGGGCACCATCTAAATCCGTTGAAACAACACCGTATGAATTATGGTTTGGAAACAAACCCAAGCTGTCATTTCTTAAAGTTTGGGGATGCGATGTTTATGTGAAGAAACTTCAATCGGATAAACTCGAACCCAAAGTGGAAAAATGCGTCTTCATAGGATACCGTAAGGAAACAATTGGGTATACCTTATATCACAGATCCGAGGGAAAGGTTTTTGTTGCCAAGAATGGATCCTTTCTTGAGAAGGAGTTTCTCGCGAAAGGTGTGAGTAGTCGGAAGGTAGAACTCGAAGAGGTTATTGAACCTTCTCTTCATGGAATGGCGAGTGGCACAGCACCAGAAGTTGTTTCAGAGTTGACTTCACCTGATGAAGAGAGAGCTAATGATAATGATCATGAAACTCCGAAAGAGGACACTACCGAACCTCGCAGGTCAAGCATGACACGTGTAGCTCCTGAACTGTACGGCAATCCTGTTGTGAATTTCATGGTTGATGAAATGGATGACCCTGCGACGTATGAACAAGCGATGATGAGCCCGGATTCCAACAAATGGCTAGAAGCCATGAAATCCGAGATGGAATCCATGTACGAGAACCAAGTTTGGAACTTGGTGGATTTACCTCACGACCGAAAGGCCGTTGAGAATAAATGGATTTTCAAAAGAAAAACTGATGCTGATGGTAATGTGACAATCTATAAGGCTCGACTTGTCGCAAAGGGGTTTCGACAAATTAAAGGAGTTGACTACGATGATACATTCTCTCCCGTAGCGATGCTTAAGTCGGTTAGGATTATGTTAGCAATTGCTGCATATTTCGATTATGAAATATGGCAGATGGATGTCAAAACTGCGTTCCTCAATGGTAATATTGAAGAAGAGTTGTATATGATACAACCTAAGGGTTTTGTCGATCCTAAGGATGCTAATAAGGTATGCAAACTTCAGCAATCCATCTATGGACTGAAGCAAGCATCCCAGAGTTGGAATCTCCGCTTTGATGAGGTGATCAAAGAGTTTGGATTTGTCCAAACTTATGGAGAGGCTTGTGTTTATAAGAAAGTGAGTGGGAGCAATGTGGCATTTCTGATATTATATGTGGATGACATATTATTGATTGGAAATGATATAGATCTTTTAAACAGTGTTACAAGTTATCTAAATAGAAAATTTTCGATGAAAGACCTTGGTGAAGCATCATATATATTAGGCATTAAAATCTATAGAGATAGATCATGGCGCCTAATTGGGCTATCGCAGAGTACATACCTTGATAAGATATTAAAGAAGTTTAATATGGACGAAAGTAAGAAGGGGTTCTTACCTATGTTGCAAGGCAAGACATTGAGTAAGACTCAAAGTCCGGCTACGGCGGAAGAAAGAGAGATGATGGATAAGATCCCCTATGCCTCGGCCATAGACTCTATTATGTATGCCATGCTATGTAGAAGACCGGATGTGGCACATGCTATTAGTTTGACTAGTAGGTAGCAATCTGATCCAGGTTCGGAACACTGGATAGCGGTAAAGAACATCCTCAAGTACTTGAGAAGAACTAAGGATATGTTTCTTATATACGGAGGTGAAGAAGAGCTAGTCGCTAAGTGTTATGTCGATGCTAGCGTTGACACCGATCTGGATGACTCTAAGTCTCAATCCGGATACGTATTTCTCTTGAACAGAGCAGCAGTTAGTTGGAGGAGTTCCAAACAACCTGTGGTGGCTGGATCAACGACGGAGGCGGAATATGTTGTTGCTTCAGAAGCGGCGCAGGAGGCGGTTTGGATGAAAGAGTTCATTACGGAACTAGGTGCGGTTCCCAGTGCGTTGGACCCAATGGTGATCTATTGTGACAATAATGGAGCCATAGCCAACGCAAAGGAACCGAGGTCTCACAAGAATTCCAAGCATATTAAGCGCCGGTTTCACTCCATCCGCGAGCATGTCAAGGATAGAGATATAAAGATTTGTAAAGTACACACGGACCTAAATGTAGCAGATCCGTTGACTAAAGTTCTCCCTAGGGCAAAACATGATCAACACCAGAACTCCATGGGTGTTAGATTTATCACTATGTGAACTAGATTATTGTCTCTAGTGCAAGTGGGAGACTGAAGGAAATATGCCCTGAGAGGCAATAATAAAGTTGTTATTATATATTCCTTATATATGATAGATGTTTATTTTACATGCTAGAATTGTATTGATCGGAAACATCAATACATGTGTGTTTAATAAACAAAAAGGGTTCCTAGTTATGCCTCTCTTATAGACTAGCTTGTTGATTAACAAGATGATCAAGGTTTCCTGATCATGGACATTGGATGTTGTTAATAACAAGGTCACACCATTGGTGGAATGATGTGATGAACATTCATCCGAAGTATAGCATTACGATCAAGTCATTATGTTTATATTGCTATAACATCATACGAAGTAATCTTTATCCTTAGACCATGAGATCATGTTAATTGCTAACACTGGAAGAGTATCTTGATAACATCAAACGTCACAGCGTAACAGGGTGACTATAAAGATGGGTTCAGTACTACAAAGGTGTTATGTTGAGGCTCATGGATCAAGAGTGGAATTTTTCAATCCAGATGATGGATAGATATACTCTGGGCCCTCTCAGTGATATCACATTAAGATAGCTTGCAAGCAAGTGATGTGATCACTAGAATGTTATATCACGGGAACGAGAAAAGAGTGCATGTCGGTAATGAGATCAAACTAGGTATGGAGATACCGATGATCGAATCTCGGACATGTAATATATCGAGAGACAAAGGGATTTAGTTACAAGCGTTAAAGGTTCTCACGATCACAGAAGTCATCGTTGAATGTGTAGGAGTCAGTACGGATCTCCAGGTCCCGCTGCTGATTATTGATCGGAGAAGGGTCTCGATCATGTCTGCATTATTCGCGAACCGTAGGGTGGCACAGTTAAGAGTTACCGGACACCATTTTGGAGCACATATGTTTTAGACGAAAGAATTGCAAAGCGCAGGAATTGTTTCAATAGAAACCGGAAGTTGTTTCGGGTGAAATTGCAGAAAGTGGTTTTGCATGTGATATTGAAATATTGCAAGGGGCTACATGTGAATGTTTGTTAATTAAAGTAATTAACAAAATTCTTAATAAATTTAATAAAAAGAGTTTTATTAAATGAGAGAGCATTAAATTTGGAGAAATTTAATGCATTTAAAGTGGAGACTTTAAAAGGGAATGTGAAGAGGCATTTTAATGTGGAGGGGTTACCACCACATGAATGGGGGAGGTGAGGGGTCACCCCCATGCGCCGGCCATGGAGACAGAGGGCACCCCCCTGCTCCTATAAAAGGCCACCCATTCCCTCCTTCATCCACACACCTCCTTGTGAAGGATCTCTCCCCCCTCTAGAATTATTCCCCCATGGTCTCGGATTAGCGAGATACATGTTCCCGATGGAATTTCGTCTGGAAGGAGTTGCTGCTTCCGCTGGATCGCTAGAGCAAGGAGGTGGAGGTTGTCCGAATGTGTGTGCGAGTGCGGATGCGCTGCTGAGTTGCGGCGCTCGGACTTCCTCACGATCTTGAGATCGGCAAGTGTATGACTACATCAACCACGAGTTCCTACTCGTTAACAAAACTCGTTGTCTTAGAGGGTAAGTTCTCGTTGGATGTATGTCCACCCGTTGCTTTGTACCTAGTAGATAGATCTTGGCGTGTAGTTCACACCGTAGGAAATTTTTTATTTTCTATGTTGCGGACCCAACAATTTCAACTCAAAAATAATAAGTAGCATGAAGCATAAACATAAGCAACATTACAATGCTCATAAAAAGGTATGATAGAGTGGTATCTCACTTGCCTTTAATTTAAGGCACCTCTGAAGTTCAGGTGAAGACTAGAAGGAAAGATATCAAAGATACAAGCATCAAAGTCAAAACACAAATAATCAAGTTTTGAGACAAGCACAAATAATGACAACTATGCTCTCAAGAAGGTGCTCAAAGAATATGTGGAGACTCAACAAGTAAAAGAAAAGGTTTTGAATGGTTTGAAAGGCTTCCAAATGCTGAAAGTATGGTACTTGTTAGCTTTCAACTCTCATTGCCCCTATCATAAGCATCTTTAAATGGTTAAGGTTAAAGTGACACAACTAAGAGGATATGCTTGACAAGTTATAAATCGAAGCCTCATGCCCCTTACTTACGAATACCGATCCTCACGCTACTCAACTTCAGTCACAAGTAAGCTCTTGTCATTGTAAGTATATACGTATCATAGAGAACCGCCAACGGGGTACCCCTTGCACATGACACATGAGCTATCCCATAATCAAAATGACAAGGCAAGCAGACAATGAGCATCTCAGTGATCGTTTTATTTACTATGTGCATATTTTTTTATTGAGGATGCTTCATAGAATGCTCATTATGGTTATGCTGCAAGTTTCTACCATGATTAGGCATGGCTTAGGCTAGCGGCCCAGGCGTTTCTCTAACATACATACAAACTCCATGATCTTACAAGTTCCACTTGTATTTCACACCGCCGGGATCCATAAGCAAAAGAACATGATATCAACTAGGTACAAAGTACCAATGAAGTGTTGAAAGCGTTCCCCATGATACATGGTTCTGCTAACTTCAACTTATAAAGCGCAAGCATATACACAACAAAGAAGGACGCAATGGTTCAGGTTTATTAAATGCAAGAAACTAAAGTGTGCCGTCAAGTTCGTGAGAGCTTTACTGACTAACTTTCTCATAACAAGCAACCATTTTATTCGGAAGAAAACAAGGCATATTGAATATGCACGGAAGTAGCAAATGATGCTAATAGGTCGGTATGGTGAACACTTTGGCAATATTTGGTTTTGGGGAGTTGGAAACATGAGTGAAACATACTAAGTGAAAGTGAAGGCTAGCAATAGTAGGGGAGCGACACACGAGAGAGCAATAGTTGTCATAATCATGCTTGCAACAAAATAGGACTAATCATGGCATGAAAATGATTCAATATCCTCAAGGCAAAATAATTCATCGAGGCTTAACTGATTATTTCAGTCATATGCATGCGTGAGCATGTGCCAAGTCAATTCGAATGAAACATTCAGAGGAGGATACCATGGTGTCATACCAAATTATGAGTAGAGTAATGCAAGCAAACATTCATAGGACATGCTACAAACTATTAGCAAGATAGAACTAATCATATGAAAGTAAGAACTACTAAGCATCCAAAGATAACATACACCTTACACGAACATACTAAGCATGCCCACAGTGATGAGTATATGTAGAAAAATGAAAACAAATAGAGTTTGTTACCAACCTCTTACCACGCCTCAAGTTGTCATTAATCCTCATTATTGCTCTTCACTTGTGTGGATTGAATAATAATATGAAACCAATATCCACTGAGGACTGCTAAACCCTGTAGCAAACTCACAAAACCAAAGAAGAACGACAAATATTTTTGTTGTTTTCGATTTTTTAAAACAAGAACCAAAAAGGAAAAACAAGCAAAGCAAAATCTTTTTTGGTTTTTAGAATAGTTCAAACAAAGCAAAAAGGGAAAAACAAACCAAGGCGAAATGAAAAAGCAAACCAAAGAGAAACAACGGAAATATTTTTGGTCTTTTTGTGTTTTAGAAAGCAAAAGCAAAGAAAGAACGAAAACTGAAAAGAAAACAAAACATGAATATACAAAGTACTGACGCAACATGATAGGGAGATGAGTGCGATGTCGGCGTACCTCCCCCCAAGCTTAGGCTTTTGGCCTAAATGGGTATCAATCCAGATACGGGTAAGGGTTCCAAGCAGGAGGATCATGATAAGAATGGTCGTAGTTGGGCCCGTGGGAAGAAGAAGAAGCTCCCCAATCATAAGCAGGCTGCTGATATGAAGACTCCTCCTCATTCGAGGGCTGGACCGAATCATCCGTGACCTCCCTTCTAGTATCCTGCTCCTGTTGGGAGATCTCTCCCAAGTATGTGTCAAGCTCCTCTTTAGTGAGGGACCATCCTTCCCTGTTATCAAGGTTAAACAAAACAGGTGTAGGCAAAAGAACAACACGCTCGGACTTGCTCTTTCTCCAACCAGCTTTGAGAAAGGTTATTTCATAAGACAACTCATTCAAACTAGCCCATGAGGAAACAAATTTATGCTGTATCATGGAATTAAAATCAAGCATTTCTATGGGGAACTGTAGGTCTATATGATGAGGCACTAAACCATGCAATGCTAGTAAACGAGAAGCAATGAGGCCTCCACAAATTCCACCTTTCTCACGGTTAGCAGCAAGATGGAAAGCTATCAAAGCACCTAAGTTGTAAGACCTATCTCATTTAAGAGCAGCAGAGATAAATGCTAGATCACATGAAGATAACTTATTGGCAGTTTTCCTAGCAAGAACACACTTGGCAATAAAGTAGGCAAAGTAGCGAATGGAGGGAAGATGAATGTTACGGATTTTTCCACTCTCCTTCGAGAAGCTGCTCCCTTGGCAAATTTCTACGTATAAATCCATGAGTGGTTCAGGTCGCTCCTTAATCCTTCTACATGATCCCCATTGAGGTACCTTAATAGCTGCACAAAAGTCATCGAGAGAAAGGTCGACAGCAATATTGTAAATTTTGTAGTGGACCATGGGGTTAGGCAAAGAGTGACTAAATTGAAAATCCTGCACCACAGACATGGTTAGCTTCACAAATTGACAAGGTTCATCTTCCAAAAAGTGCTCCAACCCTGCATTAGAAACCAATGTGTGGAAATCTTAGAGAATTCCCGCAGCTCTCATGAACTGAGAACATGGATAAATGGAAGGAAAAACTTCCTCCTCCCAGTGGACTTTCATGACCTCAGGCACCCATAGTTCATGTTGGTTTAGTTGATGCTCATTCATCTTCTATTCTGAAATTTAAACACCTATTAAACAAGTGATTGCAAAGTGAATAAAATGAAGGATTCTACTCATAGGGACTTATAAGAGGCATAAACATGCATCAAAACTATATCTCTAAGCATCAAACAATCTTACAAGCTCTCATAACCTGTCACCTACACCAGGAAAATACTCAAGATATAATCCACTAAATACAAATCTACTTGGACAAGGGGAGGAGTCACATACCAGAGAACAAGTGCTCCAAATTTCAGCAACAAAGATGGGCTGAGCAAGGAGATTGAAAAAATCGTGAGCAAGCACAGCAAGAACATGATTTTGAGCAATGAACTGGAGCTTACTCGGGAGAGAGAAGAAAGTGGCAGGTGAGAGAGTTAGTGGAGGGCCAGGGGTGGCCCACACCATGGCATGGCGCCACCCAGGGAAGGCCGCGCCACCAGGTGGTGAGCTTGCCTGGTGGCCCCCTAAGTACCTCCCAGGCACTCCTCTGCCCCTTTTTTCACGTAAAAATTAATATGAATTTTCTGGAATTTTTCGAGACACTTTATTTTTGGGCATTTTTCAGGTATAGAAGAATGATTTTCTGACAGACAGATTTTTTTTGGAAATGATGCAATGCAAAACAAAGCAAAAGCTATAGAAGTTGTAAGACACTCTAACAAGCAAGCTACTAACAACAACAAGAAAACTAAACAAAAGCAAAAACTAAAATGGATAGAGTTAAAGTAAACGAGGATAATCACGGTGAAAACATTGTTTTGTTCAATGAAATCCTTTTGTTAACAAGGTTGATCAGGTCTTGTTACCAAAACAATTCCATATGAGACAAAACTTTGTATTCCACTAATGATTATGTTACCTCAACCTTGATAGCAATGGTCCCAATCATAATAGTTTCAAAATTTTCTCTTGGTATGAGACAATATATTTCTCCAACTTGAATGCCCTCAACATGTTCAATTGAATTCAAACCATAAGTCCTTTCAATCTTCTTGGGGAAATAGACAATATGTTCTTTGTCATTAACATTGAAAGTCACCTTTCCTTGATTACAATTGATAACAGCTCCTGCAGTATTAAGAAAAGGTCTCCCAAGAATAATGGACATATTATCATCTTCAGGCATTTCAAGCACAACAAAATCGGTTAATATCAAGCAATTATGAGCCACTTGAACAGGTACAACCTCACATATACCAACAAGAATAGTGGTAGATTTATTAGCCATTTGCAAAGATATATCAGTTGGTATTAGTTTTTCTAGTTGAAGCCTCTTATAGAGAGAGAAATGCATAACACTAACTCCAGCTCCCAAATCACACAAAGCAGTTCTAACATAACTGTTCTTAATAGAGCAAGGGATAGTAGGAATCCCTGGGTCTCCAAGTTTCTTTGGAACCTTACCATTAAAGGAATAATTAGCAAGCAAAGTAGAAATTTCTTCATTAGGGATCTTCCTTTTATTCGAGACAATATCCTTCATATACTTTGAATAAGGAGGCAATTTAATAGCATCAGTCAAAGGAATCTGCAGGAATAAAGGTTTCATCCACTCGCAAAACTTATTATAGTGTTCATCTTCCTTTGACTTGTGTTTCTTATCAAGGAAAGGCATAGGTTTTTGGACCCAAGGTTCTCTTTCACTACCATGTTTCTTAGCAACAAAATCTTATTTAGTGTATTTGGTGTTCTTAGTGTGCTTTTCAGGTTCTTCTTCAACTTTTTCTTCATTAGGAACTTCATTTTCTTCATTACCACTTTCAGTTTCAGCATTAGAAATAGATATACTATTAGGATCTATAGCAGGTTGTACAACAGTTTTATGTTTCTTTTTTCCTTTTCTGACGAGTAGAGCCACTATTTTCAGCTTGTTGAGAATCTTGCTCAATTCTTTTGGGATGCCCCTCAGGATATAGAGGATCCTGGGTATCAGCACCACTTCTAGTCCTAATTTCATAAGCATGTTTTTCTTTAGAAGCATTAACTAGAAAGTCTTTTTGCACTTTAACGAGTTGATCTATTTGAGTTTGAACCATTTGAAAGTGTTTAACAATCATTTTAACATCATTAGAGGTTCTTTCCACAAAATCTTTCAACTCAAAAATAGCTCTAGTGTTTTCCATTAGATGATTTTGCACCCTTTTATTAAAATTATCTTGCTTAACAATAAAGATATCGAATTCTTCTAAGCATTGATCAGGAGGTTTAGAGTAAGGGATATCACCTTCATCAAAGTGTTGGAGAGAGTGTACCTCGATAGTGGATGAGTAGGGAATAGGCTTACATAATTGGTAAATTCTTGACATCTGCAGCTTTAATTCCCTTCTCCTTAAAACATTTCTTACCTTCCTTCATCACTTCATCATTTAATTCAATAATTCCCCTCTTCTTTGATGTTGGAATAGGCACTGGTATAGTAGGTCCAGGTACAATTACTTCAGGTATAGCTTGTTCAGGAGGAGTCCAATCTTCATAGCTCTTACTTATTTTAGCCATTAATTCCTCAGCTTCCTTAGGAGTCCTATTCCTGAAAACACAATCAGCACAACTATCTAGGTATGTCCTAGATTCCTTGGTTAGTCCATTATAAAATATATCAAGAAGCTCATTCTTAGGTAATGGACTTCCAGCCTGTGCATGAATCAAATCACAAAACCTTGCCCATGCTTCAGGCAATATCTCTTTTTCTCCCTGTTTAAAATCAAAAAGTTCCTGCAAAATAGCATGTCTAGCACTAGGAGGAAAATATTTCTGCAGGAAAGTACTAATCAAGCAATCAGGGCTATCAATAGATCTAGAGGTAAATTACTAAACCAAGTTTTAGCATCTCCTTTCAGTGAAAAGGCGAAAATCTTAGCAACAAAGTAAGTACGCATCTTAATATCATCAGAAAACAAGCCACTCATGGTAGAAAGTTCATTCATATGTGCTACCGCACTTTCATTCTTAGTCCCACAAAAAGGTTCTTTCTCAACGGTAGCTATGTAAGATAGATCGAGAGAGAAATCATAATCTTTTTCTATAATGTTTATGGGAGAAGCAGCAAACTTAGCAATAGGAGATAATTTGGGTCTAATAGTACGCCTCTCAAGGAGACTCTTAGCAACACTCCTATCATGGGTGTTTTTACATTCTTTAATAAATTCATCGGTCATCTCAACATAATCATCTTCAATATCATAACTTTCACTAGACTTAGGTGAACTAACAGGTGTAGTAGTAGTGTCTTCATTAGGAGTTTCAATATTTCCAGCTATAGTTCTAGCAATCGTAGCATCTAGGAAAAGACCTAATGAACCACTCTTATCAAGCACAGTAGAGGCAGCATCATAAGCATCAAAACTTTCAGATTCAGCAGTAGTAGCAGTGTGTGTAGCATGTGTATGTGGTGGTGTAACGAGCTTACTCATAACAGATGGTGAATCAAGAGCAATAGAGGTTTCAGAACCGTACCTCTTCTTGTAGTGGATGGTAAAATAGGAACCTTGCCATCACGAGACTTACCCATGATGGATGGATATCAGCGAACAATAGAGAATCCTAGTGAACTTGATAAATAAAGCTATGCTCCCCGGCAACGGCGCCAGAAAATAGTCTTGATGACCCACAAGTATAGGGGGTGTATGGCAGTATTTTCGAGGGAAGTGAAACCCAATTTATTGATTCGACACAAGGGGAGACAAAGAATATATATAAGCCTTAACAACTGATTTGTCAATTCAGCTACACCTAGAAACAACCTTGCTCACAGCAGTTTATCAGTAGCAACAGTCTTGTAGTAGGGATAGTAAAGTAATAGCAGTAGTAAAGTAAAGACATCAGTAACAATAGCAGCAAACAGTAGGATTCGAGTGCGGTAGGCATAGAGATGGATGGACGGGGTTTGCATGGACAAGAAAATTCACATAGCAATCAGAACATAGGGCAATTGCAGATAAATAAGATAAAGCATCCAAGTACTAGATAATCCTAGGCATGTGCTCCATATATAGTCATACGTGCTCGCAATGAGAACTTGCACAACATCTTTTGTCCTGCTAACCCGTTTGCAGCGGGGCCTCAAGGGAACTACTGGCAATTAAGGTGCTCCTTTTAATAGAGCACCGGAGCAAAGCATTAACACTCCGTGAACACATATGGTCCTCACATCAGAGCCATTCCCTCTGGTTATCCCGATTTTTGTCACTTCGGGGCCATTGGTTCCGGACAACAACGTGTGTATACAACTTGTAGATAAGACCATAAAAATACTATAATAATGAATCAATAACATGTTCAGATCTGAAATCATGGCACTCGGGCCCTAGTGACAAGCATTAAGCATAACAAGTCACAACAAAGTCATAAAGCACTAATAAAAGATACTAGGCACCATGCCCTAACAATCTGATGCCATTACATGAACGATCTCATCCAATCCCTACCATCCCCATAGCCTACAGCGGGGGATTACTCACTCATAGATGGGGGAAACATGGATGGTTGATGGAGAAGCGATGGTGATGATGATGGCGATGATCTCCTCCAATTCCCCGTCCCGGCAAGGTGCCAGAACAGAGTTTCTGGTGTTGTTTCGTGAAATTTGGTGGTGGCGGCGGAGCGGAACTCCTTCTGGAAAAACATCGACCCTCCCTAAGTTTTTAGGTCAGAAGGCAACTTATAGGTGAAGAGGGAGACCGAGGGGGAGTCTAGGGCAGCCAGACCACCCCCTGGCGTGGCCTGGGCTTGCCCGCGTGGCCAGGTGGTGTGGCCTAGGCCCAGCCCCCCTCCGTCTCGTATTATGGCTCTGGGAGTCTTCTGGTGAAATAGGATTTTTGGCATATTTTCCGGGATTTTTCCTGATAGTTGATTTTCTGCACAAAAAGTAGACACCAAGGCAATTCTGCAGAAAATAGCATCAGTCCACGTTAGTTTCATCCAAATCACACAAGTTTAGAGGAGAAACAATAGCAAAAGTGTTCGGGAAAGTAGATACATTTTAGACGTATCATGGTGATGCAGCGGTGGATGATGAAGATCGATGCCTTAGCCTCCCGGATCTGTGCAGGGTGAGGATGGACCCCTGGCGGACGAGTTCCCCCTCTAGATGCCTTCCGGAGGTGAGGTTTCTATGATTTCTAGGTGTTCTGTATGTCATCTCCCTGAACCAATTGCACGGGGTGAAACTATTTGACGAGGTGGAGGTGGCACTAGCTATACGGTCGGAGCTATATGGGCTGAGAAAATTCTCCCACCGTATAGTTGGTCGTTATGCTCTCTGCCTCCTCTATTTGCTTCTAGTTTTCTTCTGGTATTATTAATATTTCCCAAATAAGCGATTTACGTTGTTTTTGACTCCTTTTCTCCACAATACAACTGCTTCAATAACTACATCCATTGGATCCATCATCTGTCCTGATCCTGGTGAAAACAGACATAAAATATGCGCGTGAGCCCGTAAAATACCAAAATCCTACATCTACAATGCAAAATAATAATGTAAAACATGATACAAATATGCACTCATCAACTTCCCCAAGCTTAGACTCTTGCTCGTGAGCAAGATTTTAGCTTAATGGATGTCATCCTCATATTCATGAAGCTGAGTCGATGAAATAAATGAGGCAATTGTAGCATGTGTTTATCATGTACGATAGAGGGGAATAAGTTCATGAATAGTACCTTAATCGAACCATCTGAATAGTATTGGAAGGCTTCCACACCTTAGTTATCAATAGTTCATAAAAGATGAATCTCAACATAATGTAAAAGAATCCGGTTCAACCGAATGAGTTAACGAGGTAGTCCCAAGTGTTTTAGGATCAACATATTCACTTGGGATTCAAAATCTCAAAAGTGCCTGTTTGTCATACTACAATACAGTGGCATATGCCTATTTGCACTTTGCACATTCGCTCTTTTTTCTTCTTTTATTTTTCTTTTCTTTTGCATATACGCTCACACTTTTGTTTTAAGTGCTGTGCAAAGGAGCTAGCCATATATTCCACTTCATGTAGGAATTCAAAGTTCAACAATCTTAATTATCAAATTCCAACTGTATATGAAGCATTCTTATGACTTGAGATTCTACCACGACTTGTTCTCACTCTATTTAGATAGAATTTCATTTTCTTTTGTTCAAGGTTTTCCTTTTTCAACTCAATGGTATAGATAATTTTTATTTTTGAATCAAACAGTAATCTTATAGCATATTGACCAAATTATCTTTATGTGTTCCACTAATACCAATGGTGTGGAAGACTCCAATTGCTATCATCAAGTTCAAGTGAAATCATACTCAAGCCATTCATATATCCATAAAGCAAACACAAACTCAATATTGCTCCATATATAATAATAAACTTGGAATTTCATAAAAGGGATCGACTATTCCTGAAGGGAATTCTAATGATGCAAAATTTATTTCTAGTTTGAACTAATGTAAGAATAATAAAACTTATAAGATAGATTACAAGGTCTTAAAGATCTCCCCAAGCTTGGAATCAAGCCAGGCGGGATCAAATAATCCCTTGCGATTATTTGATACCGTGATTGTTGTAGATCACTTGGGTGCCATGGCATGTAGCACCGCGGTGCGTAGCTTCTTGTTGGTCTCCTCCAGAGCAGTTATGCGGCTGTAGCACCTGTGTAGATCAGATTGCAGAGTATCCACTCTATCAGCGAGCTTGGTCACCAATGGAAGGAGGTTTTCCTTCTTCTCCATCTCATTGAGATGGTTGCGGACTTCGACGCGATGGAGTAGCTCCTGCTTCTGATATATCTCCAGTGCCCGCACGTGATCCTTGGTCCTGGGGATAGCTTCTTCTTCCTCATCCATAATTGATGGATCAGGGAAGTAGAAACCGTACCTCCACTCCTCTTGAGGTTTAACTTTCATACGAGTGCCAATGGTTGGCCTTGGGAGTGGAACCTCCCCTTCCTTGCTAGCTCCTGCACCAATATTAGATAATTCCCTATGCTTGTGCGGCCTTGAATCTGTAGTGACGAACTTAACCGTCTCCACATGCCCTTTTCCATGCGGCTTGCGATCTTCTCTCTCTTGTTGAGCTTTCTTCATCGCCACCCAATTGATCTCCGGTGGATCGTAGATGTCGCGGCAGATGTAGGCGTCAACTACATCATCATTGCCATCGAAATCATTGTTGAAGTAGCTTGACTCGATGTACTCCTTGTACTTTAGGCTAAACCTCTCCACCTCCTCGTCATCATCCTCCATGGACGGGTTGTTAGAGCGGTCCCTAGAAGGGGCAATGAGCCCCATTGGTTTACCACGGCCTGGGGCGGGATAGCGCATCGCTAGATTGGTTTCTGTAGATTGCGATTAGAGAGATAGACAATGGCAGTATATAAGAGGCCTCACATGTCGGTAAAACTCGTGAGAAACACGAAATTGTCGTCCAAAAAAAGAATCCAAACGGAACAGAAAAAGAAATCATGGATTTGGAAATAACCTACCTCGTAACGACCAACTATACGTGCACAGCCTGTATAGCTCTAGGCGTATAGTTGGTTCTGGGCAGATATTTCCAAATATCTTGAGTCCAGGTCGATTAAATCACGACTTGGAACCGACAATTACATTTTTTATTGATGAATAAAAAGCAAGATCGAACAAAAAGTGTCTGAGAATTTAACGACCAACTATACGTCTGGAATTTCTGCTACGGTCTTATAGTTGCGACCGTATAGTTTCAAACACTGAAAATCAAAAGTGCCTGGGAGTTTAATGACCAACTATACAGCCGGAATTTTTGCTTCGGTCGTATAGTTGCGACCGTATATATATTGGCACCAAAAAGCAAAACCATCTGAGAGTTTAGCGACCAACTATACGGCCACAATTTTTGCTCTGGTTGTATAGTTGTAACCATATAGGCTCAGATATCGAAAATAATTTCACGAAGATGATACAGAGAGTATAGCGACCAACTATACGGCGGGAGCTCCTGCTCCGATCGTATAGCTTCGCCCGTATAGTAGGTAAAACCCCTCTAAAACTTTATAAAATCACAAGGAATTCGAAAATAGAAATTTCAAGAGTAAATTTTTTGAAAATAAATCACTTATTAGGGTAAGAACACTTACCTTGCACTTACCATTTACTTAATCAGGGATGAAAAGTTCCTCCCATAGCAAGGACTCCTTCTCTTTTGGAGTAATTGACTTTAGTTCATCAAATAATTCTCGTACATGAAAATCACCAGGACTAAGGTTCCTCTCAATAAGATTAGTGTCCTCCTGGGCAAGCATAGATACTACATCTAACATCTTTATTTCTTGCCTCTGCATAATCTGCAACTCAAATTCTTGAAGTGAAAGAATCCAACGGATCAGTCTTGGCTTATGTTCTTTCCTCTCAAGGAGTTCTTTTAAGCCATCACGATCCGTATGAACTCTTACCTTTGCATAAACTATATAAGAACAAAATTTATCACAAGATAAAAATACAGCAAACAGTTCCTTTTTTCCTTAGGGTAATTCTTTTGGGCACCACTGAGAGTTCTACTAGCATGATGTATACTATTAAATCTTTGACCAATATGTTGTCCAAGAGTTACTCCTACAACATCATCGATAGCTTCACATATTAAGTCAAAGGTTGTATCCCAGATAGGTGGTTTTATAGTGGGAGCTCAAGTTAAAGCATTTTTAATTTTATCAAAAGCTCCAAGACAGTTATCATCAAAATTGAACCTCATTCCCTTTTGCAAGAGGTTAGTCAAAGGTTTAGATATCCCTAAAAAATTTCTAATGAAACTTCTATAAAAACCCACATGACCAAGAAAACTTCTTATAGCTTTAATAGCCCTAGGTGGTGGCATTCTCTCTATTGCTTTAACCTTAGCTCTATCCACTTCAATTCCCTTACCTGATACTTTGTGTCCAAGGACAATACCTTCTTTGACCATAAAGTGGCACTTCTCCCAATTTAGAACAAGATTAGTTTCTTCAGAATGCTACAAAACTTTCTTGAGATTATCCAAGCAACTAGTAAATGAAGTTCCATAGACAGAAAAGTCATCCATAAATACTTCCATTATAAGTTCTATGAAATCAGGAAAAATAGAGTCATACATCGTTGAAAAGTAGCTGGGGCATTACATAGACCAAAAGGCATACGTTGGGAAGCATGTAAACCGTAAGAACTTATGAAAGTTGTTTTAAGTTGGTCATCCGGATGAACAGCTATTTGAGAGCAACCATAATATCCGTCAGAGTAACAAAAATGAGTATGGTTTGATAACCTTTCTAAAGTTTGATCTATGAATGGTAACAGATAGTGATCTTTCCTAGTTTCTTTATTCAATTTCCTGAAATCTGTGCACATCCTGTGCCTGACAACAGTTCTAGTAGGTATTAGTTCATTGTTTTCATTAGGAAAAATAGTAAAACTGCCCTTCTTAGGAACACAATGAACAAGCCTCATTCACTCTCTTTAATAGGATAAATTATACATGTGTCCAGTAGGCGTACAATTTCTTTTCTTACCACTTCTTTCATTTCAGGCTTCAATCTTCTATTAAATTCCGCAACTGGTTTAGCACCTTCTTCCATGAATATCCGATGGACAGCTACCATGGGAATAATGCCCTTCAACTCATCCATTTAGTACCCAAAGGCTTGGTGATACTCCTTAAGTATCCTCATGAGTTCTTCTTCTTCTTCTTCTCCTAAAAGTTTAGCGCTAATAATAACAGGAAATTTATTGGTGTCGTCTAAAAACCTGTATTTGAGATTATCTGGTAGAGTCTTCCACTCCGGAGGTGGTAATTCCTCATCCCTCTCTTTCTGGCTCTTCAAAAGCCTCATTAGTTGGGGGTCCCAAAATAGGAAGTGAATCAAATTCATCTTCTAGTTCTTCTAAGGACTTGTCCTTCATAACTATTTCTTCATAATTTGGATCTTCATTTATTTTTTCTCTTTCATTACCAAAGAAAAGAGCTGCCATTTCCTCAATAGTTCTCTCTTCCTCTTCTTCTTGTACTTGTGGAGGCTTGTCTTTAAATTTGGAAAAATGGAATTTATTTTCCGTTACCCCAAGCTTAAGAGTCACAATCTCCTTCTTGAAGTTAACATAGGCACCTATATCACCCAAAAAGGTTCTTCCAAATATAATAGGGCAAAAAGTGTTAGCTGGCATATCAACAACTACAAAATCGATAGGAAATTTTTTGTTGCCAATTGTGACAGTTGCATTGTCAACTACTCCCATTGGAATTCTAAGATTTTTATTGGCTAACATAATTGTTATATCAGTATTCTCAATTGTAGCCGGTTTTATTTCTTCTTTTATTTCTAGGTAGAAATCATAAGATATAACATTAACTTCGGTGCCAAGATCACATAAACTGTAATGAGAGGTTTCTTTAAATATGCAGGGAAGAATAGGTTTACCCACATCTTTTACATTTGTTTTACCTTCAACCAATATGGAAGTCTCTACATCAAGTTCAACTATGTTACAGTGTGAGTACATAGCCATAATTGCTTCCTTGGTTACCTCTTCATCTTTGTTTTCCTTCATATGTTACTTGGCTTTTGACATGCTTTCCTCTTCCCTCTTTTCCTGTACTGCTTTGGCATGTTCATATTAAAAAATATGCTTTTGTGTGCAGTGTTAGGGAAAGGCACTTCATATATTGGTTGCATGGAGGCAAGTGTTGCTTTTTCTTCTCTTCTCTTTTCTGGTTCAGGTGGTGGATCATACTTGACTGGACCCTCCTTTGGAGCTTTAATATGTTATGTAAAATCTTTAACAACTTGCAACATGATGACCCACAAGTAGAGGGGGTGTATCACAGTATTTTCGATAAGTAAGATTGTCAAACCCAACGAGGAGCAGAAGGTGCTGGCGAATGGCTAGGAGCAGGAATTCTCTGTAAATACTTAACAAACGGATTTTTAGGGGTTTTTGATAATGTAGGTAAATAAAGTATGAGTAAATAAAAGACAATAAGAATAAATGCAGCAAGTGGCCCAATCCTTTCTTTAGCAAAGGACAAGCCGGTTGTATTACTTAAGATGACCAAATGTTCTCGAGGACACATGGGAATATCGTCAAGTGCTTTCGCTTCATATAGTTGATTAATCTTCTTTAGTTTGCTAAGTGTTATATGGGTGAACCTATGCTAATGTATCGACCTTCCTAGGACTAATACATACTTGTGATTATACCCCTTGCAAGCATCTGCAAGTACAATAAAGTAATTAAGGTATAAACTTGACCACAACTTTAAACTCTAAGACCCTGATGTCCCTTGTGCAATGGTTTCCTAACGGGGGTTCAGATTTCTGTCACTCTGGCAACCCCTACGATTAGTAGCCAAATACACAATGCATTCCCTACGGGGGTTCAGATTTCTTCTTATGTAGAATACTAAGTAGTAGAGGATTTATTTCAAACCCCCTTGTCTTCTAATTGGGGTTGTCTCTTTTATAAATATCAAAGGGCTTCCCAAAGTAGTTGAGTGGATTAGCACTAGTCATATGCTCAAACTCCATCATCTTGGTGGAAACTTGTAACTCAAAACAAAATTTAGCAAAACAAAAATAAATAAGCAAAAACTAAAAGACCTACAACACTTAGCTCCCGGCAACGGTGCCAGAAAATAGTTTGATGACTGCAAGTGCACAGATCGTTTGTAGCTAGTTTCTAAATAAAGATATCGATCCCACAGGGAATAGGAGTCTGAAGTCTAATGATTCTTGAAATAAATATTGCAATAGAAATGCTAGATAAAGTTCTAAGTAACAAGATAAGCGAGTAATGTGTAAAAAGGTGTTTTGGGGTTTTGGGTACAAGGGCAATAATAAAGTAAAGCAAAGTAACTTGATACAGAAAGTAAGTATTGCGTATGTAAAGAAAGATTGGACCTGCAGTAGGGAAAAGGTGTTCTTAGGGAGTAGCGGATACACCACTAGTATTGTAAAGATCTAAGATAAAGATTATCATCATGAACATTCTCAACTATGTATGTGTGGGAGGAACTCCGAATGTGGACGAATAGGAAATAACCGCTGCTCACATCATCCTCATAACCACAACAGCCAGCAATCGACATCAATCGAATTACTGTGCTATTAAGGGATGTAATCCTGTAGGATGTATCCCATGACATGGATAGTATTCCGTGAGTTTCGCCGATTTCCCAAGTTGATACATAAGGATTGATAACAACTTTATAGTCACTGTAAGTGCTAGCACGCCTCTATCTAGCAACAAGTAGTTCCCTCCATCAAGTCCCCACGAGAGGCAAATATTGAGAGGTCGACTTCTCTCAACATCAAGATGTAGAGAATCTAACACATAGTCACAGCGATGAATATCATATTAGACTTTATCTTATTTCAATATCATACTAGGGTTTCTCCATCTCCCCAAGAACTAATGATCTACTCAGACATGGAGGAAATCAACATCATGGCAATGATAATGGAAACAATCATAGATGAATAGTACTTGTATAAATCCACAACGAGTTTAGGAATTACAATAATATCTAGACAAGATATAGGTGGGATGGATGAAGATGGTGGTGATGCAGCGGTGGATGATGAAGATCGATGCCTTAGCCTCCTGGATCTATGCAGGGTGAGGATGGATCCCTGGCGGACGAGTTCCCCCTCTAGATGCCTTCTGGAGGTGAGGTTTCTGTGACTTCTGGGTGTTGTGTATGTCGTCTCCCTGAACCAATTGCACGAGGTGAAACTATTTGACGAGGCGGTGGTGGCGCCAGCAATACGGCCGGAGTTATACGGGCAGAGAAAATTCTCCCATCGTATAGTTGGTCATTATGCTCTCTGCCTCCTCTGTTCGCTTCTGGTTTTCTTCTAGTATTATTAATATTTCTCAAATAAGCGATTTACATTGTTTGTGACTCCTTTTCTCCACAATACAACTGCTTCAATAATTGCATCCATTGGATCCATCATTTGTCCTGATCCTAGTGAAAATAGACATAAAATATGCGTGCAAGCGCCGTAAAATACCAAAATCGTACATCTATAATGCAAAATAATAATGTAAAACATGATGCGAATATGCACTCATCAAGGATCCACCAGTGTATCATCTTCTTGGCTTTCTTTGAGAAAGGCTTTTTCCTTTCGGTCTTTTTCAGTTTCATATTCTGGTGATCCTAATGGTCCTGTAACAACTGCACCTCTGCTTGTAACAACATTAGTAGAAACAGGAATATCTATATCATCTTGAAGAAAAATTTGATAACCAGATGCTATTGGTTCACATTGGGTTTCAATCATACTAAGATACTTGTGAAATAATTTTATTTCTTAGCCAATCTCATTATAATTTTCTGTGTGTTCCGCCAAAATCTTTTTATGTCTTTGAAAATTCTTATGCAGGTTATTATGAGATTTTGCTTGTCGATGTTTTAATTCTTGATAAACTTTTCTAGTTTCATCTTCTTCAGTAAAAACTTGTAACAAGTCTACTTTGTTCTTCTTAAAAAGTTCAGAAGGTATACCTTTTTTTTCATTGTTTTGCGTACTTCAGGCATAAGATCAGGAGTTATACGAAGCATCTCCTTTTCCAGCTTAGTGTCAAAATTAGGATTATATAAAGAATCATTCTTAGCCCTAGTAGACGTCAAATCCAAACATGCTTTAACAGTTAAAGTATTTATCGATCCTCCTGCTGATAAGTCAAGCAACTCACTGCTTTGAGTATTAATACCATGGTAAAATAAATGGAAAATAGTTGATTCAGAATAGCCATGATTAGGAATTCTACTGATCAATCCAAAGAATCTATCCCAGGCTTGTGGGTAGTTTTGTCCCACGTTCTGACTAAAGCTGCCTATATTCTTTCTAGTTTAAATTCCCTTTTTAAAAAGGATTAAACCTGTTTATGAATTTAACAATACAGTTTTCCCAACATTTAAAGTAGTGACAAGGGAGAGAATATAACCAGATTAGAGCCTTACCTTTAAGAGACCAACGAACAAAATTTAGACGAGAGAAGTCTCTTGGCAAAACTTTTGGTCCAAGTGTTGTCATCACATCATAAAACTCTCTAATATGTCTTCCTAGGTCTTCATCTTCTATTCCACTGAAGGCTTCTTCTAAATGGAAAATTATATTGGTTGTTTAAGGAAAGCAGAGTTTGGAGCACTGTATCCTTTGAGAGTTTTCTCAGGTTTCTTGGGAGTTGTCCTGTAAATGGACATGATTTCCATAAAATCACTCAGGTTTTCAACTTTACCTTGTCTGATCTTAAAAGTTTTTCAATAACTTCCTCGTGCCTTTGAATAGGCACGTGCTCAAAATAATCAAGTAAATAGGTCCTACCAGAGCGTGTAGACCCTTTGTCTCCCAAGGAGACCATTTTGTAATAGTAACACCTGAAATGTCAAGAGACAAACACTTAGCGCTTAGCTCCCCGGCAATGGCGCTAGAAAATAGCTTGATGTCTGCAAGTTCATAGATCGTTTGTAGCTAGTTTCGAAGTATAGATATCGATCCCAAAGGGAGCCCTAAGGTAAGTGTTTATGAATGAAGTCTTTGTCACACTCACAGTTGTCATAGGTCTTCGAGTGAATTGACTGCAAGTGTGGAAATAAGAATGAAATTAGGATTAATCATGGATGCAATTAAATAAAACTAAAATGTAAACTTCAGGAATAAAAAGCATAAAAGTAAAGAACAGTTTGATTGCTTGTGGTTTTCTGCAGATGACGAAGAAGGTGCGGGGAGATCCAGTTCATGGTGATAGTGACTATGCCAGGTGGTCGAATGATAAGTGTAACAATTATAATCTTATAAATATATGTGTAGGCGAGCAACCCATAATTAGCCGGAACTCCTCTTGGTAGATTTCATCCCAACTTCAATAATCCTACTAGTCTGTTACCAAAACCATGGTCAGTCACTAGACGATTAAGATCCTTCAGGTTGCTTAGGAATTAAGCTCCTTGGATCAGACTAATGCAATAAGCACAGTGGTTCCTCGTGATCCTCGAGTCAAACTAGTTTCCCATTGATATCCCCGTGTCACTAGGGGGTCACCGGTCTGCTAGCGAACAAGATCCTATCTATGTAGAACAAATCATCATGTTGTCTGGGCCCTTAATTGGACAACAAGCATTAGGCATCCCACAGATAGTCAAGCACACATAATATAGTAATTAAAATCAATCACAAACTAATGGAAAAATATGGAGGCACATCACATCTCACCAATCCCTTACATCTCCCACGCCCAAGGAACTTACTCACACATGAGAGAACAATGCATCATAGATGTAATTAAATAAAGGGAGTTCTTCTCGATATTACCGTGGAGATCCATAATAACAATAGAAATATAATCCAACACAATTCAAGATAGGAAGAAACAATCTCAAACCCTAATCTTGCAAGGTGAAGATCTCTCTCTCTCTCAAGTACAAGTAATGGCTATGAGGGTGTGATGCCTAGGAGGTCAAAGATCGTGGAGCAAGATGAAGAACGTCTTCCCCTTCTTCTTCGGATCTCTTGTTTCTCCTCTCTGGATGGGATGGCGGTTGCTGTGTTATGATTTCGCGTCTGGTGTCTTCACGAAAGTTGTCCCTTTTGACAAGACGGAGACGGCGACAATTATACGGTGGCAACTATATGGCCGGAAAAATATTCCTGCCGTATAGTTGCTCGTCAAAGCTTCTGTACGCCTCCCTTGATTGCTTCCAAAAAGAGACTTGCTTGTTTTTGCCTGAATATTGTGTTCCTCTTGTTAAAACCTTCTGTTGATGTTCAGAACCTTAAACACACATTAAAAACCAAGTTTTCTTTGCTACAAAAGTATTAGCATTAGGTAAAGCTAGAAAATGACCAAATCCAGGAGAAAACCATCAATAAAAACCATAAAAAATATGTTGAATGTCACAGCTAGCACCACAATATCCACCATAGGAATTACATAGATAGATCATAATCATGCAAAGCACATCATATGGGCTTCACAAATGATCATACATAGAGAGATTAGATCAAGTTACCAACATAAACCCATAGTCCAGGGGGTGGACTACTCCCCTCTCATCATCGAGAGTGATGAGGAGGTATTGGTGAAGGAGGAGATGCGGCTGGAGGCGATTATAGCAGTGGTCTCCCGTATTCTTCCTCCAGCGACGGCCATCAAACTCTTTGTTTTGGTGTTTTTGATCTCTGCCTCCGTGTGTGTCGAGGGCGGCTATCAAATGGTATATATAGATGTTTTTAGGTCAAAGCACGTCGGTGGGTGAAAGAATCAAGCAAATCGGACGATTGAGGTGCATAAGAGGACTCGTGGCGCATGCCCCTCAACTAGGAGCGCTACCTAGGCTCTTTTGGGCCTCGAGGCTCTCCTCGTGTGGTCCAAGCACTCCAGGTCCTTCTCTTGATGAAGTATTGATGCTCGGAAATCCCAGCTCCATTTGACTTTGTTTAGGTCCCTGGAAGCTAAAAATACACAAAATAGGGTTTTCCTGTCGTGTAGAGTTATAACCAAAATAAAGGGGATCATTGGTTAGTACCCAAAAATCAATGTAAAAGATGGATATAACATCATATATGTTGCAAATAAGTGGGAATTCATATCAACAAACTACAAAATTCATGCATGCATTTTACATGTATCAACATGGCACTGTGACACTGCCCCTTTTTGTCCTTTAGTGATGGGAGGAAGGAGGGAGAGAGTGTTATGTCACTTATTGCCTTTCTAGATAAAATAATGGGGCAACAACTCCATCCCTCCCATTCACCTCTTGTCATGCACCAGGTGTAGGGGTTCGCGTATGAAAACAAAAAAAATTACCCTACGCCCCTGAACCCCTTTGTTGCCAGGACATATCTATTAGTAATGTAGTAATGGGAGGGGCTTTTCGCGAACTTACCCTTGAAGACCAAAAATCGTTGTCAACGCTCATGAGAGCGTGGTTGATGTAGACGAGCCGAAGCCGATCTCAAGGTCGTGATGAAGTCGTTGCGCTCCTCTGGCTCCAACGACTTCTAGTGCCTCAAATGTTGCACCTCACAGGGAGTTACATACATCCGGTGCCTGGTGATGATTCCCTCTTCCCCGATCCAGCAGCAGTTGTGGAAGTAGAGCTTCTGGATCCAAATCTCGCAGCACAACGGCACTCCGCGCTGAAGATGTCTCTCATTCGTGCAGTCCGGACTTGAGACCACGGTCACGTGAGAGAGAGAGAAATATCAATTGGAGGTCTCCCCAAAAGTGAGGAAACCTTTATTGAATATTCGTTGTATTTATTTTGTCAAAATACCCCACTATATATAGGGGAAGGGGAGGTACTCCCTCCCTCATAGTCCCAGGGTGGGACTAAACAAGGGAAAGGGAGAGAGGGGCTTGGCCGCCGGCCCAAGGGGCCCTAGTCGGCCATCTCCTCCCTCCTTCCTTCCTTTGGCTTTCCCTCATGGGCCCTTCTCCCACCAGAATTTGGCCCATTAAGACTTTTGACCTTTTATTTGATTTTCTATTTACTAAATAATTATGAATAAATGATTAAATCAATATTTTTAACATGCATTCACATATTATTCAATCTCCGTGGCTATGGAACACCTTCCACCTCCACTTCAGACATCCTCCGGACTTACCGAAACCCTTCCGGTTTTCTCTCTTCCTATTCTTCGGTGATTCTACCAACCCTATAAACACTCTCTAAGCATCACCAACCCCTGAAGCGTGGTACCCCATGGTTCGGGAACACTCCAAACATGGTCGGGACACTCCCAGACCAATGATCAACAGAGGGACCTGGATGGCCATGTGACCCCTATGCATTCCACGAAATCTTTCGTCGTTTGAACCGTGACTGTTACGTCTTATTCCTTTTGTCTCTCGATACTTGCATTGCCCAAGATCTAATCAATGACATCACCATGTCGGGTTCAATCTCATTTACCGACAAATGCTACTTGACTCGTTCTGACAGGTGATATCCCTATGATCAAATCACACGCTGTGTAGCTATTGGATATAACTTCTCTGAGTGGGCCTTGGAGTATCTTTCCGTCATGTAGATGGAAAATGTTGGAGATATACTTTCTAGGTATCCTCACAGTTCCTCACTGACCAGGGTGTCCCACTTCGGGTTAGAGCTTTGCTTCACGGGCGGCCCAGTTAGAGAGAGAAGGCGGAGTCCAATCCGGCTACGGGAAGGCCCAGAAGACTTACCGACTTAGGCCTATAATGTTACTTGTAGTTCAAGATGTACTCTGTAACCAACTCTTAGTCGTAGCCAGATTGATCTCTCCTGTAAAATCCTAGGCCGGATATCTATATAAGCCGTCCTAGGGAGAGCCTTTAGGGCACCAGATAACACCCAATACTTTAGACCTTCAACTCGCACAGGCGATACCATTGTAACCCATATTCCGGCTTTGCCGTATTAGTGGATTGCTAGCAGGAGTAGGGTCCATCCAAAGCTGGCGGATTCGAACCTGGGTAAACTTGTGTGCTCACCGTCCCGGAACACCGTACGTCTCACACCCGTCACTTCCGCACGCCTCGAGGACCCCCTCATGGCGTACTTGTCCTCAATCCGACGACAGTTGGCGCCCACCGTGGGGCAAGTGAGCTTCGGATCTGCGTTCCGAGCGGAATCTGCAAGAATCGGAATCAGCAAGACCATCGCCGTCGGTCGCATCCTCTACGCCAGCGATGTCCCTCTCATCGTTCTCGACGAGACTTGGATTCCTGCTAAGGAGGCCGTGACTGCCTATACTATCATGTCTTTTGGCGAGATCGATGTTTACATCGGTTTCGCTGAACCTGCCCAACCCACCCCAGCGGTGATGATAGAGGCAGAAGAATCTTCTGGGTCCCCTTTGTCCGTGGAGGCGGCAGAGTTCCGGATCTCAGAAAACCTTAATCCCACCCAGCCCACACCAGTTGCGGAGATGGTGGAGAAATCCGAGCCTGAAGAAGACCTCACGGTCCAAGAAGAATCTGGAGTGGATCTCTCTGGAGAAGCCGAATCCCAGATCGACCCACCCATGGAAGTCGAAATCCAGGAGGAGCATATCAACGACACTGATTCCGGCTCTGACGATGCCGGGACAGACAGGCCTTTCCTTAGGTACACACTAAGATGTATGATACTGCAAGGCGCTAGCGCAGATGCAATCCTCGAAACCATTAAAAGTTTCAATATGGCTGATCGCGAAAGCCGCAGGTACCTCAGGAAGCACGCATCGCACTTTGTCGGATATGTTGGATCCGGATTCGTCTCTGCCGATGCTGGAGAAAACACCAACTCGGTGTTGGAGGCAATTGGAACAAACGCCGACGTTCCCGCATCCTCGGATGAATCTATGATGTCGGCAGATTTCCGAAAGTTCTCCGTGGAATACGAAGAGGAGTACAACTCCAAAGCTGTAGAAGAAGGAGAAGCCATGGATGAAGGACCGGGGAACACTCTCCCAAAGCGCAGGATGACATGGACATCAGAGATAATCCCGAGGTCCAGATGTCCGAAAGTACCGATCAGAGCTTGACTCCGGGAAACGGACCAAAAGCCGTCTTTGCTACCGGTGCTGCCAAGAAGGCAAAGAAGAGGAAAAATAAGAACAAGACCACGGCAAAAAAAACCCTCACAGAGGAGGTAATCGCCGAGGAATACGAAGAAGACTCGGATGGAGCACTTATCCCAGACGAGCCGAAAAAGAAGCATCGGTGGATGGACACGTGAACACTGAAGGTGCGCGTAAACTCATTGATGCCGCATTAACCACACCTATCCCTACAGCTGCAGAACTTACTGCAGATGAGCTGAACGAAAGGGCCCAGGCCCTAGAAGCGTGTCGTCAACAACTCCTTGATGAAGCCAAAAACATCGAGGTGGAGAAGAAGCGTATGTCAAACAAGGAGTACATGTCCCGTCTGCATCAGAAGACACGGAAGCGTCACATAGATGACAATCAATTCCCACATGTCCATGCCGTCCTTTTTGGAGATGAGATGGGGAAGCCACGGAAGGATAGCAACAGAGATTGGGTTTACCCAACACCAGTGCAAAATACCGTGGCATCTCGCGAAATTCTATCGGCTAATCCAGGACCAGAGGAGATATGTTTGGGTATCAAGCTACTCAATAAGGGACTGGAGCAGCAAAAGGTCGCCCTGTCTGGAAGTCAAAAGCTGGTCCCGGATTCCGACCAATGTCGCACAGATCCGGCATGGGCTGACGTAAGATCCCACTATGTTCGGGTGCATTATCGTCACCCCGAACGCAAGGAACACAATTATTCAAGAACCGGATCGTCAGGGCAGCACCGCAGAGCTACACATAACTGGAGCAATGTCGCTCCAATCGCCGAGAAAGACGCGATCGCTCCACTAAATCCGAGGAATCCTCCCTGAAAGGGAGAAGATAAAGAGAAATGTCGGGAGGAGGATCGTTAGAGAATGCCACCTCCTAGACATGAAAACCGTCCGGCTGAGCCTCACCATGGTGGGAACGACGGACGAAGGAACGACGGAAACCACGCTAGAACAAGCCAGCAGGGGGCTCGTCATAGTCAAGAACCTTCCCAGAGCCAGAATAATGATGCTCCGGATGGAGGCCGGCGATCAGCCGGAAACTATCCAGCTGCACCACCCTCTCCACCACACAGTTATCACAACAGCCCCCAAGGAGGTCAAGGAGGACGACATGGCGGAGGAGGTGGTGGCAGAAGCCGAAGTCCGGCTCCAAGGCACCGCAGCCACAGCCGACATTCGGGACGATCCCTACCCCCGAACGACGCAAGGCACATGATCAACTCCAATATAGAGGCTCGGCGCTATGAAAACGATGATGTATACGTGGGCCCAAAATGCTTTGGACCACGCATTAGAGCTACAAAGTTCCCGGAAGGATTTGCTATGTCAAGACATATCCAAGCCTACGACGGCATTGCTCGGCCAGACACCTGGTTACAGGATTTCTTCCAAGCCTGCTGCATCGCCAAAGGCGGAAACAGCCTGGTCGCAACCCGATATCTCCCACTTATGTTGCGGAAGACGGCACGATCATGGCTCAATGAACTTCCGGCAAACACAATCTATAATTGGTATGATTTACAAAGTGCGTTCTTTCGGAATTTCGAAGGCACATATCGAGGCCCTGTACGGTTGGAGACCTATAGCGTTGCACCCAGAAAGCCGGAGAAACTTGCCGGGATTACCTCGGATGATGGATTGACACCAAGAACTCCTGCGAAGGAGTAAATGATCAAACTACAATTGAAGTTTTCATCGCAGGTCTCCCAATTGGTTTACTGCGCCATCGCTTGAAGTGTGACAAGGTTACTGATCTGGGAGAGATGATAGAAACAACGAGCAAGTATGCAGATGCTGACGACGATGCAGTGGGATTACTCAATGTCCTGGTTGTACCTCAGTCGGCAAAACAACCAAAGCAACAAGCTCAGAAGCGCAAAAATACCTCGGAAGGAAAACCCAACGCAGAGACAGCAGTAGTCACTACTGTTTCCGGGTCTGGAGGACGAGGAGGACATGGCGGAGGCCGCGGGAGTGGCCGTGGGACATCAAGGGTCCAAGGTAGAGGATATCAACAACCAGGCAAAACCTACACTTGGGCCGACATCGCCAATAACCGATGTGTGCATCACTTGGACGCGAATGGGGGCTCGTCCCACACCAACGCTGAGTGTCGTTTTAACGATGACATTAAGAGAGATGATACCGCGGGCTACAAAGCTAAGCGGAAGAAGGGAAAGAAAATCCCGAAAAGGACAAAGAGACCAAGGAAGATTCCGACATGGAGGAAGCCGATGCTTCAAATCCCAAGTCGGAAGGGAAGAAAACTTTTCCCACCAAGACGGACACTTACGTCACCTTCCTTGGATCTCAACCAGCAAAGGTCAAGAAAGCAGTTCTCCACGAGCTCAACGCAATAGTTCCGGCTATCCCTCATTATCTGGACTGGTCGGAAGTGGCAATAATGTTTGACTGCGCTGATCATCCGCCTAAGCTACATAGGCGAGGAAAATACGCCTTAGTCGTCAATCCACTTATTGATGGTTATGGTTTCTCCAAGACCCTCATGGACGGTGGTAGCAGTATCAATATTCTCTATGTCGAAACGCTACGCCGGATGAAGATCTCGGAAACACAGCTGAACCATAGCTCTGTGATCTTTCACGGGGTTGTCCCAGGAAGACAAGCTAATTCCCTGGGAGAGATCACTTTGGATGTTACTTTTGGAACTCCAAAGAATTATCGGACGGAGGCACTTTCCTTCGAAGTGGTCCCGTTCAAGAGCGCATACCATGCTATATTCGGACGACCGGATTACTGAGCTTTTATGGCTCGTCCATGTTACATTTACAATATGATAAAAATTCCAGGTCCCAACAGTGTGATCACCATCAGGGGAGACCCGAAGAAGGCGCGAGAGTGCGAAGATGGAAATGCCGCCTTTGCCGAAGCTGTGCTGCACACCCAGGAGTACCAGGAGATCAAGAAGAGCATAGATCTGTCCGAGATGCCCGCAACAAAAAGGAGGTCACAAAGCCAAATCCGGAGTTCAAGGCATCAGAAGAGACGAAGACGACGCCGTTGAAGGATGAGGATCCCTCCAAGGTGACCCAGATAGGCGTAGGCCTAAGTAGGAAAGCGCGCTCGTCAAGTTCCTCCAAGAAAATCAAGATATCTTCGCATGGCAGCCATCTGACATGACCGGAGTACCTAGGGAACTTGCCGAGCACTCTCTAAATGTAAACCCGAACGCTAAACCCGTCAAACAGTCCTTACGACGGTTTAGTGATGAAAAGCGTAAAGCAATAGCTAAGGAACTAGCGCGGCTCAAGTTAGCCGGATTCATAGAAGAGGTCATCCATACTGATTGGTTGGCCAACCCTGTAATGGTCCCTAAAAAGGACACCACTAATTTAAGGATGTGTGTTGATTATACCGCCTTGAACAAGGCTTGTCCAAAAGATCTGTTTGCTCTGCCTAGAATTGATCAAGTTATCGATTCTACGGCAGGCTCGGAACTCCTCTGTTTTCTCGACGCATATTCCGGTTATCACCAAATCCGGATGAAGGAATCTGACAAAGTCAAAACTTCATTCATAACCGCCTTCGGAACCTTCTGTTTTGTTACGATGCCCTTTGGGCTGAAGAACGCAGGAGCTACGTACCAGCGCACGTTGTAGCGTTGCCTCCATGATCAACTCGGACGCAATGTACATGCATACGTGGATGATATCGCGGTCATGTCCAAAAAGAAGGAAACATTGATTTCCGACTTGGAGGAAACGTTCGCCAATCTACAAAAATACAACATCATGCTTAACCCGAAGAAATGCTTCTTTGGAATACCAGCCGGAAAATTGTTAGGTTTTATCATGTCTCAAAGAGGCATAGAGGTAAACCGTGACAAAATCAAGGCTATCCTCAACATTTCCAGGCAAAATCGCCTAAAGGACGTACAAATACCATTATACAAACTCCTGAAGAAGATCAAGGATTTTGTCTGGACTGACGAAGCTGAAGCTTCACTACAAGACCTGAAGAAAGTACTCTCATCTGCTCCTACCCTTGCAGCACCGGAACCCCAGGAACCGATGTTGCTTTACATTGCTGCGACAAATAAGGTTGTTAGTATCGTTATGGTAGTGGAGAGACCAGAAGAAAATCAGGAGCACCTGGTGTAGCGACCGACGTACTTTGTCAGCGAGGTCATGACATAATCAAAACAGCGGTATCCGCACTATCAAAAGTTGGCTTACTGTGTTTTTCTAGCATCTCGTAAGTTACGACACTATTTTCAGGAGCACCCAATTACCATGGTGAGCAAGGCTCCCATGAGAGATATAATCAACAATAGCGATGCCACAGGACGCGTCGCAAAATGGGGCATAGAGCTTGCAGCTTTCGATATTGAGTACAAACCCCGGACAGCAATCAAATCCTAGATCCTTGCCGACTTTGTCGCTGATTGGACAGAGACCAAGGAGAACATGGTCCTCCCTGAGTCGGAATATTGGACCCTCTTTTTCGATGGGTCTAAGGCTCGAGGGGGCTCGGGGGCTGGCGTGGTGCTGAAATCACCCCAAGGAGATAAACTTTTATACGTGTTGCAGATCCACTTCACAGCGACAAACAACATTGCCGAGTATGAAGCACTGATGCATGGAATCCGGATTGCTAAGGATATTGGCTTCCGACGTTTGATGTGTTACGGAGATTCAGATCTTGTTGCTCAACAAGTCTCGGATATTTGTAATGCAAATAAGCACATGGCAGCATATAAAGCTGTCGTGGATGATCTATCTAAATCGTTCGAAGGGTTTGAAGTTCAACACATCCCTCGAGCAGAAAATGAGGAAGCAGATGCATTATCTCGAATAGGCTCTACGCGGAAAGAGGTCCCGGATGGCGCATTTTTAGAGCACCTCAAAGTTCCCTCGATAAAGGGAGTAGATGAGGAATATCCGACCAAATCCGACTCACCTTTGATAGCAGTTCTAGTTGTAATTCCCAGCTGGACTCAACCCTACCTCGATTACTTGGTAGATGGCAAATTACCCGAAGATGAGGTGTTGAGCTGATAGATTATCCGACGAGAAAAATCCTATACTATTGTTAAAGGTGAGCTCCATAAACAGAGTGTTTCTAGGTTTTTCAGCGCTATGTATCTCCGGAAGAAGGAGTGGAAATCTTAAGGGAAATCCATGAAGGTGAGTGTGGTCACCACGCTGCAGCCAAATCTTTAGTGGCAAAAGATTTTCGACATGGATTTTTCTGGCTTACAGCTCAGGAAGATGCCGAACGGTTAGTCAAGACATGCAAAGGATGCCAAAAAATGCCAAGCAAGCTCATGTTCCGGCTGATCAGCTACGAACAATACTATAACATGGCCCTTTGCGGTCTGGGGGCTTGATATGGTAGGACCTTTTAAACAAGCCCCAAGTGGATTCACTCACCTCTTAGTGATGGTGGACAAATTCACAAAGTGGATCGAGGCTAAACCTGTCACTAGTTGTGATGGAGCAACAGCCAAAAGATTTGTTGAGGATGTTATAATCCGGTATGGTTATAGTATTATCATGGACAATGGGAGTAACTTTTCTATGGGAGAATTGGCTGAATTCTGCGAAGAGCAAAATATCCGGCTTGACATTGCGTCAGTCGCACATCCACAGGCTAACGGACAAGTCGAAAGAGAAAATGGTTTAATTCTACAAGGCTTGAAACCAAGACTCGCAACACCACTGAGACGTGCTGCGGGGGCTTGGGCAGAGGAACTACCCTCTGTAATTTGGAGTTTACGAACAACTCCAAACAGGTCAACATGATATACACCTTTCTTCTTGGTCTATGGCGCAGAAGCAGTTCTTCCTAGTGATTTGATTCATACTTCTCCTAGAGTGGCCGCGTATATTGAAGATGATGCCGAAATTTCTCGACAAAATGATCTCGACTTAGTCGAAGAAGTTCGCGTCGTTGCTGAAATGAGATCTACAGCCTATCAGCAAAAGTTACGCAAGTATCATAGCCAGAGAGTCCGAACTAGATCTTTCAATAAAGGTGATTTGGTTCTCTGGCTTGTGCAACAAAGAAAACACAAACTTTCCCCAGTATGGGAAGGGCCCTTTTTAGTTAGTCGAGTAATATACAATGGATCGTACTACTTAACTGACATGTGGCCAGTCAAAGAAAGACCTGCTACTAAGAAGAGAAAGAGAGCTGGAGGCAGTACAAATCTGGATGAGTTAGACAGACCATGGAATATTGCTCAGCTACGTCCCTTTTATTCTTAGTTTATCCTTCTTTGTACTCATAAATATGCACATGTTCTGTGAGAAATAAAAGTTTTGTTTACCTCAAGGTTTTTCTGAGAAGTTTGTACCATCTTATTTCCTAATGATCATGTCGTAGTCGAAAATCCCAGAATGCTTGAAAGTACTTTATGCTCATGTTCATTCTGGTTTAGATTTCCGATTCTAAAACTGCTACATTCGGGTATAACTCTAAAAATTCTAGTCTTTACTTTGGTTATTTGTTTGCTTGCTGGATGCGGGTATTTTCCGAGTAGTGAATTGTTGGTACTGGAAGCCGGCTTTGTTTCCAAGTTTAAACTGGTTTAGTAATTGAGCTCCGTTGCTCGGCAAAGTTTCCGGTTGAAGGTTTAGCCGGCTCACGAAAGGGACGAGGCAGAAAGCCAGATAAATGATAAGTAGAAACAGAAAAGTTTCAAGTGCTTATGAAAACATTTCAGGCACACAAAAAATCTAAGAGAAAAGTGCTGAATAGATAAAAAACTTAGCACTAGCAAAAGTCATAGTACTTAATATTTACAAGCGCATCATGTTCTTTCATAGAATAATATATAAGTTTGTGGTCTATGATGCAGGAGGAGATGAAGGAGCTGCCGACTCGTTGGTTACTCCACCTTGATATCGTTCCGAAATGTCCGGATCCGAGGTGGTCCGTTCATCGTCGGAAGCTTCTTCGGTTTCTTCTGGAGGAGGTGGCAGGGTATCTACGCGGGTGAAGAAGGGGATCTCGTAGCTGGTCAGATCAGCTACGTGGCACCCATATCCGGCGCAGGAGTGCATGATGGCTTGAAGGTCTTGCTCCTGGCCGTCTTCGTCTACCTTGCAGTACCCTCTGGTCACTTGCCATATCTCCATGTTTCCATGGTGGCTCATGACCATGGTAAGAGCGTTCTGCGCAGCAGTCCGTGCGTAGGACATATTCCAGTCCCGAACAAGCTGCGGCATCTCCTTGGCCTTGTCCCGCACCTGAAAATACGACATGCTTGGCATGTTCAGAATCCTCAGGGACTCGCCAATGTCTTTAATAGACTGGCGGAAGTCATGCAGAAGATCACCAACTTGGGTAAGCCGGTGGGTGCGGGGCTCGGAGGAGGAAGAGTCAGACAAGTTCAGTGGACCTAAACACAAAACAAGTCAAGGAAAATCCAACATTGATGAAAGTCGAAGAAATGACAAATCAAACATATGGAACGTTCCAAGAATGACGTCGTCGATCTTGGTCTTCTCCTCCCGGAGACTCTGGAGTTCAGCCCGGAGAGCTTCGGAGAGATCTTTCTCTATGCCAAGCTCATTCTTGAGGTCCGAGATAACTTTATCTTGAGCGGCAATCTTGCGATCACGCTCTTCAATGGCCATAGAGGAGGATTCAAGGACTTGAGCTATGCTCCTTTCATGATCCGCCTTGAGCTTATCCAGGTCTTGGCGAAGTCCCTTGTTCTCCACCACTAGGGTCTTGAGATTCTCGGCCTCTTCAATCATAGCGATGGATTGTTTCACCAACGCTGTAAGTCAAAAAGAACAAAAGTTCAGAAAAATTCGACATTGAAAAAGCAAAAGACAAGGTTTGAATCTCGGAATGTTTACCTTCGGCTTCATCCTTGGCTACCTTGAGCTGAACATTTTTAAGCCGGAGAGCTTTGATCTCTCTCCGCTTATCACAGACATTGGTTAATAATTCCTGGTTATAGGAACATACTTTTTGTAAGTCAGAATACCCAAAGTCAGAAGGCTACTTAAGACTCGGGCTAATATTTTTTGCTAAATATCAGCACGAGCCTTGGGGGCTACACTAGTTCGTTCTTTGGCATCCTAATGAAAGCATAAACCCGGATTTCTATATCCTACTTCATGCTTGGGGACTAGAGGATATGATATAACATAATGTAAAAAACAAGAGTTGGCATTCCGACTTACATATTGCTCGCGGGTGAGTTTGTCTAACCCCGCGTTCACTTCAGCTGCCACCTTCTCGGCGAGGGTAAGAGGAATTACTGGGGCTGTTGGAAGCTCGCAAGTCCTGATTCTCTCGTCCCGAAGGCGGACTTGAGCGAGAAGGTCAGAGAACTTGACGTCCTCTACTTCTTGCCTGGCCAGCCGCTGGATCTCCTCTGCAGATTTACGGGATAAGCCAAACTTGGCAAGTCCAGGATTGCTGAGGAGGTTGTCGGTGAAGACTTCAGCCGAGGGATCATTACCCGAAGAGGGTTCACCCTTATCTTGAGCTGACGCACCCACGGTGACGTCAGTGTGTGACCCAAGGATCACAGGCGCCGTTGGAGGAGCCGGATCTTCTACAACAACCGAAGAAGGAGTAATCACCGGTGTTGTAGAAGGTTGAGGGGCAGGAGTCGGAGGAGCTGTGGCAGGGGAAGCTATGGTAAGCTTCGTCTGTCGCAGGGGCTTCGCAGGAATCCCTTTCCCCTTACCCTTGATGAGAGGCTTTGCTCTGAGAATGTAGTAAAGTCGGAAACATTACATCTCAGAAAGAAATTCGAGAAAGGTACAAAGGCGGAAATTGTGAATGAAAGTTACCTCTTCACAACAGGCACTTCCTTTGTGCCAACTGCTACTTTCGGAGCTTTACACTTCTTGAGCGCAAGATCCGGCAACGGGACTACTTAGATATCCTTCGAGTGGAGCAAGCTCCGACTCGGGGAGGTCAGCAAGCTGAAAACAGGAAAGCATATCAGCATTGCAGTATGTAATTTAAAGATTGAAACACATAAAAGGTGTACTGATGGAAGCTTACCAGCACCATGGGGTTTTATGTCGTGTGCATATCCAGAGAAACCTCCGGAATTTTCCTCTCGATCCGCTCCTTAATCAGCCATTTGATCTGGCTTATGTAACCCTGGGCGGTGTAGGCTTTCAGGCTGATGTGGAGGGAATCTTTTTTGGAAGACGTGATGGAGTGCATCATTCTGTCCCCGTGGTACTGAAGTGGCTGGATCTGACGTGAGACCCAGCATTGGACCAAGTCGGATCCCTTCAGACCCTTGTGCTTGATCAAATACTCGATCCGCCTCTTAGCGAGGATCAGATCGTCGGTGAGAGCTGGAGCAGCCTCGTCCCAGGAAGGCTAGGCTGTGGCGGCTCCGTCGACAAAAGCCGGCAAAGCAGTAGCTTTGCCGGGAGCCAGAATATCCCTATGGTAGAAGAAAGTGGCTGGCCATTGTTTGACCGAGTAACTGGCAGAAATTTTGGGATAGGCCCGGTCTCGTCTAACAGAAAAACTAATGGTACCGGTGATATAAGGAACACCGGCAGTGATGGAATTTCTCCGGACATGGAAATAGTACCGGAAGAGAAGCAAGCTCGTCCTAATGCCAAGAAAGCCCTCGCAAAGCGCAACATATGCGCTCATTTCTAGAAGAGAATTGGGAGGAAGATTGTGGAGTTGAACTCCATAGTGATCTATCACCTCGGAGAAGAACTCTGAGGGAGGAAAGGACAAACCTCGGTCCAGATGGGTGCCAAAGTGGACACGCTCGCCCTCGCGCGGGTTGGGGACGGTTTCATCGAGGCCGGTCTGCCAGTCGCTGGCGGCGAGAAGCCCCTCCTTCTCCACGTTCTTGAGGCCTGCCTCGTCGAGGGTGCAGGGGATCCAGATTCCCCGGAAACTCTCCTTCTCTGTAGCTGCTTCCGTCGACGCCGCCGCCAAACCAGAGGAAGAAGAAGAGGAAGCCATTTTTCTCCGGTGAAAAAGGTGACCTTAAAGTGGCGGCGCTGGGAGCTCTGTGGGAGGAGGACGAGGAGGCTCTGGGCGCGCAGGAGGATTGGGAAGGAAGGAACGGCGAAGGACTGGTGGAGAGGAGAAGAAGAAATCTAAACCCCTTATATCCACCTACCTGCGCCAAGATTCGTGCAAACGCTATAGTGTAACCGCCACGCGTCGTGGAAAGAACTGGGAAGGGCCCGCGCGATGATTGCGTCGCCTCGATCTCCACGCACGCATTGAAACGGCGCCTCGGTTCCGCGAACCACAGACCCACCAAACGGTCGTGCTGACGGAACGTCTGTCAGATGACATGACCTGACCATGCTTGTGTTAGGTGGCGTTAGAGACCAAGTTTCGGCTTAGTTTAAAAGCGAGCTGGAAAATCCGAGTAACCAATTGAAAGGTCCGACTTACTTTTAAGACCCGGATCATATTTTTTGTTGTGAAGTTTCAGGAACCCTTCAAGATTCTGCAAGCCGAAGATCAAGCTAGACGATGATAAAATCTGACTTTGGATCTTGGAGGCCTCCGGGGGCTGCTATTGGGGATATACTTTCCGGGTATCCTCATAGTTCCTCACTGTCCAGGGTGGCCCACTTTGGGTTAGAGCTTTGCTTCACGGGCGGCCTAGTTAGAGAGAGAAGGCGGAGTCCAATCCGGCTACGGGAAGGCCCAGAAGACTTACCGACTTAGGCCTATAATGTTACTTGTAGTTCAAGATGTACTCTGTAACCAACTCTTAGTCGTAGCCAGATTGATCTCTCCTGTAAAACCCTAGGCCGTATATCTATATAAGCCGTCCTAGGGAGAGCCTTTAGGGCACCAGAGAACACCCAATACTTTAGACCCTCAACTCGCACAGGCGATACCATTGTAACCCATATTCCGGCTTTGCCGTATTACTGGATTGCTAGCAGGAGTAGGGTTCGTCCAAAGCCGGCGGATTCGAACCTGGGTAACTTGTGTGCTCACCGTCCCGGAACACCGTACGTCTCACACCCCTCTCTTTCGCACGCCCCGAGGACCCCCTCATGGCGTACTTGTCCTCAATCCGACGACAGTCAAATCCCGCTCTTGACGTATAATGCCTCAACTATTCCTCTGAATACATGAACACACCTTTATGATCACTGTTTTACCAAGTGGCGTTTGATGCTATCAAAGTACCCTCGGGAGACAGTGATTGATATAGCCTCGTGGTCTAAGGAATAGTCTACTAGGTCTATTCTAATCATCGTAACTTGAACTTCATGACATTGGGTCACGATGTTTAGGTTGGGTATTAGTTCATCATCTCATTCTTAGAATGAGATGACTCCATTTCCAACTGGCATAAATGCCACATGATCAAGAAACCTTGATCATCTGTTGACCAATGAACCAATGACTACAGTATCACCGGGAACCCCTGGTTGTTTATATATCACACGCGTGCGTGTTAACGTTTCCTTTCAATATAGTTATAGCATGATACAAAACTTAATCATTAACTTTATGAAATATGATAATAATACTTATTATTATTTGTCTCTAGGGCATATTTCCAACAGTCTCCCACTTGCACTAGAGTACAAATAAACTAGCTGCATTTGTTCTTAATCATTGGCACCATATATCCTGGTACCTTGAACATGCTTGCTCATGGAAGAGGTTGAGTCTTGGGCCTGTACTTTACAGTCCCAAATCCTTTGCGACTTACTAATGTCACCATGATTAACATTAATACTTTATCATCACATGATAACATCTTTGTGTATGCATCGTCGTTATGGCAGCAGAACGAGGCCGGTTTCTAGGAGTCTACAATGACTTTAGATCAAGCTCATGGGCTTTCTCATGGGCATTGTGCCCTAGGACACACCATTCTACGTTAAAGACGAACTAGTCCCGCCATAACAGTATATATCACTTTAGATGGTACCCTTATCTACTATTATAAATGTAATTATCAAAACACTGGTGCACCCATGTGCAACTTTCGATGTTTTGCTTGCCTCGCTTCCTACTTGAATTTAGTCGGTATTATCGATATAGGAGTTTGCAACATATTCCCTTGTAACACAACCCTTTATGCTTTAAGATATGTCATCCTTCATGGATTTGGAAACTTGTCTACAGTTCTCAATTAGACACTATGGACTAACTAAACTTAATGTTCCGTGATTCGTGCTTAATCACTTTTTAAACGTTCCTTCTTGGATCATATATTATGTTAAGTTACCATCATGGTTTTTAAGATAGAACCTATGTCTCAACATAGTGGATGATGATCGTCCTTTTCTTTCTTTCCATCCATTGATGTTTAACTTAATGCTATCCCTAATTTGAATTGACCAAGGACTAGTCCTGAATAAATTCCTATTCCAAAACTCTTTTCAGAATCCCTTTAGGAATACTACATAATATCGTAATATACTTATTATCAACCTCTACTCCCTTTAAATCATTATTTATTGGTACCTGCGCTTTTATTCTAAATGTGTCGTATACACACTTAATAATTACTCCTTAAGCTCCCACTCAAAATATGTTCCCAACATATTTGAGTGTGAGTCATTACTCCTACTCAAAATGTGTTCTTGTCATATTTAAATTCGAGACTTATATTGGTCCCACTAAAAAAATATGTCATTCACATATTGTTTTAGGAAGACTTTCATAGCTCCCACTCAATTTTATGCAAATTGCATATCCACTCACTATTTTGAACAACTTCAAAATCCTTTGATAAATTATCAAACTGAGAGATTTATTATGAGACACTAATACCTTACTAGTTTTAAATCCACTAGACTTTCAACACTTCTGAATCAAATTCATTTGAATTTGTCCAATACTTTATTCATGACAAATCATGCTTTTGTCATTCACCTTTCCTTCATGACTTTGCAGTCATTTCGGAAAATTCAAGTAACTCATTACGTGTTAAGATTTAGGAATAAATTGCTTTCTAATCTTAAGTGAGTTTTATATTTAGGATTTTTCATAACTTTAGTTTACCATTATTTCCTTAGTAGTTCGTAGGTATGTCATATTCCAGTAATATGTCAAATGATTCTCAAATATCTCCATACAAGATGTGGGGTACATTTTGAATCCTACTTTGTGTAGTGAAAACACCAGTGGGGAAAACACAATGATCATTATCATTGATTCTTTCCTTTGTGAATAGAATCATTCAGGAATGCTTTCTGTTGCACTTCTCAACACTATGATGCAGGGTTTTTAATCCTCGTTGTGTTTTCACTATCTTTCAAAAGCTTCATAATCGAGAACACAAACTTTCCCGAGAATCCACCAAAACTTTAAGCAATACTAATTTTGCCTTTCTTTTAATTCTAGCCATGGAATTCGTATTCATTTTCCAATGAATACTGTACAAGGACTTATTATCTATTTGTTTTGGTTATATCGAATAAGCCCACAACTTTCACGACGATCCATGGCGCCGATCTCACGAATTCAGATGGTTTACTATATATTCTAATTGAGTGCTAACTATTTCGAACTAATGGTCTTTACATCTACACTACACCGATTTATTTGGCACCATCTATTCACTCACTTTGATATCTAATATCACATTGTGATGCTTTGCGTTCTGATATTTCAAACGCATTGCATTCCACAATTTCTTATGCCAATCTTATCAAGTCGAATTTCATTACTATTGATCAAATCGTAGTAATTAGATTCTTATTTAACTTTATACTCTTCAAATGCTGAAATTCTTTGATCATATCTAATAGTTTCATGCCCATGTTTCCATTGGTAAACTTATTTACACATTTTAAACAATCACATAATGATAATTACCATTTTGTTGAGACATAATACATCGAATATGCATTTACTTTCAACAATTCATCAAACAATTTGTATTCATGTAATACATGTTTTTCAAGTTATCTTGCCAAACTTAGGCATGGTTCATATGTGACAAGAATTCAAGTGTCTTTCACATATTATCAATATAACTTTGATTTTAAACAATGGTTTCATTCCAAAATGAGTATATAATTAAGTTGGGTATTTTTCAAGGCATTTTAATATTTTACAAATGTTCATGCATTATCAATTAGTTTCAACAACAAGGATAATTCACACATAATCAAACAAGATATGAACGCAAATGAACAAGATATGAACGCAAATGAACAAGATATGAACAAGGATAATTCATTCATAAAAGCAGAACAACTGTTTGTTACACACTCATATGAATAACTGTCTCACGAAGTGTGAGACACACTAAAGAAGTTCACAATCTATTGATTACAATAACCATCCTAAAACATAAACTAAATGATAAATGTCGAGGGAGAGTGTCGTTGGCCATCATAATCATGCTCGCCATCAACACGCAACGTCACCTCCTCTCTAGCAAGCAACTCCCATGCAAAAGGACCTATTTTGAACAAAACAGACCAAGTATCAAATATACTTAACACTAGAATATGTGTTAGCAAGATTATAACATTTATAAAATTGTATGTCATCGATGACCTCACCTGCAATGGGTTCAACCTTCACATTCCTGAGATGTGATATGAACCTGTGGAAATCCTGTATTTCCGCATCGCCTCTCATGATGCAAATCCTGGCATGTCTTTGGTAGCTTGGTGGTAGCGACTGATGAGTTCATATTTGCATCATCTTTTACATTATTATTTTGCATTGTAGATGTAGGATCTTGGCATTTTATGATGCTCACGCGCACATTTTATGTCTGTTTTCACCAGGATCAGGACAGATGATGGATCCAATGGATACAATTATTGGAGTAGTTGTACTGTGGATAAAAGGAGTCAAAAACAACGTAAATCACTTATTTGGGAAATATTAATAATACTAGAAGAAAACTAGAAGCGAACAAGGGAGGCAGAAGGTTCAACGACCAACTATACGGGCGGAGAAAATATTCCGGCCATATAGTTGGCGCCGCCTTCGCCTCGTCAAATAGTTTCACCCCGTGCAATTGGTTCGAGGAGTCGACATACAAAACACCCAGAAATCGCAGAAACCTCACCTCCACAAGGCATCTGGAGGGGAAACTCATCCACAAGGGATCCATCTTCGCCCTGCGTAGATCCAGGAGGCTAAGGCATCGATCTTCATCATCCACCGCTGCATCACCACCATCTCCATCCATCCCATCTACATCTTGTCTAGATCTTGTTGTAATTCCTATACTCGCTGCAGATTTATACAAGTACTATTATCTATGATTGTTTCTATTATCATTGCCATGATGTTGATTGCCTCCATGTCTGAGTAGATCATTAGTTCTTGGGGAGATGGAGAAACCCTAGTATGAGATTGAAATAAGATAAAGTCTATTATGATATTCATCGCTGTGACCATGTGTTAGATTCTCTACATCTTGATGTTGAGAGAAGTCAACCTCTCAATATTTGCCTCTCGCGGGGACGTGATGGAGGGAACTACTTGTTGGTAGACGGAGGCATGCTAGCACTTACAGTGACTATAAAGCTGTTGGCACTCCTTACGTATCAAGTTGGGAAATCGAGAAACTCACAGAACACTATCCATGCCATGGGATACGTCCTACAGGATTCCGTCCCTTAATAGCACATTAACTCGATTGATGTCGATTGCTGACTGTTGTGGTTATGAGGATGATGTGAGCAGCGATTGTTGCCTATTCGTCCACATACGGAGTTCCTCCCACACATACATAGTTGAGAACGTTCATGATGATAAACTTTATCTTAGATCTTTACAATACTAGTGGAGCATTTCCAAGCCTTTGGGTACTCAATGGATGACTTGAAGGGCATTAGTCCCATGGTAGCCATCCATTGAATATCCATGGAAGAAGGTGCAAAACCAGTTGTAGAATTTAATAGAAGATTAAAGCCAAAAATAAAAGAAGTGGTAAGAAAAGAAATTGTCCGCCTATTGAACGCAGGTATAATTTATCCTCTTAAAGAGAGTGATTGGGTAAGTCCTGTTCACTATGTTCCTAAGAAGGGTGGCTTTACTGTTGTTCGTAATGAAAACAATGAATTAATACCTACTAGAATTATTGTTGGGCACAGGATGTGCATAGACTCCAGGAAATTAAATAAAGAAACTAGGAAAGATCACTAACCATTACCGTTCATAGATCAAACTTTAGAAAGGTTAGTAAACCATACTCATTTTTGCTACTTGGATAGATACTCTGGTTTCTCTCAAATAGCTGTTCATCGAGATGACCAACTCAAAGCAACTTTCATAAGTCCTTACGGTTTACATGCTTACCGACGTATGCCTTTTGGTTTATGTAATGCTCCAGCTACTTTTCAATGATGTATGACTGCTATCTTTGCGGATTTTATAGAACTTATAATGGAAGTATTTATGGATGACTTTTCTGTCTATGGAACTTCATTTACTAGTTGCTTGGATAATCTCAAGAGAGTTTTGCAGCGTTGTGAAGAAATTAATCTTGTTCTAAATTGGGAGAAGTGCCACTTTATGGCCAAAGAAGGTATAGTCCTCGAACACAAGGTATTAGGTAAGGGAATTGAAGTTTATAGAGCTAAGATTGAAGCAATAGGGAGAATGCCGCAACCTAGGGACATTAAAGGTATACGGAGTTTTCTTGGTCATGTGGGTTTTTACAGAAGGTTCATTAGAAATTTCTCTGGGATATCTAAACCTTTGACTAACCTCTTGCAAAAGGGAATGAGATTTAATTTTGATGATAAGTGTCTTGAAGCCTTTGATAAACTTCGATTTAATATGTGAAGCTGGTGATGATGTTGTAGGAGTAACTCTAGGACAACATATTGGTTGTAGATTTAATATTATACATCATGCTAGTAGAACTCTCAATGGTGCTCAAAAGAATTAACCTAAGGAAGAAAAGGAACTATTTCCTGTATTTTTCTCTTTGATAAATTTCGTTCTTATATACTTGATGCAAAGGTGAGAGTTCATACGGATCGTGATGGTTTAAAATAACTCCTTGAGAGGAAAGCACATAAACCAAGTCTGATCCGTTGGATTCTTTCACTTCAAGAATTTGAGTTGCAGATTATGTAGAGGCAAGAAATAAAGATGTTAGATACAGTGTCCATGTTTGCTAAGGAAGACAACAATCTTATTGAGAGGAACTTTAGTCCTGGTGATTTTCTTTTACGGGAATTATCTAATGAGCTAAAGTCAATTCCTCCAAGAGAGAAGGAGTCCTTGTTATGGGAGGAACTTTTCATCCCTGATTAAGCAAATGGTAAGTGCAAGGTAAGTGTTCTTACCCAAATAATGGATTTATTTTCACACTTTTTACTCTTGAAAATTTTGTTTTCGAATTCCTTGTGTTTTTCTGAAGTTTTAGAGGCGTTTTACCAACTATACGGATGGAGCTATACGACCAGAGAGGGGGCTCCCGTCGTATAGTTGGTTGTTAAACTCTCTGTATCATCTTTGTGAAATGATTTTTGATATCTGAGCCTATACGGTCACAACTATAGGACCATAGCAAAAATTTCGGCCGTATAGTTAGTCGTTAAATTCTCAAATAGTTTTGCTTTTTGGTGTCTGTATCTATATGGTCGCAACTATACAACCGGAGCAAAAAATCCGGCCGTATAGTTGGTCATTAAACTCTCATACACTTTTGATTTTTGTGTTTGTATCTATGTGGTCGCAACTATACGACCGGAGCAAAAATTCCGGCCGTATAGTTGGTCGTTAAACTCTCAGACACTTTTTTGTTTGATCCTTCTTTTATTCATCTATAAAAATACGTTATTGTCGGTTTCGAGTCGTGATTTAATCAATCTAGACTCGAGATATTTGGAAATATCTGCCCAGAACCAACTATACGGCAGGACCTATATGGTCCGCGCCCGTATAGTTGGTCATTATGCGGCAAGTTACTTCCAATTTCTTTCTCTGTTCTGTTTGGATTCTTTTCTTGGACAACAATTTGGTGTTTCTCGCGAGTTTTACCGACCTCTGACCCCTCATATATACTTCCATTGTATCTCTCTCTAATCGCAATCTATAGAAACCAATCTGGCAATGCGCTATCCCTCCCTAGGCCTTGGGAAACCCATGGGGCTCATTCCTCCTTCCTGGGACCGCTCTAGCAGCCCATCCATGGAGGACAATGACGAGGAAGTGGAGAGGTTTAGCCCAAGGTACAAGGTGTATGTTGAGCCAAGCTACTTCAACAATTATTCTGATGATGATGTGGTTGACGTCTACATCCACCATGACTTCTATGATCCACCAGAGATGAATTGGGCGGCAATGAAGAAAGCTCAACAAGAGAGAGAGAAGATCGCAAACCACATGGAAAAGGGCGTGTGGAGACGGTCAAGTTCATCACTACGGATCAAAGGCCGCACAAGCGTAAGGAATTATCTAATATTGGTGCAGGTGCTAGAAAAGAAGGGGAGGTTCCGCTCCCGAAGCCAACCATTGGTGCTTGTATGAAGGTTAAGCCTCAAGAAGAGTGGAGGTACAGTTTCCACTTCCTCGATCCATCAATTAAGGATGAGGAAGAAGAAGTTGTCCCCAGGACCAAGGATCGCGTGCAAGCACTAGAGATATACCAGAAGCAGGAGCTACTCCATCGCGTCGAAGTCCGTCACCATCTCAATGAGATGGATAAGAAGGAGGACCTCCTTCCATTGGTGACCAAGCTCGCAGATAGAGTGGACACTCTGCAATCTGATCTCCGCAGGTGCTACAGCCGCATAACTACTCTGGAGGAGACCAACAAGAAGCTACACACCGCGGTGTTACATGCCATGGCGCCATGTTGATCAACAACAATCACGGTATCAAATAATCTCAAGAGATTATTTGATCCCGCCTGGCTTGATTCCAAGCTTGGGGATATCTTTAATACCTTGTATTCTATCCTATACGTTTTATTATTTTTGCATTAGTTCAGACTAGAAATAAAGTTTGCATCATTAGAATTCCCTTCAGGAATAGTCGATCCCTTTTTATGAAATTCCTAGTTTATTATTTTATATGGAGCAATATTGAGTTTGTATTTGCTTTATTGATATATGAATGACTTGAGTATGATTTTATTTGCACTTGATGATATCAATAGGACACTTCCACACCATTGGTATTAATGGAACACATAAAGATAATTTGGTCAATATGTTGTTCGTCTATGGTTTGATTCACAAAGAAAAATTATTTATACAATTAAGTTGAAAAAGAAACCTTGAATAAAGGAAAATAAAAGTGCTATCCAAATAGAGTGAGAACAAGTCGAGGTAGAATCTCCAAGTCCTAAGAATGATTCATATACAGTTGGAATTTAATAATTGAGATTGTTGAACTTTGAATTCCTACATGAAGTGGAATATATGGCTAGCTCCTTTGTACAGTACTTCAAACAGAAGTGCGACCGAATCGTCAAGCTCCTCAACATCGCCACTCTCTCCCCGAAGGGCTAGGGGCTTGGGCCGCTGGTGGAGAGCCACGGGTTAGGGGATCGCTCCCGCCTCGTCGGCACGGGGGTGCGGCCAAGCCAGGTGACGCCTCGCCACCGCCCGCGAACAGTTGCCAGATCATCTCGCCTCCTGTCACCGCGGCATCGCCACGTGAGTGAGGATCGTCTCGCCGAGGAAATCACCGCCGTGAGGCAGCATAACCGTGTGGCCATCGACAACGGCAGGGCGGTCTAGGAGAATGACTGCCTCACCTTCACCAAGAACCTCCGCTGCATGGTCTGGCCGCACAAGTTCCGCCCGGAAACATCGGCGCGCTACAATGACACTACGAACCCGTGCGAATTCCTCCACCTTTGCACCACGGGTGTCAAGGTGGCGGGAGGAGATGACTGTGTCATGGTGAACTGGTTTCCTCTATGTCTGAAGGAGGCGACCAGTACCTGGCTAATGAACCTCCCTAAGGAGTCAATCGACTCATGGGCAAATCTCAGTTCCCTCTTCATCGCCAACTTCAAGGGGACCTACGAGTGCCCGCTCACCTACTATGACCTCCACCAGATACGTCAGCAGCCTGGGGAGACCCTCTTCAAGTTCCTGTTGAGGTTTAGTCGATTCCACAACAAAATCCCCAAGATCTCAGACTCCAACGTCATCACTGCCTTCTCCGAGGGCGTGAAGGACGCCAAGATGCGGGAAAAGATCGGGACTCGGGGTGAGAGCCTCACCATCACCGTCGAACTCTTCGTCATGGACGAGATGTGCGCCAAGGCCGAGGCAAGGCGGATGTTCGGCCTCGCGGAGGCAGAAACCATCCCCAAGGCATCCGATTCATCCAAGGGTAAAGAAAAGGACCCCCAAGCACAAGACCGCCACCGTCTTGGCGGTGGAGCCGGATCAATAGAGCCCTCGCGAGGGGGCTAGCAAGCGGGAGCAAGATCACATCTCGTATTGCCACTTCCACAAGAAGCCAGGCCACCGCACCGACGACTGCTAAAAGCTCAAGAAACTCCACGACCTGCACAACAGCCAGAGAAAGGGATGGCCGGGAGGCGAGCGAGGCAGCCAAGGAGGGAGCAACCGGGAGGAAACTGCTAGAACAACAACTACGCCGGGCATGCTGCCCCACTGGCGGGCCATCAAGCCAATGTTGAGCAACAGCATCCGTACCCATAGGAGCAAGGACGACCTGAGGATCCTGGGGGCTATCAAGTGCCGCAAGGTGCTATAGCCTGCATCCTTTGTGGCTCCCAAGCCCCGACGTCCAACCGACACTTCAAGCTTCTGAGTCACGAGGTCGTAGCCGCTAGACCGGGAATCCCCTTGCCAAAGCTCAAGTGGTCCTAGTCTGCCATCACTTTCGATGCCTGCAACCACCCCGTCTCCACCAGGCCCATGGGCACACTCCCCCTGATTTGCACCCCACCATCAACAACTTCGCGGTTGCGAAGACCCTCATCGACGGAGGCGCGGGCCTGAATGTGATGTCCACCGAGACTTTCGCCCAGCTGGAAATGCTTTATGACAGGCTGATGCTGACCATACCTTTCTCTAGGGTTACAAGTAGATCCACCATACCCATCAGGCAGGTGTGCATCTCGGTCACATTCAAAATGCGCGACAACTATCACACCGAGCTCATCAACTTTGATGTGGCACACATCAACCTTCCGTGCAATGTCATCTTCGGCTACCCTGCGCTGGCGAAGTTCATGGACGCCACTCACCATGCCTACAACATGCTCAAGATGCTTGGCGGTAGCGGCGGAGTCATCACGGTATGTTGCGACGAGGTGGAAGCCTTACGCTCCCTAGAGCATGCGTACAAAACCGCTGCTGCCACCTATCCTGAGGATCTGGACACCCTGGACTACATTGGAGGCTCCATCAGGAGGAGGCATATGATGGCCCAGGAGAACCCCATGGGGAAGAGGGCAGCAGTCGCGTTGTTCCCACCTTGCGAGGGGCCGGGCATGACCGGTGCCTGCGACCTCAAGAGGGATCAGGAGTTCCCCTCCCATCCTCGCGAGACATCAGGTACCTCCAGAAGACGATGATGGCACGGGGCTCTGGACTTCCCCATGGACTGCACCCAGCACGCGCAAAACTCCTGCTGCCCTGGCGGCGGCAGCTAAGCGGCCAAGTGAGCTGGCGGGTCGGGCTGCAGGAAGGTGGATGGATCTCTCCAGATGGCGCACCTAACCCCGTGACTTTTTGAAGGTGAACACCGACAAACCCTCACTCCTTGCGGTTTTGCCTCTCTTTAGACTCCGTGCAAGCCGTGGTGGTATTTGTAATAGGCCCGTACTACTGGCGCTGCCTTGGATTTTGTGCTATGCGCATGTTTGTCTATTTGTTTGAAAAAGCATTTCCTCTGAAAAGCCGCACCACCAGATTTACCTCACATGTTTCGTGTGAGCAGGGGCTAGGGACGGTCCCCATCACCGGGAAGGCTCCCTGTCAGCACCAGGGCCTAAAGTGTTGAGCTCTGAACTCACGGGATAGTCCCAGCCATGAGTCACCTCATCAGACGGTTCCTAGTGCCTAAGATCCTCGTGTGGCGTGTGTACGGGCCCTTGACAGTGGGTGCTCTTTCCCTACGGCCCTCTCCCGGTAAGGTCTACGGGGCACCTTGTCAGGATCTAAAGTGTCGAGCTCTAAACTCTACGGCCTGTCCCTCGGCCGTGAGTTACCTCACGCACGGTTCCTGACCTCGTTTTTATCCTCGTGACGACTCATGAGGCCCTGCTCCTCCTCAGCCTGAGCGCGTTAGGACCTAAAGTGTCGAGCTGTGAACTCTACGGCCCATCCCTTGGCCGTGAGATACCTCACCCACGGTTCCTAACCTCGTTCTTATCCTCGCGATGACTCATGAGGCCCTGCTCCTCTGCAGCCCGAGCACGTCAAGACCTAAAGTGTTGAGCTCTGAACTCTACGTCCCGTCTCTCGACCGTGAGTTACCTCACCCATGGTTCTTGAACTCGTTTTTATCCTTGCGACAACTCATGAGGACCAGCTTCTCTGCAACCCGAGCGTGTCAGGAACTAAAGCGTCGAGTTCTGAATTCTACAGCCCATCCCTCGATCGTGAGTTACCTCACCCACGGTTCCTGACCTCATTTTTATCCTCGCGATGGCTCATGAGGCCTTGTCACTCCGCAGCCTGAGCTCATCAGACCTAAAGTACCAAGCTCTGAACTCCATGGCTTGTTCCTCAGCCGTGAGTCTCCTCACCCCTGGTCCCCGACATTTGCGAAAAACTCAAGCAAAACCCACCAAACCCACTGGACGGGGGCTGGGAGAAAGGACATCTAATCCTATGGTTTCTCCTCAAGAGGTTCACAGGGTGACCCTGGAGACACCCTCTAAGCGGCTAAACTTGGCAGGGCTAAAAGAAAACATGGGCTCTAAACTTACAACCCTAGATGGGGGTTAGTTACCTCACCTGCGGTTCACCCCCACAAGAGGCGCCCCGGAAGGGCATGCGAACCTCGCGAGGCCACGCCCCCTCACGAGAGGGCGGGATCTAGAAGATAACATGGAACCCCTCCTCGAGGGTACACGCTAGGGACTGTCCTCAAGAGAACCTCCCGGATCCGCTACAATTGACGAGCCACGGCAAGCCGCCTAGACACCCTAAGGCCTAATAACCCGGGATATCCTCTACGAGGATAGGGGACTACACTCGCGAGGCGCTAGAGGCTGCATGGACCATGGGGAGCCCCGCTGGCAGCACCCCCAAGCGTCGTCTCTAGAGATCTCCTCCCCAAGCGCTATGCCCTCAACCATGCCTCGCGAGGGCTCTGCCCCTGGATGCTTACCCATTCGATGGACGTGCTCGGTGCTCCTAGAAGGCTGTCCCTGTGGAAAGGAAGCACGAGCCGCCCTCGCAGGCTTCGTCAAGAGGCCGTTACGCCATGAACATGCGAAGGAAGAAATAACCAGCGTAAAGATTCGCTTATAGACATAAAAACAAGTCTTTCTTACAAGCTCCACATGGGAACAGAGTACTAGATGGTGTCACCCCTGCACTAGCAAAATGCTCCCATCTTTGGAGCCAAGGCAGCGGGCGCGGTATGGGCCTAGCCCAGCACCTCAAGGGAGGTGAGCGGGGTAGTCCACCCATCACAGCAGGGTATCAAACATGGATACGGAGAACTCCCCTTCCCCGACGAAGCAGAACCGCAGCATGGAACCACGCTGAATGCGGTGGTTAGCGAGGAACTAGCCCTAGCCGTCGTAGAGGTACATCTCACAGGGTGGGAGGGTCTTCACTCCCACCTGCCACCTTTGGTCTCCACAGGAGTGCCATAGCTCCACCTCCTCTGGAAGGTCCGCCATGACCCCCAAGGCGAAGTGGGTCGGGAGCCTCACCTTGAGGAACCAATCAGTGTTCCCAAGGATGACGATGAAGTCGGTGACTGTTTCAGGCTCGGGGTCATCCTCAATCTTGAAGGTCATGGGGGTAGGAGCCTCTAGAGTAGGGGACTCCGCATCAGCGGGAGTGTCCGAGCCAAATTCAACTCCGGGCTTGCCACCATGCCCTCCATGATGACCCATGCCGCTCTAGTGAGGGCGGCCACGCCCGCGCTTGACGGAAGCTTCTCCTGAGGCCGCGCCCGCCTCCACAGGAGCAAGCATGGCGAGAGACATACTGCGACCACCGTGGCTCCCTCGACCACTCCCGTGTGGTCTCCCACGGCCACGGTTCACCAGTGGAGTCTCTGCCGCCTCGGTCTTCACAGCCTTGCCCTTCTCCTCGGCCGAGAAACACTTGGGCACCATAGAAAGGGGGGATGGTTTCGACTCGGGAGCACAGGTAAGGAAGGAAGAAAGAGGTGGCGATGGAGTGGAAAGATCCTTCCCCACCTTTAACCCTGCCAGCTGAAGAGACATATCGCTGTGGTGCATGTGGGGTATTAACTGTTGGGCCCCACGTACGGTCGCATCGTGGGAGCGACTCCCGGGGCGGGGGCAGCATGCCCGAACCTAGCATTTAATGGCCCGCAGGCGCCTCGATCCCGCGGTCGAGCCGATAGTAGGGCGAGTCATAATTTCATGGTTAGGCACTGAGCCCACCAGGCATCCTGGGTCGCTTCCCCTTTCGAGCCGTTCAGGGGGACACGTGCAGGTCAATCGCCCGGGGGCTACTAACGGGCCCCTGGTGACCAGGGTACCACGTCCCGGCGGCCGGCAGCCCCCAGCTCCTCGAGATGTTGCACCCTCGCGAGCCTACTATGCCCCTCAAGGCGGAGCGGTCCTTGAGCGGATTTCCCCTCGAGAGAAATTACCTCCTAGGTAAGAGCGTCCGCAGAACCTCTCGAGGATGCTTCAAAATGTCCCTCAGGCCCTTATGTAAGGCTGCTATGCAGTCAGCAAGTGAGCTGGGCCACGACAAAGGGCGTGGTCACTGCGTCCTCACCATCTGCCTCGGAAAAGGAAGATCTGGTCCACCCATCTTTCCTTTGTAGCAGAGAGACCGAAGACCCCAGCGTGCTGGGTGTGCCAGTTTCTGTTTGGGTGACAAGGGGATACCGGGCAATGCCAGATGAAGACAAAAGGGAAAAAGGGATGCCACTTTATCAACCGACAGGGGTGCGTCTAGGCGGAAGAACTTGGTCTGTCAAAAGTAGTCTCGTAGATCGGTGCCCGGGAGGATGACACTTTGGTGACCCACCCCGTCCATGGACCAGTGGGAGAGGCCTGATGCCACCCTATATAAGGATCCCTTCTCCTACCTTGGAGGGGGTCATATCCCAGAGATCTAAAACCCTAGACTTTCATCCACCATTGTAATCATGCAAGGAAAGCGAGCAATACAACAAATCAGGAGTAGGGGCTTTACCTCCTCACGAGGGTCCCGAACCTAGGTAAAACACCCCGGTGTCAAGACTTTGCCGTGCACCCGCTTCGCCGCCGTAGCCATCGCCGAACTCCTTTGGAATCGCATGTTCAGCCCCCTCATGAACCACAGGATCGTTGGACCCTAGTTCCTTCACGAGACAAATCTCTGACAATTGTCTGTAAGTGATTTATTTTTGTAATTAAGTCTCTATCTTAGCTCGTTCATTTCATGTATAATTACCCTTACTATATTATTTTGTACGATATTATGCAGAATGAATATTCTCTTATGCAAAAGAGGACAGAACTATGACCTTGGGTTCATTGATCCAAATAACAATCATGAATATATGGTAAAAAAGAAGGCCTAGGAAATAGAGGATTATTTGCTAAAGTTTCTAATGAAAAAACAAAACAAAATAGAAATACTATTTGCTTACAACTTCAAGTGAGTGTTACTGCCTTGTACACATTCGATTTCATTTATTTGATGTTAAGTGTAATTGATTTGTTATACGTGTGCAAGTTTCATTTTATTCTGCTAATCATGCAAGTTGACCAAAGAAAACTACTTGTGATGGACTCGAAACGTGAAAACCCTGAGAGATGGGCGGACCTGGTTGAAATGCTCTAGAGGTAATTTCAATCATTATCGCACTATATCGACATCTCTCGTTCATTTCCTGATATCAAGTAATTAATAACTCCTTTACTCATTTTCTTTGTCGGGAAGGGTTTGGAAACGGTTCATCAAGAAAGTTAGGGGGTGAATGGAAAGAGGAGCTGCGATTTTGACAACTCAGTGTAAGTAGTACTATGCTTGATTATTATTTTAACTGAACTCTATTCTCGTGACAACTAGGTTCTTGCATCTCTTTGATACTTGTTTCAATAACATTACCATGCTTGATTATTATTTTGATTGAACTCTATTCTCGTGAAGTGTTTGAGGCAGGAAGCCAGGAATAATTTATGTGGATACTACATTTGCGAGTACATTCGCTAGTCGACCAGTGAGTTGGGCAGAATTCGACAACAACTTGCAGTATGTAAACAATCTTCACATTCTTATTTTATTACCATAAATTGTGTTGAGTTTTATTCATATATATTAATGATCCCCTTATTTAAATTGGATGGAACGGATGCGGGAGGGTCTCCTACCAAAGGATCGCATACGAGCACTTCAAGAGGAATTGACGGGATTGTTTCTTAAGGAGGTCATAGATCCAACCGGATAATACCATCGAATTATATATATAGATTGGGAATCGTAAGAAAAATTATATTGTATGTATGCATGAAACTGTACTATGTATATAATATGTTCGACCAAGTACGAAGAAAGTGGTCACTTCGATCTATATATTCATGATGGTGTTCTATAATGGTTCCTTCATTGATGTAGTTGTATATATATCATCTCTTGGCACGTCACTTACACCAAACCTCTCCCTCTTTTCATGGCAGAAAACTGCCCCAAAACTCTACCGTGGTAGAAAAACGCCCCAAAACTCTATCGCGACCGAACCTGCTGCCTGCACAACCACCTACTATCATGGCAGAGTTTTGGGGCGTTTTTCTGCCACAACCAAGCTGATTTAGTCCCGTTTCATGCTATGAACCGGGACTAAAGGTCCTCCACCCCTTGCTCTCCGTGACGGCCGCGTGGATCTTTAGTCCCGGTTCATAACAGAACCGGGACTAAAGGGGGCGGGCTCTAGTCCCGCTTGCGTAACCGGGACTAAAGTCCCTTATGAACCGGGACTAGAGCCTCATTTTCCACTAGTGATATACTTCTAGATCTATCTCTATATCTAATGGTTGAATATTGCTTCATCAGAAATATTTTAGTGGTATGGTTTCTTTATTGCGAATAGGTTCTCATTTATGTTTTATTCCACCATCACATATGGTAGTATGTAACTCTTATATCCATTGGACTAACTACAACTTCTTGTTGAGATCATCCAACGTCTCCTAGTTCCGCGTTTGTAGTCTCTTCATTGTCTTCATAACCAAATCAAGGAGTTTGACAAGATTGATCAACTATGAGTGTACTCAACTAGTTCTACTAGGTGGGTGTTTGATGCACTATCTATACTGCCGTGATTAAGACATCGACTTCTTGAAAAGGTAAGTATTATTTTAGAAAACTATATTTGTTAGCCTTCACTGGTGTTTAGAACTTGATGGAGTTCCTTTCCACGTTGTGATCATAGTTTCTTCCCGGAACATGTAGTAACATGTCACATTTTATACACTCTTTAGAGGTGCACTAATTTTTCCATAAACGTCTTTAGCCTTGTTATAGAACAGGATTGCATGCATGTGCATATTTTCATTCAGACTTCCTTGATCTGAGATCCAGTCTAAAGACTCGCTAATCACTGACTTTCTTCACCCCACAATCCACCTATTGCAATAAACGATATGTATATGACACCTTGTAATGACTGACTATAGTTGTTGTTTAATCCTAGGTTTACTTCTCCAATACAATGGAACCTCCATCACATGGCTTACGTTCTATGTATTTTGACCATGGTTCCGACATCCACCATAATAGATTATGTGACCACCCTTGGGCCGGTAACCCATTTTCCATATTTTCATTATGACAACAATTTTTCTTTTGAATGCAGGTGATATTACTTTTGCACAAAAATCATAAATAAAAGATATGCAATATTTAACTTGCGTCCTGATTGCAAGATTATGCAATCACATTCTTGTAGTCGTCATAAGATCCAAATTACAAGAATAACATCATCGGTCTGATAAAGACTAATGTTTGAACATTATCAATATGTTGTTATGCATAAGATATGCTATGCAATTGTTCTAAGCCCGAAATTACCCCCTCATTGGTTTGGTTTGGGTATTTGGTTTATATTTTACGTTCTTGGTTTGATCTTATAATCCTAAATATGTTTCTTTGATTTCATACTTGTATTTGTTTTACTTTTACAAAGAAATGATTTATAAAGTGTGAATATTGATTACGATCTTTCTGAAATCATTTCATAAATTACTATGGTTTCATGGATCATGAAAATTAGATGTTCAAAATAGAACATCTGGCTGCTTTTAGTTTCTTTCATTTCCATGATTTAATTTTTTATGCCACCAACTATCGAGTGTGAGAAATCAGACACCAGGGATGCTTTACACCCTCATTATGTGTTTGGGTGAGGTGCGCATTCTATCTCTTTGCCATATATGAGGAATACCAAGATAGTGGACAAGGGTTTACCCAGGTTCAGGCGGTCGTGAGGCATAATACCCTACTCCATCATGTTTGAGCTTATATTCATCTTTTTGTGGAGTATGATACCCTAGCTATCCATTCCTCCTCTCTACATGATCCAAGTGAGAAGCTTTGAATTCCTGTCCTCCTCTTCCCTAGTTCATCAAGGCCACTTTTATACGGCTAGGGCTCCTACAATATGGCAGGTCACATATGAGGGCATGCGTTGGGGGAGGTGCAGTATGTGGCGTCCCTAGTGAGCTAGATGCATACCTAGATTTAGGGGTCATGGACTTGTCGACGGTTAGAGTAGTTCCCTTAGGTTCCTTGGTGTGGAAGAAAACAGGTGAGGCATCTATTAGAGCCTCTCCCGGGCTCTCTTTCCCGCGCCTACCCATGCCTATGAAGGAGCTTCAAGTGGCGTCCTTCGCGGGTCTCCTGAACGACCCTTCATGTGATGCCTATGAGTGACCTAAGTGCATCCTCACAGTCTCTAAAGACCCCGCATCGTCGGGCGTCATGGGTACCCCGGTCCCGAAGGTATCTACGGTAGCCCCCAGGCATGGGTGAGACACCTTTCGCAATTATGTCTGGCATATGCCCTAAGTGCGCTGGGGATTTCTGCTATGGGCATATATCTAACTAGTGGGCAAAGCAGTTGCCCTCTCCTCTTATATGTAGGTCTTCACCATATCCAACCACCCTCCTCCTTTCTACCCCTCTAATAAGAGACACAGGTAGAATGTCGAGGGACAACAATGATGTCCACTTTTCTGTGATGTTAGAGGTGGCACTTTTGGTGAGACAGATGGTTACATGGGCATACCTTACGGGTACTCGAGCTTGTGATATACGTTCCAGCATTGAAGAAGCCCACGACGTTGCTAAGGCCCAGCCAAGATTCGGGTGACCCGGGAGACTCCGACTACTTGTAGCACATGGCAAACTTAAGATAGAAGTTTAAAAGGGAAACCCTAATATGTAACCGACTCGGCCTACTATTCTGAGACCTAGCCTATATATATAAAGGCTAGGAGGGGCGGAGAGGAGGACAATCAAAACCCTAGTTTCCACACCATCGCAAGATTGCATCTGTGCACCCCCTGTAACTTTTGACTCCTTCGATAATTCCAAGAGCAGACAAGTAGGAGTAGGGTCCTCTATGAGGCCTGAACCTGGGTAAACCTTGCATCCTTGTGTGCTTCTTTGCTAGCCGATCGATGCCTCTAGTGCTCCCCACTTCCTCGAACCTAAGTCCATCTGCGATAGGCATGGATGAGTTAACCCCTCGTCAATTGGCGCCATCTATGGGAAACATGAGTGCTGATGTTGCGGCTTCCTCGGCCCCATCAACCGTGATCTATGACTCCTTAGTAGCGGAGATTCGCCTCCTCTTTGGTGCCTTCTACTTCACCATGCACACACCGTCCACTCACCCGGATTTCAAGTCCACGGGCGATGGGATCGGCCTGGTGATCGGGAGCTTGCACTTCCAAGTTGGTCGGCTGGGCACACTTCGCCTCCCTGACCAGCCGAAGGTCCCCGCGATTGCTCCAGCATCGTGGTTTCCACCGCCGATCAGCACCCTGAGCAAGCTTAACGCCTCGACAATAGTGGGGAATACGGACAATGACAGCAGTCACGAGTCCGATCTGGATGATATGGCCACATAGGATGGAGCCTACGGCTCCGGATTTGAAAGATACGGAAGCAACAACTTCCCCAAACATTTCATGTGCACCATCGTCAACACAGGCGACAATAGCGGCACTCGGGAAAACATCGGTACTAGCGGTGGTATCCTAGTCGCGAATGGTGGTCCCTCCAACGGAACACCCACCAACAACGGGCCGGAAGGTCAGCCGCATCTTACTGCGAATGAACATACCCAAGAGCGCGTGCTGATCAAGCTCAACGACGCTGAGTGGGCTCGCTGCCGAGAAGCCCTGCAGGGCAACCCCTGCCAGCAAACTCGTCACAAGACATGCTGATGGGTTACTACTGGCTGCTCAAGGAAGAATTCAAGCGCCAGCAACAAGTGATCGCCCAACTCGATGCGCATAGGAAGGCGGCGGATGAGTCGAGCCTTCAGCAAGCTCAGCTCTCCTCCATTGGAGGATCCTCCTCCAAGGGTAACGATCATACATCTCCAAGAGATGTTCTCGACTAGCACATCTCACTGATAAGGAGCGATAAGAGGCCGCGCGAGTCCTCGACTTCTCATCTATGATGGTGGATACATGGGGCAATGTGCTCCCGAAAACACCGCAGGCAGCGGTGACAGCGGCCACGATGTACCTTCTCAACAACCAGCCACCGGCAGGGGACCCACAAGCCGCCATGCACCGATTTACGATCACAGGGCTGGGACTAGTCAAAGCTTCCCTCATCAAGGATCCAGCATCGAAGCCAAAGAAAAAGAAGGCTCTAGCCAAGTGCTACTCTTGCCCCTCTTCCAGCGATGACAACCATGACTTGTCATGACGACGCTGCTCACGGCGGCATGACTACAACTACGACGCGCGTGATGACATCACGCATCAGAAAGTCGAAAAGATGCACGCGAGGCGTCTCGTCCGACTGACACGGAAGATGACGGGATAGAACTTCGCGGTGCCAGCTGCTTCAGCAGAGCCATAACGAAAAAGAGAATGCCAAAAGGATTCAAACTCTCATTGGAGAACCCGAAATTTGACGGCCTCCAGGACCTGAAGATCTGGATGGAGGATCACATTTCCTCTGTCAGGCTCCATGGCAGAACCATGGGCACGACAATGCAATGCCTCTAGCTACAGCTGCAAGGTGCCGCTCGTGGGTGGACCAACAACCTCCCGCACGGATCGATCGCAGCTGGGAAGAGCTGGTCTACAGCTTTGTGCAAAACTTCAAGGGCACCTACAAAAGGCCTGTATCCATTGCAGAATTAAGAGGCTGGTACCAGAAGACTAGCGAGTCGCTGCACCCGTACATGCAGAGATGGTCCATCATCAAACACTCTGCAGAAGACATCTCCAAGGACCGCGCAATCGATGTGTTCAATGGCGGCATGCGCCGCAGAGAACTCAGGGAGGAGCTGGGTCGCTCGAAGCCCAAAACAATCGACCACCTGATGGAGATCGCGAATAGGTGGGTCGATGGAGAGGACTCGGTGAAAAACTATGTCCACTCCGATGATGACGATCACCATGGCTGCAGACGTGATCATCGAGGAAAACGTCGAATGCGTGGTTACGAGGACAACGAGGAGGTCGACATGGTCGCGACTGGCTACACTGACAAATGTGATGATAACAACCGCAAGCGGATACCGCGACAGCGGGAAAACCACGCAAGTGTGGCAACGCCGCACTCGCGATGAGGCACCTAGAACATCTATCCAGGACAAACTGTCTAGACCATCCAACTTACACTTCTACATCGACAAGCACGACAACAAGAAAAAATCTAGCCACCTTCTAAAGGACTGGCGTGAGTTCCTCAAGATCCACAAAGGCCTAGCCTAGATGAATTGCAACACAATAAACCAGGGCTATGGAGCTGCCCCGGGCACTGTGGCTCATGGAGCACCTCCACTGCCACCCGGGCCACGTCCACTACCAAGTCAATCTGGCAATGAACTCTCCGCCCTCTACCACTAAGTACCTCAGTGGAAGCGAGTCCTGCATTACCTTCGACAAACGCGATCATCCGCGCCAAGTACCTCGCCTAGGTCACTGCCCATGGTGCTCGAGGCACAAATTGGAGGCTTCGAGATGAGTCGCGTCTTCATGGACGGCGGAAGCGGCATCAACTTCATGTTCGCATGTACCTTGCGCACCATGCGAATTCCTCTGTCATGTCTGGAAGCTTCAGACACAACATTCCATAGCATTGTCCCAGGGTAGGGCATATACCCCCTAGGCAAGATCAGTCTGGACGTCATCTTCGGAACACCGGCAAACTTCTGATGAGAGCGCATCGAATTTGAAGTCATCGACTAGCCCTTGCAATACCACTTCATCCTTGGACGTGTCACGTTCGCAAGGTTCATGGCGGTACCACACTATGCCTACTTGCAGATGAAGATGCTGGGCCCAAACAGCATTATCACAGTCAACGGAAGCTTTGAGAGGTCTGACAACTGCAACAGGGAATTCAACAGAATCTCCTAGTCTTTCGGCATGCAGGAGGAGCTGGCGAGGTTGAAGGAGTTGACAGACAATAGTCTACCACCTCTGAGCAAGCCAAGCTCACCTGACCAATCCTTCGACACGTCGATCCACAGCAAGGCGGTCCAGGTCCACCCAACAGACCTAACAAAGAAGGCCCTTATCGCCAACAACTTGAGTTCCGCATAGGAACTCGCGCTCGTCGAATTCCTCCTTGAGCGATGGGAAATCTTCGCCTAGTGTCCAGCGGATATGCTAGGAGTTCCCAGGGAATTCGCCGAGAACTCACTCAATGTGAATCCTGAAGCAAGGCCACTAAAACAGACAAGACGTCGACTATCTGAACCAAGGGCAAAAGCGGTCGGTATGGAAGTCAACAAAGTCCTCGACGCTAACTTCATACGCGAGATCAAGGAAAGCACCTAGGTAGCAAACCCCGTGCTTATTCCTACGGATGTGCGTGGACTTCACCTCCTTAAAAAAGCATTGCCTGAAGGATCACTTCCCTCTGCAACGGATCAACCAGTTAATCGACTCCACCACAGGATGCGAGCGCCTCTGCTTCCTCGATGCCTACTCAGGCTATCACCAGATTCGAATGAAGGAGGAGGACCAAGAGAAAACGGCGTCCATCACGGCCTTTGGTGTCTTCTGCTACACAACGATGCCCTTCGGGCTAAAAAATGTAGGGGCCACCTACCAATAGTGTATGCAGGCCTGCCTCAAGAGCCAGCTTGGCCGTAACATTGAAGTCTACTTCGACGACATTGTTGTCAAAACCAAGGACGAAGCCTCGCTACTCGATGATCTCTGTGAAACCTTCGACTGCTACCGGATCAAGCTAAATCCGGACAAATGCGCCTTCGGTGTACCATTTGGGAAATTACTCGGGTACCTCATCTCCGCGAGGGGGATAGAGGCCAACCCGAAGAAAACAAAGGCTATACTAGCCATGGATAAGCCGAAGAACGTAAAAGGCGTCCAGTAGCTAGCTGGCCGAATCGTGGTGCTCAGTCGATTCATCAGTCGAATGGGCGAAAAGGCGTTGCCCTTCTACCAACTCCTCCACAAGGCTGAAAAATTCGAGTGGATAGACGAAGCACAAGAGGACCTCAAGCGTCTCTTGTCCACTTCGCCGGTGTTGGTGACACCTCAAGTAAAGGAGCCGCTGTTCTTATATATCTCCGCCACTAACTAGGTGGTTAGCACTATGCTCGTAGTGGAACGAGCCGAAGAAAATAAAGTCCACGGGGTGCAACGCCCAGTCTACTACCTCAACGAGGTGCTCACACCGACAAAACAGCAGTACCCGCATTATCAGAAGCTGTCGTATGGAGTCTTCATGATAGCCAGGCGACTGCGCCACTACTTCCAGGAGCACCCAATAATCATGGTGAATGATGCCCCGCTAGGGCACATCCTCAACAACCCTGACGCCACTGGACGAGTTGCGCTTTGGGGGATAGAACTATCTCCACGAAACATCACATCCGAGAAGCGAGATGCGATCAAGTCGCAAGTACTCCCGGACTTCCTCATACACTGGATGGAAAAACAGCTCCCCAACAAGATAGACATGTCCTATCTATGGACAATGCACTTCGATGGATCCAAACGTAAAGAGGGAGCTCGCGCGGGCATCATCCTGACATCACCATAAGGGGACAAGATGAGATATGTTCTGCGAATGCAGTTCACGGCCTGCAACAACGAAGCTGAATATGAAGCCTTACTCCACGGGATGCGGATGGCAAAAGCTTGTGGCGCAAAGCGACTCATCATCTACGGCGACTCCAAACTGGTGGTGAATCAAACCATGAACGAGTGCAATGCTCTGAGCGACAAAATGATCACCTACCGCGACCTCTACGACACACTCGAAGGGGACTTCGACGGTTGCGAATTGTGGCACGTTGGCCGCGAGAGGAACGCGGAAGCAGATATACTCGCCAACATTGGCTCCGCTTGTGCCCTAGTGCCACCTGGAGTATTTTTAGAGTGCATCTGCGAGCGCTCCATCAAGCCAAAGGCTCTAGAGCATAAAGCCAGCATGTCAAAAGACTCGGGGGCTACACCACCCAACGAGACAAAAGGTACTCGAGGACATGGATACAGATACGGGACTCGAAGGCCCCATTGAGTTCATGATGATCGAGCCATCCTGGACACAACCATACATCATGTACTTGCTCAGCAAAAGGTTGCCAGATGACCCAATAGATGCGCGTCATATAGCACGACGATCCAAGGCTTTCGCCCTTATCAACGGCAAACTGTACAAGCGCATTATCACAGGAGTTCTTCAGTGGTGCATCTCCAATAGAGACACAAGAGCCATCCTCCTCGAGATACACGAAGGCGCTTGCGAGCCAGATTCTACTGGCCAATGGCAATGCAAGACGCCAAGGACATCGGCCAGCGATGCAACGCTTGCCAACGATTCGCGGATAAACCGCACGCACCTGGCGTAGAGCTCATACCAATACCTGTGGCCTGGCCCTTTGTGCAATGGGAACTAGACATGGTCGGCAAGCTCTAGAAATCTTCACGTGGAGAATACATCTACCTCCTCGTCACGGTCGACAAATTCACCAAGTGGATTGAGGCCATGCCGGTGACAAACCAATCAAGATCCAGCACTGTCAAATTCTTCGAGTCCATTGATAACTACAAGTGCACATATCGTTTGTAGCTAGTTTCAAAATAAAGATATCGATCCCACAGGGAGTAGGAGTCTGAAGTCTAATAATCCTTGAAATAAATATTGCGATATAAATGCTAGATAAAGTTCTAAGTAACAAGATAAAATGTGAGTGATGTGAAAAAGGTGTTTTGGGTTTTGGGTATAAGAGCAACAATAAAGTAAAGCAAAGTAACTTAATACAGAAAGTAAGTATCGCGTATGTAAGAGAGATGGGAACTGTAGTAGGGAAAAAGCATTCTGAGGGAGTAGCGGATACACCACTAGCATTTGTGAAGATCTAAGATAAAGATTATCATCATGAACATTCTTAACTATGTATGTGTGGGAGGAACTCCGTATGCGGACGAATAGGCAACAACGGCTGCTCACATCATCCTCATAACCACAAAAGTCAACAATCGACATCAATCGAATTACTGCGCTATTAAGGGATGTAATCCCGTAGGACGTATCCCATTGCATGGATAGTGTTCCGTGAGTTTCCTCGATTTCCCTAGTTGATACGTAAGTAGTGCTAACAACTTTATAGTCACTGTAAGTACTAGCATGCCTCTGTCTACCAACAAGTATTTCCCTCCATCAAGTCCCCACGAGAGGAAAATATTGAGAGGTTGACTTCTCTCAACATCAAGATTTAGAGAATCTAACACATGGTCATAGCGATGAATATCATAATAGACTTTCTCTTATTACAATCTCATACTAGGATTTCTCCTTCTCCCCAAGAACTAACGATCTACTCAGACATGGAGGCAATCAACGTCATGGAAATGGTAATGGAAACAATCATCGATAAATAGTACTTGTATATATCCACAACGAGTATAGGAATTACAACAAGATCTAGACAAGATGTAGATGGGATGGATGGATATGGTGGTGATGCAGTGGTGGATGATGAAGATCGATCCCTTAGCCTCCCGAATCTGCGTAGGGAGAAGATGGATCCCTTGTGGAGGAGTTCCCCCTCCAGATGCCTTCCGAGATTGTGGTTTCTGCGATTTCTGGGTGTTCTGTATATCGTCTCCTCGAACCAATTGCACGGGGTGAAACTATTTGACGAGGCGGAGGCGGCGCCAACTATACGGCCGGAGCTATACAGGCAGAAGAATTTCTCCTGCCATATAGTTAGTCGTTACGCTCTCTGCCTCCTTTGTTCGCTTCTGGTTTTCTCCTGGTATTATTAATATTTTCCAAATAAGCAATTTACATTGTTTTTGAATCCTTTTCTCCACAGTACAACTGCTTTAATAATTGTATCCATTGGATCCATCAACTGTCCTGATCCTGGTGAAAACAAACATATAATGTGCGTGTAAGCTCCGTAAAATACCAAGATCCTACATCTATAATGCAAAATAATAATGTAAAACATGATGCAAATATGCACTCATCAACTTCCCCAAGCTTACACTCTTGCTCGTCCCAAGAAAGTTTTTATCTTAATGGATGTGCCTCATATTCATGAAGCTAAGTCGATAAAATAAATTAGGCAATTGCAGCATGTGTTATCATGTATGATACAGGGAAATAAGTTCATGAATAGCACCTTACTCGAACCATCTGAATAGCATTGGAAGGCTTCCACACCTTAGTTATCAATAGTTCATAAAAGATGAAGCTCAACATAATGTAAAAGAATCAAGTTCAACTGAGTGAGTTAATAAGGTAGTCCCAAGTGTTTTAGGATCAACATATTCACTTGGGATTCAAAATCTCAAAAGTGTTTCTTTGTCATACTACAATATAGTGGTATATGCCGATTTGCTCTTTGCACATTCGCTCTTTTCTTCTTTTATTTTTATTTTCTTTTGCATATATGCTCACACTTTGTTTTAAGTGTTGTGCAAAGGATCTAGCCATATATTCCACTTCATGTAGGAATTCAAAGTTCAACGATCTCAATTATCAAATTCCAACTGTATATGAAGCATTCTTATGACTTGAGATTCTACCATGACTGTTCTCACTCTATTTGGATAGCACTTTCATTTTCCTTTGTTCAAGGTTTCTTTTTGAACTTAATTGTATAGATAATTTTTCTTTGTGAATCAAACCGTAGACTTATAGCATATTGACCAAATTATCTGTATGTGTTCCATTAATACTAATGGTGTGGAAGACTCCTATTACTATCATCAAGTGCAAGTAAAATCATACTCAAGCCATTCATATATCAATAAAGCAAACACAAACTCAATATTGCTCCATATATAATAATAAACTCAGAATTTCATAAAAGGGATCGACTATTCATGAAGGGTATTCTAATGATGTAAACGTATTTCTAGTTTGAACTAATGCAGAATAATAATAAAAACTTATAAGATAGATTACAAGGTCTTAAAGATCTCCTCAAGCTTGGAATCAAGCTAGGAGGGATCAAATAACCCCTTGTGATTATTTGATACCATGATTGTTGTAGATCACTAGGGCGCCATGGCACGTGGTATCTTCTCCTCACGGGCCAGCCTGAGGTGGAGGGATTGATTGACAGCTTCTAATTCCTTAACACGCAGCTTGTAGAAAAGATTGTTCCTCTCTAGCACTTTCACTTGTTCCTTAATGAACTCATTGTTATCTTGGAGTGTTTGTAGCACCTTAAGACTCATGGAAAAACCCGCTTTAGTTGTCCGCTTGATATCTTCATCAAGTTTATCAAGATAAAGTCGCAGCAATCGAAGGTGTTTGGGTGTCCTTGGCTTCTCATTGTCCAATTCCTTAATCTTCAGCTCCAGGGCCTTCAAGTCCCTCTTCTGACACCCATGGTCGGCGTCGAGGAATTCTATAGGGATGGTCTCGATCTCCTTGCCTTGGTCGTTGTTGCTCCCGATTTCCATGGGAGCCCTTCTTCTTGACTTTTATCCCTTGGCTGAGAGCCTTCGTGAAAATAAGAGGTAGATTGGTAAAACTCACGAAAAACACCAAATTGTAGTCCAAGAAAAGAATCCAAACAGAACAGAAAAATAAATGACGGATTTGGAAGTGTCCTACCACGTAACAACCAACTATACAGGCGCGACCCGTATAGGTCCGGCTGTATAGTTGGTTCCGGGCAGATATTTCCAAATATCTCGAGTCCAGGTCGATTAAATCACGCCTCGGAACTGACAATAATGTTTTTTGGAAATAAAGAAAGATCGAATGAAAAGTGTCTGAGAGTTTAACGACCAATTATACGGCCGGAATTTTTTCTCCGTTCGTATAGTTGCGACCGTATAGTTTCAAACACCGAAAATCAAAAGTGCCTGGGAGTTTAACGACCAACTATATGGCCGGAATTTTTGCTCCGGTCGTATAGTTGCGACCGTATAGATACAGACACCAAAAAGCAAAACTGTCTGAGAGTTTAACGACCAACTATATGGCCGAATTTTTTGCTCCGGTCGTATAGTTGCGACCGTAGAGGCTCAGACATCGAAAACAATTTCACAAAGATGATATAGAGAGTTTAACGACCAACTATATGGCGGGAGCCCCCTGCTCCGATCGTATAGCTCCGCCCGTATAGTTGGTAAAACCCCTCTAAAACTTCAGAAAACACAAGGAATTCGAAAATAGAATTTTCAAGAGTAAAAATTGTGAAAATAAATCACTTATTTGAGTAAGAACACTTACCTTGCATTTACCACTTGCTTAATCGGGGATGAAAAGTTCCTCCCACAACAAGGACTCCTTCACTCTTGGAGGAATTGACTTTAGTTCATCAAATAATTCCTGTAAACTAAAATCACCATGACTAAAGTTCCTCTCAATAAGATTGGTGTCCTCCTGGGCAAACATGGACGCTGCATCTAACATCTTTATTTCTTGCCTCTACATACTTTGCAATTCAAATTCTTGTAATGAAAGAATCCAATGGATCAGTCTTGGCTTATGATATTTCCTCTCAAGGAGTTCTTTTAAGCCATCACGATCCATATGAACTCTCACCTTTGCATCAACTATATAAGAACGAAATTTATCACAAGAGAAAAATACAGCAAACAATTCCTTTTCTTCCTTCGGGTAATTCTTTTGAGCACCATTAAGAGTTCTACTAGCATGATGTATAATATTAAATCTACGACCAATATGTTGTCCAAGAGTTACTCCTACAACATCATCGCTAGCTTCACATATTAAGTCAAAGGTTATATCCCAGATAGGTGGTTTAATGATTAGAGCACGAGTTAAATCATTTTTTCTGTTTATCAAAGGACTCAAGACACTTATTATCAAAATTAAATCTCATTCCCATTTGCAAGAGGTTAGTCAAAGGTTTAGATATCCCAGAGAAATTTCTAATGAACCTTCTATAAAAACTCACATGACCAAGAAAACTTCTTATACCTTTAATATCCCTAGGTGGTGGCATTCTCTCTACTTCTTTAACCTTCAATTCCCTTACCTGATACTTTGTGTCCAAGGACTATACCTTCTTTGACCATAAAGTGGCACTTCTCCTAGTTTAGAACAAGATTAGTTTCCTCACAATGCTGCAAAACTTTCTTGAGATACAACTAGTAAATGAAGTTCCATAGACAGAAAAGTAATCCGTAAATACTTCCATTATAAGTTCTATGAAATCAACAAAAATAGCAGTCATACATCGTTGAAAAGTAGCTGGAGCATTACATAGACCAAAAGGCATATGTCCGTAAGCATGTAAACCGTAAGGACTTATGAAAGTTGTTTTAAGTTGGTCATCCGGATGAACAACTATTTGAGAGAAACCAGAATATCCGTCCAAGTAACAAAAATGAGTATGGTTTGCTAACCTTTCTAAAGTTTGATCTATGAATGGTAATGGATAGTGATATTTCCTAGTTTCTTTATTTAATTTTCTGAAGTCTATGCACATCCTGTGCAAAGCAATAGTTCTAGTAGGTATTAGTTCATTGTTTTGATTAGGAACAATAGTAAAACCACCCTTCTTAGGGACACAATGAGCAGGACTTACCCAATCACTCTCTTTAACAGGATAAATTATACCTGTGTCCAGTAGGCATACAATTTCTTTTCTTACCACTTCTTTCATTTCAGGCTTTTATCTTCTATTAAATTCTGCAACTGGTTTTGCACCTTCTTCCATGAATATCCGATGGACGGCTATCATGGGACTAATGCCCTTCAAGTCATCCATCGAGTAGCCAAAGGCTTGGCGATGCTCCCTGAGTATCCTCATGAGTTCTTCTTCTTCTTCTTCTTCTCCTAAAAGTTTTAGCACTAATAATAACAGGAAATTTATTGGTATCATCTAAAAACCTTTATTTGAGATTATCTGGTAGAGTCTTCAACTCCGGAGGTGGTAATTCCTCATCCCTCTCTTTCTTCTAAGGACTTGTCCTCCATAATTATTTCTTCATAATTTGGATCTTCATTTATTTCTTCTTATTGATTACCAAAGAAAAGAGCTGCCATTTCCTCAATGGTTCTCTCTTCCTCTTCTTCTTGTATTTGTGGAGGCCTGTCTTTAAATTTGGAAAAATGGAATTTATTTTCCGTTCCCCCAAGCTTAAGAGTCACAATATCCTTCTTGAAATCAACATAGGCACCTATATCACCCAAAAAGGTTCTTCCAAATATAATAGGGCAAAAAGTGCCAGCTGGCATATCAACAACTACAAAATTGATAGGAAAGTTCTTGTTGCCAATTGTGACAGTTGCATTGTCAACTATGCCCATTGGAATTCTAAGGTTTTTATTGGCTAACGTAATTGTTATATAAGTATTCTCAATTGTATCTGGTTCTATTTCTTCTTTTATTTCTAGGTAGAAACCATAATATATAACATTAACTTTGGTGCGAAGATCACATAAACCATAATGAGAGGTTTCTTTAAATATGCAGGGAAGAATAGGCTTACCCACATCTTTTACCTTTGATTTACCTTCAACCAATATGGAAGTCTCTACATCAAGTTCAACTATGTTTAGGTGTGAGTACATAGCCATAATTTCTTCCTTGGTTACCTCTTCATCTTTGTTTTCTTTTAGGTGTTTCATGACTTCTGGCATGCTTTCCTCTTCCCTCTTTTCCTGTACTGCTTTGACCTGTTCATATTCAAAAATATGCTTTTGTGAAGTGTTAGGGAAAGGCACTTCATATATTGGTTTTACGGAGGCAAGCATTGCTTTATCTTCTCTTTTATTTTCTGGTTCGGGTGGTGGATCATACTTGATTGGACCCTCCTTTGGAGCTTTAATTGTTCTATAAAAGCTTTAACAACTTGCAACACGAGATCTAAATCCAGATAAAGTTCTTTAGACAATTCTTTCACATGGCCTTTTTTATTATAATCATGAATACAATCATGCTCTATCTCTACGCCTCCTTCACTTCCTAGAACAATATTCCATGAAACTCTACGATCACGAATTCTATTAAGTAAAGCCCAAGCTTTAGGTATAGGAAGATTCATAAAGGCTCCTTCCGTGAAACAGTCTAGTTCAATTTTATTAGGTTCAATTAAGCCGCCATAAAAGATATGTAGTAAATACCATTCAGGAAAATCATGATGAGGACATAGTCGTAGTAAATCTTTAAATATAATACAAGCTCTTACTAGTCCTTCGTTAGAACGATTCTTCCAAGTCATTATACGACGCCTGATTCCAAAAGATTTTGATAATGGGTAATATTTTGATAGAAATTCACAAGATAAATTATCCCAAGTAGTAGTGGCTTCAGGGGGTAGAGATCTATACCATGAGAGAGTTGTACTTGTCAAATTTTGACTAAAAAGTTTAACCCTTACCTCATCGGCAGTATATCACGTCAATAGAAAAGTGCCACATATATCTTTAAAACATGCAATATGCTCATATGGATCATGATCTTCTTCATCTCCAATAAATTGCTTCTTATGTAGAATAATAAGTAGTAGAGGATTTATTTCAAACCCCCTTGTCTTCTCATTAGAGTTGTCTCTTTTATATATATCATAGGGCTTCCCAAAGTGGTTGAGTGGGTTAGCACTAGTCATATACTCAAACTCCATAATGTTGGTGGAAACCTGTAACTCATAACAAAATTTAGAAAGACAAAAATAAATAAGGAAAAACCAAAAGACCTACAACGCTTAGCTCCCAGGCAACAGCGCCAGAAAATAGCTTGATGACTGCAAGTGCATAGATTGTTTGTAGCTAGTTTTGAAATAAAGATATCGATCCCACAGGGAGCAGGAGTCTGAAGTCTAATAATCGTTGAAATAAATATTGCAATAGAAATGCTAGATAAAGTTCTAAGTAACAAGATAAAATGCGAGTAATATGAAAAAAATATGTTTTTGGGTTTTGGGTATAAGAGCAATAATAAAGTAAAGCAAAGTAACTTAATACAGAAAGTAAGTATCACGTATGTAAGAGATATTGGAACTGCAGTAGTGAAAAGTGTTCTTAGGGAGTAGTGAATACACCACTAGCATTTGTGAACATCTAAGATAAAGATTATCATCATGAATATTCTTAACTATGCATGTGTGGGAGGAACTCCGTATATAGAAGAATAGGAAACAATCGCTGCTCACATCATCCTCATAACCATAGCAGTCAGCAATCGACATCAATCGAATTATTGCGCTATTAAGGGACGTAATCCTGTAGGACGTATCCCATGGCCTGGATAGTGTTCCGTGAGTTTCCTCGATTTCCCAAGTTGATAAGTAAGTAGTGCTAATAGCTTTATAGTCACTATAAGTGCTAGCATGCCTCCGTCTACCAACAAGTAGTTCCCTCCATCAAGTCCCCACGAGAGGTAGATATTGAGAGGTCGACTTCTCTCAATATCAAGATGTAGAGAATCTAATACATGGTTACAGCAATGAATATCATAATAAACTTTATCTTATTTCAATCTCATACTATGGTTTCTCCATCTCCCCAAGAACTAATGACCTACTCAGACATGGAGGCAATCAACATCATGGCAATGGTAATGGAAAAAATCATGGATGAATAGTACTTGTATAATTCCATAACGAGTATAGGAATTACAACAAGATCTAGATAAGATGTAGATGGGATGTATGGAGATGGTGGTTATGCAGCGGTGGATGATGAAGATCGATGCCTTAGCCTCTTGAATCTGCGCAGGGCGAAGATGGATCCCTTGTGGATGAGTTCCCCCTCCAGACGCCTTCTGGAGGTGAGGTTTCTGCGATTTCTGGGTGTTCTGCATGTTGTCTCCTCGAACCAATTGCATGGGGTGAAACTATTTGACGAGGCGAAGGCAGCGCCAACTATACGGCCGGAGCTATACGGACAGAAGAAATTCTCCCGCCGTATAGTTGGTCGTTACGCTCTCTGCCTCCTTTGTTTGCTTCTGGTTATCTGCTAGTATTATTAATATTTCCGAAATAAGAGATTTACGTTGTTTTTGACTCCTTTTCTACATAGTACAACTGCTTCAATAATTGTATCCATTGGATTCATCATCTGTCCTGATCCTGGTGAAAACAGACATAAAATGTGCACGCAAGCGCCATAAAATACCAAGATCCTACATCTACAATGCAAAATAATAATGTAAAACATGATGCAAATATGCACTCATCATCCATCGTCTTCCGGTTTGAGGTGCCACATAGCATCATCATGGACAGCAGAACATACTTCACCTCGAACGAGTTCCAGGGTTTCTGCGAAAACTTGGGAATCAACATCAGATACGCCTCAGTGGCGCACCCTCAGACCAACGGTCAAGTCGAAAAGGCCAACGGCCTCGTCTGCGACGAGATCAAGAAAAGGCTCCTCCGGCCACTCGAAAGAGCTGATGGGTGCTAGCCCGAGGAGCTACAGTCGGTACTATGGAGCCTGCGCACAACTCAAAATAGCGCCACAGGCTAAACTCTGTTCTTCATTGTACACGGTGCCGAGGCGGTAGTACCCGTAGAGGTGCGCTACAAAGCCCCACGAGTAGTAGCATACAGCGAGGCGGAATCTACCCTCGCACTCGAAGACTCCGTCGATCTCCTCGATGAAGCACGCGAGATTGCAGCGGAAACATCCACGATCTACCAGCAGAAACTCCGCAACTACCATAGCAGAAGGATGTGCCCCAAGTCCTTCGTCGAAGGAGACCTGGTCCTGCGGTTGAAGCAACAAGGGAACCTCAAGTTCGAGTCCCCTTGGGAGGGACCTTATGTGATTACCGAAATAATCCCAGGTGGCGCCTACCGCCTTAAAGAGTGGGGTCGCATACTCCAATCCCTGGAACATCGCGGTATTCAGATGTTTTAGTTTACAAATAAGGCTATTCAGCCAGGCTACTTAGCTTGATGTTTAATTCACCTAAGAATCATTTTACAACCAATGGATCACTCAAACATGGCAATTCAAAACAACTCCTAAATTATATGCACACACATATGAATGCTTAAATCATTTTAAATGGAAACGTTTTTGTTAACCCTAAATTGGGTAGATTTGATCTTGATTAACCTTGGATTAAGTTTTGGGATGTTACAACAATGAACATGACTTACCCATTTACTTTCTTTAAAAGGATAGATTATACCTACATCCAGTAGGCGTACAATTTCTTTTCTTACCACTTCTTTCATTTCCGGATTCAATCTTCTATTAAATTCTACAACTATTTAGCACCTTCTTCCATGAATATTCGATGGACGGCTATCATGGAACTGATGCCCTTCAAGTCATCCATTGAGTACCCAAAGGCCTTGCGATGCTCCTTAAGTATCTCCATAAGTTATTCTTCTTCTTTTCCTGAAAGTTTAGCACTGATAATAACAAGAAATTTATTTTTATCATCTAGAAACCTGTATTTGAGATTATTTGGTAGAGTATTCAACTCTGGGGGTGGTAGTTCCTCGTCCCCTCTTTTTTCTGTCTCTTCAAAAGCCTCATTAGTTGGAGGTCCCATTATGGGAAGTGAATTGAATTCATCTTCTAGTTCTTCCAAGGACTTGTCCTCCATAACTATTTCTTCATAATTTGGATCTTCATTTATTCCTTCTTCTTGATTACTAAAGAAAAGAGTAGCCATTTCCTCAATAGTTCTCTCTTCTTTTTCTTGAACTTGTGGAGGCCTATCTTTAAATTTGGAAAAGTGGAATTTATTTTCCGTTCCCCCAAGCTTAAGAGACACAATCTCCTTCTTGAAGTTAATATAGGCACCTATATCACCCAAAAAGTTCCTTCCAAATATAATTGGGCAAAGAGTGTCAGATGGCATATCAACGACTACAAAATCGATAGGAAATTTTTTGTTGCCAATTGTGATAGTTGCATCTTCAACTACTCCCATTGGAATTCTAAGGTTTTTATTGGCTAACATAATTGTCATATCAGTATTTTCAATTGTGGCAGGTTCTATTTCTTATTTTATTTCTAGGTAGAAATCATAAGATATTACATTAACATCGGTGCCAAGATCACATAAACCGTAATGTGAGGTTTCTTTAAATATGTAGGGAAGAATAGGCTTACCCACATCTTTTACCTTTGTTTTACCTTCAACCAATATGGAAGCCTCTTCATCAAGTTCAACTATGTTACAATGTGCGTACATAGCCATAATTGCTTCCTTGGTCACCTCTTCATCTTTGGTTTCTTCCAGATGTTCCACGACTTCTAGTATACTTTCCTCCTCCTTCTTCTCCTATACTGCTTTGACCTGTTCATACTCAAGAATATGCTTTTGTGCAGTGTTAGGGAAGGAAATTCATGCATTGGTTCTAGGGAGGCCAGTGTTGCTTTATCTTCCCTTTTATTTTCAGGTTCGGGTGGTGGATCATACTTGACTGGACCCTCCTTTGGAGCTTTTATATGTTCAGTAAAAGCTTTAACAACTCGCAACACAAGATTTGAATCCAAATAAAGTTCTTTAGATAATTCTTTAACATGGCCTTTTTTTATTATAGTCATGAATACAATCATGTTCTATTTCTACACCTCCTTCATTTCCTAGACCAAAATTCCATGAAACTCTATGATCACAAATTCTATTAAGTAAAGCCCAATCTTTAGGTATCGGAAGGTTCATAAAGGTTCCTTCCATGAAAGAGTCTAGTTCAATTTTATTAGGTTCAACTAAACCGCCATAAAAGATATGTAGTAAATACCATTCAGGCAAATCATAATGAGGACATAGACATAGTAAATCTTCAAATATAATATAAGCTCTTACTATTCCTTCATTAGAACGATTCTTCCAAGTCATTATAAGACGCCTGATTCCAAAATAATTTGATAATGGATAATATTTTGCTAGAAATTCACAGGCTAGATTATCCCAAGTGGTAGTGGCTTCAGGTGGTAGAGATCTATACCATGAGAGAGGTATACTTGTCAAAGTCTGACTAAAAAGTTTAACCCTTACCTCATCAGCGGCATATCCCGTCAATAGAAAAGTGCCACATATATCTTTGAAACATTCAATATGCACATATGGATCAGGATCTTCTTCATCTCCAGTAAATTGCTTCTTATGTAGAATACTAAGTAGTAGAGGATTTATTTCAAACCCCCTTGTCTTCTCATTGGAGTTGTCTCTTTTATAAATATAATAGGGCTTCCCAAAGTGGTTGAGTGGGCTAGCACTAGTCATATGCTCAAACTCCATTATGTTAGTGGAAACCTGTAACTCAAAACAAAATTTAGCAAGAAAAAAAATAAATAAACAAAAACTAAAAGACCTACAGCGCTTAGTTCCCCAGCAACGGCGCCAGAAAATAGCTTGATGACTGCAAGTGCACAGATCGTTTGTAGCTAGTTTCGAAACAAAGATATCGATCCCACAGGGAGCAGGAGTCTGAAGTCTAATAACTCTTGAAATAAATATTGCGATAGAAATGCTAGATAAAGTTCTAAGTGACAAGATAAAATGCGAGTATTGTGTAAAAAGGTATTTTTGGGTTTTAGGTATAAGAGCAATAATAAAGTAAAGTAAAACAACTGAATATAGATAGTAAGCATCGCGTATGTAAGAGAGATTGGAACTGCAGTAGGGGAAAAGCATTCTCAGGCAGTAGCGGATACACCACTAGTATTATAAGCAGCTAAGATAAAGATTATAATCATGAACATTCTCAACTATGTATGTGTGGGAGGAACTCCGTATTTGGAGAATTAGGCAGCAACCTCTGCTCACATCATCCTCATAACCACAACAGTCAGCAATCGACATCAATCAAGTTACTACGCTATTAAGGGATGTAATCTCGTAGGACGTATCTGATGGCCCAAAATATATCGAGCTCGTTGGGGAACCCTAATAGGAAGGTATGATGAGCACAACAACAAGTTTTCCCTCAGTTATGAAACCAAGGTTATCGAACTAGTAGGAGCAATGAAACACCTCCAAGGTGTTGTTGCCAACTTGGAATCCTGCACGACACAACCACAGAACTTTGCCCCCAACTTACAGTGAGGTTGTCAATCTCACCAGTTTTGCTGAAAACAAAGGATTAAACGTATTGTGTGGAAGAAAGTAAAAGCTTGCAGAAAGTAAACAGAAAACAGTAAACAGTTGTAGATTGATGGTAAAATAAAGGACCGGGGTCCATAGTTCACTAGTGGAGGTTCTTCTTAAGATAGATAACATCTTGAGTGAACAAATTACAGCGAGGCAATTGACAAACATCGAGAAAGCATACATGCATATACTAATCATCTTGACTCCTAAGATATTTGATTGGGCATTACAACATTATACATAGACTATAATCCAACTGCATCTCTGACTAATAATACACCTTCAGGTTATCATCCGAACCCCCTCTAGTATTAAGTTGCAAGCAACAGATAATTACATTACGCATTGCGTGTAAATTAAACAATACGATTGTTCTATGAACAAAGGATTGCTGTTTTCTCCCTAGTACCAACAACACATCTAGTACCTTAGAGATTTCTGTCACTTCCCCAGATTACTAGAGGCATGAACCCACTATCAAGCATAAATACTCCCTCTTGGAGTTGCTAGCATCTACTCGGCCAAGATAGCTACTAATAACGGAGAGCATGCAAGATCACAAATAACAAAGACATGATAGAATCAATAATCAATCTGGAATAACATCTCAATATCCATCGGATCCCCACAAATACAACATGTATCATTACAAATAGATGACCTTGATCATGAACATAGCTCACAAGATCTATACATGGTAGCACAAAGGAGAAGAACCAACCATCTAGCTACTACATGGAACCGTAGTCCAAGGATGAACTACTCACGCATCACACCGGAGGCTTGCATGGTGATGAAGAAGGCCTCCAGGGTGAATTCTCCCCTCCGGCAGGGTGCCGGGAAGAGCTTCAGATCCCTCCCGATCTAGGGATGGAGATGATGGCGGATACAGACTCTTTCGTGGAATTTTGATCGGTTACTTAGAGTTTTTGTATCGGCGGCATCTTATAGGCGAAAGGTGAGGCCGAGGGGGTGCCCTAGGCGGCCACACCACCTCCTGGCGTGGGCCAGTCCTAGCCGTGCTGCCAGGTGGTGTGGCGGCCCTCTGGCCCCTCTCCATCTCGTATTCTGGCTTCGGGTCCGCCTCGGTGAAATACTAAGTTTGGCATTTGTCCCATCCAATTCTAAGAATATTCATTTTCTGACTTTCCTAGAACCAAAAACAGTAGAAAACAGGAAGTTGGCACTGTGGCATCTTGTTAATGTTGGGTTCAGAGCATAGAAAACAAAAAAATTCCTACGATGGGAACTATACGCCAAGATCTATCTACAAGATACAAGCAACGGGTGGATATACATCCATAGAGAACTTACCCTTTAAGACAACAAAGCTTTGTTAACGACATGGAACTCGTGGATGATGTAGTCGTACACTTGCCGATCCAAGATCGTGATGAAGTCCTTCAGGTCCAGCGGTTCCAGCACCATCTAGTCCAGCACCACAAAGTAGCGGTGCATCCATGATCGCACACACATCCGGTCCACCGAACAACCTCCGCCTCCTCGCTCCAGCGATACAGCGGAAGCAACAACTCCTTTCCAGATAAAGCCACCGGGAACATGTATCTCGCTAATCCGAGACCATGGGGAATAACTAGAGGGAGAAGAGAACCTTCACGAGGAGGTGGTTGTTGTGAGGAGGAGAGGGGGACCTTTTATAGGGAAGAGGGGCCAGCCAAGGGCCATGGCATGGCAGCCATGGTGGTGCCCTCACCTCTTCCATCATTCATGTGGTGGATGCTCCACTCACATAAATATGCCTCCACTCACACTTCCACTCACATGCATTAAATTTCCACAAAATTTAATGCAAGATCTCATTAAATAAAACTATTTTATTTATTTTATTCAGAATTTTGTTAATTACTCGAATTAACAAACATTCACATAAAACCCCCTAAAACATTTCAATATCACATGCAGAACTAGTTTCTGCAATTTCACCCGAAACAATTCCGGTTTCCATTGAAATGATTCCAACGCTTTCTTAAATCTTTATCTGAAACATATTTGCTCCAAATGGTGTCGGTATCCCTTAAGTGTGTCACCCTACGGTTCACGAATAATGCAGACATGATCGAGACCCCTCTCCAATTAATAATCAGCAGCAGGGCCTGCAGATCCGTATTGACTCCCACATATTCAACGATGACTCTTGTGATTGTCTGAACCTTTAATGTCATAACTAAATCCCTTTGTCTCACGATATATTACATGTCCGAGATTCGATCATCGGCATCGAAATACCTAGTTTGATCTCGTTACCGACATGCACTCTTTTCTCGTTCCCATGATATAACATTCTAGTGATCACATCACTTGCTTGCAAGCTATCTTAATGTGATATCACCGAGAGGGCCCAGAGTATATCTATCCGTCATCGGGATTGACACATTGCACTATTGATCCATGAGCCTCAACATAACACATTCGGAGTATCTGAACCCACCTTTATAGTCACCCTTTTACGGTGTGACGTTTGATGTTATCAAGTTACTCTTCCGATGTTAGCAATTAACATGATCTCATTGTCTAAGGACTAAGATTACTTTGTATGATGTTATATAAATATAAACATAATGACTTTGATCGTAATGCTATACGTCGGATGAATGTTCATCACATCATTTCACCAATGTTGTGACCTTGTTATTAACAACATCCAATATCCATGATCAGGAAACCTTGATCATCTTGTTAATCAACGAGCTAGTTTATATGAGAGGCATTACTAGGAACTTTGTATTTTGTTTATTACACACACATGTATTAACTTTCCAATTAATACAATTATAGCATGCAAAATAAACATTTATCATAAACATGGAATAAGATAATAACCACTTTATTATTCCTCTCGGGCATATTCCCTTCAGTTAATAGGTTAGTCTAAGAAAGTGTATAAAAAGTACTCCAAAGTGTGGACAAAACATAAGAAAGTAGATAAAAACCAAGCATGGAACATAAAAAATTATGGATACGTTTGCAACGTACCAATATCCCATGGCATGGATAGTGTTCCATGAGTTTCCTCGGTTTCTCAAGTTGATACGTAAGGGGTGCTAACAGCTTTATAGTCACTATAAGTGCTAGCACGCCTCCGTTTACCAACAAGTAGTTTCCTCCATCAAGTACCCATGAGAGGAAAATATTGAGAGGCCGACTTCTCTCAACATCAAGATGTAGAAAATCTAACACATGGTCACAACGATGAATATCATAATAGACTTTATCTTATTTCAATCTCATACTAGGGTTTCTCCATCTCCCCAAGAATTAATTATCTACTCAAATATGGAGGCAATCAACATCATGGCAATGGTAATGGAAACAATCATAGATGAATAGTACTTGTATAAATCCACAACGAGTACGGAAATTACAACAAGATCTAGACAAGATGTAGATGGGATGGATGGAGATGGTGGTGATGCATGGGTGGATGATGAAGATCGATGCCTTAGCCTCCCGGATCTGCGCAGAGCGAAGATCGGTCCTTGGTGGATGTGTTCCCCCCTCCATCTGCCTTCCGGACATGAGGTTTCTGTTATTTCTAGGTGTTCTATATGTCATCTCCTCGAACCAATTGCACGGGGTGAAACTATTTGACGAGGCGGAGGCGGCACCAACTATACGGCCGAAGCTATACGGCCGGAAAATGTGCTCCGGTCGTATAGTTGGTCGTTGAACCTTCTGCCTCCCTTGTTCACTTCTTTTTTTCTTCTGGTATTATTAATATTTCCCAAATAAGCGATTTACGTTGTTTTTACTCCTTTTCTCCATAGTACAACTGCTCCAAAAATTGTATCCATTGGATCCATCATCTGACCTGATCCTAGTGAAAACAGACATAAAATGTGCGCACAAGCACCATAAAATACCAAGATCCTACATCTGCAATGCAAAATAATAATGTAAAACATGATGCATATGCACTCATCAGTTGGTAGATACATGACCTATTTAGGTATGACTAGAGGCTGCCCAGGGACATATTTTCATGGTAGATCTACCTTGGGGATATCTGTTTCACCCATCAATTGAGCAACATTGAGATTAAGGTTTCTAGCAATATCATTGTATAGGTCCTGATTATCAGGAAACACCTTGAGAGGGGAGATCGATTGTATTTCCTATTCTCTGAGCTGGGGAACTTTATTCCCTCTTGCACCACTTCTCGTTTTCTGCATTTGTTCTTTATATGACTTCTGAATAGAGCGATCATAGTCTGATGGCATATAAGCCAGATGTAACGATGGTCACTCAACCATGTCCACAGAGTGTTGAACAATTTCCGTAGGTATTTTCTGTAACATCCTAATTTTAGCAAGCCTGAGTAGTTGTCCAGAATGCAAAAATCAGGGGGAACAAAAACTTTTTCTTGTGTAATGCTGAAGTGTTTGCTCGTTGTCTGACTGTGCTTATGCATTTGAATGTATAATAGAGGATATACTCCTTACCTCACTCTGATTTGGCAAAAGCTACTTAACAAAACTGTCTTGGCTCTTTTACATATTCTGAAATGTTCCGGCATTTCAAAACCTGAGCCAACATGCCTTTGCAAACCAAAGCTATTCCATTAGTTTCTATTGACAAAAATATGGAGAACTATATGATATAATCTCCTCATAATCTTCACCATAAAATCTTCAACTACTCTTTCCTCTAGGATTTCCAAAACATTTTTATAAAGCTTTTGGATTCTACTCTTGGTAGAAATACCAAGGACTATCACCTTATTCAAACTCCAAATTTCAAAATACCCACCCATACCTCAAGCTAGGCTTGAGGGTGCACTTATTCTGCTAGTAAGATGAATTTCCTTCATTTGTTGTTTGGTTTGTTTGTTTAGGAACTAGAGTGAGCTACCCTAGGAGCTTATCCTTTAGGATCAAGATAAATTAAGAATGCAAACCTTAACCAAGTTTACAAAGCTTGATATGACCTCTAGTCCCTAAAGTGAACCATTAACCCTCTTAACCAGATCATTTCAGAGCTAATCCTTTTAAGAAGTTTCCAAGTCCATGAAAACAACTCCCAAGTCTGGAAAATTGTTAACAATATCCATCTTTGGGACTCCCTCTTTCATAAACCTTGAGAATTTTTGGTAATGCACTTGAACCATCTTGTAGACAATATTAAGGACTACCAAGTCCCACCCCTGCCCTTGGCTAGATCGTCCTTTAATCCACTTGTTCTTGATGGTTTTGCAGGCAAGAAAATAATAATTCCTACAAATCTTATGAACATGCTTAATTTGGCAGAAGCTCACATCTTCATACTATCTTCTTTTGACCAACTCTTTGTATGATTGTAATCTAATCATGAAATTATATCCATCCCTACTTCACTTGTTCCAGTTGGATCCTTGTGCTTCTAAAACCCACATGGTTTAGAAGGCAATTTGATAATCTCTTTTGGCACCCTTATTTTATTCAATTCTAAGCATAATTTCTTGGAGAGCTCAATCAGGAGAAACCTCAACTCTTTCCTCCATGGTGATCTACATCCCTTGGTATATTGATCCATATAGCCCATGTCCCAAGGGGAGATTTGAGCTCCAAGATCCAACAAGGTTTTGAAGGGATAAAATTAACAATGCCTAAGATTCTCTTTTCCCTTGTTTCCACCCAAATCAAGTCAAATTCTCAAAAATCAAGGTATAACATGGTGGATACATATGGTGTACATAATATAACATGGAGATATAAATTTATTAAATTTTATCCATAATTAACATGGCGCAAAATTTATTTAATTCCTTTAATGGACAAAAACTCCAAACCTCCCTATATAAAAGAAAGTTGAATTTTCTCCAAATCACTTTTCCCACTTAGGCCACATTTGAGGCCTATATATCATACTCTATATTCCCACTTCAAAAATAATTATTTTTGAAGAGTATTAATAATTCTTTTTGCCCATTTTCTTAAATGGTAGAAACAAGAAAATAAATATATTAAATAGTTTTACTCTTCAATAAATATTGGAAAATTTCTCCAATGTGTGAATTCCTATTTGGGACCATATAAAACCAAAAACCATCCTTGCCAATTTCAAAAAATATCAATTTAATCCAATAAAATAGATTTAGTAGTTTTTGAATATTTGATATTAAATGCACAAAAAATCATTTAAAAAATCTAAATAAATTCTTGAGGGTGTATCTTGATCACATCTATCTACTAGAACCCTCATACTATCTTTCCAAGATCATTTTTTTAGAAGTACACCATGATCCTTCAATATGGCAGATTTGAGCATTTATCAATTTTAAACCAAAACTCAATCAAACCCTCACCAAAACTGGACCTATGCTCACCAAAACAACTCCCACCACCCCTGGTCGGCATTCCACTATAGCAACCCCACAACCTTGTCTCCTTATGCTTAGAAGGAGAGAGACATGGCTAATTAAAGATAAACATAGCAATAAGTGAGGCAGCAGCAGCCACCACCCTCCCCTCCACTTAGTGTTCGACTCAGAGCCCCACATGTTACCTCTCCATCGTCCCCCAAGACAACCAGAGCCCTCCCCTCTCCTCCCTTGCACTAAGTGGACATAGTCCCCCATAGACCTTCTCCCTTCGGTTTAAAGGCCAGAGGCCACCCCAGCACATCTCTGCCTCTCATTTGCCTCCTACCCCACACACCTACCTTCCCTGATCCCCTCATGCACTTCCTTTCTTGCCTTGTCGAGGATGAACAAGAGAAGGAACCTCGGCCTCCTGCAAAAATCAAGCATGGTGCTCTCTCCTCTGCCCCTCTGCTCCTGCATGTCACCCTGTTAGACTCACCTCGATCTGCTCCTTCTGACCTTACCTTATTTCCTGCCCAGGACCAGCTCAACCAGTGGCACTGTCGAGTTCCGCCAAGCACCTCTCGAGCACCATCGCGCGAGCCCACCTCTAGCACAAAAATCTTTGATGCCGCCCCTCATTGGTCTCGCGAAGGAGTCCCATGTCCGCTCCGTCCCTCCTCCTGGCCGAAGAAACTCTCAGGTGAGCACCGCATCCTCGCCCTGACCACCCGAAGGTTTCCGTCGCTGGTGCCCTAATGCTGGGAAGAAGATGAATGACCATGATACATTGCAAATGTATCTATAATTTTTGATGTTCCATGCTTGGTTTTATCTACTTTCTTGTGTTTTGTCCACACTTTGGAGTACTTTTCATATGATTTCTTGGACTAACCTATTAACAAGAGCCATAGTGCCAACTGCCTGTTTTCTGCTGTTTTTGGTTCCAGGAAAGTTAGAAAATGAATATTCTCGGAATTGGATGGGGCAAAAGCCAAAATTCCTATTTCACTAGAAGACTCTAGGAGCCAGAATACGAGACGGAGAAGAGCCAGGGGTGGCCACACCACCTGGTGGCACGGGCCAGGCCAGGCCGCGCCAGGGGTGGTGTGGGCCCCCCAGGCACCCCCTCGGTCTCCCTCTTCTCCTATAAGAAGCCTTCTGACCTAAACACTCCGGGGGTTTTTGACGTTTTTCCAGGAGGAGTTCCGCTCCACCGCCACCACCAGATTCCACGAAACAGCACCAGAAACTCCGTTCTGGCACCCTGCCGGGATGGGGAATTGGAGGAGATCATCGCCATCACCATCACCATCGCTTCTCCATCGACCATCCATGTTTCCCCCATCTATGAGTGAGTAATCCCCCGCTGTAGGCTATGGGGATGGTAGGGATTGGATGAGATCGTTCATATAATGGCATCAGATTGTTAGGGCATGGTGCCTAGTATCTTTTATTAGTGCTTTATGACTTTGTTGCGACTTGTTATGCTTAATGCTTGTCACTAGGGCCCGAGTACCATGATTTCAGATCTGAACATGTTATTGATTCATTATGATAGTATTGTTTATGGTCTTATCTACAAGTTGTATACACATGTTGTTGTCCGGAACCGATGGCCCCGAAGTGACAAAAATCGGGATAACCGGAGGGAATGGCTTCGATGTGAGGATCACATGTGCTCATGGAGTGTTAATGCTTTGCTCCGGTGCTCTATTAAAAGGAGCACCTTAATTGCCAATAGTTCCCTTGAGGCCCCGCTGCAAACGGGCTGGTAGGACAAAAGATGTTGTGCAAGTTCTCATTGCGAGCACGTATGACTATATATGGAACACATGCCTAGGATTATCTAGTACTTGGATGCTTTATCTTATTTATCTCCAATTTCCCTATGTTCTGATTGCTATGTGATTTGTCTTATCCATGCAACGCCCGTCCATCCATCCCTATGCCTACCGCACTCGAATCTCACTGTTTACTGCTATTGTTACTATTGTCTTTGCTTTACTACTGCTGTTACTTTGCTATTCCTACTACAAAAGTGTTGCTACTGATAAACTGTTGTGAGCAAGATTGTTTCCAGGTGCAGCTGAATTGACAACTCAGTTGTTAAGCCTTATAAATATTCTTTGGCTCCCCTTGTGTCGAATCAATAAATTGGGTTTCACTTCCCTCGAAAATACTGCGATACACCCCCTATACTTGTGGGTCATCAAGACTATTTTCTGGCGCCGTTGCCGGGGAGCATAGCTTTATTTATCAAGTTCACTTGGATTATCTATTGTTCGCTGCTATCCATCCATCATGGGTAAGTCTCGTGATGGCAAGTTTCCTATTTTACCATCCACTACAAGAAGAGGTAGGGTTCTGAACACCTCTACTGCTCTTGATTCACCATCTGTTATAAGTAAGCTTGTTACACCACCACATACACATGCTACACACACTGCTACTACTGCTGAATCTGAAACTTATGATGCTTATGATGCTGCTTCTATTGTGCTTGATAAGAGTGGTTCATTAGGTCCTTTCCTAGATACTACGATTGCTAGAACTATAGCTGGAAATACTGAAACTCCTAATGAAGACACTACCACACCTGTTGGTTCACCTGAGTCTAGTGAAAGTTATGATATTGAAGATGGTTATGTTGAGATGACCAATGAATTTATTAAAGAATGTAAGAACACCCATGATAGGAGCGCTGCTAAGAGTCTCCTTGATAGGCGTCCTATTAGACCCAAATTGTCTCCTATTGCTAAGTTTGCTGCTTCTCCCATAAACATTACAGATAAAGATTATGATTTCTCTCTCGATCTTTCTTACATAGCTATTGTCGAGAAGGAACCTTTTTGTGGGACTAAGAATGAAAGTGCGGTAGCACATATGAATGAACTTACTACCATGAGTGGCTTGTTTTCTGATGATATTAAGATACATACTTACTTTGTTGCCAAGATCTTTCCCTTTTCACTGAAAGGAGAAGCTAAAACTTGGTTTAGTAATTTACCTCCTAGATCTATTGATAGCCTTGAGTGCTTGATTAGTACTTTCCTGCAGAAATATTTTCCTCCTAGTGCTAGACATGCTATTTTGCAGGAACTTTTTGATTCTAAACAGGGAGAAAAAGAGGTATTGCCTGAATCTTGGGCAAGGTTTTGTGCTTTGATTCATGCATAGGCTGGAAGTCCATTACCTAAGAATGAGCTTCTTGATATATTTAATAATGGACTAACCGAAGAATCTAGGACATACCTAGATAGTTGTGCTAATTGTGTTTTCAGGAATAGGACTCCTAAGGAAGCTGAGGAATTAATGGCTAAAATAAGTAAGAACTATGAAGATTGGACTCGTCCAAAACAAGCTATACCTGAAGTAATTGTACCTGAACCTACTATTCCGGTGCCTATTCCAACATCAAAGAAGAGGGGAGTTATTGAATTAAATGATGAAGTGATGAAGGAAGCTAAGAAATGTCTTAAGGAGAAGGGAATTAAAGCTGCAGATGTCAAGAATTTACCTCCTATAGAAGAATTATGTAAGCCTATTTCCTACTCACCCAGTATTGAGGTACACTCTCTCCAACACTTTGATGAAGGCGATATCTGTTACTCTAAACCTCCTGATCAATGCTTAGAAGAATTCGATATCTTTATTGTTAAGCAAGATAATTTTAATAAAAGGGTGCAAAATCATCTAATGGAAAACACTAGAGCTATTGTTGAGTTGAAAGATATTGTGGAAAGAACCTCTAATGATGTTAAAATGATTGTTAAACACTTTCAAATGGTTCAAACTCAAATATATCAACTCGTTAAAGTGCAAAATGACTTGCTAGTTAATGCTGCTAAAGAAAAACATGCTTATGAAATTAGAACTAGAAGTGGAGCTGCTACCCAGGATCCTCTATATCCGGAGGGGCATCCTAAAAGAATTGAGCAGGATTCTCAACAAGCTGAAAATAGTGGTTCTACTCGTAAGAAAAGGAAAAAGAAACATAAAACTACTGTAGAACCTCCTGAACCCGCTATAGATCCTAATAGTATATCTATCTTTGATGCTGAAACTGAAAGTGGTAATGAAGAAAATGAAGCTCCTAATGAAGAAAAAGTAGAAGAAAAACCTGAAAACCACACTAAGAATACTAAATACACTAAAGAAGATTTTATTGCTAAGAAACATGGTAGTGAAAGAGAACCTTGGGTCCAAAAACCTATGCCTTTCCCTGATAAGAAACACAAGTCAAAGGAAGATGAACATTATAATAAGTTATGTGAGTGGATGAAGCCTTTATTCTTGCAAATTCCTTTGACTAATGCTATTAAATTGCCTCCTTACTCAAAGTATATGAAGGACATTGTCTCGAATAAAAGGAAGATCCCTAATGAAGAAATTTCTACTTTGCTTGCTAATTATTCCTTCAATGGTAAGGTTTCTAAGAAACTTGGAGACCCAGGGATTCCAACTATCCCTTGCTCTATTAAGAATAGTTATGTTAGAACTGCTTTGTGTGATTTTGGAGCTGGAGTTAGTGTTATGCCTTTCTCTCTCTATAAGAGGCTTCAACTTGAAAAATTAATACCAACTGATATATCTTTGCAAATGGCTGATAAATCTACCACTATTTCTGTGGGTATATGTGAGGTTGCACCTGTTCAAGTGGCTCATAATTGCTTGATATTAACTGATTTTGTTGTGCTTGAAATGCCTAAAGATGATAATATGTCTATCATTCTTGGGAGACCTTTTCTTAATACTGCAGGAGCTGTTATCAATTGTAATCAAGGAAAGGTGACTTTCAGTGTTAATGACAAGGAACATACTGTCTATTTCCCCAAGAAGATTGAAAGGACTTATGTTTTGAATTCCATTGAACATGTTGAGGGCATTCAAGTTGGGGAAATATATTGTCCCATACCAAGAGAAAAATTTGAAACTATTATGATTGGGACCATTGCTATCAAGGTTGAGGTAACATAATCATTAGTGGAATACAAAGTTTTGTCTCATATGAAATTGTTTTGGTAGCAAGACCTGATCAACCTTGTTAACAAAAGGATTTCATTGAACAAAACAATGTTTTCACCATGATTATCTCCGCTTACTTCTATTCTATCCATTTTAGTTTTTTGCTTATGCCTAACTTAAAGGTGTTAAAGAAAATTACTTATTGGGAGATAACCCAAAGTTTTAGATGAGTCTTGGAAGTTATTACTTTGGTAATAACCGCTCCTTATCCTTTTTATTTGCTTTTTGTGCCAAGAGTAACCTCTAATGAGAGAGAAGTGATGATTGGGAAAGTTGTTTTCCCGAAACAGATTTATGTGCTTCACCGTAAAAATTCGTGTAAACTTTCTGAACGTCTTTTTGAGGCGTGCATTTTTGTGCTTCTGCCCCAGGTTGTTATCTAACTTTCGTTAGTTCAACACTTTTTGATTTGAGCAACAGAAGGTCTTCGAAAAAATTTGTCTTTACCTGCTCGTCTGTTTTGACAGATTTCTGCCATTTTCTGCATTTGCTTCTTGTTGGTTCCTTTTTGAGTTCTTTTGGGGAACTGAGCTTTTTGAGGGAAGTGCTACAGTAACTAGTGTTTTAATGGAAGTTTATTTGGTGTTAGAACTGAACCTTAAGACTTATTTATCTTGAGTGCACTAATGTTGATAATAAAGATTGTGTGAAGTTTTGTATGAAGAAAAATTTCAGGTGTATGGAAGAAATGAGTAATGAGATGAAGGATGGACTAAAGCTCAAGCTTGGGATGCCACACGTGTCACCCTAAGAAATATCCAAGAAGTACAAGCGTCAAAGTTTGGGGATGCCCAAGGCATCCCCTTCTTCATCAATAAAAATCCCAGGTTTCTTCCAAACACTTCATTTTTATTGTTTCATGCACAATTGTGTTGTTCTTGGAGCGTCTTCTTTTTTGTTTTTGTTTTGGTTTTTCGTTTGCTTGGTTTTCTTAGTTTTCTGAATAAATTGTATGGACCTCCTCTTTCATACATTGGTGTTCAAATAGTTGGTTTGGTTTGGAAAAGAGTAGGAAAGTTCATGCTTAAGTGGTAAAAAGAGCTTATTTTTGACTGTGGTCTATGATTTGTCATGCCATGCTTGATATTGTTTTGGATTTATGCTTAGTATTCTTTGCTGTAGCATGACTTGTGATAAACAATTGATATTTCTTAATGTGCCTTGGATGAATCATGCGTTGTTTTAGCATATTAAAGCATAGTATAGTGGTATTCTCCTTTGATGCTTTATTTGGGTTGACTTGGAACATGCTCACACCATGTTATTACTATCCCAAGTCACCATAAGCCTGTATGATCCTTTAGTTTTCAACTTGTAGTATCACTTTATGCTTTGATCAATGATGTTTTGTCGCTCTGCATGATTATGGCCATTATTGCTCTCTCGTTTGTCGCTCCCTTACTATTGCTAGCCTTCACTTACACTGAGTATGTTTTACCCAAGTTTCCAACTCCCTTAAACCAAATATTGCCAAAGTGTCCACCATACCTACCTATTAGCATCATTTGCTAATCCCGTGCATATTCAGTATGCCTTGTTTTCTTCCGAATAAAATGTTTGCTTGTTATGAGAAAGTTAGTTAGTAAAGCTCTCATGAACTTGATGGCACACTTTATTTCTTGCACTTAATAAACCTGAACCATTGTGACTCTCCATGAAAGTTATATGCTTGAAAATTATAGGCTGGGGATTAGCAGAACCGTGTTGTCACGGGGAACGCTTTCAACACTTGTAAATATATACCCAGTTGATACCTTGATCTTTTGTTTGCGGATGTCGTCGGTGTGAATTAAAAGGGGAGCTTGTAAGTCCATGGAGTTGTATGTGTGTTAGAGAAACGCCTGGGCCGCTGGTCTAATCCATGCTGACATGGTGGAAACCTGCAGCGTAACCATAATGATATCTATGAAGCATTCTTCTTATAAAAAAAGAGAGATAACTATTGAGAAAAAGAAAAAAAGATTTATGAAAAGAGGAAAGAGAGAAAAAAGCACCATTTTCCCATGGTAAATATGAAGATTGCTGAGATACTCATTGTCTGCTTGCCTTGTCATTTTGATATGAGGATTATTCTGTATCATTGGTCAAGGGGTACCCCGTTGGCGGTTCTCTATGATACGCACATATTTACAATGACAAGAACCTAGCATTAACTAAAGTTGAGTAGCATGAGGAGCGGCCCTCGTACTCAAGGGACATGGTATTTTCAGTTTATAGTCTGTCAAGCATATAACTCAGATTGGACCTCACTTTCACCTTAACCACATTAAAGATGCTTATGATAGGGGCAATGAGAGCTCAAAGCTAATGAGTTCCATACTTTCAGCATTTGGAAGCCTTTCAAACTTTTCAAAACCTGTTCATTTCCTTGTTGAGTCTCCACACATTCTATGAGCACTTTCTTGAGAGCATAGTGGCCATTCTTAGTTCTATGTGCATTGTCCCAAGACTAGTTTATTGATGCATAACTTGATATTGCTTTTTTTCAACTATTTGTATCTAGTCACTCTTATGAACTTTGAAGGTGTCCTATGCATTTATATTTGCTGCTCTATTGAGGGACAAGTTGAATACTATTATGTTATGCTTTCTTTATGTGAAACAAACAAACACCTTTCAAAGCATTGTGATTCATGAATATTTTGTTTGTGCCTTTTCATGTTGCATCATAGTTTTTTGTCTTATTGCTAGAACTTTGTCTTTCATGATATGATTGAAGTACTATGATCCCAGCTTTGAATGTTTTACAAATACTTTGATCAAGTTTATGATGGTGCATGTCACCTCAAAAATTATTGTTTCTTTTTATCACTTACCTACTCGAGGACGAGCAGGAGTTAAGCTTGGGGATGTTGATACATTGCAAATGTATCTATAATTTTTGATGTTCCATGCTTGGTTTTATCTACTTTCTTGCGTTTTGTCCACACTTTGGAGTACTTTTCATATGATTTCTTGGACTAACCTATTAACAAGAGCTACAGTGCCAGCTGCCTGTTTTCTATTGTTTTTGGTTCCAAGAAAGTCACAAAATGAATATTCTCGGAATTGATGGGACAAAAGCCAAAAATCCTATTTCACCAGAAGACTCCAGGAGCCAGAATACGAGACGGAGAAGAGCCAGGGGGTGGCCACACCACCTGGTGGCGCGGGCCACCCAGGCCGCGCCAGGGGGTGGTGTGGGCCCCTAGGCACCCCCTCGGTCTCCCTCTTTGCCTATAAGAAGCCTTCTGACCTAAAAACTCCAGGGATTTTTGACGTTTTTCCAGGAGGAGTTCCGCTCCACCGCCACCACCAAATTCCATGAAACAGCACCAGAAACTCTGTTCTGGCACCCTGCCGGGACGGGGAATTAGAGGAGATCATCACCATCATCATCACCATCGCTTCTCCATCGACCATCCATGTTTGCCCCATCTATGAGTGAGTAATCCCCCGCTGTAGGCTATGGGGATGGTAGGGATTGGATGAGATCGTTCATGTAATGGCATCATATTGTTAGGGCATGGTGCCTAGTATCTTTTATTAGTGCTTTATGACTTTGTTGCGACTTGTTATGCGTAATGCTTGTCACTAGGGCCTGAGTGCCATGATTTCAGATCTGAACATGTTATTAATTCATTATGATAGTATTGTTTATGGTCTTATCTACAAGTACACACGTTGTTGTCCGGAACCGATGGCCTAGAATTGACAGAAATCGGGATAACCGGAGGGAATGGCTTTGATGTGAGGATCAGATGTGTTCACGGAGTGTTAATGCTTTGCTCCGGTGCTCTATTAAAATGAGCACCTTAATTGCCAGTAGTTCCCTTGAGGCCCCGTTGCAAACGGGCTGGCAGGACAAAAGATGTTGTGCAAGTTATCATTGTGAGCACGTATGACTATATATGGAACACATGCCTAGGATTATCTCATACTTGGATGTTTTATCTTATTTATCTACAATTTCCCTATTTTCTGATTGCTATATGATTTGCCTTGTCCATGCAACGCCCGTCCATCCATCCCTATGCCTACCGCACTCGAATCCCACTGTTTACTGCTATTGTTACTACTGTCTTTGCTTTACTACTGCTGTTACTTTGCTATTCCTACTACAAAACTGTTGCTACTTATAAACTGCTGTGAGCAAGATTGTTTCTAGGTGCAGCTGAATTGACAACTCAGGTGTTAAGGCTTATAACTATTCTTTGGCTCCCCATGTGTTGAATCAATAAATTGGGTTTCACTTCCCTCGAAAATACTGCGATACACCCCCTATACTTGCGGGTCATCAGACCACCGTCAGATCCCCGTAAAACTGGTGGCCCAGATCTTCTTGTACCTCTTCATCCCCAATCTGGCTGACAGATGGGCCACCCCTACCTTTTCCAACTACAAGCTCCTACTCTGTGCGTAGCCAGATGGGTCGGCTTTACCCTGTGCAGCCCAGCTTAGTCTGGATCTGGCCCTACTTCTGATTTTCCTTTTTCTTTTTCTTTGGCGAAATTCAGATCTACACATAGCTGCTAGTTTTAAATTCATATAAAAATGTAAGTAACATGGAAATGGCCAGATCAATTTTCTCCCTAGAACTTACATGTTTTGTTCATCATGCAGACCAAACCCTAGGTCCAGAAGAATTTTTATTATTTCTTGGCATTAATTCTACTAAGAAGTATCTATTATCAATCAACATTTTAATAAGAGAGTTTACCCCATCCAAATGGATTAAATCCAACTCCATGTAGAAGGTATTTGAAATACCTAACTTATCGACTTTGTCCCATGCCAAGGTGAACTACCTTTCTGCTTCTGTAAACATAAAAAAAACAATTAATTTATGTATTTAGAAATTTCCCTAGGCCAATCTATAACATGTTTTGAGTGCATGCCAAATCTCAGTGATGTGTTACTTAAGTACCTATCAAAACCAAGTATATCACTATTTATTGAGCCTCTTTTGATTTATGTTGAATTAAACCTCTCTGTCTAGGGTTATTTCAGTAGATAAATCACTACATGAGCTTTACAACTCTAAACTTGATGATCCAATTTCTACAAAAAGGTATTTGAATTACCTACTATGTATCCTTGGATTCATATCAAAATCCCATGAAGGTTTAATTTGGTGAAAAAGACAAGAATCTTGCAGAACTGAATTTGGAATTTTCCCAAGGCCATTATGGTAATTATTATGAGGTGATACCAACTCTCAAAAATCACGAACTGAATTATATATAATATACTCTGAGTACAAATTTATTTGGCCTATAGATCTTTTATGGTGAATTTTTCACCTAAATTAGGGTTATTTTCACTAGAAAAATCATAACTAATTAAAGCAAAGAGCTAAAATAGTAAAACCACTTTTGTTTGCCTTGTTAATTCAATACCCATCTATTGATATCAACTTTTCACATTGATATCACCCAAACCCAAGCCTTAGTCAAAACCCCTTCATTAGTGTCAACACCCGGATTTTTAATCCTAGATGCCTATTCTGCCATACATCGCAACCCCAGGATTACCATTTTTGTGAGACATAATAGATCAGTACCACAGTACATCATCCATTACAAACCATAATAAGGTCTTACAAATAAAGGATCTCATGATCCTGTCTTAATACAAATCAAGCAGCAGAAAATAAACATAGTAGGCGCTCCATCTTCAGGGTCGCATGCAATGCTGACGATGGGAGATGATCCTAGTGGTCATAGACCTCCTGCTGTCCATCATCCTGGTAGTTCTCCTCATAGTTTGGCCACGGGAATAGCCAGGGACAAAGCCATGAGTACTCTTTAAGTACTCGCAAACTATCACTAACAAGTAAGGTAGATCTAGTAGGAATCTTAAGCTCTAGGTTTATTTGCAAAAAGCTAGGTTTATCTCATACTGAGTTTAGAAGTAAAGAAAACTAAGTTAATGTTCGAAATCACTTAAGTGGGAACCTAATTTTTATGTCCACAATCCTGTTGTGGTCAAGTCAAAGTCATAGTTCAGTTCACAAGTCATTTTGAAAACATCTAACGATGGAACAATATGGCCACTCCAACTATCCATGACTGCGGATGCGGCTATTCGAATAGTTTGGCACTCTAGAGAGGTGGTACACTTTTACCCCAAAATTTGATACATCTGTCAGGGATAACCCTGAATCATCATACTTAGTATGCGGATAATCAATCATAACCTTTCAATTACACGGTCTAGTATAGGCACCTCCCCTATGAGCTTGGCCTCCCAGCCATGGCCATCTTCCATCCTTCGCACTGCATAGGTGGACATTCACACTCACGAGGTAGCCTTGGCTCAACCTCTTTCCGCGAGGGAACCCATACTAAGGCATATAAACTTCCAGTTAAGCCCTACCCAGTTCAGGTATTGTGGTTGTATGGTAAAATTGGAATGGTATCGCATCCAAACCCAACCATCAGTTTTTATAAAGGGCTAAGGCTCATGCCTCAACATTTTCATCATCAAATCCTTTTGTGTTTCTCAACACATGTCAACACATTTCAATAGAATTAATCATCATTCCAAGGTTTTCATAATCCTTTTCGCCAAGTATTCCCCTCTAAAGTGATCAACTTTTATGCTTAGCACTAGCCACTAAAGTTGAGGGTATTTACTAATGAGGGGTACTAATCAAGGGTAACTATCCAAATTCTAATCTCATGCCTTGGGATGACATCTAACTATAACTAGTTAGGCCTAGTTTTATAGTCTTTATGGTATCTATAGTATTTTTCAATACTCACCAAGCACTAACTAAAAATAAAGAACTTTTGTAAAGTAAAAGAATAAAGCTTGCAAGTAAAACTTGGGATTGGTATAAACAAGGGTGTATAACCAAAGCATGCCTAATGCATCTTGCATAGGTTATCTTGCAAGGATTGCTTGCATAGTTCTAGCTTGCAATTAGTGACGGCTTGCCTTGAGTAGTGCAGTGGTTGAAGTTTTCTTCTTCTTCTTGGTAGTACTCCTCCTCCTCGTATCCCGGATCGGTACTATCGTCTATAAATGAATACGAGGTACACAATCACCAAACAATACTTAACTATTTCTATTTAGCACACTAAGGCTCACACTTGATGAGCTAGCATCATCACATGAAACAACGACTTAATCTTGTTTATCTTATTTTAGAAAAGTAATTTCTACTCATTAAAAATACTTAAGATTTAATATTCTCCAATTAAAATATGGGATCATGTTGACACATATCATCACCACATATTCTCATACATGGGAATGTGATTTAAAGTCATGGTCATATTTTATAAAGTTTAAGATTACTATTTAATAGAATTTAAAGTGACTAGAAATGCCTATATAGCATTCTTTTGGTACTAGTCCAATGTCACTGCATGTAAACCTAAATATTTTTACATATTCAGATAGATCTTATCAAATGTGATTTTTGAGACTTGGAATCAACTCAAAAGAATTTATGGTTGATTTTTGAAAAATGTTTGAATGTGGAAAAGTCTCTGTCTTGTTATTTTTGGTATAGGTGATCTCTAATTCCAAATGACTTGAATCCAACGAGCTTGGATAGACAATTTGAATGGATTTCTAAAAAAACTGGAATCATGCAATTTGGTTTACTGAATCTCGTTGAAATGATTTTTGAATCTACTGATAGTATCTGGTTTCAACTAAAATGGAAAAAATCCTATTTGAATTTATAGGCCTGCACGGGAAACTAACTGGGCCGACCCAATTTACATAGCGTGGCGTAGAGGGCTGCTGACAGGGGGTCCCACTAATCAGTGGCTCTACCTAAACGAAGCGGTATCTTTCAATCTAGGCCCTACGATTAGAATGCGATCTAATGACCGAGGTTCATCTCCTTCGTCGAATAACTCCGGCGAGGACTGAACCCTAACAGCAATGGTGGGGGTCGTGTGAGGCTCACCAGGACTCCATCTAGGGTCGGTGATGGGGGAAAACGACATTGTCAACGACGGTAGTTCGAACGGTGGTCGTGGTGGCTCCTAGGGCGGCTCCAATCGACGGCTCCTCTTCTCCTCTACAGCGGCGGACCCCGGCCAAATTCCGGCGGGCTGGTGCGCGCCTTGCTCTGGGGAGAGGTGTGGGAGGTTCTGTGAGGAGTGGGGAGTGAGATGGTGTGGTGAATGGAGGCAGAGGGGGCCTCTATTTATACACCGGCGAGAGGCACATTGCGTCATGGGCTGGCTTCTCCGATGATGGCGATACTGCAAGCTATTGGCGTGGCTAAGGGTAGGGGGCGACATAGTGCACCCTGTCGGTCATCACGGGCTTAAAGGTGCAGCACGAGGGGTCGATAATGGTTGGGCGAGGGCGGTGTTCTGCGCGGAACTGGTGGTGTTCGAGACGGCGCGCGGGGGCTATGGGTCGCGCGGCAGCGAACGAGGATGTCTAGGAGATAGCTAGGGTCATGGAGAGTGTGTGAATGCACGGAGAGGGTGAGGCACAATGAGTGCGTGCTGGTCGGATGTGGTGCTCTGGCACGCTCTCGGCATGGCGCAGAGAAAATGGGCGCGGCGATGCTGGGTGGTCCATGGCTGGTCTACGGTTGAGGGCTAGACAGGGGGTGGCGGTGGATGGTCGCCTATCTCCTGGTCATCATGGGAGAGGGCGGCACGTTCTATGGCGAGCTGTCCATGGTCGGCCGGTGTGGCAAGCTTCGGGCGGCGCTACACTAGCGCAACGACAAAGGGGGATGTTGTCCACTATGTTGCTAGGTGCTGGGGGAGACAGGGGAGTGAAATGGGGGCAAATGGTCGAGTGATCACTGCTCCAACAGTGGAGTTAGGCAGGGTTTGATTTGTGTCTGCAATGTGTTCGACCAAATGGCCGCATGAGTTCAAATTTGAAATTTTTGAATGAAATTTGGTGAGTGTTTTGATCTTATGCTTGAGTGTCTGTGGTTGCTTGGAAAAGTCAAGGTGAATTGATTTGAGTGGTTTTTGCAAAATGGTGATCTTAGTACATACACTCGATTCAATTTTGAAATGTCCTTTAAATATACTTGAAAATAGTTTCTGTGGGTTTGTAAAGTTGGCTTGGGTTCACTTTGACTTGGTCTAGCAAGGGGTGAAAATAAATGGAGATGTTTCTGTTAGAAATTCTTTACTATGAACACTCAAAGTGGCCTAGTGGTTAATTTTGGTCCAAATGACCATTTTCTCATATGCTTTATATTTGATTTCTTTTTCTTTCGATTTTGTTTGTAATTGGCCTAGATGATTTAGTGTTCCTCTTTAAACCATTTCTTATCATTTGTAGCAATCAAACATGGCAATTTCACTCAATCCTATACTAATGCAAATCATACATGCATTCATACTTAATTTAGTAATAAATTTTTTTTGTTAACCCTCAACTTGGGTTATTAGACTTGATAATCTTGCTTAATATTTTTGGGATGTTACAATTAGGTGGTATTTGACAATTAAATCATAAAGGAATTTCCACAAGGGCAATTATAGTATTTCCAAATTGCAACAAACTCAATCTTTCACAACCTACTGAAGTTAGTAGTGTGTTGTATGTTTCTTTCTGTATTGTATTGATGCTTGTATGCCTTGTGTTGATGGTGGCCTTTGTTTGTTTGCATGTACTCTCTTTGACGACAATAGTTGCGATAATATCGAAGGCCCTATGAAGATGTTTATAATTGGGTATTATGGTTTTCTAAGGGGAAGTCCAGGGATAGATATGGCTGATCACAAGCAAGCTACCTTCTTGCTCATAAGCCTTGTCCTACTGTTTTACTTATACATATTTTATCTACTGTATATGAAAACTACATTGATTTTATTATATGATGATCTATATCTGGTAGTGGCTTGGCTCCTCCAAACCATTACACATTTGTACTACTAAGTACAACCCCCCTTGATGACACCTACTTGTCCCTAGTATGATAGATGGTGCAATACACCATACCCCTTTTAGACCTCGATTTAGCCGAAGCGAAGCTATAGGATGGGAAGACCCCGAAAAAGTTTACAAAAATGTTGTATGTCAGAACCTTGGTAAGTGGGACTTGCCAAGAGAGTCTTTAAAAAGTAAACTGTTTTGAGTTTTAAAAATGGATACCTCTGGAAGGAAAAGATGTTTATAAAAACGCACCCGGTTCTTTGCAGTTTGCTAGAACAATTAACTAGTGCAACCACATTACTCCTATATGGGAAGGGGCTAGACCCGAAGTTTGCTTACTCTGGTATAGGTTGCCTTGCAACTACTACAGGAGATTTCGATCTCTGGAGGTTGGATCTTCTCCTGTAAGGTCCATGTGAAACATCAATCCAAAGAATAAACGAACGGTCCGCGGGCGGCCAGACGTTACTATGAGCCTCTCATTGAAAGCGCACACTTTGTGTAGTGGAAAAGGCGCTCCGGTTGGTCCTAGGTATCCAACGTGCCGGTGTTGAGAGGAACAACTCATATGGTAGGCGCTTGTACTGGAGTGGGCATTCCAAAGGTCTTGACCGGCTACTCGACCCACGGTCCATGCGGGATCAGGGTAGGGTACTAGGATGGTGTGGGCAAAGTGTACAACCTCTGCAGAGTGTAAATCTATTCGAATAGCCAAGTCCGCGGTCATGGACAGTTGGAAAGGCTACTGTAGAGTGGTGATGGTTTTGATTTCAAAACGGATTTTGGAAAAGCAAGGGCTTTTGGAAATGTTTTGAGCATGGGATGGTCAGAAAGGAAGGGAAGGAGTTTGGTCATGGGATGACCGGAAGGAGGAACAAATGGGTGAACCAATCCTAGTGTTTTCTGAAACTTTTCAAAAAGGTTTCCAAAATGTTTTACTAAAGTTTTCAACAAATATATGTAGATGCTATATCTCCAAAAGAAATTATCTTAGAAAAGCCTCTCTTGGAGCCTCCTACTACCACAACTGTATTGCATATCCTATTATTTTTGTTATCTTAAGGTGGTTTGCGAGTACATTCAAAGTACTCACTGGCATTGTCCCTGGCTATTAACATGGTCAGATATCAAGAAGAAGATGAAGTTGACGGCTATGCGATCTAGGACATTCTCCCAGTTAGTAGCCTGTAGGTTAAGGCATGGCTCGGGCCCTACGCTTGACAAAGATCCGCTGATGATGATTGATGTAGCCATAATGACAAATACGGTATGGTAAGTAAGGTTATGTGGCATGAAAAACCTATCATGGGATCATGGTGTATGCATGCAAAATGGTTTTTCACTTCGGTATGGTTGTTTCCATGCAAAATGGTTTTTCACTTCGGTATCCATAGCCATTTTGGTTTCGTATTCAATCATTCCGTAAGTTAACTTGGGAGGATTCTTAAACTTGGCTTTCTTTGTTGTCTTCTTTCCTTTCTTCTGAGTACTAATAGTCGAAGGAGCGGTGGTCTTCCACTCTTTCCCCTAGGACCTAGTGGGCGGAGCTGGCTGACACGTCGGAGATTGTAACTACCTCGGTGAATTATGCTCTTAGTTAATGCCTGGATGAATGAAAGTGGTTAAAATAGTACGGTGGGGCCCAGGGCCACTCACGGTAGACATTTCGGCCGTCCTAACCACTTTCAGACAATGGGACAAGAACGAGCGGCGTAATCGGCAGGCGAAGGGATCAACTACATACACAAGTGAGTATGTATGCAAGCCACATACAACAGTACATCAGAGCCATTCCATCTAAAAGAAATAGAAATATTGCAACGCCATACGGCAAGATCCAAATGTCCTAGATAGATATAATAATTTAGGATAGCTCCTCATACATCACACATCAAAGTATCAGGCAGAAGCGGAAAACAAGATCCGAGTACGGATAAGAAGCAAATTGGCATAAGATGCCCCATAAATAAACACATCCCGCCCACAGATCACACGGATCCCCGTTCCCGGAATCTCTACACCAAATGATCATTGCCAACATCATCTGTCTCTTCCACCCAGTATCCATCTTGCGGGGACACCTGTTCATCTGAATCAAACAATTTATCGTGTGAGACCCTAGGGGTACTCAGCAAGTCTTAATGCCACTAAAGGGGACACAACCTGGGGTGACGCAATTGCAGCAGAAGATAATACCTAACAATTCTATAGAGACTCGCTAACCTTCCGCCTAACCAATGATAGACGGAAGTCCGTGAATTAAGAACAACAGTTATAACAATATAATTAACAGATCCATCATCCTCCTCGCTTACCAACGAGGAAGCGGACGAACAACCCCCATCATCCGTTGGTAGTTTTTATTAACCATTCCATGAGTATTGCACTATTTACTAGTCAAGTACTTAGTCAATTTGAAAGCGGTACTTTAGTTATACTTGTCTATGATCGAGAAACTGTGCTCCAAGTCGTCCATAACCGCGGACGCGGCTTTCAGAAAGATTTACCCTGCAGGGGTGCACGAATAGAAACACACACTCGATCAACCTCGGAAAAACCAAATCAAAACCCAACGAGGCATTCACGACAAAGCAATCACAGGATTCAGAAATATTTCAGGGGGCCACCCCATTAAGCTACCCGCAATGAAGTTGGCCGGCTCCGAGACGGACCCAAGGTTTGTGTCAATGGCTGTAAACGACTGGGAACCCGAAAATGTGACTGGGCTTGTCGATACCGCGAAAACATTCCACGATCCAAAACAGTACAGGTGCTCCACGCACAATCTTAAATAAAGCAGTAACATGGCATAAGTACAGAATAGTAATAAAGCCCCAAACTACTTGTGGCCCCAAGAAATAAGAATGAATCAAGCTCTGACTCAGGGGGGTCCATAAGGCCTCCCGGATGTGGATAGTGCGAATAAACAAGGAACAGGAATCAAGTACTCGGGGTCCTACGGGACACAAGTGAGCAGGAAAAACCAAATAGCAGATATTGCTCACCGGTGCCTCTTTCATTAGTTATCCCATTACTACTCAGGTTATGTTGTTTAGGTACCTCATTATCCATCAGACACTCACATACCCTACTCATGCTTTTCTACGACTCGCATGGCTCAAACAACTCCTGTAGTAATGGCTCATGGGACCGGAACAAGCTTAGTTTGGTTTAAAAGTAAAGGCTATGCAGTACTTGGGATTCAATTAATTGCAATCGCTACTCAATGATGCAAGAATAAGATAGAGGCAATAGGTACTGTATATATGCAAGCATGTGGTAGTGCTTGCCTGGCAGTTCAGTTGAAGCGTGAGATGGATCTGGGTAATACTCCTGTGATTCCTGGTAATTCTCCTGCTGGGCGTCTATTCGAAGAAGAACCAAACAAACAAGAGCCAACATAAATAAAGTGCGCAAGCATATAAATTGAAATGCAACCAGCAACCAAGCATGCCATGATGAATGATGCACAATTTGCATGGCATTTAAGTAGCATGGCAAAGGTGAGGTGTGGATACAAGAAATAAAGCACTTTATTATTTACTTGCCCAAGTTTTATTGTCATAAACAGTTCAGAATTTAAAAGTTGACATGATGCATGCTTAAATTCAGAACAAGGATTGCATAAATAGAACGGGCTCGTCGCGCTGATCGATTTAGACATATTATTTGTCAAATTTGGAGTTATAGAACAAAAGTTATTAATTAATTAAGCAAAAGGGCATTTTCTTGTAATTTTAATCAACTCGAAAATTTAAAGTGTGCAAAATATATTTTGAAGGGCATATTTGGATACCTCACATTTTTCTGATTCCAAAACATATATTACATGTATTATTTGGATTTGTATTTTAAAATTTATTTAAATCTGAAAAGAATTTGAATTTACATTAATTTGGAAAAGATTTGAATAAAAACACTCAGCGAAAAACTTTTTATACCCAGGCGATATCAACCCCAGACGCTGACTGGTGGGCCTGCGCGGACTGGGGCCACGTGTGCGAGGAAACGCGTTTTGCACGTGGACTGGGCTAGCCGCGGACGCTGACAGGCGGGGCCAACTGGCGTAGGGGCCACGTGCCAGCGTTGCGGGAGACAGGGGCTGACAGGTGGGGCTGCGGCTGGAGCGCGGGTTGCAGTAATTAAAAAGGGGAGGGGCTTTTTGCAAAACGACCATGGGCCCGGTACTGTTTCTCTTCTCCTCGCGTCTGGCGGCAGGTGGGAGCGCGGCGCGGAGCGGGGATTCGATCCCGGGCCGCGGGAGCGCGCGCTGAGCGGGCTGACCGGTGCGGTGGTGCTAGGGGAGCTGTTAGGAGGGGGTTCGGGTGCTAGGTAGGCTCTAAGCAGCGCGGGAACCGGCCAGACAACGGCGAGCTCTGGCGCGCGGCGGCTGTTCGACGAAACGTCCGCCAGCGCTAGACGTCGACGGTGAGGCGGCGCATGTCAGGGAGAGAGGGAGGCTCACTGCGGGCTCGCTGGTGTGGTCGGATCGGAGCGAGGAGCGGCGGATCGCCGGTGGAGCAGGCACTCCGGCGATTAGGGTTTCGCGTCGGGCGGCGCTGGCTCCGGTGGTTCTAGGGCTCCTCCTTTGCGACGGCTTGTACGGGGCGAAGCAGGGGGATGTCCTCGGGCTCCCAGGCCTCTTCCACGTCGAGCTCGCGGACAGGAACGACGGGGGCGCGGTGTAGCTGGCGGCGACCGGCGAGGCGGGTGGTGAGGTCGGAGGAGAAGAAGGGGAAGGAGGGGGTGCTCTGGGGCGGATCTGGGTGAGGCCAGAGACGTGAGGGGGAGGGGAAAGTGAGAGGGGGAGAGAGGAGAGGCAGGTGGGCACGGCAGGTAAAAAGGTGGCTCGGGTGCCACCTTTTCCTCCTTCTCCTCGAGCACATGGGCGAGCTGGGGCTCGTCCTGGGGCAGGTAGGCATGGCAGGGGAGGCTGCCAATGGGGCTGAGGGCGAGGGGAGGCAGGTGGGGCTAGCTCGGTCAGAGAGAGAAGAGAGAGAGGAGAGGGGGTAGCTCGGGCTAGGGTTAGGGTTTTGGGGTAGGGCTAGAGAGAGAGGTGGCTGGGGTGTGGGCCTGGGAGAGGGAGGGTGGCCAGTTGGAGAGAGGGGCTTGGCATGGAGGCCAAGCTAGAGAGAGAGAGAGAGGGTTAGTAGAAATTAGGGTTATGAGAAGAAAATAGATTAAATAGGTTTGATTATTTTTAAGTATATATGTTGTAAATTTTGTGTAAGAGGCCAATCCAATAAGAACTAGAAAGGCTTGATCTTGCATGGACTAAAGTAGAGAAGAAACTAGAAGAAAGAAGAAGAAAAGAATTAGGTGGAATAAGGCTCATGTGGTCATACATGTAGAGAAAGAGAAAATAAAAGAAAGGAATGTGGTAAGATCATCCCAAGTGGAGCATGGTGGAGGCTAGAATTACCATGGGGTGGAGGTGAAAAGAATTCCAAGAGAAAGAAAAAGAAAAGAATTAAGGAATAGGCCTCATGTGGGCCATGCATGGAGGAATAATAAAAATAAAAGAAATAGATATAGATGAGGATATGGAATGGTGGAAGGAAAAGAGATGACCCATGAAGTAAAGATCCACTTAAAATAAAGGCAAACCAAAGGAGCAAAAAGGTGGTGGAGAAAAGTGCATGGCCCATGCAAAAATAATAATGCCATGATTTATTATGTGAAAACAATAATAATATGATGGCATTAATCTTATGCATTTCCAAGAAGTGGAACAAAGCCAAGCAAAGAAATTAAGTGACTAGATCCACCCTATTGCCCATGAGCTAAATGAAACCCCAAATAAACAAACAAGCTCATGATCTAGTAGGATGGTGGAATTATAAAGTGATAGAAAGAAAAGTGGTGGAATGGAAATAAAAGATATGCCCCCAACTCAACTTGGGCATTTAAACAATATATCAATAACCAAATACAATATCAAGAGGCAAATACAATTAATAGTGCATGTGATAGAAGAACCAAAAGAACAGGAGTTTTTATATGATGCTCAAATGCAAGGTGGCATGATGACATGAGCATGATATAATTATGATGCAATAATAATATCTATGAAGTAGCCAATATCTTACTAGGACAAGTAGCATTACAATTGTTAGACAATTGGGGTGCTACAGAGATCAAGATGGACTCGCGCTGGGGTCACTCTAGAGGAGGGGTGGTGGACTGGAGGTGGTGGATTGCTACTCGGAGGAGATGCTGGCCTTGGCGCCGAGTCTAGAAACACGATGCTTTTATTTTTCCATAGAATGAAACCATCCTTGACTTCTCCCAGTGTGGTCTACCCTTCACCTACAGGTTTTTCAAGCTCTAGTGACTCAAATCCCTTCAGAACTTCATCCACCCTAACATGAGCATAGCCAGCTAGAATCTGACTACCATGAAAGCATGTTGCAGGTTCCCAAGGTAAAGCAAAGCCGACTTCCACCTTCATGGATATGTTCTTCAGTGACTGATGTAGCTCACAATTTCCCTCTCCGTGATATCATCCGCGGGTAGCGATCCATCAGTGCATCATCAGCCTGAACCCCCGTGGAATCCATGCTCCTTTTCCACTAAGATGGGTCGCTACTACCGAATGTAGGATCTTGCTTCCGCTGAGATGCCCTTTGCTTGCTAATTACATCCAGTTGCTCCTATTGTGCTTTAACATGGCTTCCAATTCATCGTTCTTTCTTTCTACCTTCTGCAACCGATATGCATCCTGCTTCTTTTTTACGTTCGGTTCTATAACTGTCATTATACTCGGAAAACCGAATCTTCCACGGAACAGAAGGTCCATAGCCTCGTCTTTATCCCATGTGTTCATCATTCCCGAGGGCACATTTCAGCTCGTCGTTCTCTCCTTGGGATGGAACTTTCCCTCTCAAACCTGAGTTATTGCTTTAACAATTTATTTTGAGGGTACAACAATTTCTTTCTTTGCAATAATCTCCCATGCTTCTGTGTCCAACGACCCCCCATGCCCAAGAAACCAATTTCTTGACCTCTCGGGCCAATCCGCTGTAGCTGGACTGATCCCTTTAACAATCAGGGCGGCCTTAGTTTGATTGCACTTAGACATGGCACTCTTGTAGCCACTTGTCCCCATAACATGGTGATATTTCTTTTTTGCAGCATTTTCCTTATTTTTTGCCGACCTTTCCTTAGCTTCTTCCAATGTCTCGTACTCCATAAATGTATGCCAGTCATCCCGTATCTTCTCTAGTGGTCCAGTAAATGTTGGAGTTTTTTGTTCTTGATATATTTACTCTATAATATTTTATTGAAGGTCTACAATTGTGTGTCCATCTCCTTAAGAGCCTACTCCTTGACTTTCAACTTCATGCCCTCTGTGATCTCTTCAGTCGCCAAGACCGGTAGGTTGAAATGTGACAATAGCTTATCACAAAGCAGATCTTTGGATCTTTGGTCAACATAACTAACTCTAGCTACCTTTGTTGGCTTATTCCACTCTCGAGTGGTGATCGGGATGTTGTCCCTAACAATAACTACACATTGATTTATAAATGTAGTTATGTTTTCTCTGGGAGCCAATGGTTCGCCATCTTCAGTGACTTCGTCAATTGTGAATACCATATTATCGGCCAACTTTTTGGTCGGGCCTCGTTGCCTGCTACGAGCAAATTGGCTCGATCTGGAGGGCTAAAAGAAGGGAAAGATTCATTAATATATATATATACAAATCAAATTAACGCATCTAGTGATCACTAGAGGATTAATATACCTCACCTGACTTTGTTAAAGGCCAACATTTTCTTCGCTATCATTTCTTGTTTGCCCTTTGTCTCTTGGTTCTACCTCCATTCCATCACCAAACTCGTTCAGATAATAATGTGAGGCATCATATTCTCCATAATTTATAAAGTCGAACAATAGCTCTTCACTATCTCTGTTGTGGTCCTCCATAGCTCAACTAATCCAGAAGAAAGAAAAAACACCGGAAAATAAGGGAAACAATCAACACATCGCATCAAGCAAGAATGATGATATGACAAGTGAAATGATACTGACATGAAACCGTAAGGCATGCTTGTCCTTTAAAAAAAGGATCCGAGGGTTGCACCCTAAAACTAGGAATGCCGGAAAGAAACTACGACAATTAACACAGGCATAGATGCATGATTTTGATGTAAGTGTCATCCTACGCATGCCATACTTGCTTTTCTAAGCCCAATGAAACACATGGCCCTTTTGTTTGGGCTGGTTGTGGATGGTTGTGCCGTTGTGCAGAAGAAGCTGCGGGAAAATGTGTTTTTCTGGTAACCGAGGAATTGTCTAAAGTCCCTCTTAGTCACGAGAATGTATATGTTTTCTTATTTACGTGTACTAAGTAATATATGGATCACTGAATTAATTCAAAGAAAACATATGGATCGGTATAAATATACAAGAACATGCACCGAAATAATTCACCGAGAATATTTTCCAAACTATAAAGTAATACCATTTTTCATAATTATGAAAACCATCATGAATATAGCTTCATCCTAAGACATATCCATCACGAAATTAGTCTGATCCAAAATACACACGTCCATGTCATTATACTAGCTAGCACAAACATTTCTAGCGTCGAACAATGAGTTAGCAATGTCATCATGTTTTGAGTTCTCATACTTCTTGTGTGTTTTCCACCGGGAACATTATCACGGCAAGGTGGCTCACCTAGGCGGCTTGGGTTGCTGCAGACGGGGAAGATGGTGGTGGCGGTTCTAGTGACGGCGGTGCTAGCTGTTCGGTGATCTAGGAGGTAGCTATGGAGAAAAAAATACAAATTTTATTTCATAAATGTGTAGTTCACATTTTTCTAAATCTATCCATATATCATATGCATTTTTCTGATAAGTAGGTAATATACTAGGATTTTTTGGAAGTTTTAAATGTTTTTCTGTGTATTTCTCGAATAAAAGAATTAATCCAAAAGGACAGACATGTGGCTGCCTCTGATTGGATGGTACCCTTTCGGGACCAATACACACCATTAGATCCTCATAATATGGACGTTCTATATGTGATGGACCATGTCTCGGCTTGAGCCTGGCGCTCATGGCTTTGTGCATGGTTCGGCTCGGCTGGGTCTCATCATGGCCACCGGAAAGAGATCGGAGGGTGGTGGAGGAGTCGATCGTACGTGCTCACCTCGGCTCGTCACCGGAAACGGAGGAGAAGGTGGTGGCGGTGCGCTTGGAAAAACGACGGCGAGGTGGCTACGGTGGTCCCACAGGTGGTCGTGGTGGAGGCTCTCCCTTCCTCGAGCGGCCTCTAGGCGCGGACGGAGGGTCACCAACGACGGCGAGCTCCGGGTGGCGACATTAGCGTTGATTGGTTGCGTTCATGAGAGGCATAAGAGGGTGAGGAGAAACGCGAAACCTCACTGTGCTATCGGAATTTTTTCGACGGAGTCACGGTGGCCGACATAATTTGGCGAGGAATCTGAGCAGCCTGGCATGGACGAGGTTAAGGTCGATGGTGATAGCCGTAGTGCCGCTGGCTTCCTCGAGCGGTGCTAAGGGGCGAACGGGGCGACAACGGTTGGTGGCGCCACGGTGGAGGTCTCCTGTGCTGCGGAGAAGAAGCAAGAGGGGGTTAGTGGGTGCACCGCGAAGCGGGGAAGGGGAAGGAGCTAAAGGGGGGCGATGGGGTTCCTTGGTGTCACCAGAAACCTTCGTCAGAATCGAACCGGGGAAGCGGCACTGCAGGCTAGGGCTTCGGTGTGGCGATCTCGATTTGGCTAAGTCCTGGAAAGAAGGGAGGGGGAGAGCCGTGGTTTATATAGTGGTGACCCTTTAGTCCCGGCTGGTAGCAAGTCCTTTAGTCCAGGTTCGTGGACAACCTGGTAGTAAAGATATTTTTGACCACCCTTTAGAATTTGTGCGTGAGGCCCATCTTTAGTCCCTGATGCAGCCACCAACCAGGACTGAATGGGCTTTTGGAATAGGTTTTTTTAGAAAATAAGTAAATCTTATAAAATCAATATCTATTGTTCTATAATTTAGAAAATTATGTATTATATATAAAAAATTTCAAAAACTAAGATCTATAATTTAAATATATTATCATACTATGTTATACAACTTAAATGAAATACTTTGTTGTTAATTTAACTAATATTCTATTAAGTATAAATCTTGGAAAAAAACATATTTTAATATCTAAAAATACTAAAATATATATAATATACCAAAATGATCACAAAAATATAATCTATACATTAAATACAATATTTTACATTTGTATTAAAATATAATTGCTTTAAAAATGATATAAAATGAATTAAATATGGAGAAATTCATAACTAATACATTTTAAGTCAGAAAATATATATAATGTATCAATATGTTAAAAAAATGGGATCTACATTTTTATGTCAAACCACTACTAGAAAACAGCTTATAGGTAGACAATTTACTATGTGGCGCATATGTAAATCCATGCGCCACAGACACTAAAAACTTCTGTGGCGCATTCCTTACAACATGCGCCACAGAAGTTTGGTAGGACCCGCCAGCCGGGTGGGGCGATCCAAGTTCTGTGGCGCATAATGAGATATGCGCCATAGAAGATGCAACATCTGTGCATATTTTATTATGCACCAGGAACGTATTTACTTTGAATACGTGTTATATAATTAGTGGCGCATATATAAGTGTAGTCAGTGGCACATGGGCTTTCTGTGACGCATAAAATGAAATGTGCCACTCAACTTCTTTCTATGACACATATCAAGAAACGCACCACAGAAGTCTTAGACTTCTGTTGCGCATATCTATATGAGCCATAGGGAGCAGTTATCAGAGGCGAGGTAAAAGTGGCGACTGGCATATGCGCCACAGAAGGTTCATTTTCATGTGCCACGGATATGATGTTTCCTAGTAGTGAACTCATGCATTTTTAAGAAACTTTAATTGCAAGTTTATTTAGAAAAACAAAATAACCCCTCATGCGGTGATTCTGGGGTTTTCCCAGAATTAGGGTTTATACCCCTCAAACCCTATTTAATATTTCAAGCCAATGTTATGATCAGAATTAGGGTTTATACTAGACCATATTGCATGGACAATGTTCCAGCTAGGGTATTTTAAACCTAATCGTCCATCCCTTGTAAAAAACACAAATTCATACGTGCCGTTTTGACCATAGTCTGAAAAGGGTATAATAAATTCACAAAAATATCCAAATAATGTAAAACCTTCGCGTGGTAACATATTATGTGACACAGTTACATAAAAGGTTTAATACATTCTTACACATAACCAACATCCCCATTTAGTGCTGGGGTATAAATTTTTTTGTTAGTGTATGTCCATTGCTTATGATTGCTCCATATACATGGAGCATCTTCATCATTTAACAAGATGCTTGGGTTAGTGTTCACTGTGAAGGGTGAAATTTCATCAAATTTATTATAATCTTCTGACATGTCTGTCTTGTTCTCCACTCCCATGATGTTTCTTTTCCTTGAAAGAACTATGTGGCGCTTTGGCTCATCATGTGATGTATTCATTTGCTTATATTTTCTTTTTTCGATTTGGTAGACATGTCCTTCACATAGAAAACATGAACCATGTCATTGGCTAGGAGGAATAGTTTGTCTCTATACCCAAGATTAATGAGATCCACTATTGCCATTCCGTACTTCTGGTCTACCTTTACCCACCTCCTGTTAGCTTGAACCATTTGAGCCAAAACAAAGGGACCTTAAAAGAAGATCCGTAGTCAAGTTCTCATATCTCATCTATGTAACCATAATATGTCTCCTTTTGCCAATTTTTGTTTGTTGCATCAAAGCGGACACCACTATTTTGGTTGGTGCTCTTTTTATTTTGGACTATCGTGTAAAATGTATTCCCATTTATCTCGTGCCCTTGGAATGTCAATATAGTCGAAGATGATGATCTAGGCAACAAGTACAAATGATCTCCAACAGTGGTGTTATTTATTTTTTGATGTGTTTGTAACCAATCGTTGAAATCTTCCATGTGTGCATGCTTAATCCAGGAGTTAGACTCCCGCAGGTTTCTAGAACACACAATATTCATGTGTTTCTCGATATACGAAGCCACCTAGGTGGAATTTTGTAGAACTGTGTAGTGTGCTTGAGTGAAAGAACACTCGTCCATACTTTCATTTCTTTCTTTCCTAGTGTGCCTTTTCCACTCAGTCTCCCCTCATGCTGCGATTGAGGAACACCAATCGGCTTAAGGTTAGGAATAAAGTCAACACAAAACCAATTGACCTCCTTGGTTCCATAGCCCTTGAAGATGCATCCTTATGGCCTAGCACGGTTATGAATGTATTTCTTTAAGACTCTCATGAACCTCTCAAAGTGGAACATATTGTGTAGAAATATAGTACCGAGAATGGTAATATGATCGACTAGGTGAACTAGGAGGTGCGTCATAATATTGAAGAAGGATGGTGGGAACACCAACTCGAAACTGACAAGACATTGGACCACATCATTATGTAACCTTTGTAGACTCTCTAGATCGATTAACTTTTGAGAAATTGCATGAGGAATGCACATAGCTTCACAATGGGTACTTGAACATTTTTTGGTAGAATCTCCTCATAAGGACGTGGCTGTCATGAGACTTTAGGTTTTGGAATTTTTTTCTCTGCCATATTTATTATTCCCTTTATATTCGACAAGAAGCCAGCCAGGACCTTGATACTGCTTAGGCATTCAAAAAATATTTCCTTGTCTTCTTTGGTAAGAGCATAGCTAGCATTACCTTAATACTTCTCTAGATATAGGTCGTCTCATTTTTTCATACGTTGTTGGACCTGTCGTGTTTCTAATGTATCTTTTGTCTTCCCATATACACCCAAGAAGCCTAGCAGGTTCACACAAAGATTCTTCGTCGGGTGCATCACGTCGATTGCAAAGCGGGCCTCTAGGACTTTCTAATAGGGTAGCTCCCAAAATATAGATTTCTTCTTCTAGATGGGTGCATGTCCATTATCGACTTTCTGAATAGATTCTCTGCCAAGACCTGACATGAGTATGACTATTTGGGTTCTTATAATTAGTTACCATATCTACATAAAGCAGGCTCATAGTCCATGAAGCCCACAAGGAAGGCCCAAGAAGCATCCGACGAAAGATATAATTTAGTAGATAAGAAAATAGAAGCCGACATTATACTGCTGTTGTAATGATAGTATGTAACCTATCCAGATACGGCTTCGGGACAAATCCTATTATATATAGGCTGGGAGGAGCCAATGGAGAGGCACGGAAAAAAGCCTTGAGCAATCTGTAATAGATTTGACTCTAAGCAATCAAACGACTTTTACTTCCTTGTTTGTCTGATCAGCCGACGAAATCCCCAACAATCTCTTTTCCTTGAAACCCTAAGTCCATAACCATGGGTATTGTCGAGGTTAACCCTCATCAATTGGTGCCGTATGTGGGAAACCTAAACGCTGGAGTCATGGATTCGGTGGACCCCCTTTCATCAAGCAACAATCCGATAGAAGAGGCACCACGTCCACCCACGCTTGTCTCGGTTCCCATCGACTTCCACGGCTGATCCGATCTCATCATCGGCAGTTTCGACTTTCATGTGGAGGAACCCAAAGAAGCATGCCTATCGGCTCCGATCTTGTTAGGACTGTCGGTCGAAAAAGTTGCGCCTACGGTGATACCTGCATCCTCAATCAGATCATCCACATAATACGCACCACAACCGGTAAATGGTGAAGAAAACTCCGGAGAATCAGCGGATCTGGGGGATCTCGATGGTCTCTATTATGGTCTCTCCCTTGTATCAGACTCCTAGCTAACGCCACCACGTGGATCTATCCCAATAAACACTGAACCTGAAGAAAGTGGTGAAAGTATCGACTTCGGAATCAGGATGGCCGAAATCTACCCAGAACAGAAACTGTTGGACTTCACTGATCCTCCAAACAGTGTCTCCCTCGGATCTGATGATGACGTCATTAGTCCGTACATAACACACTACCAAGTGTGCGTGATCATCGGGGACACCTCAATTCATCACGACTCCAATAGTAACCCCATCCTTGGTCCCAATGATATTTTGTTGTATAACAATGCAGTAGATCACGAAAATGAAGGAGACCCGACAAACAACCGCATAATCCAAGGAGGAGGAGAACCACATGAAAGCGAGCGGCAAAATCCCGACAAACACACAACAACACGATCGATCCCCACACCATCACATCAGCCCCCGGTAGGTATGGCACACCCGACGATCTCGGTCGCCACATCGGGTGCACTTTTCATACTCTAAGCCACGAAATGACGCAAGAGACGATTGTACATAACATGGGATCGACCGACCCAGGGAAGAGCACGACAGCCGAAGATACTATGACATTCACAATGAGGATGATTATGAATTATGTGGAGCCAGCTGCTTTAGCTGATGGTTTCGCAAGACTCCAGTACCCAAAGAATTCAAACTCCCTCATGACCGCTAGAAATATTACGGCCTCCAGGAACCCAAAGCTTGGTTGGCAGATTATGTGACAACCATCAAACTACAGGGTGGATCCAAGGCCACCACAATGCAAAGCCTATAGCTACACCTAAGCGGCGCCACCCGATCCTAGCTAAGGTAGTTACCCAAATAATCCATAAGCAGCTGGAACGATCTTTAAGATAAGTTCATCCGAAACATCCACTCCCCGTTCAAGCGACATGCATCCTTGGAGAAATTGCAGGCATGCATGCACAAATCCGGGGAATCGATACGAGTCTTCATCCGGCGATGGAACATCATTAAAAACTCAGACGAACCTATATCAAATGAAAGAGCAATTGACGCCTTCAACGACGGCATTCACCGACGAGAGTTTATAGAAGAGATGGGGCGGGTTAAGCCCAAAATAATCTCATAGATGATGGATATGGCAAATCGCTGGGCTGATGGAGCAGACGCAGTATACAACACGCTCACCCGAAGAAGATGGGGACAAGAGCGGTAATGATAGAAGGCGACAAAATAATGACGGACATGGTGGACCCAACTATGTCGCAGCCGGTTTTTCAGGAGGGTACAACCAAAGAAATGATGACCACATTAGAGGATACCTAAGAGATGATGTCGGAGGAAGCCAATCAACACAGGGATACTAGCCAAGGGCTCGGGATCCCCCAATATCCCTAATACAAATGCTGGTAGGCCCCTGTGACATGCCCTTCTATGTCGATTCAACAAGCAGAAGGCAATCAAATCACCTCATGAAGGATTGCCGAACGTTTCTAAAGATGCTGGAAGTGTGCAATGCAAAGGCAACCGAAGAAGCCAGACGAGGATACGCAACCGCACCAGGAGCCCTAGCAATTGACGCACCACCACCTCCATCATTGCAGCCGTCAACATGACAAGGATAACCAGCTACAAACAAAAACAAAGAGGACGAATACCCCAGCTCCAAAGGAGCAATGTTGATGATCCAAAAAGGGCGCCCATCTAATACGATTCAGAATATGATTACACGGCATGTTAACATGGCAGAATGGCACCACTAGCCGCACCCGAGTATCTCCATTTGTTAGAACAGGAAATTACATTCAGTAGAGCTAATCATCCACTTCGATTCCCACGACCAGGCCACTCGGCTCTAATAGTAGAGGTGCAAATTGGTGGATTTGATATGAGTAAAGTTTTCATGGATACCGGGAGTAGCATCAACCTAATTTATGACACGACACTCAAGGTGATGAATTGCTCTTTAGCAAACTTAACACCAATAGAAACATCTTTCCATAGCATAGTCATAGGTAAAGCTGAAATCCCCTTAGGTAAAATATCTCTTGACGTTGTTTTTGGATCCAAAAAAATTTCAGGTGTGAAAAGCTCGAGTTCGAAGTCATGGAGTGGCTGTCACAGTATCACGCGATCTTGGGTCGCCTAGCCTTCGTACGGTTCATGGCAGTACCACATTATGCGTATCTAGTTAGGAAAATACCAGCCCCCAAAGGGATCATAACAGTGAAGGGTAGTTTTACACGTTCTGACATTTATGATCGAGAATTCAACAAAATCTTGGAATCCTTCGAGATGGAGACCGAGTTTGAGTAACTAAAAATGTCAGCAAATACAGAACCTATGGTAGTAGCACGTGTCAATCCCGATCAGGCATTTGACACCACAAAAGATACAAAGGAAGTACAGATTCACCCAACCGACAAGAAGAAGACGACCTTTGTGCACTCCAACCTTGGTCCCGTATAGGAAAGCGCGTTTATCGAGTTCCTTCGTGAGTACTGGGAGATTTTTGCATGGTTACCAGCAGACATGCCGGGAATTCCAAGGGAACTCGCTGAGCACGCACTAAACTTGGATCCTAAGGCAAAACCAGTAAAACAGACACTTCGCCATTTTGCATAACCAAAACGAAGGCCATTGGAAAAGATCTTTGTCGTGTAACCGACGCCAAATTTATCAAAGAAATGAAGAAAGCGGAGTGGGTAAGAAACCCAGTGTGTGTCCCAAAGAAAAACACAAAGGAGCTACGTATGTACACTGATTTCACTGTGTTTAACAAACATTGTCCAAAGGATCACTTCCCACTACCACGAATCGATCAAATAATTGACAAGACTGTGGGGTGCGAACGTCTTTCCTTTCTAAACGCATACTCAAGGTACCATCAGATTCGTATGAAGGAGAAAGACCAGGATAAAACATCATTTATCACACCCTATGGTGTATTATGCTACACAACAATGCCCTTCGGGCTCAAAAAAGCGGGTACAACATATCATCGGATGATCCAAAACTTCTTAGGAAGCCAAATTGGAACAAATGTACAAGTTTACATCGACGACATCATAGTTACAACAAATAAGGGCCGAGCCTTATCAATGACCTCCGAGAGACGTTCGAGAACCTCGACAAATATTGCATCAAGCTCAACCCGATGAAGTGTTCTTTGGAGTTCCTGTGTGGCAATTCCTTAGATATCTTGTATCAGCAAGGGGAATAGAGGCCAATCCTGAAAAAATACACGCAATCCTCATAATGAAAAAGCCAAAAAATCTTTGGGGCGTGCAACAACTGGCTAGGCGAGTTGCATCACTTAGCCGTTTTATCGCCCGTCTTGTTGAAAATGCACTACCATTTCATGCTCTTATGAGGAAATCAGATAAATTTGAATGGACGAATGAGGCTTAGCGTGCTTTCGAACACATCAAGAAAACACTTTCGACATCTCCCGTCGTCATGTCCCCATAAGAAAAAGAACCCTTACTTCTCTATATTGCCGGCACTAATCAGGTGGTCAGCATAGTTTTGGTCATCGAGCGACCTGAAGAAGGGAAAACTCACAGTGTTCAGAGACTAGTGTATTTTCTAAGTGAGGTCTTATCTCCATCCAAGCAAAGATATTCGCACTATCAGAAGCTAGCATACGGAGTCTTCATCACAGCATGAAAGTTATGTCACTATTTGTTGGAACACCCGATCATAGTGGTCAATGAAGCACCTCCCTCCAATATTCTCAACAATCTAGAAGCTACCAGACGCGTATCTCTATGGGGCATTAAGATATTGATGATCGGACTCAACACATCGATCTCGTTGGGGAACCCCAAGAGGAAGGTATGATGAGCACAGCAACAAGTTTTCCCTCAGTTATCAAACCAAGGTTATCGAACCAGTAGGAGCAAGAAAACACCTCCAAGGTGTTGTTTCCAACTTGGAATCCTGCATAACACAACCACAGAACTTTGCTCCCAACTTACAGTGAGGTTGTCAATCTCACCGGTTTTGCTGAAAACAAAGGATTAAACGTATTGTGTGGAAGATAGTAATTTCTTGCAGAAAGTAAATAGAAAATAGTAAATAGTTTGTAGATTGATGGTAAAAGAATGGACTGGGGTCTATAGTTCACCAGAGGTGATTCTCCTTATGATAGATGACATGTTGAGTGAACAAATTACAGCGGGACAATTGACAAACATCGAGAAAGCATACATGCATATAGTAATCATCTTGACTCCTATGAGATTTGATTGGGCATTACAACATTATACATAGATCGTAATCCAACTGCATCTATGACTAATAATCCACCTTCAGGTTATCATCCAAACCCCCTCCAGTATTAAGTTGCAAGAAACAGATAATTGCAATAAGCAAAGTGTGTAAAGTAAACAATACGATTGTTCCATGAACAAAGGATTGTTGTTTTCTCCCTAGTAGCAACAACACATATAGTACCTTAGAGATTTCTATCAGTTCCCCAGATTCCTAGAGGCATGAACCCACTATCGAGCATAAATACTCCCTCTTGGAATTGCTAGCATCTACTCGGCCAAGATAGCTACTAACAACGAAAAGCATGCAAGATCACAAATAACGAAGACATGATAGAATCAATAATCAGTGTGAAATAGTATCTCAAGATCCATCGGATCCTCGCAAACACAACATGTAAGATTACAAATAGATGATCTTGATCATGAACAGAGATCACAAGATCTAAACATGGTAGCAAAAAGGAGAAGAACAAGTCATCTAGCTACTACATGGACCTGTAGTCCAGGGATGAACTACTCACGCATCACACCAGAGGTGGGCATGGTGATGAAGAAGGCCTCCAGGGTGATCTCTCTCCTCTAGAAGGGTGCCGGGAAGAGCTTCAGATCCCTCCCGATCTAGGGATGGAGATGGCGGCGGCTACAGACTCTTTCGTGGAATTTTGGTTGAGTACTTAGGGTTTCATCATCGGAGGCTTCTTATAGGCGAAAGGGGAGACCGAGGGGGTGCCCGAGGTGGCTGCACCCCCCCCAGGCGCGGGCCAGGGGGTGTGGCCCCCTCGAGTCACTTCTCCGTCTCGTCTTCTGGCTCCGTGTTCTCCTCGGTGAAATATTGACTTTGGCTTTTGTCCCGTCCAATTCTGAGAATATTCATTTTCTGGCTTTTCTGGAACCAAAAACACAAGAAAACATGCAATTGACATTGTGGCATCTTGTTAATAGGTTAGTTCTAGAAAATGTGTAAAAATACTCCAAAGTGTGGACAAAACATAAGAAAGTAGATATAAAACAAGCATGGAACATCAAAAATTATAGATACACTTGCAATGTATCAGATATACCCTCGAGATATCACGTATGAGAAATGCAAAACAAATACATCACAGGGTTTACCGGACTTTATTACTGAATGGACAGAACTATAGTGCGCGGGCCCGCCAGACCTCTGAAGTGCATGGACAATGTATTTCGACGAGTCGAAAAGGATGGAAGCATCAGGAGCAGGAGTCATCGCGGTGTCACCTCAAGGCAATAAAATGTGATACATACATTGGATGAGTTTTGCAAATGCGCCAAATAATGGAGTTGAATATGAAGTCATGTTGCACAGTATGCGTATGGCTAAAGTTTGCGGTGCAACTCGCTTGAAAATATTTGGTGATTCCAACCTTGTGGCACAACAAGCAATGAACAAGTGCGACACTATCATCAACAACATGGTCCCCTACTGCGATCTGTACAGCATCATGGAAGCTTAATTTGACGGGTGTGAAGTTTCACACATAGGAAGGGCAAGCAATGAAGAGGCCTACAATTTGGCAAACATCGGATCCTTATGTCTGGCAGTGCCACCTAGAGTTTTCTGGGAAGAAATAACGAAGCACTCCATGAAATCTAAAAGGATCTCCGAAGTTACAGTGCCAAAAGCATGAAGAAAGATCAAGCCACAAAAGGACTCGAGGCTGCGGCAACACATGAAAACATAGAAGAAGTTCTTGAATGGGATCCATAAGTCGATGAAGTCATGATATTGGATCCTACATGGATGTAACCGTACATAGCATATGCTGAGGGGAGAACTTCCCGAGGACGTGATAGAAGCACGACGACTCACTCATCGATCCAAAGCCTTCAGGATCATCAAGGGAGAGTTGTATAAAAGAAGTATTTTGGGTGTGTTGTAGCGGTGTGTTACACCCGATGAAGGAAATATTATACTCAAAGACATACATGAAGGAGTATGTGGTCATCATGCTAGCAGCCGAGAAATTTCGGCCAAAACATTCAGGGCAGGGTTCTGCTGGCTCACAGCAGTACAAGATGCAAAGGATATCGTACTAACGTGTGAAGCATGTCAGGAATTTGCAACAAAACATGGTGCACCCTCTGCCGAATTAAATCCCATACCTCTTGCTTGGCCTTTCGCCCAATGGGGACTTGATATGGTGGGTAAACTTCACAAGTCATCATCAGGAGCGTTGGGTTCGCAGCATAAAAAACAAAAAAATTCCTACGATGGGCACTATACACCAAGATCTATCTACTAGATACAAGCAACAGGTGGATATACATCAATAGAGAACTTACCCTCGAAGACAACAAAGATTTGTTAACAAGTTGGAACTCACGGATGATGTAGTCGTACACTTGCCAATCTCAAGATCATGATGAAGTCCAGCAGGTCCGGCTCCAGTACGTATATCAGATCTAGCTCCAGCAAGTCCAGCACCACCAAGTCCAGCACCGCAAAGCAGCGGTGCATCCGTGATCGCACACACGTCCGGTATCCCGACACCCTCTGTCCCTCGCTCCAGCAAAGCAGCAGAAGCAGCAACTCCTTTCCAGATAAAGCCACTGGGAACATGTATCTCGCTAATCCGAAACCATGGGGAAATAATACTAGAGGGGGAGAGAGATCCTTCACGAGGAGGTGTTAGGAAGAAGGGGTGTGAAGGGGGCCTTTTATAGGAGGAGTGGGGTACCCCTCCCCATGGCCAGCGCCCCATGAGAGGGTGACTCCGCACCTCTCCCATTCATGTGGTGGTAACCCCTCCACATTAAAATGCCCCTTCACATTCTCTTTTAAAGTCTCAACTTTAAATGCATTAAATTTCTCCAAATTTAATGCTCTCTCATTTAATAAAACTCTTTTATTAATTTTATTCAGAATTTTGTTAATTACTTTAATTAACAAACATTCACATAAAACCCCCTGCAACATTTCAATATTACATGCAGAACCAATTTCAGCAATTTCACCCGAGACAGTTTTGGTGTCTATTGAAATAATTCCAGCGCTTTCTTAAATCTTTATCTGAAACATATTTGCTCCAAATGGTGTCGGTATCCCTTAAGTGTGTCACCCTACGGTTCGTGAATAACGCACATATGATCGAGACCCCCTCTCAGATCAATAATCAGAAGCGGGACCTAGAGATCCATACTGACTCCTACACATTCAACGATGACTTCTGTGATCGTGAGAATCTTTAACGCTAGTAACTAAGTCCCTTTCTCTCGCGATATATTACATGTCCGATATTCGATCATCGGTATCTCCATACCTAGTTTGATATCGTTGCTGACATGCACTCTTTTCTCGTTCCCATGATATAACATTCTAGTGATCACATCACTTGCTTGCAAGCTATCTTAATGTGATATCACCGGGAGGGCCCAGAGTATATCTATCCGTCATCGAGATGGACAAATCCCACTCTTGATCCATGAGACTCAACATAATACCTTCGTAGCACTGAACGCACCTTTATAGTCATCCTGTTACGGTGTGACGTTTGATGTTATCAAGATACTCTTCCGGTGTTAGCAATTAACATGATCTCATGATCTAAGGACTAAGATTACTTCGTATGATGTTATAGCAATATAAACATAATGACTTTGATCGTAATTCTATACTTCGGATCAATGTTCATCACATCATTCCACCAATGTTGTGACCTCGTTATTAACAACATCCAATGTCCATGATCATGAAACCTTGATCATCTTATTAGTCAACGAGCTAGTTTATATGAGAGGCTTTACTAGGAACTTTGTATTTAGTTTATTAAACACACATGTATTAACGTTTCCAATTAATACAATTATAGCATGCACAATAAACATTTATCATAAACATGGAATAAGATAATAACCACTTTATTATTGCCTCTCGGGCATATTCCCTTCAGTCTCCCACTTGCACTAGAGTCAATAATCTAGTTTGAAAAACTTTGCGTATTGAACACCTATGGATTTCTGGTGTTTCATATACGTGATTGCTGGTGGTTAACATAATCTCCGGATCTGACAATTTCAGGTCCGTGTGTATTTGCATGTCTTTGCGTCTCTACACATCACTCATTTTCAAATGAAATGGCATTGTATAAATTTGGTCCTATGGTGAGACATTTAGTTCGTTCCGGTTAAAATATGTTGATATTATTGCCATAAAATATATATTCATAGTATTAGCCCACTTTGAACCACACCTAGTTTGATAACAAACTACTTAACACAAATGCCCTCCTTTGCTGCTACTATAGCAGTCATATACTTAGCCTTTTGTTGTAGTATCCGTCACAATGTTTCAACTTTGGAACTTATCCAAATCTATCATGGAACATCCTTTCCATTACATTGTGCCACCCATAGTCTAATTTGAGATAAATTTAATTTGTATGTTGTGATAAAACTAGTATCAATGTAACACTTTACAATGAACTACCTTTAACTATTTGTCACTTATACATGATATATTCTTAGTTCTTTCAAAGCTCATAAGAATATCTTTACTATTGTACAATGATCATCTTATGAATCATTCTGGTATGTGCTCATAACATTTAGAGCATAGGACATTCTGGATATATACATATCATGGTATAATTGATCAAAATCTTCATGTGATTTTACTCACCAAGTGTTGAAACACTTGAATCTTGATACAATCTTTTCGATGCAGCAAGAACCTTTCTTGTTGTTTCCATATTGAACCCTTTCAATATCTCATATATGTATGGCTGGCACAACCATATTAGCGCCTCAATCTATCCATATAGATATTGATGCCAAATATTCCGGTTTTGCCCAAGTCTTTCATCGAAATCTTATTTTAATGAAATTCTTAACTTGTGTCAATAAAAGATACATCATTTCCAATCAACAATATGTACTATGCATAATGTATTGGAAATTTGTCTCAGTGCTTCCACTTAATTTCTTGCAATTGCAAGCATCTTCATCATCTCCGATCTCCTTTAACATTTTCATCATGGTGAAGATTCCAACTCCGCTATGCTCACTTCAACTATTGAAGTTTGCATGCCCTTTTAGCACCCTTTGAATTAACAAAACCCTTCGGACCGTGTCATGTACACGTCCTAGGTAACCATTCTATTAAAAGAACCTTGTTTTGTTTACTCAACTACCATATACTAAATTATATGTAGTGGTTGCTACATTAATCTGTCAAGACTAAATGTCGCTATGAAAGATCAAATCTTGTCATAGTCAACTCCTTGATCATTGCCGTAAACTTGTTTCCGACATGTTGACTATTTCATAGATGTTAAACATCCATGTCTATTTCTTTATAGATCTAAACACGACTGGTAGGCTTTACGCCTTTTCAGAGGGTCTTCCAAGTTCAGAAACTTGATCTCGTGTATGGATACTATCACGGATTCTATGACTTCTAGTCATTTTATGGAGTCAAGGCCCATCATCGCTTCTTTGCATGCAGTTGGTTCATCATTGTCAAAACAATAACGACTTGTTTATCAAATATCATGATTTGATTCTTACCGATCCACACGGTCCAATATGAACTCTAATCTCCGAGATTACAACCTTTGTAATCATGGGAGCCATGAGCATTGTGGCTGCCACCGGGACACTTTCCGGCGTTGTGCTACTTACCACATATAGCTAAGGTTCAGCAACCTTATCAAAGTTCTATTGTCCTCCCACTTAACTTTTCACGAAAAATTCCTTCTCAAGAAACTTGACGTTCCAAGCGACAAACTCTTTTGTCCTCGGTGTTATGGAGGAATTCCCAACAAATTCTTTGGGATAACCTACAAAGACGTGCTTATCCGACTTTGATTGTAAACATTTTACTTATGCATAGCATACCAAAATTTAAGAAAAGACAATTCGGGTTTTATCCCAAATCATAACTCATATGGTGTCATTTCAACGGATCACGATGGTGCTCTTTTCAGTGTAAAAGTGGTAGTCTCTAAAGCTTTAATCCTTAAAACATAATGGCAGTTTTATAAATGACACCTTTGATCTTACCATGTCAAACATGGTTTGATTTCATCTCTCGAATATGCCATACTCCTATGGTTTACCGGAAAACACAAATCATGGAACAATTCCTCAAATCTTAGTTGTTTTGCTAAATATGTAACTCAAATATATTCCTTTATGATCAAATCATAAACTCTTTTATTTTCTCGTTACAATGATTTTTCACTTCATCTTGAATGTCTTTGAACAATTTTCAAATGTTTCATACTTCTTCCTTATTAAGTAAATATATAGATATATTCACTTAAATTTCTGGAGAAAGCATATGAAGCAAAAAGATCCATCGCATATGGCTACACATGATGGACTATATACATCAACATGCATAATATCCAATAAGTTAGTCATCCGTTCCTCTTTGGCCTATGGACGGAGTTTCAATTATCTCGAGGAAAGTTTCACAAGCGTCAATTGATCAAAATCAAAGACTCCAAAAATCCATCAACATGGAGTTTCTTCATGTTTTCTTTCCAATATAATTTAAACAGCGATGTCACTTCATAAGTAATCTTTCAATCATTTGTCTTGCGGCATTTTAGCAATAGTGTTTATGGATGTGATTTCTCCCACAAGACTTGTAAAAGTTCATCCATCCTTTATGGAATACGGTAATTATTTGAACAACCATTGTTCTCATAATACCGGAACAAAATAACAATTATTAAAACAAATCTTGAAGGCTAGGTTTGACGACAACGAAAAACACAATAACACTTTATTTGTTTTCGATGAACATCATCACTTATTCTCTTGCTAGTTACTTAGGCCATTACAGTTCATGAATTGCGTTGTCCTGTATGACATTTCATACCAACCAATTGTGTATACAATACCTAAGAACCACATTGTTTAACAAGCAAGGAATACAACCATAACATGTGTATCTTCTATATACCTAAGCTGGACATTTCCAACTTTTTCTTTTCTACCAAATATTTTATAGATTCTCTTTTAGCAATTCTTTTCCTTTTAAAAGAATCTATCAACATCAATAGTGGTGTCATTCACATGACACATAGTACAAAGCGTATATAGTCAAATACTAATACCTTTGGACTTGCACTTTGAAGTGGATCACCATCATCAAATGTTTGGTGTTCTTTCAAAAATCCATTCTTTAGTAATCTATTAGTGTAGTAAACATTTTACTTACATCTTCTATTCATCCTTATCATGACAACTTTCATGATCTAGCTACTATAGCCTGTAAGGAAAAATCGCGAGTATAATGTTAGTTCCCAAAACCTTTTTGGGAGATCCGGATGCTTAGCATCTCCATCCTTCACAAATTCTCATACAATATGAGAACATGTATTTTGCTAAATTATACTCTATCATAATGCAACCAAAAATATTGTTTCAGATATCACAATATCTTCCACACATGATGGTTTCTAAAACAAATTTTTAGTTCCTAGATAATCTTGATATTAAAACAACTTTTGAATATCAAAAATCATGGAGGAAAACTTGATACTTTAGATACTAACATTGGAATTCTTACTTTTGATTTAATACTACTTATTAAACTTCATGGAGTAAATAGAGTTTGCTGAAAGTTTGCAATAGGACTTATAAACTTTAAATTGACATTCAAAACAATACGATACCAGTTCGTAAAGTAAATATCCAGAATTCTATAGTTCTATTATCTCAATTAAAACTAAGCATAAGGTAGTGAACAAACGCCAATGACTACAACAAATTATGCAAATTCACTTTGATTTCGTTTATGACAAATTGAGTTTGACTAATCCAAATTAGAAATGAACTCCCACTCAAAAACGACACCCCTCGTGCCTTTTTGGTGACTACATGAACCAAATCCACTACACCAAGTCCGATCATCACGTGAGTCGGTGTAGCTTCAAATGCGAGCATCAATATGGGCATCACATCAACTATATGACTCATGCTTAACCTTTCGGTCCGTGTTCCGAGGCCATGTCTGTGCATGCTAGCCTCGCCAAGTAAGAACCTTCGTATTCGCATGTGTAAAACTGTCTTACACCCGTTCCTATGAAAGCGTAGAGTCGAGTACACCCGATCATCACATGATGTCTCGAAACATGATCCACAGAACGGTGCATACTTAAGGAAGAACACATTTTATCTTGATATCTAAATGAGGGATCATCTTAGAATGCTACAAAAAGCGCCAAACTAGCAGTATAAGATGCTAACATCTAATGTGTAAAGTGAGATGATATGGTCCATGCATTTGATCTCTATCATTTGCATCATGGTATGATCTCTATCATTCCTTTTTGTGTAAGGCCAAGGTCTATGGAACTTACACGTTAGGTGTGTTGTAAGAGTATCTATCATACATCTACTTACAACATTACCATATCATGGCACTAGCCCAGCAACGATCTAACCTAGACGCCTCTAATTTATCAATTGCAAGTTTTACGTGGCTTAGGGCTTTTGAAGATAGAACCGGTCTTACCTACAAACATGAACCACAACGAGGATAACCAACTTATTAGCAACTCGTTGTAAATCAGATATTGACTATAGTAGGAGAGACAGACACCCGCCAGCCACTTATGCAAAACAAGTTGCATGTCAGTCAATGTACGATGACATGTAAGGTTGGTCCGGGCCGCTTCATCCTACTATGCCACCAATATCCAAAATACATGAAAGAAGCAATAACCTGATCATTATTGCCCACATATAAACATATGTGTACTACCCATACAAAGCACATACGCATAGATTAGGCTCTGATACCACTGTTGGGTTCGCAGCATAGAAAACAAAAAATTTGCTACGATGGGAACTATACGCCAAGATCTATCTACTAGATACAAGCAACGGGTGGATATACATCCATAGAGAACTTACCCTCGAAGACAACAAAGCTTTGTTAACGAGTTGGAACTCGTGGATGATGTAGTCATACACTTGCCGATCTCAAGATCGTGATGAAGTCCAGTAGGTCTGGCTCCAGCATGTTCATCAGATCAAGCACCACCAAGTCCAGCACCACAAAGCAACGGTCCATCCGTGATCCCACACACGTCCGGTACCCTGACAACCTCCGGCCGTCGCTCCAGCAAAGCAACGGAAGAAGCAACTCCTTTCCAGATAAAGCCACTGGGAACATGTATCTCGCTAATCCGAAACCATGGGGAAATAATACTAGAGGGGGAGAGAGATCCTTCACGAGGAGGTGTTAGGAAGAAGGGGTGTGAAGGGGGCCTTTTATAGGAGGAGTGGGGTACCCCTCCCCATGGCTGGCGCCCCATGAGAGGGTGACTCCGCACCTCTCCCATTCATGTGGTGGTAACCCCTCCACATTAAAATGCCCCTTCACATTCTCTTTTAAAGACTCCACTTTAAATGCATTAAATTTCTCCAAATTTAATGCTCTCTCATTTAATAAAACTCTTTTATTAATTTTATTCAGAATTTTTTTAATTACTTTAATTAACAAACATTCACATAAAACCCCCTGCAACATTTCAATATTACATGCAGAACCAATTTCAGCAATTTCACCCGAAACAGTTTCGATGTCTATTGAAATAATTCCAGCGCTTTCTTAAATCTTTATCTGAAACATATTTGCTCCAAATGGTGTCGGTATCCCTTAAGTGTGTCACCCTACGGTTCGCGAATAACACAGACATGATCGAGTCCCCTCTCAGATCAATAATCAGAAGCGGGACCTGGAGATCCATACTGACTCCTACACATTCAACGATGACTTCTATGATTGTGAGAATCTTTAACGCTAGTAACTAAATCCCTTTGTCTCTCGATATATTACATGTCCGAGATTCGATCATCGGTATCTCCATACCTAGTTTGATCTCGTTGCCGACATGCACTCTTTTCTCGTTCCCATGATATAACATTTTAGTGATCACATAACTTGCTTGCAAGCTATCTTAATGTGATATCACCGAGAGGGCCCAGAGTATATCTATCCGTCATCAGGATGGACAAATCCCACTCTTGATCCATGAGCCTCAACATAACACCTTCGTAGCACTGAACCCACCTTTATAGTCACCCTGTTACGGTGTGACGTTTGATGTTATCTAGATACTCTTCCGGTGTTAGCAATTAACATGATCTCATGGTCTAAGGACTAAGATTACTTCGTATGATGTTATAGCAATATAAACATAATGACTTTGATCGTAATGCTATACTTCGGATGAATGTTCATCACATCATTCCACCAATGTTGTGACCTCGTTATGAACAACATCCAATGTCCATGATCAGGAAACCTTGATCATCTTGTTAATCAACGAGCTAGTTTATATGAGAGGCATTACTAGGAACTCTGTATTTTGTTTATTAAACACACATGTATTAACGTTTCCAATTAATACAATTATATCATGCACAATAAACATTTATCATAAACATGGAATAAGATAATAACCACTTTATTATTGCCTCTCGGGCATATTCCCTTCAAGGAGGACACATCATTTTGCTAGTAGTAGTCGACAAATTCACCAAGTGGATTGAAGCAATTCCTGTTACTAGCCAAGATGGAGCTTCAGCTATGAATTTCATCAAATCAATAGTATTCTGATTTGGCGTACCAAATAGCATCATCACCGACAATGGAACTAACTTCACCTCCAATGAGTTCAAGGAGTACTACAAAGATATGGGCATAAAAGTAAGCTATGTCTCACTTGCCCACCCGCAAACCAATGGGAAAGTGGAAAAATCCAATGGTCTTGTAACCGCTGGTATCAAGAAAAGACTTCTAGCACCGCTCGATAGAGAAAAAGGAGCGTGGCACTACAAGAAATGTGCTAACTTGTGACCCCAAATATTGGTCATTAAAAGGTCATAGTAATCCATTTATGACCTTTTTATGACCAAAAGCACTAGGTCACATAGCAAGCGTCAGTAATGACAGTATATGACCTTATTTTGGAATTGGTCATAGACACCTATGACCAATATAGATGGTCATAGAGTCCATGACCATTTTTTTGGTCATGAGCTATCTGGCATGTCCACGTAAGATCCTACATGGCCAATCCTACGTAGAAAAATATGTGACCAAACCAAATGGTCCTGGATCAAAATCAGCCCAGTCCAGTTCAACAGTCTACATGGGACAAGCCCAACAATTTAGGCATTTTCTTTTCTAGATCTAGGCCTTTTAAATGTCCAGTTCTTTTTGAGCCTAGGCCTTTTTACGATAATTTCATTTGGGGTTTCGGTTGCTTTATAGCCCATTTCACTTTTGGGTTTCTGTCTTTTTGATGTAAATTATTTAATTCATTCTATTTATTCTGCCATTTTCCTTAGTACGGTATTTCAGCCCAACATTGTCTAGGCCAAGGCCTTTTTAAGATAGTGGGCAAAGGCCTTTTTAAGACAGAGTTAATCGTGGATCCAGAACTGGCCCAAGAGTAAGAAACAACCAAAGGCAGCCCAACAGTAATTCAAATCAACTAATATAGTTTACATCGCATTCGAACAGTCAAAAATCTAACATTTGAACTCAACCATCACATTACTCGATGTCTCCATTACACAAACGGTACATCACTAAGGTTAAAGAATAAGACTATCACACAACATCACAGCCAATTCATTACATGTACATCTGATCAAAAGGAGCAAGAAACCATCCTTCAAGAGGAGCTAGGAACTGTGTCATTTACCTAGACTATGAATACTCCTGTAAATTCAAACAACCGAAGGTCAAAATGTTTCGACTTTCACTGTTCCAAAATAAAATTCTAGAAACAAAACAAAGCGTTGGTTAGACTAGCAATAGTCATTTTGTTATTGACTAGAGATGAAAAATAAGATGCATACATTCAGTAGCGTGTCAAAAAAAAGGAGATCCATATGCAATAAGAAGAAAACATAATACACAACAGTTCCAAGAGTTAGAAATAAGGAGAGAACAAAATTCAGATGTTAAACATTAAGAGTTGTTCAACAAGATGATCACGATATACATGATTAAAGTAGTAGAATGTTACACTACTGTATGCACTGCAAACAACCATAACTAAATACTTTAAGAATAATGGATAACAGACGTTTAAGCATAATTGCCTAAGTTTAAAGAAAGTAAAAACCAAATGTCAAAGGTCACACTTGATATATTTCAAGCGGTTCAGGTAGTTAGTTCCTGTTCATAGGATGGGCTTGTTTAACAATAATGTCATCGGAAAATACCCTTCAAAGCTTGCAATAACACCAACAACATGCTTCCTGGGTTGAAAATGAAGAAGTAAGGTTCATAAGAAATTGGCAAGGAGAGCTCACATTTTATACACGTAAATGGAGCAACCAAATAACACAACAGCCTAAGCAAGATTGTATATATCAGGAACAAAGATACAACATCAGTATCTCTAGCATCGGCAAGTAATTAGTATGGAGCCATTATCAGGAACACAACATAGCAGAGTACAAACATGTTCGCCAACAAATTATGAGCAGTCCACAAATTCTCATCTTAAAGGATGAATTCCATAAGAAAAATAATATGAGCTAGAAGGCATTATCGAGCACACACATTAGCATCACCTTGGTTTAGCTCGAGCCCTACTGGTGGGGTTTGACTATCTACAACTCAATAAGAAATTGTGCAATTATTAAGAATATGGCATCATCCAGTAGATTGAAATAGGCAGGCTAGAGTAGGTACTGAAATACGGTGAAAATATGAATCTGTAAATAGCTTTTAGGGTGTTAAACAGCATCCCAGGATAAAAAGAAAGTACATGCAACTCAAGCTCAATTAACTAGCTTGAGACAATAGCTTATCCTCATGTAGCATGATGTAAATATAGGAGTAATACACAACTTTATGCATTCAATAGTAACGATGTTTATCCACAAATAAGAATAAACTTTAGGTTACGTAGAACGTAATATCATTCAACTAGATGCTAATTATATGCAGCAGGACACACTAACAGGAAGCCACGAATGGAGGCGGCAGAGAGGTACGACAGCTTAGCGATAGCAACAGAGAAGCTATTATTCTAGATTAGTATACTAGCTTCCACAGATCATGTAATTCTATCTGACCATCATCTAAATAAAAGCCACTAAACAATTGACTTGCTAATCACATGTTTTGACATGAATTCAGTAGTCAAAACATTTCATGAAGAGAGAACAATAGGAACATGTAGTTTATAAAGTTTTTGCAGTTGTAATAAGATTCATTAAACTTGTCACCAGCCAAAAATACGTGAAAATATAGAACAATATATAATTCAACCACAACGACTAGAAAATCCAATTTCAGATCCTAGATCGCAGAAGATGCTGACGAACGATGCCGCTAAGATTCTTGCAAGACCAAACAAAACAGGATCTATTGTGGTACCTGGGTGAGGTCGAGGGAGAAGAGGAAGAGCCCAAGGCGGTTGTAGTGGCAACAGACTCGAACAGGAACAACCGCCCGTCGGCCTCCTCCTGATGCGCCCCCAGCGGCATGGCAATCTGCATAATCCCGCACGGATCGGAGGAGTAGGCCTTGTCCTGGATTTGGCGGCTTCGAGTGTGAGGGCTGCCCCTCTCCTCCCCTTGCATGCCCTCGTCCGTGTCCCACGCCCGCGGTAGAAGAGCCCCGTGCCATTCGTGCTGCATCTCCTTCGTGCTCCTCATCGATGACCACTACACGTGCTCGGTGGCCATGACTGGTGAAGGGGAGGGAGGGACTACCCTCGAGTGCGGCGGCATCTTCATTGAGAGAGAGGGATGCTGAGAGAGGGACCGAGAGAGAGAAGAAAAAGGGGATAGGAGAGAGGTAGTGGGGGAAGTTACCAAAGGGTTAATTGAAAATGCTACCATCATATTTTTCAAAAATACTATACCACCTTACATGGACAATGTTCCAAGTAGGATATATCAAACCTTTCTGTCCACCCATGGCGAAAAAGACAAATTTGTGCCGAAACGCTAGGAAGTGGGTCTAATTTGAACTATAGCTAGATGATCTAATGCTCATAATTTTTTGAAAAAAATCATTTTTAGACTCACAATATGATGTTTCGTCAGAGATCCAATGCAAGTTTAGAGAGGATCATCCCCTATCTATGAACCTCCGTTCCCGCCGTTTTGACCATAGTTAACGGGTATGAAAAATTCAAAAAGGGTCCAAATAATGTAAAACCTTTGTGTGGTGTCATATTATCTGACATATTTTCAAGGAAAAATACCAAACTTGGTATATTGCGAACATCTCGAAAAAACCTTCACATAAATGACCTATCATGTTCGAGGTTTCATCGCTTCCAAGTCAAACGACCAATTTTATGGACATAATCAAGACATAGTTTGTAATAATAAGACCATATTATGCACGCATGTGCATATTGATATGTCGAACAATGTTGCAGGACAAAGTTTTCCTTTTCGTCGCACAGAAAATGCATTTTCCATTTTTCAAATGCCAATAACGGGGCGTTTTGTGAAGCAACTACCAAATGCAAGTTTCAAAATGGCACCACCCCATTTTTCAAAAATAATAGACCACCTTACATGGACAATGTCCCAAGTAGGATATCTCAAACCTTTTCGTCCACCCATGGCAAAAAAGACAAATTTGTGTCAAATCAGTAGGAAGTGGGTCTAATTTGAACTATAGCTAGGTGATCTAATGCTCATAATTTTTTGAAAAAATCATTTTTAGACTCACAATATGATGTTTTTTCAGAGATCCAATGCATGTTTAGAGAGGATCATCCCCTATCTATGAACCTCCGTGTCCGCCGTTTTGACCATAGTTTAAAGCAGGTATGAAAAAATCAAAAAAGGTCCAAACAATGTAAAACCTTTGCGTGGTGTCATATTATGTGACATATTTTCAAGGAAAAATACCAAACTTGGTATATTGCAAACATCTCGAAAAAACCTTCACATAAATGACCTATCATGTTCGAGGTTTCATGGCTTCCAAGTCAAACGACCAATATTATGGACATAATCAAGACATAGTTTGTAATAAGAAGCCCATATTGTGAATACATGTGCATATTGATATGGCGAACAATGTTGTAGAACGAAGTATTATGGACAGGAAATGCATTTTCCATTTTTCAAATGCCAATAATGGGGCGTTTTGTGACGCAACCACCAAATAAAAGTTTCAAAATGGCACCAGCCCATTTTCAAAAATAATAGACCACCTTACTTGTAAAATTTCCCAACTAGGGTATCTAAAAATCTTTCTATCCACCCCACGCGAAAAAGACAAATGTCTGTCGAATCGGTAGGAAGTGGGTCCGATTTAAACTACAAGCGCAAGATCTAATACTCCTGATTTTATGCAAAAATCATTTTTAGGTTTACAATATGCTATTTTATCAGAGATTCACTGAAATATTAGTGAGGCTCAGCCTCTAGATAAGAACCTTCATGCATGCCGTTTTGACCATAGTTTGAAACGCGTTTTGTGAAGCAACCACCAAATAAAAGTTTCAAAATGCCACCACCCCATTTGTATTTTACATAATATCCTAAAAATATTCTATGAAATTTTATAAGTTGTCTGAATTTTGTTTGACTCAATTTGGAGTTATGAATAAAAAGATATAAAAGAATTTAGAAAAAAATAAAGAGAAAAAATGGAGGCGCAAGGTCGGGCTAGCTAGCCAGCTAGCCGACCTAGTCCAGCAAAATGTACGCACTAGTATAACCTAAAGAGCCTTAGGTCGGAGCCCGTGTCTGCTTGAGGCCCAAGCCCACCAGCCGACCAAGGTATGTCCACTTATACTTCTCGTGTGATCTTATTTCACGAACCGTGCAATGCTGAAGTGGTTAGGAGCGGGAGGTAGGAAGGAAGGGTGGAGGGGCGAGGGCGCGAGTTCGAGTCCCGCTGCCTCTTCTTTTTTCTTAATTCCTAACGAGCTTGACCTGCATGTGCTGACGAGGCTGACAAGCGGGTCCTGCATGGGTCCAACGCGGGGTCTAGGTGTTAGTCCGGTTGTTCTTCCTGGTTAGCATGCCCATATATACATGGATACTTGGACATGACACGTGGACGAAAATTGACACGTGGATATAATACATAGGCAAGAATTAACACGTGGGCATGAGAGGTAGGCGAAATTGATTAGTTGGCAGTCTATTCGTTTCAACGACTCATGTATTACCATAAATGACCATTTAAATTGGTCGTAGTCGTCTAAAATTAAGGTCATAGACAAGTGCTGTCTATATTATGACCTATTGGTGTAAATAAATTATGACCTTTCTGACACAAAAGGTTGTTGTTTTCGAGGTTTGGACCCTCCTAAATAGCCTACGACCATTTGGTTCACAATGGTCATAGTTCTATGACAAAAAATCCATGGTCATAGTTGACACATTTCTTGTAGTGTGGGTTGATGAGTTACCCTCTATTTTGTGGAACCTACATACCAATCCAAATAATTTGACACAAGAAACACACTTCTTTCTAGTCCACGATGTTGAAGTTATCCTTCCAGTCGAAGTAACCCACGACTCTACAAGGGTTACTGAATATGATGAGAAAACATTCAGGGAAGAACTCAAAGATGATGTCGACGCACTTGATGAAACTTGTGATGTTGCCCTACAAAGGGCCACCATATATCAATAGAACTTATGCAACTACCACATCAGATGGTTGCGTCCTAGGTCCTTCGTCGTAGGAGACCTAGGCCTTCGCCTCAAGCAAGATGGTCACCGTAAACTGGAGTCACCTTGGGAAGGGCCTTACGTCTTCACAGAAGTAATCAATGGTGGAGCATAATAGCTTCAAGATAAGAAGACATGAGTCAAATACTCTAATTCATGGAATGTCGCACTACTACGACATTTTTATGCTTAGAATTTATTATTCTTGCAATTTAAATTAGATACGGTCTACGGCCTGACTTCTTTGCCACAATATTCTTCAATAAGGAAAACGGCTAAGCAAGTACGTCAAAACATGTATCTTCATCTTCAGGATTTAAATAAAATATAAGATCCCCAAACTCAGATTTACTTTTTCTCTTCACCCACAGTTGGGGGCTTTATCATTAAAAATTTATTGTCACAAGCAAAATATTCAGAAAATTTGTGTATGTTTCTTTGGTTAAACTAACAAAAAATTATGAGACTATGTCCTGATGTAGGCATACGAACATATCCTCGGGTGCTACTCCCGTCGGGAGCGCTGTCGCACACTCGATAGAAAACTATATTATACATATATGGTCAAAAATATGACCCAAAAAATATTATTCTCGTGTGTTCAAAACACACCCGATATTACATCAGTGTATCCTCAAAACGGTTACTCCCATCGGTAGTGTCTACATAACATCATTTGAGAAAATAAAAAAGCTGATAAACTTCAGCAATTCCAGCAGCCAAACAGGGCATCAGTCGATAAAATTGTAAAAAATCTCGGATTGCGCCTGACGTGATAAATTCTGAATGTCGTGTCCATGACACAAAGGTAAGACCCCGGGACTTGTCCTATGTGGCCTTGTAACCGCACATGAATGCGCTCTGCTAGTAAATTATCCGTATCGATGATATGATGAAAAATCCCGACAGACGCGTTGGGTACCCAATATAGTAGAACTAGAATTCAGTATTCGATAAGATCTCAACGGCTCAAACTGAATTACACCAGTAAAATTCCGAGTTCATGTCTGGGGACTTGAATTTGATGTAGGTCTAAAATGTTTTTGCCCAGGAGAAATTAACTGATTCCCAATCCGTTGGATGCATCTTGCCTATTGTACCCAAATCCCTACAAATTAATATAAAAATAAATATTTGATAAAAAACTTCGGATCATAAATACTAAAACTATCTTTGAAACTCAACCTGAATCTACGATGCAAATGGAGTCTCGGGGGCTACTGACATGGCTATGACTATTCGGATTCTTATAATTAGTTACCCTATCTATGTAAACGCTCACAACCTATGAAGCCCACAAGGAAGGTCCATGAAGCATCCGACGAAAGATATAATTTAGTAGATAAGGAAATACAAACCGATATTGTACCGCTGTTGTAATCATAGTATTTTACCTGTCCGCATACGGCTTCGGGATCTAGCCTATTATATATAGACTGGGAGGATCCAACGGAGAGGCACGGAAAAAAGCCTTGACTAATATATAATATATTTGACTGTAAGCAATCCGACAACTTTGACTTGTTTGTTTGTCTGATGAGCTGACAAAATCCCCATCATTCTCTTTTCCTCGAAATCGTAAGTCCATAACCATGGGTATTGCCGAGGTTAACCGTCGTCAAGACCCTTTCTAGGGATTATTTTTAAATCGTTGACCGTACCAAATACATCATCACCTGTCGGGTGGATAGGCTTCCTCCAGTAATGCTTGCCTTTCTTTCTTAAGGAATGCCTGACCAGAAGAAATTGACGATTCCATGGGTACACATTCTTTTTACATTTATCCTAATATATATGTTCAGTCTCACCGAAACAGTGTGTGCATTGTATCCTTTATTTGTGTGTCATAAAATGTTATTAAGAGAAGGTCCATCAGTAATGCTTACGAACAGCAACGCTCATAGGTCAAATTCCTTTGTGCTCATCCCACATACGTACTCCTTGTTCGTGCCATAACTATAAAAGTTTTTCAACTAATAGACTTAGGTACACATAAATGTTATTGTCCGGTTGCTTCGAGCCTTGGATAAGCACTAGCATCTTAATGAACTTCCACTTCATGAACAACCAAGGAAGAAGGTTATAGATACATAGAGTCACAGACCAGATTTTATGACTGCAGCTCTGCTCCCCAAAAGGATTCATATATGTACTTAGACCAAACCTTAAGTTCCTTGCATCATCTGGAAAGTCCGGAAACTCTCTCTCGATTCTTCTACACTGTAACCCATCAACGGGGTGTCTCAACATCGCGTCTTTCTTACTGTCTTCTTTGTGCCATCATAACAACTTGGCATGATCTTTGTTTCTGAACAAATATTTCAACCGTGGTATTATAGGAGTATACTACATCACCTTGGCAGGAACTCTCTTCTTGGGGCGCTCTCCCTCAACATCACCAGGGTCATCTCGGCTGATATTATACCCCATTGCACCACATACGGGGCATGCATTCAAATTATCGTACTCCTCACCGTGGTAGAAGATGCAGTCAAATCTTGACAAATTGTGTGAAAATAGCATAAAATGAGCCAAACTAGCAATGGCAGATAAAAAGGATGAAGTTTCAAACCTTTTAGAACTCTTGAATAGATGGGTGCCGCTAAATCTTGACAAATCATGTGAAATTATAGAGATGAACTCGAGCTTAGGGAGGAAACAGAGGAGAAAGTAGCTTGAATGGGTTATGGCTCGGGGAAGAAGATGATATAGGAAGGACTTTAGTCCCGGTTGGTGTCTGCATTATATAAGTATATCAAAAACCATTACACGATATCATGAATATAAAAGTGATCGAATTAATACAAGTTTATCACATTAATACCAAAGTAGAGTAGTGAGACCAAATATTATTATTGCAAAAATAAAAAACTATCAACTGATGTAAAAACTTTCTACTCCATAGTCATTTTGATCAATTACTAAGTAAACCACATCTACACATATGCAAACTAAGAAGTTAATCTGAGATCAAATTGCATATAAATCAAATAAACTCCCAGATAATTACTCCCAAACTAAAACCCACAAATCTCTCTACTTTTAGAGCATAATAAGAGCTAAACTAGCAATGATAGATGAAAGAATGAAGTTACTAACCTTTTAGAACCCATTGGACAGATGGGACACTGCCAAATCTTGATAAATTATGAGAAAATGGGGATAAACTCAAGAGCTTTGGGAGGAAGCAGAGGAGAAAAGCTTGAATGGAGTATGTGGCTCGGGGTAGAAGATATAGGAAGAACTCTAGTCATGGTTGGAGACACCAACCGAAATTAAATGTCTATCTTTAGTCCTGGTTGGTGGCTGAAACCGGTACTAAGCGGGCTCGTATCAGCCTCAGCCTGACGCAAACCCTTTAGTCCCGGTTTATAGAGCTAGTCGTGTCCCTGCGGTGGTACTAGCCATTGGAATCATTAGTCCCGGTCCCAGAGACAATGGACTTGGTTTTGAACGATGCCCTTGTTGCCTGAAAAAGGTTCCTTTGAGGAATGCTCAAGAATTCAAACAAGAGCCGAACAAATTTATTTATATACTAATGCGGATATTAGATTTCTATGCGTTATCGCACTGCACGCAAGGATGGGGCTAGGGAACAAAATGGATACACAGAGGCATAAAGCAGATTATCAAGAGGTGAGCGCAACACATTGTTATTTAATTGCATGCAAGTCGATCGTTAGTATATAGAAGGGGGATCTTCCTAGATCCAAGCAGACATGGTATGAAACCGCCCACGTTCTTAGGAGGAAGCAGAGAGCTCCCATCAACTTGCCCAGGTCCTCCACGACGATGACGTGCTCGCCGACAATGACGTGTATGTCACTGGCGTTCAACGGGTCTAGAACACAGATCTGTGGTGCTTGGAGGGGCTGACCACCTCCATTCGCCGCCCAGACATGATATTTGTGTGTATACGGATATTGATGTATATGATTCGGGTTTTTTTATATATATATGATTCGATAATTTTTTAAAATAATATAATTATATATTCGTAAATGTGTACGTTCTTGCTTAACATAATTAAAAATACTTTTTTTAAAAGAAATAAAAATTGAGGGACAGCTAGGATTCAAACCTCCCTAGGTTTATAACAGTGGACCAAACTAATACCACTAGGGTATGATCTGTTTCAGGTCGCAGACCAGCGCAGCGGTTATGTTAGACTAAGTGTCAATTTTTTTGTGGCGCATATTAGAAGGATGTCTGTGGCACATATTAGAAGGATGTCTCTGACACTTAGCTAAATAGCTGGTTCGGCCTTTCTCCGTCCCCACACGCACGGCCGACGAACCCTAGCACGACGAACGCTACCCTCCGCCGCTCGCCCGACGAACCCTAGCCTCCGCCACTCGCCTCGCCGGAGGAGAAGGCCCGTCCCGCCCGCCCGCGACCTAGGAGCAGGAGGCCCGCCCCGCCCCGCCCGTGACCTAGGAGGAGGAGGCCCGCAGCAAGAGCACCGCCGCCACCTTGTCGACGACCACCTCCCCCTCCCGTCTCTGCCTCCGATCCATTCCCCACCGCAGGTACATTCCCCACACTCTATGAATCTGGTCTGCAAGCTGTTCTGATTCCAAGTTATATGTTCTGTACATGCCTCTGATTCTAAAATACTGACTGGCACTCTACATATGATGACCACTGCTGAGCCTGTGATTTATTTTCCTTCCATTCCAATTTAGGAGTGAAGGTTCTTGTCATTTACCAATAAAATCCATCTTTCATTGCAGTGAAGGCTCTTTGTATAGAATGTAATACAGTAACCAAACTTGATCAGTTACTGTGCTATCAACTAGACTCACTGTTTTGGTAAATCTTGTACCAATGTATTAAATAGTACACTAGATACTTCACTCTGTTTTGTTAAATCTTTGGCACGCTGGATATTGAAGCTGAGTTCAGACCTGGAATGTTGAAACAACTTCCTTGTGGAACTTTCTTTAGTATTGTTCTGAATATACATTTCACCTATCTTTCCCACATTTTAGACATTAGTGGAAGAATTGCGAGTCTTTGCCTGTGAAATGCATTATGTGCCTTTTTAAGCACCTAGTGTTCCTGGTTCTCGTACTGGAGGACAAGGTGTTTGCATACAAATAAGCAGGGCTAATGTGATAATATCAACAAGTATCTAATTATTCCCATAATACTTCCAACCAGCAAAGTGTTCTGCCTAACATAAGTAAATCCAGCCAGAGGCAGTATTGCTATGCTAGATAAGGTAAGATGCAGAGTGCAGCAAGTCAATTCTAGTTTACTAACACCAGGATTTTGGTGCACAGAAAACAAATATTGTTAAGTAATCTATTTTCCTAAACCTACAACTTCTTATGAAGCAAGCATGTCCAAAAAATTAGCATAATGTAAGCTCCTGAAGCTTATATTTGCATAGCTCCTGAAGCTCCTGAAGCTTATATTTGCATAGCTCTTTCTAGTTGCATAGCTCTTTATATTGGCATAGCTCCTGAAGCTTATATTTGGATAGCTCATAAAGATTATATAATGTAAGCTCCTGAAGCTTATATTTGCATGCAAAGGTTATAGCGTTAATTCAGAGAAATATTAAGTAAATGTCGTCACATGTAGGTTGGCTAGTTGCTTGGTTGAACTTTTAACATACCTAATTCACTAATTATTACCAACACTCCTGCAAGCCGCATATCTTCCCTGGAATGTAGAGCCTTGAAACAGTTTAGCTTACACAAAATGATTTCATCAACGAAGCAGGAACATCCTACTCAGATCACATACTTTCTCAACTTTGTTACCTATAATTTCAGCAAAACTACTTTAGAGCAAGTTCCATATAGGAGTATCAGTAAACTGTCAGATAGGAGTATGTCTTAGTGGCATAGTGCTTCACTCTAGCTAATTCCAGTTTATCATTTTTTCAAATTATAGAACCATATATGTTTGCTTAACTTGAGTTATTTTGCTACCTTATTGAGTTATTCCAGTTTAACTCTAGTGCTCCACTCTAGCTAATTCCAGTCAAGGATGTGTGTTTTCCTTGTAAACAGTACAATGTATATGTTACTACTATTTTCTTCAATATATGTTACTTGGTAGCATGCACTTCCAGGAGACAATAATTGCCTGGCTTGTGCTCCATGAGACGATGGATGGGGCTTAAAGGGGGTTGTTTTCTTGTGTGTGAATGATGGATCGGGCTGCCAATGGAGCTGTTTTCTTGTTTGTGAATGATGGATGGGGTTAATGGGGCTGTTTTCTTTCAGGAATTTCAATTGAGTTGCCCGTTTCTCCCGAAGTTTTGATTCACTTCCGTTTTGGTTGAGAAATGGGCACTCCTAGGTCAAAAAATTAGCAAAGTTCATGCCACATTTTTTGGTCGATTTTTCTGCTAGCTTTTTTCCTCTTTTTTATAAAGTGCAAAAATGTCGGCTAACAATGAGATCTGCCCTTCTAAGCACATGAACATTGAAGAACAAGCCAGAGAGGCCAACAAGTCATTCTGGCGGGCACCCCAATAGGAGGAGGAGGCAAAAACGGAGGCAGCGATGAGGATGACACCACCACCGATGGAGGCGAGTGCCGCCGGAGCTGCTAGGGGCGACGAGAGGAATGGTGAGAACGAGGGGGACAACGACGACTACGAAGGAACCAGTGAAGGCGGCGATGAGGATGAAACCACAACCGATGGCGGCGGCTGCACAGATGGCGGTAGCGGCAACCCGACCGCTATGAAGAAGAAGGAAAGAAAGGATCGGACGCCACAAGTGCTCGCCAACGTCTACGATGAGTTCACTAAAGTCACAAAAAGTGGCCTACCAGTGGAGCCTGTGGCGATTGCCAAAGGGTATGGCATGCAACTCGGATGCATCGTCCAGGAAAAGCATGTCGATCAACACGAAGTAGCTTAGAAGTCATGACAATGAGGCTTTGGTCGAGAACCTCATTAAGAAGCTTCACAAACAATACATGTTCCTAGTGCCATTCAATACCCTAAAAAATCAAATAAGGAGAACAAACTAGCCATCACGAAGATGAGCAATGCCTTGAGCAGTTGGAAAACCCTGGTAAAGAACCTCATTGACAAAGGTGAAAGCTAGGAGAAGATAAGTAAAAAATTCTGATGCTCGATGAACAAGAGTTCAAGATATTCAAAGAGGAGATAGCTACTGATGACACTCAAACATGGACTGAGTGGGGAGGAGAATGCGGGAGTAGAACATAGGTAACCACCAGCTTGCAAGCGGTGGTTATAGAGCGAAACAACTCATTTGGGATAAGGAGGATGCTGAGCATGAACGTCTGGGAAAAGACAACCCGTGGCATAAAATCACGGGCTTGCAGGTGAGGAACGTTTTTTGGGCCCGCTACTACCTAGACCCTATTACCAATGAATTCGTTACCGATGATCCGGAGGTGAAGGACTTCGAGGAGGAGTTGGTAAGGAATTTACCGCAGAACTCAAGTCTATTATGTTCTAATTAAAATAATGAAATCAAGAATCTAAATGGGTTCACTTTTCCTTGTCTTTGTAGGAGAGGGAATGTAACGCTAGTACCGAGTCATCGTTCCAGGGGTCAACGAAGCCATGGGACATAGTTTTAAATAGGGGGACGAACGCTTACAAGAAGAGGGACAAGTGTTTGCCGCCTTCCCCAGCTGGTGGTGTGTCTGGCTTTGGTACGAGCATGAAGTTTGGAGAGTACTACAAAGAAGACGCCAAAAAGAGAAGGGAGAGGAAGAACCAGTCGGCTACTAAGGATAAAGCCGAGGTTCAAGAGTTGAAGATGAAGGTGCAGTCCCTGGAAAAAAAGTGCACGAGAGAGTAGTGGACAAGATAGTGGAAGATAAGCTCCGCGCAATCATCCCCCCTGGGTTGTTGGAGGGGTTAGCTGCTTGGAATGTGGGAGGTCGAGTGGGGCCGATACATCTGCCCAGCTTCAGTGGCAGCAACTCGAGCATCAATGTGTCGCCATACCTGGTGCTCCGCCGGCCGCCAACACCGCGGTGCAGCCACTTGATTTGGTTGCACCGATGCCCCCTCCTACCACAAATACCAAGGCACAACCAGTGTTAGTGGTTCTTCATAATGCACCCGAGCGGGAGAATGTTGATAGGCCGGCCGCCGACAATGACCGTGTATCGACATTAGCCAAGGCCAACACCTTCACCAAGGTAACTAATTAGTTAGTCTGTGACATCTCCTTTATGCCTTTGATGACTGCCATCTCATCATGCCCAACATGCTTTGACTTAGGACACTGTTTGCATACTCCTGCATAGCGTTGCCGATGGTGAGTTGAAGGATGTTGCCAAGGCCACTCTCATACAGCCGGTGATTCATACGATGCACAACAATCCCATCAACGAGGTTGTTATGAGGTTTAGGTTGGCACGGGTGTTGCCAGGGTGCGATGACATGGACCCCCCTTTCCACCTCAGAAGCCAACGAACACAAGACCCTTGTAGAATGCCACAACTGGACCTTAACATGGCTGAAGACCCATATTCGTCTTTTGGGGGAGGGTGCACCACCAGTGCCACCTCGATTTTCCGGCCACCTCGGAAGCCAGCGGTCATTGTCGCCACCTCCAATCGTCACCAACAACTATTGGGAGCATGTGTACCACCCCAAGGCTAAGACATTGCATCGCGACCGCCGCTGCCACCCCCACCACATGATGTCAACAACGACGGTGATGATGAAGATGTCGACATTGATGGCTTCCTAAAAACTAGCGCTGACAAAGGATTGTACATACCTTGTGTGGATGAAGAACCCTTCATCGCTCATGGCAATCAAACTGGGTGTCCCAGTACAATGCAACGTCTGGTCTTCCATGCTTTTTCTAAAGAGATGCCTCCGGCCGCCGATCCACAGGACAAAGCGGGAATCATTTTCAGCCCTAGCACAATCCAAAAGACGACCGGTGAGTAGTTAGCATCCCTAGTGGAGGACCCTTCTACTAGGAAGAAGCACATGAAGAGAAGTAAGAAGGCTGCGATCCAGCCTCCTCCGAAGAGGATCCAGGCTAAGGACGACGTTGTACTAGCCATCCAGAATGGCTGGTGTAATACCCTCAAATTGTCCCTATCTAGATTATAGCGATTCCCGCCAAACCTGCATAGAAACGATTCAAGGACGCCCACCAGGCACTTGCGTGCTGGTGGAAAACAACATAATACCATTACACAATAGTTCAAAATGGAACCCACAAAACATATATATACAATAATGACTCAATGAGTCAAGAATACATATATGCAATACAAATATCCAATTCACCTTAAAATGATACAGCATCCAAGTACAGACAAGATTCAAATTGGGCTAAGAGCCCTGGAGAATAACCAATGGCGTCCATAACCCTTCCCAGGCCAAGACGGAAGGGTATTGCTAACGTTATCGTTAAAACAAAAGGGGGTGCCGATGATGAGTCCAAAATTGAAGCATTTTTAGCTTTCCTTTTTTCAAAAGTAGAATAGGGATTTCGGTATTTTACTACGTTTGCATGCACCTTTTGTCCTTGTTTCAAAAGGATCCCGAATTACTAAATCTCTTATGAATATATCAATTGGAACTATCATATTATGTTATAGAAAGATATTTTTAAGTGACAAAAGTCATTTAATTGATTTATCTTCGCACCTGGGAGAATAGAAAACATGAAGGAAATCTACTTCAGTGTTAACGACCAGTGGTGCAGGTGGAACCCACCCGTACCGTCCGCCCGTACCACGCGGAAATACTTTCTCCTGGCAAATATGGATCACGTATCCGACATTCACAGCAACCTTGAACCATGAAAAACCACACCATAAAGGATCTGAAGGTGGAACTTGGAGAAGGGCAAATCCATGCTGCTTCATGGATCATTTGAGGACATCGCATTATCCACTTCATCATCAACCGCTGCATCACCATCATCACTATTACCCCCATCTTTCATTCATTATATCTTGTTGTAATTCCAGATTTATCCCCGTATTTTTAACCATCCATTTTATTATGATGATGTCGTTGATTGCTTCCATGTGTGAGTAGTTTCCCTCGTTCTTGGGGAGACGGAGAAACCCTAGCACTATTATGAATGGAAATAAATATGATCTATACTTGTGTCCATTTGACTTATTGGTCTATGTTATATTATGATGTGTGTTTGATCTCTCTCTTTAGATGGTATGTATAGTCGGCCACATATCATTTTTCTTCAGGACTAAGGAAGAGGGTGAAATCCTTTGGACATGTTTGGTAGTGTTTCCAGAATTATTGTGACTATAAGCACCATCTAGCAACCTGCACGGTCAAAGGAGGATTCAGAGACATTTCCTAAGCTAATTACGATATCCACGGGGAGACCCTTAATTGTGGTGGTCTATATGGCTGACTGCTCTCAGATATCGTGATGGTTATTTAGAGGTGACCTCATTCTTGGCTCAACAAAGTGACTACAAGACTTGTAGTGAACATCTTATTATGGAGCTCTCTCCACACATATCATTACACAAGAAATAGGTCATCCTAATTATGATTAATAATATCATGCTAGAGGTGTATCCTACACCCTAGAGAATGCTTTAACCCTATTGAGTTCAACCACTTCTCCAAACGCTTTCTTGTTTCCTTTTACTTTTTTTAATTACTTTTTTGCATTCAACCAAAAAAAATTCGAACACCCTTTACTGGAAATTAAAGTGTCTTACAAGTATCCTTTGCTAGAAAGTGACGAGGGGAATAAATACCTTAACCAAATAGCTCTCTGTGGGTTCGATACTTGAAACACCCTCAAATCGGCTCTATGCAAGTTTTAGCCCTTTCCGCCAAACCCGCATAGAAACGATTCAAGGACGCCCACCAGGCACTTTCGTGCGGGTGGAAAACGAAGTAATACCATTACAATACAGTCCTCGATGGGACCCACAGAACAGTTATATATACAACAGCGACTCAGCGAGTCAAGAATACAGATATCCAATACAAAGACTCAAATCACCTTGAAAACGATAGAGCGTCCGACTACGGACAAGATGCAAATGGGGCTAAGACCCCTGAAGAATAACCAATGGCGTCCATAACCCTGCCCAGACCAAGCCGGAAGGGTAACCCTGCTAACGACGGCGATCTCAAACCTGCTAAACAAAAAAGGGGTGCCAACAAAGGGCACAGGAAAAAGAGGAGCGTTAGTACTGAGGCCAGTACACGGCGAGGCTAGAATTCGGCGGCTCTCGCCTACATAGGTATGGTGGGCTGAAGCGGCAGCGCAGCGACACTAAACAACCTATAGAGACTCGATACAACTGGCGGTTATCAGAGAGGGATAAGAAAGACCTATTCGGATCCAACATAGGGCTAACACCAAACAAACCCATCCTGGTGTTTCCACCTCGAGACCAAACGAGGAAGTCGGACCAAGGAACTCACACAGTTGGCAGTTTTATTCATTCCATTATAGTTGAAGAACTTACTAGTCAGATATAGATAGCATGAGGCATCCTGATAGCATAAGTAGTGGGCAGTTTTTAATCGTCATGCCGTTGTAGTTGGAACATTTACTAGTCAGATATAATTGTCCTGAGGAATCCCAAACCCAACAGTTATTGACACTTTTATCACATTCCATTGGAGTTGCAATATTTACTAGGCATATAGCATGTCACAAAACAATCCAGATCCACCAGTTGTTGCCATTTTTAATATCCATTCTGTTATAGTTGCATCTCATTACTAGTCACATATTAAGTCAAATTTATAGCACTACTTTACTTATGCTTGTCTATGATCGAGATACTGTGCTCCAAGTCGTCCATAACCGTGGACACGGCTTTCAGAAAGTTTTACCCTGCAAGGGTGCACAGATAGCAACACACACTCGATCAACCTCGGAAAAACCAACTCAAAACCCAACGAGGCTTTCACGACAAAGCAATCACAGGATTCATAAATATTTCAGGGGGCCACCCCACTAAGCTACCCGCAACGAAGTTGGCCGGCTCCGGAACGGACCCAGCGTTTGCGTCAATGGCTATGAACGACTGGGAACCCGAAAGTGTGACTGGGCTTGTCGATACCGCGAAAACACTCCGCGATCCTAAACAGTACAGGTGCTCCACGCACAATCTTAAATAAAGCGGTAAAGCATGGCATAAGTACAGGATAGTAATAAAGCCCCAAACTACTTTGTGGCCCCAAGAAATAGAAATGAATCAAGCTCTAGCTTAGGGGGGTCCATAAGGCCTCCCGGATGTGGATAGTGCGAAAAATCAAGGAACAGGTATCAAGTACTCGGGGTCCTACGGGACACAAGTGAGCGTGGAAGAACCAAATAACATCTATTGCCCACCGATGCCTCTGCATTAGTTATATCTATAATTTTAATAGTTGTATTTAATGTCATGATCAACTCCACCAATAAGCATCTCCACCAATAAACATCTGCCATCATTCCGACAACTGTGGTACTTGACAACACAAGATCGCACCTGAGCAAGCAACTACGACTCGCAAGGCCGGCTATCTACCAAACACAGGTAATAGGAGGTGTCCAAGGCAATATAGAGGCTGCACAGGATATAACTGGGATACGGAAACTAAAGCATCGCGATACGGATAGCAATAGGTCAACAGGAGGAAATAAAGACTATAAATGCAAAATAGGTAGAAGGGGAAGAGATGCTCGCCTGGGAGACAATGCCGAAGATTCATATCCGGAGAACTTGTCGATACTCGCATCCACTCATCGGCCTAATCCACGAAGAAGCAAACACTAAAAAAACACCGGATGCACTATTTAATACTACGGCAAAAGATCCGGCATGATTATGATATGATGCATATGCGGTGCAATTAGCCAATATTAAGCAGAACCGGAGTCCCGACAATTAATTAAGCGGTTCAAGTTATTTAACTACCCCGCAATTTTAAATGTTGATTTGTCAATGCAAAGCATGTCATCGGTTTGCTACGCAGATCCAAATGGAGGCGATATGAGACAAGTATAGCCCGCATATAGTCTCCATATTTAATTATTAGATGAATCGATAATATACCCCCAAACAAATGATGATGTATGCGATATGATCAACTTATATCCAACAAGATGTATATAGATGGCAATTTATAAAATAGGGGTCTCGGGTAGGGGTCACACTTCTCGGATCGAAGATCTGGGCGGCTCGGAGAGGTTCGGTCTCGGCGGGATCGGTCATCGGATCCATGTGGGAGAGGGTGCCTTTGGTTCCAAGAAGGCGACTTGGTCGGTTCTGTGAGGGAGCTCTTCGGTCATCAAATCCATGAAGGAGAACTTGGTGTTTGGCGTTGATGGTCGAGGGTGCCGATGTCAATCATGTCGTACCCGAGCCGCAACAATACTATCCCGAAGCGTATCCTCGTCGCATCAGCCATCACCACGCGTCCTACATCAGTAGAACAAGGAGAACATAACGGAAAGGCACAGTTCTGCTTCTCGATAGATTCCAGCATATGACATCCTAGACCAAGCATCAACAGGAACAAAGAAAAAAAAGGCAAGGGCCGCAACCTCTTCAGAGAGAGGACACCAGCGTAAGGGCGTGTGTGGCTCTCGGACGAAGCGGCTTGGGCTCGCGGACGGAGCGGACGACGTTGGGAGGCGCCACACCAAGGAGGTGATGGAAGGCGCACGAGGAGGGGAGGCCGACGACGGCGTCTAGCGCGGCCAGAGCGGGGCCGGCCACCACGGCACGCAGGTGGGGCCGCGGGGACGGGGGAGCTCGGAGAGGCGAGGTCTAGTGAGGGGGTCTTGGTGGCGAGGAGGGGCTCGAAGCAGAGGCGCCGTCGTGACAGAGGACGGAGGAGGTAGAGGGCGACCCGGGCCGACCACGGCGGCGGCGGCCATGGGGAGGAGAGCGACAAGGGCGGCACTTGGCAGCGAGGCGGCCGTTTAGAAGCAGGGCACGGGGTCGATGGTTGTTGGCGGTGCAGGACGGCGGCCGGGGATAGGAGGGCGGCGACGGACGCTCGCAGAGCGAGGCGGCGGAGTCGGCGACGTGGTGGAGGCGGGGGGGGCCGTGGAGGAAGGAGGCGAGGCCGGCGCGAGAGCGGGCAGGTGCGACGGCGGGGCAAGCTCGAGCGGCGGAGGGGACGCCGGTGGTGGGGTAAGGCAAGGCGGGGCCTCGAGGTCGGTGGAGAGGAGGACGAGGTCGGCCGCGGGGTTGGTGGAAGTAGAGGAGGTGGGCGCGGCCTCCGCAGTTGCGGAAATGGCCTGGAGCTCCTGGCGGCGGTAGAGGAGAGGCGAGGAGGGGCTCTAGCGAGGGACACGCGGCGGGGCGGTGCCGAGCCGGGCGGGGCGACGGCGAGGTTCGAGGAAGCCTGGGGAAACGCGTGCGGGGGATGGGGATCGAGGCCGCGTGGGGCAGTCGACGCGCGGGGCACGCGCTAGGGGTGGAGCCGGGCTGCGTGGCAGGGCGAGCGGGGAATAGGGGCACGGGGCCTGGGGATCGGGGACGTGCTCTTTCCATCGCTGGGTGGGACCGGCGGACGACGCGGGCAGGCGAGGTGGGTCTGGGTGCCTGGGTGCGTGGGCGGGAGCGCGGGAGCATGCGTGCAGGTGGCATGGGGATTGAGCGAGGTTGGTTCAGGTGGTGGGCCAGGGGAGGCGAGGTGGCGGGCGGCAATTGGATGTGGTGAGGTGGAGGGGTGGAGGGATGTGGGGCTGGCTAGTGGAGGAGGAACCAGGTGGTGGGGGATGAGTACGTGGCGGCTGGGAGGATTTCGGCTGGCGGCGGCGGGTAGATTTAGGGCTAGGGTAGATAAGGGTTTAGGGTAAAACAGGTTGGGGTTTTTAAATTGGAGGTGGCCGGCTAGGCTTTCGGGCCGGGCTGGCTGCCTCCCAAAAATAAAATAAAAGTTTCATTATTTAAAACGGGGCTTTTGAAAATCGTCGGTAGACGAAACAAAATAATCCGGAGACCCGGGTTTTGTATTTGAAATAAAGACGGGGCTTTTAGAAAACAAAAATAGACTTTTCGAAAATAGTTTTATGCAAACTAAATGCAAGAAGACATGACGATGCTCAAATGCAGGGTGGCATGATGACATGATCATGCGGTCATGATGATGCAATGCGCAAAATCAACGCGATTTTCTAGTAGTGGTTTTGCGGGATGCCACAATTCGACACCACTAACAATGGATCTCGCCCTCGAGATCCGCCTCATGGTACCGGGAAGAAGGTCGGCGATCTGAATCTTCTCGCTCTGTGTAGATCCTCGCGACACCACTAACAAGAGGTCCTTGTCCGTGATCGTCGAGAGAACACTCCGGGAACAAAGGCGAAGGTAGAGGTATCAACAAATTAAGCCACCTCTATCTTCAGGGGAAGGAGTAATTGCAGATCCACCGATTCAATGTACAAGAGCGAATGATAAGAGTAGTCGGATGGTGATCAGCCCATCGCGCACCCGAACCATTACTCTACACATGAATCGAAGAATTATGCAACCAACTCCCGGAATTGGACTGAAGATCTCGACAAACGAGGTTCAGAAACAAAGGAGTGATGCAGACTCTGCATCGGATCTGGCGTAGAGGATGTCGTCGCGTCGGAAAACACCGGAGGACACAAACAAGGAACAAAGAAAAGTCCAACATATGAAGGATTCCTCAGATAGCACGAAGACCGAAAGTAGAAGCACCGTTATCAAAGGAGGAAGAGAAACCCTGAAGGTACGACGGAAAACCCAACCACGAGAATTCCTGGACTCGAAGAAAGGGAAGAGAGCGGAATCAAAACACACAGAGGTAAGAGGAGAACAGCAGAGGGGTAAGGAGTAAAATCAGACCTAATCAGATCTATCCAACTGATTTCGAAAAATAGTTTTGACACTCTTCTTCGGCCATTAGCTAGGTTATCCTACAGGCTGGACTTGTGAGGTATCGCAACTGCTGGGCTCTGATACCACTCTGTAACACCCTCAAATCGGCTCTATGCAAGTTTTAGCCCTTTCCGCCAAACCTGTATAGAAACGATTCAAGGACGCCCACCAGGCACTTTCATGCGGGTGGAAAACGAAGTAATACCATTACACAACAGTCCTTGATGGGACCCATAGAACAGATATATATATACAACAGCGACTCAGCGAGTCAAGAATACAGATATCCAATACAAAGACTCAAATCACCTTGAAAACGATAGAGCGTCCGACTACGGACAAGATGCAAATGGGTCTAAGAGCCCTGAAGAATAACCAATGGCGTCCATAACCCTGCCCAGGCCAAGCCGGAAGGGTAACCCTGCTAACGACGGCGATCTCAAACCTGCTAAACAAAAAAGGGGTGCCGACAAAGGGCACAGGAAAAAGAGGAGCGTCAGTACTGAGGCCAGTACACGGCAAGGCTAGAATTCAGCGGATCTCGCCTACATAGGTATGGTGGGCTGAAGCGGCAGCGCAGCGACACTAAACAACCTATAGAGACTCGATAAAACTGGCGGTTATCAGAGAGGGATAAGAAAGACCTATTCGGATCCAACCTAGGGCTAACACCAAACAAACCCATCCTGGTGTTTCCCCCTCGAGACCAAACGAGGAAGTCGGACCGAGGAACTCACACAGTTGGCAGTTTTATTCATTCCATTATAGTTGAAGCACTTACTAGTCAGGTATAGATAGCATGAGGCATCCTGATAGCATAAGTAGTGGGCAGTTTTTAATCGTCATGCCGTTGTAGTTGGAACATTTACTAGTCAGATATAATTGTCCTGAGGAATCCCAAACCCAACAGTTGTTGACACTTTTATCACATTCCATTGGAGTTGCAATATTTACTAGGCATATAGCATGTCACAAAACAACCCAGATCCACCAGTTGTTGGCATTTTTAATATCCATTCTGTTATAGTTGCATCTCATTACTAGTCACATATTAAGTCAAATTTATAGCACTACTTTAGTTATGCTTGTCTATGATCGAGATACTGTGCTCCAAGTCGTCCATAATCGAGATACTGGCCAGCAGCCGGCGGCCTATTCGAGTGGCTGGAGGAGTCGCTTCTTGATGCTGCCGTAGCCGACCCCGTTAGCTTTTTCGACCTGACCGTTGGTCTGTGGATGTGCTACGGAGGCATAGCTGACGTTGATTCCCAGTTTCTCATAGAATTCTTGGAACTCCTTGGATGTGAAGTTCGTCCCATTGTCCATGATGATGCTGTGTGGCACTCCGAAGCGATAGACTATGGACTCGAAGAACTTGACTGTGTTGTATCCTGATTGATTAGTTACTGGCATGGCCTCTATCCACTTGGTGAATTTGTCGACTGCGACCAGCAGATAGACGTAGCCTCCTCATGAGGACTTTGGGAGCTTGCCGACCATGTCGAGTCCCCATTGCACGAAGGGCCAGGCCAATGGAATTTGCCGGAGTTCTGCGTCGGGTGCGTGTGGCTTGTCCATGAATCGCTGGCAAGCGTTGCATTTTTGGACGATGTCCTTAGCATCACGCATGGCCGTAGGCTAGTAGAATCCACCTCGTAGAGCTTGGGCGACGAGGGCGCGACTGCCAGCGTGGTGCCCACAAGTCCCCTCATGCATGTCAAGGAGAACAACTCTTTCATCAGCCGTGGAGATGCATTGTTGGAGTACTCCTATGATGTTGCGCTTGTATAGTTCGCCGTTGATAACAACGAATGCCTTGGATCGCCGTGCAATGTGCTGGGCGTCAGTCGGATCATCCGGTAGCCTCTTGCTAAGAAGGTACGTGATGTATGGTTGAGTCCAGGATGACTCAATCATCATGACGCTCATTGGTCCTTCGAGTCCTGTGTCCAGCTCCAAGTCATCGAGTGCCATTGTCTCATTGGGCGACGGAGCCCCCTAGTCCGTTGTTGCGCTTGTTTTCTTCTCTGTGGCCTTTGGCTTGATGGAGCGTTCGCAGATACGTTCGAGAAATACCCCAGGTGGAATGGGGGCGCAGGTAGACCCTATGTTGGCGAGTGTGTCCGCCTCTTCATTGCTTTCGCGGCCAATGTGCCGCAACTCGCAACCATCGAAGTCTCCCTCGAGTGTGTCATAGAGGTCACGGTAGGCGATCATGTTGTCGTTCAAGGCGCCGCACTCGTGCATTGTCTGGTTGACGACCAGCTTGGAATCGCCATATATTATGAGCCTCTTGGCGCCGCAGGCTTTTGCCATCCTCATCCCGTGCAGTAGGGCTTTGTATTCAGCTTCATTGTTGGAGGCGGTGAACTGCATTCGCAGGATATATTTCAGCTTGTCTCCCTGGGGCAATGTCAGTATGACACCTATGCCGGCCCCATCCTTTCGCTTTGAACCGTCGAAGTGCATTGTCGAGAGGTAGGAAATATCTGGTTTTTCAGGGAGCTGGTTCTCCATCCAGTGCACGAGGAAGTCAGGGAGAACTTGCGACTTGATTGCATCACGTTTTTCATATGTAATGTCTTGTGGAGACAGTTCGATTCCCCAAAGTGCGACTCGTCCGGTGGCATCGGGATTGTTGAGGATGTGCCCAAGCGGGGCATCGTTGACTACCACGATTGGGTGTTCCTGGAAGTAGTGGCGCAGTCGCCGGGCTATCATGAAGACGCCGTACGCCAGTTTCTGGTAGTGTGGGTACCGCTGTTTTGTTGGCGTAAGTACCTCACTGAGGTAGTAGATTGGGCACTGTACCCCGTGGACCTTGTTTTCCTCGGCTTTCTCTACTACGAGCACTGTGTTGACCACCTGGTTGGTGGCGATGTATAGCAACAATGGTTCCCTTTCGCGTGGGGTCACCAGTACTAGCGAGGTGGACAGTAGGCGCTTGAGGTCTTCGAATGCTTCCTATGCCTCGTTGGTCCACTCGAACGTGTCAGCTTTGTGGAGGAGTTGGTAGAAAGGTAGTGCCTTTTCGCCCATTCGACTGATGAATCGACTGAGCGCCGCGATTCTCCGAGCCAGCTACTGTACACCTCTTATGTTTTTTGGCTTCTCCATGGCCAGTATGGCTTTTATTTTCTTCGAGTTCGCTTTGATCCCTCTCGTGGAGATAAGATACCCGAGTAGTTGCCCAGATGGTATGCCGAAGGAGCATTTGTCTGAATTGAGCTTGATCCGGTAGCGGTCGAGGTTGGCGAAGGTTTTGCGCAGATCGTCGATTAGTGAGGCTTCCTCTTTGGTCTTGATTACTATGTCGTCAACATAGACTTGGATGTTGCGACCAAGTTGGTTCTTGAGGCAAGCTTGCATGCACCGCTGGTAGGTGGCTCCTGCGTTCTTCTGCCCGAAGGGCATTGTGTTGTAGCAGAATACACCAAAAGGCGTTGTAAACGTTGTTTTTTCTTGATCTTCCTCCTTCATTCGAATCTGGTTATAGCCTGAGTAGGCGTTGAGGAAGCAGAGGCGCTCACATCCCGCGGTGGAGTCGATGATCTGGTTGATTCGCGGTAGCGGGAAGTGGTCCTTCGGGAAGTGCTTATTTAGAGAGGTGAAGTCCAAGCACATCCGCAGGATATCTGTGTCCTTTTTTGGTACTAGCACCGTATTGGCGAGCCAAGTGCTTTCCTTGATTTCGCGTATGAATTTGGCGTCGAGGAGTCTGTTGATCTCCATTCCGACTGCCTTTGCTCTTGGTTCAGACAGTCGCCGAATTGTTTGCTTGATTGGCCTTGCGTCTGGGTTGATGTTGAGTGCGTGCTCGATGAATTCCCTGGGAACTCCTAGCATGTCCGCTAGACACCAGGTGAAGATTTCCCAGTGCTCACGGAGGAATTCGACGAGCGCGAGTTCCTATGCGGGACTCAAGTTGTTGGTGATGAGGGTCGTCCTGGTGGGATTCGATGGGTGGACCTGAACTTTCTTCATGTGCACCGATGAGTCGAAGGATAGGTCGGGTGAACTTGGCCGGCTCAGGAGAGGCAGACTATTGTCTGTCGACTCCTTTAGTCTCGCCAGTTCTTCCTGCATGCCGAAGGACTGGGAAATTCTGTTGAATTCCCTGTCGCAACTGTCAGACCTCTCGAAGCTCCCGTTGATTGTGATGACACCATTAGGGCCTGGCATTTTCATCTGTAGGTAGGCATAGTGCGGCGCCGCCATGAACCTAGCAAACGCGACACGTCCGAGGATGCAGTGGTACTGTGAGGGCCAGTCGACGACTTCAAAGTCGATGCGCTCGCGCCGAAAGTTTTTTTGGCGTGCCGAAGATGACGTCGAGGTTGATTTTGCCAAGGGGATATACACCCTTTCCTAGGACGATGCCATGGAATGTTGTCTCTGAGGCCTCTAAGCAAGTCAGAGGGATCCTCATTGCTCGCAAGGTACTCACGAACATAAGGTTGATGTCGCTTCCGCCATCCATGAAGACGCGGCTCATGTCGAAGCCTCCAATTTGCGCCTCGAGTACGAGGGGACAGTGTCCTGGACGAGGTACTTGACGCGGGTGGTCGTGCTTGTCGAAGGTGATGCAGGAATCACTTCCACTGAGGTACTCAGTGGTAGATGGTGGCGAGTTTGTCGCCAGATTGATTTGCCGAGTGATGTCCTTTTGCACCCGGTTGGAGGGGCGACCCTTTTGGATCATCATGGTGCCCATGGCCCGCGGGTACGGCTCGCCTCCATGATGCTGGTCGGGTGCAGCTACGTTTGGCGGTGGTCCAGGTGGTGGCGGAGGAGCTCCATGTGCCACAGCGCCTGGGGCGGCTCCATAGCCCCTTTCGACTGCATTGCGATTCATCCGAGCCAGAGCCTCAAGTAGTTTGAGGAACTCGCGGCAGTCCTTGAGGAGGTGGCTAGACTTCTTTTTTCCGTCGTGCTTGTCGATGTAGAAGTGCACAATGCATGGCCCGGGCAGCTTGTCTTTGATGGATGTTGCGGGTGCCTCATCGCGATTGCGGCGCTACCATACTTGCGTGGTTTTCCCGGAGTCGTGGTATCCACCGCTGCGGTAGCCGCTGTTGCGGTTGTCGTCGCGCCTGTCGGCGTAGCCGGCTGCGACCATGTTGACGTCGCCGCGGTCATCGTAGATGCGCATGTGGCGTTTGCTTCGGTGATCGCGTCTGCGTTTTAGTTCTGCTTCATCGTAGGAGTGAACGCGATTTTTCACCGAATCTTCTCCATCTGCCCATCGATTCGCGATTTCCATCAGGTGGTCGATGGTTTTGGGCTTCGAGCGGCCCAGCTCCTCCCTAAGCTCTATGCGGCGTACGCTGCCGTTGAATGCGTCTATTGCGCGATCCTCCGAGATATTTTCTTCGGAGTTCTTGATGATGGACCACCTCTGGATGTATGAGCGTAGCGACTCGCCCAACCTTTGCTAGCATCATCTCAGCTCTTCGATTGATGCGGGCCTTTTGTAGGTGCCCTTGAAGTTGTGCAACAAGTTGTAGACCAGCTCTTCCCAACTGCGAATGTATCTGCGTGGGAGGTTGTTGAGCCATGCTCGGGCGGCGCCCTACAGCTGTAGCTGCAGGCACTGCATGGTCGTGCTTCGACTCCCGCCGTGGAGCTTGACAGAGGATATATGGTCCCCTAACCAGATTTTTAGGTCCTACAGACCATCGAACTTTGGGTTCTCTGATGGGAGCTTAAACCCCTTGGGCATTCACTTTTGCATGATGGCTCTGTTGAAGCATCTAGCGCCACAGAGCTCCACATCTTCGTCCTCTGAGTCAGTCGATCGGGCACGTCGTGATCTTGTTTTGTCGATTTTGCGTTGCGTGAGGTCATCGCACACATCATAGTCGTGGTCGTGTCGTCAGGAGCAGCGACGTCGAGACAGATCGTGACTGTCGTTGCCAGATGAAGGTGAGGAGTTGTGCTTTGCCAGAGCCTTGCCTTTCTTCGGTTCCGATGCTAGCTCTTTGTCGAGGGCGGCCTCGATTAACCCCAAGCCTGTGATCGTAGATCGGTGCATGGCAGCTCAAGGGTCTCAAGCTGGCAGCTGGTTGTTGAGGAGGTACATGGTGGCTGCCGTTACCGCAGCTTGCGGTGTTTTTGGGAGCACGTTGCCACGTGTATCCACCGTCATGGAGCTGAAGTCGAGGACTTTGGCGGCTTCTACACGTTCTTGTTCAGTGAGGTGGGCGAGTCGAGATCGCCTCTTGTTGGCGATGTACTCGTTGCACCTGGAGGAGGATCCTCCATGGGAGGAGAGCCCAGCTCATCGGAGGCTTTATTCATCAGCCGCCTTTTTACGTGCCTCGAGTTGCGCAATTGTTTGTAGTTAGCGCTTGTATTCCTCTTTCAGGAGCCAATGGTAACCCATGAGCAGTTCTTGCAGGGACCAAAGGGTAGAGGGTGGCCTCGTAGGGCTTCTCGGAAACGAGCCCACTCCAGGTCGTTGAGCCTAATCACGACGCGTTGGCCAGTTTGCTCGTTTATCATAGTTGGAGGTTCGACTGCCCCTCCGTTGTTGACGGGGGCATCGTTAGTGGGGCCGTCGTTTGGCGGTGGTCTGCCATTGGGTATACCACCATTTGGTGGGTCGGTTTCATTGCATCCTTTGCCCGTGTTGTCACGTTTGGTGGTGGGATTGCCCGCGTTGATGACGGCGCACATGAAGTGGTTGGGGAAGCTGCTGCTCCCACAACTTTCAGATCTAGAGCCGTAGGCTCCATCTTCGGTTGCCAGATCGCCCAGATCGGATTCATGACTGCTGTTGCTGAACGTATTCTCGACCTTTGTCGAGACATTGAGCTCAATGAGGGTGCCGATCGACGGAGGGAAGCACGATGCTGGAAGAATCGATGGTGTCGTCGGCTGGTCAGGCATGCGAAGCGTGCCCATCTGACCAACTTGGAAGCGGAAGCTCCCGATTGCCAGGCTGATTCCGTCGCCCATGGACTCGAAAGCCAGGCGAGTGGCCGGTGTGTGGACGGTGAAATCGAACACGCCGAAGAGCTAGCGAATCTCCGATGTTGCGGAGTTGTAGATCGCAGTTGATGGGGCCGAAGAAGGCACAAGATCAGCACTCCCACTTCCCACAGACGGCGCCAATTGACGAGGGTTTAACTCATCAATGCCCATTGTTATGGACTTGGGTTTTGGAGAAGGAGGGAGCGATGGAGACATCTATCGGCTAGCAAACAAGCACACAGGGGACTCGAAGATTTACCCAGGTTCAGGCCTCGCAGAGGTCCCTACTCCTGCTTGTCTGCTCGTGGAATGATTGAAGGAATCGAGGATTACAATGGTGCGTAGATGCAATCTGGCGAGGGTTGTGGAAACTAGGGCTACGTGTGTACTCCTCGCTGCCCCCTCTTAGCCTTTATATAGATAGGCTAGGTCTCGGGTAGCAGGTCGAGTCGGTTACAGGATATGGTTTTTCCCTTTGAATTTTCTATCTTTAGCTTCTTCTTGTTCTTCAAGCAATCGAGAGTCCGTAGGCTACTCGAGTTCTCTATTTGGGCCTTGGCGACACCGTGGGCTTCCGCTGTATTCAGACCATATATACCAAGCTCGAGTACCTATAGGGTATATCCATGTCACCTTCTGTTGCTCAAATCGAAAAGTGTTGAACTAACGAAAGTTGGATAACAACCTAGGGCAGAAGCGCAAACAATTACAGCACCAACTGATGTAGAGAGATTTTACACGAATTTTTAAAGCGAAGCACAAAAATCTGTTTCGGGACAGCAAATTTCCCAAGCATTACTTCTCTCCCATTAGAGGTTACTCTTGGCACAAAAAGCAAATAAAAAGGATAAGGAGAGGTTATTACTGAAGCAATAACTTCCAAGACTCATCTAAAACTTTTGGGTTATCTCCCAATAAGTACTTTTCTTTAAGGCCTTAAAGTTAGGCATAAGAAGCAAGAAAAGAATCAATTATTCTCAAATAAAGAAGCATTAAGACCAAATTTCTTTTTAATAGGAGAGGCAAAAGGAATCTTCTCTCTCTTCTTAAGGAAGTGTTTTGTACCTTTCTTGAGTTGAAATAGATATTTAATGGTGCCTTCTTTCATATCAATAATAGCACTAATAGTTCTAAGAAAAGGTCTTCCCAAAATAATAGGACAAGAAGCAATGCATTCAACATCCAAAACATAGAAATCAATGGGGATATAGGCATCGTTAACCATAATAAGAACATCATTAATACTCCCTATGAGTTTCTTTTTAGCATTATCATCAAGTGGGACATTTAAATAGCAATCTTCCAATGGTGCCAAATAAAGCATTTCATAAATCCTTCTAGGCATAATAGAAACACTACTATCAAGATCACATAAAGCTTTGGGATCAAAATCATTCACTTTCATATTAATGATGGGTTCCCAACCATCTTCTAATTTCATAGGAATAGAAGCTTTATGTTTCATCTTTTCTTCTTTAATTTTTATGAGGGCATGAATAATGTGTTTTGTAAAAGCCATATTCATAGCACTAGTATTAGGACTTTTAGCAAGCTTTTGTAGGAACATAATTACTTCAGAGATATTGCAACCATCAAGATCAAAATCATGATTATCATCTAAAGTAGTAGAGCTATTGTTTCCCATGTTTCGAAGAATTTCAGCATTTTTATTAGAAAAGGTTCCAATTGGTTTACTAGCCTCAACATTAGTGGTAGTGATAGTAGAAATACTAATATTTCTAGCAATTTCATCTTATTTTTCCCACTTAGCATGCAATTCAGCTAATAGTCTAACATTTTCATCAATTTTAACTTGTATGGCATTAGTAGCAGCAAAGGGATTTTCAATAATTTCAGGTTTAGCAGCCATTTTATTCAAAGAAGATTATGCTTCAGCCAATGATGCTATGTTCCTTTCAGCATTAGAGAGTTTTTCCTCAATAGTTTTATTGAAAGCAGTTTGTTTATTAATAAAATCTTTAAGCATAACTTCAAGTTCATAGGGTGCGATTTCCATAGGTATTACCATTATTGGGAGGATATGGTCTATAGTTATTATTACCAAAATTATTCCTATAGGCATTGTTGCTAAAATTATTATTTCTTATAAAGTTCACATCGACTTGCTCTTCTTGAGCAACCAAAGAGGCTAAGGGGACATGATTTGGATCAATATGAGCTTTCCCATTAACAAGCATAGACATACTAACATCAATTTTACCACTCGAGGAAGAGGTCTCTTCAATAGAATTTACCTTCTTACCTTGTGGAGCTCTCTCAGTGTGCCATTCAGAATAGTTCACCATCATATTATCAAGAAGCTTTGTTGTAGCACCCAAAGTAATGGTCATAAGGGTACCTCTAGTAGCAGAATCCAGTAGATTTCTTGAAGAATAATTCAATCCTGCATAAAAGGTTTGGATAATCATCCAAGCAGTCAGTCCATGAGTGGGACAATTATTTACCAAAGATTTCATTATTTCCCAAGCTTGAGCAACATGTTCATTATCAGATTGTTTAAATTTCATTATTTCACTTCTCATTGATATAATTTTAGCAGGAGGATAGTATTTTCCAATGAAAGCATCTTTGCATTTAGTCCAAGAATCAATACTATTTCTAGTTAGGGATTGCAACCATTCTTTAGCTTTTCCTCTCAAAGAGAAAGGAAACAATTTAAGCTTAATAATATCTCCATCTATATTCCTATGTTTTGCATCTCACATAGTTCAACAAATTTATTTAGATGAGCAGCAGCATCTTCAATACCAATACCAGAAAATTGTTCTCTCATAACAAGATTGAGTAAAGCAGGTTTAATTTCAAAGAAAGTATCTTCAGAAACAGGTGGAGCAATAGGTGTGCACATGAAATCATTGTTGTTGGTGCTAGTGAAGTCACACAACTTAGTGATTTCAAGAGTAGTCATTTTTTGTGTGTTTTTAATAAAGAAAGCAAACTAGTACAACTATTTTGTGTGTGTTTTTGATAAAGAAACAAGCAAACAAAGCAGAAATAAACTAAGCAAAAGAAATAAAACAAAGTAAAGAGATTGGTTATGAGGGACTCCACTTGTGAAGATGTCCTTGACTCCCCGACAACGGCGCCAGAAAATAGCTTGATGGCCCAAAATATATCGAGCTCATTAGGGAACCCCAAGAGGAAGGTATGATGAGCACATCAGCAAGTTTTCCTTCAGTTATGAAACCAACGTTATCGAACTAGTAGGATCAAGGAAACACCTCCAAGGTGTTGTTTCCAACTTGGAATCCTGCACAACACAACCACAGAACTTTGCCCCCAACTTACAGTGAGGTTGTCAATCTCACTGGTTTTGCTTGAAACAATGGATTAAACGTATTGTGTGGAAGGTAGTAATAGCTTGCAGAAAGTAACAGAAAACAGTAAATAGATTGTAGATTGATAGTAAAAGAAAGGACCGGGGTCCATAGTTCACTAGTGGTGATTCTCCTTAAGATAGATGACATGTTGGGTGAACAAATTACATCGGGGCAATTGACAAACATCGAGATAACATACATGCATATAGTAATCATCTTGACTCCTATGAGACTTGATTGGGCATTACAACATTATACATAGACCGTAATCCAACTGCATCTATGAATAATAATCCACCTTCAGGTTATCATCCGAAACCCTCTAGTATTAAGTTGCAAGCAATAGATAATTGCATCAAGCATTGCATGTAAAGTAAACAAGACGATTGTTCTATGAACAAAGGATTGTTGTTTTCTCCCTAGTAGCAACATCACATCTAGTACCTTAGAGATTTCTGTCACTTCCCTAGATTACTAGAGTCATGAACCCACTATCGAGCATAAATATTCCCTCTTGGAGTTCCTAGCATCTACTCGGCCAAGATAGCTACTAACAACAGAGAGCATGCAAGATCACAAATAACAAAGACATGATAGAATCAATAATCAATCTGAAATAGCATCTCAATATCCATCGGATCCCCGCAAATAGAGCTCACAAGATCTAAACATGGTAGCACAAAGGAGAAGAACCAACCATCTAGCTACTACATGGACCCGTAGTCCAGGGATGAACTACTCACGCATCACACTGGAGGCAGGCATGGTGATGAAGAAGGCCTCTAGGGTGAATTCTCCGCTCTGGCAGGGTGCCGAGAAGAGCTTCAGATCCCTCCTGATCTAGGGATGGAGATGACAACGGCTACAGACTCTTTCATGGAATTTTGATCGGGTACTTAGGTTTTCTGTATCAGAGGCATCTTATATGCGAAAGGGGAGACCGAGGGGGTGCCCTAGGCGGCCACACCACCCCCTGGCGCAGGCCAGGCCTGGTCGCGCGACCAGGTGGTGTGGCCGGCCTCTAGCCCCTCTCTGTCTTGTCTTCTAGCTCTGTGTTCCCCTCGGTGAAATATTGACTTTGGCTTTTGTCCCATCCAATTTTGAGAATATTCATGTTCTGACTTTCCTGGAACCAAAAACAGCAGAAAACAGGCAGCTAGCACTGTGGCATCTTGTTAATAGGTTAGTCCAAGAAAGTGTATAAAAATACTCCAAAGTGTGGAGAAAACATAACAAAGTAGATATAAAACAATCATGGAACATCAAAAATTATAGATACGTTAGCAACGTATCAGGGAGCAAAAACTACCTGTTGGCCATCCGCAGTCACTGGCATTCTCGATGAGACTTTGCGAGGGTTAAGATGGACACCATGAGCCTGCGGCATAGCTAGCCCCGTAGTGGCACCAACCCCCTTCTGGGCATTCTTGAAGTCTGCTGGGACGCCTTTGGAGAAGGATTCGACTAGGCCATCAAGATCCTCAATAATCTTGGCCTTGGGAAACATCTCCTCTCGAAGACGCCCCAAAACAACCTTGGCCTTCTGGAGTGACTCCTGAGCACCGATGCTGCGGTCTTCGACTCCAGCCATGATGCCGACCAGCGCATCATCGCGAGCAAGTGCTTGGGAGGGGGATAAAGACTCACCCCAGTAGCGTCTGCACAAATTACAAGATTAAAGTCATGAAATGCAAAACAAAAGCGGAAAAGGAAATTCTTCACGGAGCAAACAACTGCAGAAGCAGAATACCTGAGAGCGCTTTCACGATCGAGTGAAGTTGTTCTGCGAGCACCTTCTCCTGCTCAGCCGCGGCGGCCGCAAGGTCATCTTTGCGCCTCTTCGACTCTTGCTCAGAGCGCTCGAGGGACGCGAGTGCCTCATCTTTTTTCTTCTCCGCAATGTCCAGGCCCTTCTCGAGAGTTGTAACGTTGCAGAGGAGATTATTGTTCTTATCTACAAGAATGATACAGAAAATCAAGACACAACCAAAATTCTGCAATAAACATAAAAATGCATAAACGCTCACCTTCGAGATGGCGAGTGCGGTTATCTAGCCAGGTATGCTGCCGGCCTAAGTTGACAATCTGTTCGCCGAGGCGAATAGACTCTTTCAAGATAGGCTATAGAAGATAGCGCCACGTCAGCACTCAAAACAACTTCGAATGACAAGAATATGGACACTTACATGATCATCTAGGGGCTCCGAAGTTTCCTTCTAGGTGGATGTTCAGGCAACTATCTGATGACCCCCCGCATGGGGAGAGCTCGATGAATTGGTGCCGGAGTTGGCCGCTACCTGGGGAGAGCATGCATGCTCCTCCACGTCCTTGTCTTTGGAGTCTATGACTCCGGTCACTTTCATAAAGCGACAATCATCGAAGGATGATGATGCCGTTTTGTTGAAGAAAAATATACAACTAATTACAGAAAAGGAAAAGATCCCCAAGATATGGACTTACGTTAGCAGCGTCGAAAACCTTACCAGTCGAAGTCATCAAGGTCGAAGGAGTCCTCCGACTCATCCTTCTGCTCCTTCAATTTCTTCCGTGCAGGGGGAGCTACAGCAAGCACGGGCACTATAGGGATTGGGGCATCCACCTCAGTCGAGGGGCCCTTCGGTGTCTTCGGCGACAAAGCATCCTAGTCCTCGCTCCGGGAGCATTTGCGAGTGCCATCCCTGCTGCACTCGGGGGCTCCTTGCTCCTCAATGATAGGGACAGTGGAGACGGATTCTTCTTCCTCCTCTGCCTCGGGAGGAATTATCCTCTCCGGCTGCGGAGGAAGGACAGCCGCCACCTTCCATTCCTATAATGAACATACACAATGGAATCATAGAAGCCTTGCAGACAATCAAAGAACTAAAAACGAAGCAATACTAAACTTACCTTAGGTAGAGGGTGACTCACCTAGAATGGAAGCACAACTGAGTCGCCTAGGAGCTTCTCCTTGGCGGTCCACTTGGTTACTTGGCAGAATATCTTGTCCACCTCAACCAAAGAAATATTCTCCTGGGAGACGTGGGTGATGTCACTAGCACAAATCCAGTAGAACATTGGCTGTGCCCTAACTGGCAGCTGCTGCACCCGACGATGCATCCAAGTGCGGATGAGGTTAGGGCCATCAATCTCCTTTCCTCGAATGAGTTGAAGGTCGAAAACACGCGTGTACAAGACTTTGACTTCCTCGGCCTCGCCGGGCATCACCACATTCTTCCAAGACCTCACCTTCTACAATTCTGCTTTCGGGTTGAAAGGGGCAAGCCCATAGTGCTCTCCCTCAATCTTTTCGTCACAGATGTAAAACCACTTCTCCCTCCACCCCTGGACAGAGTCGGAGCTCTTGAGGGAGAAGTATTGGATAGACATGTCCACATGGATACCGCAGCCTCCAATGTCGTAGACCACAGACCCAGAGCCCGACTGCTGTTTCATTTTGAAGAGCTTCTTGAAGAGACCGAAGTGCTGCTCAATTTCAAGCCAGCACTCGGAAACTGTGATATAACACGCAATGCGCATAATGGAATTTGGGGTCAGCTGGTGCAGCTGAAGGCCGTAAAAATAGAGTAACCGCCGAACAAACTTGTGGAGTGAGAGAGAGAGAGGCCCCGAAGGACAAAGGCAAGAAACATCACCCGAAATCTAGTAGGGGGATCGGGAATTACCTCCGGGCCAGGCACCATGCAATCTTTTGCATCAGCAGGAAGAATACCGTCCTAGCGGTGTTGCTCGATCTCAAGTGACTTGATGGAAGAGCGCCCCCATGAATCGTTGGTGACGTGCATCCCCGCACCTCTCTTCTTGCCGGCCGCAGTGGCTGTGCCGGAACCGGTGGCGGCATTGCCCTTCTTTTTGGTCATAGCAGCGATGGTGGTAGATCCAGATGCATTCGCACCTTTCTTCTTCCCCATTTTTCATTGATGGTGGGAGCGAAGGAAGTAACTGGGGAAGGTCTTGAACACGTCTAGCCCAGTGGCATGGGCAGGAGCAGCAAAGCATCAGCCGGCAATGAGAGAGGTGCGCAAGGAGGAACGATGAACTATGGGGAATTTACAGCACAAGAATCCCTACTTAACCTCAAAGGCAGATGCAATCCAACGGCCAGAAGCGTACTAGCCAGAAGCATGGTGCAAATCAAGCTAGACGTGTGGCGAAGGAAACGCTGAACCGTCACCGCACTTTCCCCACTATGCGCAAAAATCGAGGAGACGCAGTTAAAACAAAGATTATGCATGCCTGGTCAATCTCAATCAGAGATGGGGCCCCATTTTTGTCAGGTCCGATCAATACCGCTTGGGCAGGAAAACGAAATCATCTAAGCATTAGCACTGTCGTCATCTACTTCGGCAGAGGAAGCACTTTACTACTTTAGTCCTTTCTTGACTCTATGAGTCGACCAAGAACTTGGGGGCTACTCCTAACAAGAGCACTAGCCACGCACTCAAAGAATTTCATGGGCACAAAACTGCCTTCATTAAAGCATTAATCCCCTTTGCCTCAACACTTAAATTTTTTTAAATCAAAGGTTACTCCCATAGGGAGCGTTGGAAACATTTCTGACTAAAACAAGAAATGACAGCAGTCGAAAGCATATTCAAAGTCCCCACCCGACTCAACGACTCGAATAGGCACCTGGCGGCTACTCCCATAGGAAGCACTGGTCGTGCACCCTATGAAATATTTTAATCGTCAAACATGTCTAGATTACATCCACACTCAAAACGGCGACTTCGCCTTATATTCTCCCTACAAATAGATTTTGTCTCCTTGGTTACCCGAATCACCTCCGCGGTGAATAATACATCAGATGTTGTGTTTACAACGTGAAGGTAAGACCTGAGAAAGGCCTGACAACACACATGTTGCGCTCTACCAGATATGGGCCATGCCTACAGGCACGATGAAATAAGCCTTGATGGACGCGTCAAGTTTCCACACCTAAACACTGGAATTCGAACTCTATAAGACCTCAGTGGCCCGAGTCGAATTACGCCAGCATTATTCCGAATTCGGGTCTGGGGACTCGAATTTGAGTAGATACCATTGTTTTGCCCTAAGGCAGTTAACTGATCCTGATCCTTTGGGTGAATTATGCACGCTTATCAACAATACTATAGCACCTGAGATAACTTCTGATGACTTATATCCCACGCACTCGAAAAACTTACAGTCTCTACCCGAATCTGCGACTCGGCTGGACACTCGTGGGCTACTGATGTGGGTATACCTTACAGGTACCTCAGATTAGCCTATACGGTTTTTCCCAAGAAGGAGTCCACAATGCAATCATGGCCTGCTGGAGTTCGACTTCTTCTTGGAAGACGAGGTGAAGTATAGATAGAAACTTAAAGGAGAACCCTAACTTGTAACTAACTCGATCTGGTACCCAGAGGCCTGGCCTCTCTATATAAAGGCCAGGAGGGGGCAGCGAGAAGATCCAACACATACACCCCCGCATACACACTGCCAGATTGCATCTGTGCACCATTGTAATCTTCGATTCCTGAATAATCAAGAGCGAACAAGCATGAGTAGGGTCCTCTGCGAGGCCTGAACCTGGGTAAACCTTGTGTCACCTGTGTTCTTGTTTCTAGCTGATCGATGCCTCTAGCGCTCCCCACTTCCTCGTACCTCAGTCCATTAACAATGGTGATTGATGAGTTAACCCCTCATCACATGGCGTCACGTGCTGGCGGCAGGGCGCGGTGACCCGGGAGGCAGAGCTTGGCAGGGAGATGGCAGGGTGAGCTTGGTGCCGAGGAGGTAGGAGGCGAGGTGAGGGCGAGTCCCAGGCGGTGGTGGATCCTGCTGCGGGGATGGTGAACGGGAGGATGATGCAGGGTGGGGATCGACGCAGGGGTGGTTGGTTGGGGTGGGACCGCATAGTGGAATGTGTTGGTCACTCTGTTGCGTGTATCACAGGTGTGGGTTTGTGCGTAGGGCGTTAGCGTGTAATGCGGGGTGGGCAGGTCACGGCGTGTTGGTTTTGTGTCCAGCGGTGGCCGGGTCATGTGTGGTAGGTGGGGTGTGTGAGTGTGCATGTGGGTGTGTGTGGGTGGCGGCGGCTAGGTAGGTGGTTAGGTTTTGTGTATTGGGGTGTTTTAGGATTACGATTTGGTCCGGGGTAGCAGGTGGCATGGCCTATGGGCTAGGCTATGTCTCCCGGTACAAAAATAGTTTTATTAATTTATTTTGTTTTATTTTTAAAACACCTTTGCAAATACTTTAAAAGATCCGGATAGACCGAGGTTTTTGATTTTTGAAATTAAAGGAGAGGCTAATTATAAAACAACATAGGCTTTAGCGAAAATAGTTTTAGGCAAAAATATGCATGATCATGTCATGATGATGCACAAAGTAAAAACAACAAGCGATTTTCTTATAGTGGTTTTCCCGGGGTGCTATAGCTTGCCTCGTGTGCATGTAGATGGTGAAACGATATTGATTGTGGAGCTTCTCCACCTTGCAGGTGGATCCATGCTAACTTTACATGAGGATATCAAGACACTAGAGGGCCTCCTTAAAGACAAAGATCCAAATTACCTAGTTTTCACGGCCAAGGTGCCAGCGGACGTGGACTTCTTCCATGAATTCCCCGCAGATATGTTCTTCATAGCGTATGAGGATGTCTTCAAGTTGTTTCTCTCGAAACAGCTGGACTATAACTTGGTCCACCTAAACATGCTCAATATGGCGATGAAGATCAAGAGAGAGAAAACCCTATATGTCATGATAGTGGTCCCTACTACATGTGTGGTAGATAGTTGGTGGAAGGATCAGTGACACGGACCATGGCGACAACTTACCTCCATAAGTTCATTGTGGGCAACAAGAGGAAGGACACACTTATTTTTCCTTTCTTTCCTGAGTATGTACAAACCCGCTCGCTATCATAACTTATTTCCTTCCTTATAGATTTCTTCGTTTGCTATTTTCCCAACATTCCATTCCAATTGTGTTGCAAGAGACAAATACTGCACACTCATCATCATTTCCCCGAGGTTTTTGCTAGCCATGTATTTCGACTCGGGGAGTTTGACGAAGAAGAAAGACTAAATTAGAATAAGGGGTGTTCTAGATGAGGCTCTCGAGGGCTACGGCAAAAAGGGATGCCCCTTCTCCAATGAGGGGGATTGTTTCAGGGATTGCAAACACGTGTTCAAGCATGCACTCGAGTTCCCCTATGTTAAGAAGCTGGCTGCCAGTGGTAGGGAGGCCTTCTACATCCTCCATCACCTTAAAGGGTTTACACGGCATTGCCAGAACGTATCATTGCCATCTAGTCTCCGAGGATGGGCTGAAAAGTTGGCAGAAATGGACGATTACGATCTTAGAGAAGACTTCCATCGCATCTATATGAAGTTGTCAGAAATCATCATTGAATATGTCAACACAAGGGGGGCCTAAACATGCCAGATGGTTGACTAAGAGGATGATCAAAAAACACATCCATAAGAAGGGTGACATCAGGACGTGGATCACAAAAGATGGCTATCAACCGTTCCTGAAGCCGAGCAAGAAGAAGTCTTCATGATCGATGTGTTCCTAGCAAGATCAAGTGTGTGTATCGATGGGCGCGTGTAGTGTGTGTCATAAACTTTACTATCTTCATGAGTTTGTGTATCGATGGACGTGTATTGTGTCGTAATCTTAACTTGACTAGATCAAAATGGTCATTGTTGTTGGGCTTAACTATATTATGGTCGTTGTTGTTGAACTTACTTCTATGATGGTCGATCCTATCTTTTATTTTTAAGAATGCTCTGCTTTAATTTTTGTGAACATATATGCATGTGAAACATTTAATCTTTTGGTTGCCTGATTTACTGATATGCCTTATCTATAGAAATGACGAAGTGGTACGTGGTGTACAGGGGTTGGGTTATAGGAGTCTACGAGGAGTGGGAGGACTATCAGAAACAAGTGAACAAGTTTAGCGGCAACAACTACAAAGGATACACGACTAGAGAGGAGGCGGCAGCCAAGTGGAGGAACCACCCGTGGAAGAAGAACCGGATGAAGACCTTGGTCGTGCTCCTGCTCTTGCTCACCTTCATCGCGGTTGTACTCTATTTGATCCTAGTGTAGGCGGTGACCACTTCATTTGTAACGTGTACCAACACTTGTGTAATAATTCGGCACTTGTCACTATGTATCTCGATCGAGCTCAAAGTAATGTGATGAGATTAGACTTGTGTTATTATATTATACCTGTTTTCATATACATATGTATTGTTTGTACTATTCTGTGTATAAATACTATTTAAATACTGTAATATACCTATAACCTACCACTACTGCAATGAATTTTGAATACCTATAGAAAATTCTATGGCGCATATATTTATGTTTCTATGGCTCATATATTTCTGTGGCATATATTACAGTGATGCGCCACTGGTAGGATTATGTGGTGCCTATGAAAGAATGCGCCATATAAATGTGAGAATTATATGGCACATATCCTTATGCACCACAGAAATATAATTTAGTGGCAAGGTAATAGTGGTGCATGCAATATGCGCCACAAAATTGTAAAACCATACACTACGGGTAGCTTGTTTCCTAGAAGTGATTGTTGTAGTGGGCGAGACACGTGGGCTGATCCTTCCTGGAATCACGCGCTGCCTGGGCAGCGCTCAGCCTTATTTCTGGGGCACCTTATGGGTAGAATCTGCGAAGATGGTACTCGTACAAGTGCTTGATATTCCACAAGTTCTCCACGGGGCTACCATCTTCCGTCACCAGGTGAATCTCTCCGGGCCTAGAGACTGGTACTACCCGGTAAGGGCCCTCCCACTTTGGTTGTAACTTGTTAATGCCCTTCCCGGGGCAAAGGTCGACAAAGGACCAAGTCACCCACTTGTATAGTTCGAGGCCAGGCCCGGCACCTGTGGTAACGGTGCAAGCTCTACTGATAATGAGCCGCACACATAGCCGCAAGGTTGCGAGCATCTTCGAGTAAGTTTCTATCATCTATTAATCTTTCCCCTCGGCGGCCTCTTGGTAAGCTGGCACACGAGGGGACCCATACTACAGCTCGGTAGGTAGGAGGGATTTAGCTCCTTAGACCAAGGAGAAAGGGGTTTATTTAGTGGCCCTACTCGGGGTGGTCTGGATCGACCAGAGGACAGTCGGGATCAGCTCGATCTAGCCCCACCCATTGGTTTTGAACCGATAAAAGGTCCGGGTTTTGAGCCCGCATATCACCTCCGCATGAGGCACACTGCTTTCCCATTGCTCTAGGGCTAGGCCACCGAGGTGAAGCAGATCTTGGTGTTGAGGGTGTCGTAGTAGGCAAGGAATGTGCCGTTGGTGAACTGCCACCCGTTGTCGGTGATGATCCAGTGGGTACGCCAAAGCAGCACACGATGCCCCAGATGAACTTGCTCGTGGCCTGGGCGGTGATCTCCTGTACGGGCTCCACTTGTAATACCCTCGAATCGGCCCTATGCAAGTTTTAGGGATTTCCGCCAAACCCGCATAGGAACAATTCAAAGATGCCCACAAGGCACTTGCGTGCGGTGGAAAACAAAGTAATATCATTACAGAATAGTCAACAATGGAACCCAAAGAACAAATATATACAACAATGATTCCATGAGTCCAGAATATGGATATATAGTACAAAGATCCAAATCACCATGAAACAATACAACATCCGAGTACGGATAAGATGCAAATGGGGCTAAGAGCCCTGAAGAATAACCAATGGTCTCCATAACCCTGCCCTGGTCAAGCTAGAAGGGTAACCCTTCTAACTTCGTTGAACTTATAGCTATTAAACAAAAGGGGTGCCGACAAAGGGCAAATAAAAAAGGGAGCGGTTAGTACTGAGGCTAGTACACGGCAACTATAGAATTCGGAAACTCTCACCTACATAGGTATGGTGGACTGAAGCGGTAGCGCGACATGCACTAAACAACCTATAGAGACTCGATACATTTGTCGTCTATCAGAGAGAGGTAAGAAATACTATGCAGGACCAACCTGATGCTAACACCAATCATTCCCATCCTGGAATTTCCCCCTCGAGACCAAACAAGGAAGTCAAACCAAGGAACTCACACAGTTGGCAGTTTTATTCATTCCATTATAGTTGCAGCACTTACTAGTCAGATATAGATAGCATTAGTCATCCTGATATCATAAACAGTGGGCAGTTTTAGTTAACCATTCAGTTGTAGTTGCAATACTTACTAGTGTTATACCACTAGCATGAGACATCCCAAATCCAACAGTTGTTGGCACTTTTATTTATTCATTCTGTTGTAATGAGACTGATTACTAGACATGTCAAAGTCAAATTCATAGCAGTACTTTAGTTATGGTTGTCTATGATCGAGAAACTATGCTCCAAGTCATCCATAACCGCGGCCACGGCTTTCAGAAAGTTTTACTCTACATGGGTGCACAAATATCAACACACGCACGATCAACCTCGGGAAGATCCAAATAAAAAGCAACGAGGCCTCACGATAATGCACTCACAGGATTCAAAAATTAATTCAGGGGGGCACCCCACTAAGCTACCAACAACGAAGTTGGCCGGCTCCGAGACGGACCCAGGGTTCATGAGAACGACTGTAAATGACGAGGAACCCAAAAGTGTGACTGGGCTTGTCGATACCGTGAAATCGTGCCATGATCCTAAATAGTACACGCGCTCCACGCGTAATAGTAAATAAAGCAGTAAAGCATGACATAAGTACGGGATAGTAATAAAGCCCCAAACTAGTTTGTGGCCCCAAGAAATAAAGTGTGAATCAAGCTCAGGCGAAGGGGGATCCATAGAGTCTCCCACATGTGGATAGTGCGAATAGTCAAGGAATAGGTATCAAGTACTCGGGGCCTACGGGACACAAGTGAGCGTGGGAGAATCAAATAACATCTATTGCCCATCGGTTTCTCTGCATTAGTTATATCTAGTCCCAGCATTTTAATTATGAAGTAGAAATTAAGTCATGATCATCTCCACCATTAAGAATGTGCCAACCTCCCAACAATGGTGGAACAACAACAACGCGAAGCAGCACCTGAGCAAGAAACCACGACTCACAAGGCCGATTGTCTATCAAACAATAGGCTATAGGATGTGTCCAAGACAATATAGAGGCTGCAAGGAATATAAATGGTGCATGGAAACTAAAGCATCACAACACGGATAGCAATAGATCAACAGGAGGAAGTAAAGACAATAAACACAAAATAGGTAGAAAGGGGAGAATGCTCGCCTAGGAAACATCATCGAAGATACATTATCCGAAGGACTTGTCGATACTCGCATCAACTCACCAGCCTAATATGTGAAGAAGCAAAGCACTAAAAGAAACACATGATGCACTATTTAATACTACAGAAGAAGATCGGACATGATGCATGTATGTTGCATGACATGGCAAAGGTGCGATGCAACTAGGCAATATTAAGCTGAATCAAGACCCCGACAATTATTTAGATGATTCATCGTGTTTAGGTACCCGCAGTTTAATGTTGTATTAACAAGGCAAAACATGGCACCGGATTGCTACACAAATTTTAATGGAGCCAATATAAGACTAGAAAATCCTGCATATAGTGTCCATATTTAATTATAATGTGAATTGACAAAGTACCCCCAAACAAACGAATATGTATGCGAGCATGGACAATTTGATATGCAACAATCCATATAGATGTCAATTTATAAAACAGGGCTCGGATAAAGGGGTCACACATGGCAGATCAACGAACTTTAGGGCTCAGAGGGGTTTGGGTTCGGTCTCCGGAAATGTCTTGGGGTTCGATTGGGATCGGTCTATGGGGCCTAGGAGAAGAACTTGGTGTTCCGAGGATCTGCGGGCCGAGGGTCTCGAAGTTCCATGAAGGAGGTCTTGATGCTCCGGTCCGATGTAGACCTCTAGGTACCGCGGGTTCTCAACATGCTTCCTAGGGTTTATCCAGGTCGATGTCGATCTTGCTTGCAGAGGTAGTCTAAGCCAAACGAAAATACACCATCGTCACATCCACACACAAGTACTTCACTCGAAGAACACATCCCACTTTACTGTATGCATCACCAGGAGAAACTTCCACCAAACATCAAAGAAGAGGTCGTCATCTACAACTGGTGCAACTACAACACGATATAGGACATGGTGGAACAATGGGTGCTGCTAGCTCCACAAGCAGCAGTGGGGTCGCGAGGCAGAGGCGGGCTGGCGACAGAGACGCACAACATGGCAAGGAGACGGTAGCGGCGACTCAAAGAGAAACACGGCAGAGGTGGCGGCCACGTGAGGCCGGTCATGCTGCAGGGTGGTGGACAGAAGAGGGTAGACGAGGTGCGGGTGGCGAGGGGTATCCGTGGAGGTTAACGCATGATCTTGCGGCAAGGGCAGCGCTAGGAGCCAAAGAAGAAGGGGGCCGTGGCGGGGAAGGCCAGAGCAGCGGGCGTAAGGGGCGATGTCGATGTGTAGGCGACGGCTAGGAGAGGAGCCGCGGCGGCTTGAGGTGCCGCATGCCGAAGAAGGGCGAGGAAGGAGACTCGGTGGTCGGAGGAGGAGATCGATGTGGTAGCCACAGAGGGAGGTGATGGCGAGAAGGAGAGAACCATGCGGAGGAGGGCGAACGGGGTCGAACACGTGAGGATGGGGAGGGGGTCGTGAGCGGGGAGATAGGGAGGCGTGGTGCTCGAGCGGGACCAGTGAGGCGGCGACGCAACCAAGGTGAGGTGGCGGCGCCGACTGGCTGTAGAGCTCGATGGGGAGGCGAGGGTGCAGAGGAGCGCCACGGTTTGGGGAAGGGGCGTTGGCGAGGAATCCGGGTTCTGCGGGGCGGGAAGGGTATCACGGGGGGAGAGAGAGAGCGGGTCGGGGCCGCGTGATGGGAGCGGGCGATGGGGTGGTACGCGTGGTTGACCATGTTGGGTAGTGGGTGGGCAAGTGTAACATGGGAGGTTATCGGTGGGGCTGGGGTGGTTGGTCGGTTATGTGGGAGTTGGGTTAGGGTTTGATCTAGGGTAGATCTAGGTTTAGGTTTTTATCTGGGGTAGTAGATGGACTCCGGTTGGGCCATTTGGGCCTAGCCTGCTGTCTGCCTTCCCCAGTACCACTATTTTTTATTCAAAACATTTGGTTACTGTTATTTTAATAAAAGATTTTAGAAATGTATTAGACAAATAGAGATATCCGGAAACGCCGAGGTTTTATTATTTGAAATGAAGGAGGCAATATTCAGAAAACAAAGAGAGGCTTTTATAAAATAGTTTTTGTTAAATTATTTGAAGGTAGTCATGAGGATGCTCAAATGCAATGTGGAATGATGACATGAGCATGCAGTCAAGATGATGCACAAAGTAAAAATAACAAGCGATTGTCTAGTAGTGATTTTCCCAGGGTGCTACACCACTTCAGGCCACTTGGTGAACTTGGTGATGGCGACGAATAGGTACTGGTATCCACCCACTTCTCACGCGAGGGGTCCCATGATGTCGAGCCCCCACACGGAGAACGTCCATGAGAAGGGTATAGTTTGGAGAGGTTGAGCTAGTTGTTGTGTCTCCTTGGCATGGGAATTGGAAGGCGTCACAGGTTCTGACCAAGCACTCAGTGTTTGACAACACCATTGGCCAGTAGAACCCTTGACAGAATGCCTTCCCTGCCAAGGTGTGAGAGGCGAGGTGACTCGATCACTCTCCCTCATGGATCACAGCGAGGAGCTGGTGCCCTTCTTCTTGGGAGATGTAGTGGAGCAGGATACCGGTTTTGTGCTTCTGGTAGAGGTCTCCGTCCATCAAGGTATATGCCTTGGCTTGTCAGAATACCTTCCCAGTGTCGGCATGGTTGGTGGGGAGCTCTCGGGTCCGGAGATAGCTTAATAGGTCTAAGGCCTAGGGTTGCCTACGCATATCCTCCGCCAGGATGGCGCACTTGCTAGGGGGAATTCTAGATCTTTCATACCTGAGGGCACATAACGTCGTACCCAATGCTTCAATGCTTCGCATACGAGGGGTGTGGCTGAGAGCTCTCCTCGGGGTTTCTTGTAGGTTAGCTTGGTTTCCGTGTCCTTGTTCCCGGGGGCACACAACTTTGCAACCATCGCTTCACATACATTAGTTGTGGCCGAGGGCTCTCGTTGGGATACTTCGCGGGCTTGATGAGTTCCAGTGTCTCTGCTCCTAGGGAAACATAGCTCCACAACCATCGCTTCACATACGATGGGTGTGGCCAAGGTCTCGACCCGGGGTCTTTCACTAGTTATGGCGTCTTTGCCTACGGGGGCACACATCTCTGCACCCATCGCTTCACATACAATGGGTGTGGCCGAGGGCTCACCCCGGGGTTCATCGTGGGTTGTCATGTCCTCTTTCCTGGGGGCACATAGCTCCGCAACCACCGCTTTGCATACGATGGTTTTAGCCAAGGGCTCGCCCCGCAATTCTTCATTGGTTTGTTGGATTCCTGTGTATCCGTCCTCGGGGGCACACAGCTCCGCAACCATTACTTTACATACGATGGGTGTGGCCGAGGGCTCGCCCTGGGGTTCGTCACGGGAGTGCCAGTTTCTTGGGTATCCGTCCCTACGAGGACACAACTTCACAGCAATCTCTTCGCATACGATGGGTGTGGCCCAGGGATTTCCCTGGGGGTTCTTGCTGACTCGATCTCGAGTGATCTTGACAAACGGCTTGAGCAATCGCTCCACCATGACTTCTGGGGGTACGCTTCCCCTAGAAGGCGCGATCTTTGAGAGCTCATCTACGATAGTATTGGAGCCACGCGAGATGTGCTCCATCTAGAGTCCATCGAAGTGCTACTCCAGTTTTCTTAATTCTTCCACATAAGGGGCCATTCTCGAGGAGTCGTAATCATCCACGGACGATCAGACACTTGATCCCTAGATCTTTTGTGATTTGGAGTTCGACGAGCGGACCTTCGTACTCGGTTGTGTTGTTGGTCGAATGTTCTCCATGGTAGATCATTTGGACCATGTACTTCAGCTGGTCCCCCTTGACGACTCGAGGAGCACGCTAGCCCTCGAGCTGCCGAGGGAGTATGATCCATCAAAGTACATGATCCGGTTGTGCGCGTTGATGCTGCATGGTGTGGAGGACAAGGACTCCTCCTCGTCCTCCGGCGTTGGGGTCCACTTGTCAATGAATTCATCTAGAGCCAAACTTTTGATGGTTTGGGTGTGGGTGAAGTGGAGATCAAAGCCAGATAGCTCGATGGCACATTCTGCCACCCATCCAGTAGCTTCACTATTGTGCAACATGCGCTCTAGAGAGTGCTTGGTCACCACAGTGATCCTGTGGGCCTCAAATTAGTGATGAAGTTTCCTCGAGGCGATGAGGATACTGAGAAGGAGCTTCCATAGGGTAGGGTAGTGAACTCGGGCATTGCATAACATGCTGCTGACGAAAGGCATGGGATGTTGTACCGTACATGCGGTGACACAACATACCACTCCATGATGTAGTATACTATAGTCGTTAGCATAACACCAATGAAACACCATTCACTAGTATTACATCCCACAAACTGGTAAAACAGAAACACAGAAGGTCCAAGGCATGACTATAGGTTACAAATAGACTCTTTACAAAAGATCCAGAGAACACTCTAGGTTAAAGTGTTGGGTTCGTAGCAGAGAAAACAAAAAATTTCCTACGATGAGAACTATACGCCAAGATCTATCTACTAGATACATAGCAACGGGTGGATATACATCCATGGAGAACTTACCCTCGAAGACAATAGAGTTTTGTTAACGAGTTGGAACTCGTGGATGATATAGTCGTACACTTGCCGATCTCAAGATCGTGTGGAAGTTTGAGCGCCGCAAATCAGCAGCGCATCAGTCCTCGCACACACGTTCAAGCCACCGGACAACCTCCACCTCCTCGCTCTAGCGAATCAGCGGAAGCAGCAACTCCTTCCAGACGCAAGGCCACCAGGAACATGTATCTCGCTAATCCGAGACCATGGGGGAATATCTAGAGAGGGAGAGAGATCCTTCACGAGGAGGTGTGCTTTGTGAGGGAGGAGAGGGGGGGGCTCCTCCCCTCCCATGGCCGTCCAACCAAGGGGGGTGCCCCCACCTCTTCCTCATTCATGTGGTGGAAGCTCCACTCACATCAATTCAAGCTCCACCCAAAATTCCACTCACATGCATTAAATTTCCACCAAATTTAATGCAACTCTCAATTAATAAAACTATTTTATTTATTTTATTCAGATTTTTGTTAATTACTTTGATTAACAAACATTCACATAAAACCCCTTGTAACATTTCAATATCACATGCAGAACCACTTTCTGCAATTTCACCCGAAACAATTCCGGTTTCTATCGAAACAATTCCTGCGCTTTGCAATCCTTTCGTCTGAAACATATGTGCTCCAAAATGGTGTTCGGCAACCCTTAAGTGTGTCACCCTACGGTTAGCGAATAATGCAGACATGATTGAGACTCCTCTCAGATCAATAATCATAAGCGGGACCTGGAGATCCATACTGACTCCTGCACATTCAACGATGACTTCTGTGATCGTGAGAACCTTTAACGCTAGTAACTTAATCCCTTTGTCTCATGATATAATACATGTCCGAGATTCGATCATCGGTATCCAAATACCTAGTTTGATCTCGTTACCGACATGCACTCTTTTCTCGTTCCCATGATATAACATCTAGTGATCACATCACTTGCTTGCAAGCTATCTTAATGTTATATTACCGAGAGGGCCCAGAGTATATCTATCCCTCATCGGGATTGACAAATTCCAGTCTTGATCCATGAGCCTCAACATAACACCTTCGTAGCACTAAACCCACCTTTATAGTCACCCTGTTACGGTGTGACGTTTGATGTTATCAAGATACTCTTCCGGTGTTGGCAATTAACATGATCTCATGGTCTAAGGACTAAGATTACTTCGTATGATGTTATAGCAATGTAAAAATAATGACTTTAATCGTAATGCTATACTTTGGATGAATGTTCATCACATCATTTCACAAATGTTCTGACCTCGTTATTATCAACATCCAATGTCCATGATCAGGAAACCTTGATCATCTTGTTAATCAACGAGCTAGTCTGGAAGAGAGGCATAACTAGGAACCCTTTTTGTTTATTAAACACACATGTACTGACGTTTCCTATCAATACAATTATAGCATGCAAAATAAACATCTATCATATACAAGGAATACATAATAACAACTTTATTATTGCCTCTCAGGGCATATTTCCTTCAGTCTCCCACTTGCACTAGAGACAATAATCTAGTTTTCATAGTGATAAATCTAACACCCATGGAGTTTTGGTGTTGATCATGTTTTGCCATAGGGAGAACTTTAGTCAATGGATCTGCTACATTTAGGTCCGTGTGTACTTTACAAATCTTTATATCTCCATCCTTGACATGCTCGCGGATGGAGTAAAACCGGCGCCTAATATGCTTGGAATTCTTATGAGACCTTGGTTCCTTGGCATTGGCTATGGCTCCATTGTTGTCACAATAGATCACCATTGGGTCCAATGCACTAGGAACCACACCTAGTTCCGTTATGAACTCCTTCATCCAAACCGCTTCCTGCGCCGCTTCTGAAGCAGCAACATATTTGCCTCCGTTGTTGATCCAGCCACCACTGGTTGTTTGGAACTCGTCCAACTAACTGCTGCTCCGTTCAAGAGAAATACGTATCTAGATTGAGACTTAGAGTCATCCGGATCGGTTTCAAAACTAGCATCGACATAACACTTAGCGACTAGCTCTTCTTCACCTCCGTATACAAGAAACATATCCTGAGTTCTTGTCAAGTACTTAAGGATATTCTTGACCGCTATCCAGTGTTCCAAACCTGGATCAGATTGGTACCTACTAGTCAAACTAATAGCATGTGCCACATCCGGTCTTGTACATAGCATGGCGTACATTATAGAGCCTATGGCTGAGGCATAGGGGATCTTATCCATTATCTCTCTTTCTTCCGCCGTAGCCGGACTTTGAGTCTTACTCAATGTCTTGCCTTGCAACATAGGTAAGAAACCCTTCTTACTTCCGTCCATATTAAACTTCTTTAATATCTTATCAATGTATGTACTCTGCGATAGCCCAATTAGGTGCCTTGATCTATCTCTATAGATTTTAATGCCTAATATATATGAAGCTTCACCAAGGTCTTTCATCAAAAATTTGCTGTTTAGATAAATTTTAACACTACTTAAAAGATCTATATCATTTCCAATCAATAATATGTCACCCACATATAATATCAGAAATGCCACATTGCTCCCACTCACTTTCTTGTAAATACAAGCCTCTCCATAAGTTTGGACAAATCCAAACTCTTTGATGACCTCATCAAAGCAGAGATTCCAACTCCGGGATGCTTGCTTCAGTCCATAGATGGATCGCTAAAGTTTGCATACCTTATCAGCATCCTTAGGATCGACAAAACCCTTAGGTTGTATCATATACAACTCTTCTTCAATATTATCATTGAGAAACGTAGTTTTGACATCCATCTGCCATATTTCATAATCGAAATATGCAGCAATTGCTAACATAATCCTAACCGACTTAAGCATCTCTACGGGAGAGAATGTCTCATCGTAGTCAACTCCTTGAATTTGTCGAAACCCCTTTGCGACAAGTCGAGCTTTATAGATGGTCACATTACTATCAGCATCAGTTTTTCTTTTGAAAATCCATTTATTCTCAACGGCCTTTCGATCGTGAGGTAAGTCAACCAAGGTCCAAACCTGGTTTTCGTACTTGGATTCCATCTCGGATTTCATGGCTTCTAGCCATTTGTTGGAATCCGGGCCCATCATCGCTTCTTCATACGTCGCAGGGTCATCTATTTCATCAATCATGAAATTCATAACAGGATTGCCGTACAGTTCAGGAGCTGCACGTGTCCTCCTTGACCTGCGAGGTTCGGTAGTGTCCTCTTTCGGAGTTTCATGATCAATATCATTAACTCTCTCTTCATTAGGTGAAGTCAACTCCGAAACAACTTCCGATGCTGCGCTACTCGCTATTTCATGAAGAGAAGGTTCAATAACCTCTTCGAGTTCTACCTTCCGACTACTCACACCTTTCGCAAGAAACTCCTTCTCAAGAAAGGATCCATTCTTGGCAACAAAATCTTGCCCTCGGATCTGTGATAGAAGGTATACCCAATTGTTTCCTTAGGGTATCCTATGAAGACGCATTTTTCTGCTTTGGGTTCGAGTTTATCTAGCTGAAGTTTCTTCACATAAACATCGCATCCCCAAACTTTAAGAAATGATAGCTTAGGTTTGTCTCCAACCCATAATTCATACGATGTCGTTTCAACGGATTTAGATGGTGCCCGATTTAAAGTGAATGCAGCGGTTTCCAGTGCATAAACCCAAAATGATAGTGGCAAGTCAGTCAGAGACATCATAGATCGAACCATATCCAATAAAGTACGATTACAACGTTCCAACACACCATTATGTTGTGGTGTTCCGGCAGGCGTGAGTTGTGAAACTATTCCACAATTTTTCATATGTGTGATAAACTCGTAACTAAGATACTCTCCTCCACGGTCGGACCGCAAAAAATTGAACTTTATGTTACGATGATTTTCCACTTCATTTTGAAATTCCTTGAACTTTTCAAAAGTTTCAGACTTATGTTTCATCAAATAGATATTCCCGTATCTACTCAAATCATCCGTGAAAGTAACAAAATAACGATATCCACCTCGCACCGACACACTCATTGGTCCACACACATCAGTATGTATGACTTCCAATAAATCTATTGCCCGTTCCATTGAACCGGAAAACAGCGTTCTAGTCATCTTTCCCATAAGACATGGCTCACATGTATCGAATGATTCAAAATCAAGTGATTCCAAAAGTCCATGAGAATGGAGTTTCTTCATGCGTTTAACGCCAATATGACCTAGACGGCAGTGCCACATATATGTAGATATATCATTATCAAGTTTAACCCTTTTAGCATCAACACAATGAATATGCATAATACTACTATCGAGATCCAATAGAAATAAACCATACAACACAGGTGCATGACCATAAAATATATTATCCATATAAATCAAACAACCATTGTTTTCAAATTTAAAGGAATAACCACTTGTCATCGAACACAATCCGGATACAATGTTCATGCTCAGTGCAGGCACAAAATAACAATTATTTAGATTTATCACTAATCCTGACGGCATATGGAGAGGCAGCGTTTCGACGGCGATCACATCAACTTTTGATCCATTGCTGACCCACATCGTGACCTCATCCCTTGCTAGCTGTCGCTTGTTCTGCAGCCCCTGAATCGAGTTACTTATATTAGCAACCGATCCCGTATCAAATACCTAGGTGCTACTGCGAGTACTAGTCAAGTACACAACAATAACATGTATATCACATATACCTTTGTTTGCCTTGCCGACCTTTTGTCCGCCAAATACTTGGGGCAGTTGCGCTTCCAATGGCCAGTCCCCTTGCAATAGTAGCACTCGGTATCAGACTTAGGGCCAGCTCGGGGTTTCTTTTTAGGTGTGGCAACATATTTGCCGCCCTTCTTTCCCTTCTGCTTTCCTTTCTTGTCCTTCTTGAAACCGGTGGTCTTATTGATCATCAACACTTGATGTTCTCTCCTAATCTCCACTTCTGCACTCTTAAGCATTGACAGAAGCTCGAGAAGAGACTTCTTCATGCCCTGCATGTTATAGTTCATCATGAAGCTCTTGTAGCTAGGTGGCAGAGATTGGAGAACATAATGTATGCCTAAGTCAAAGGGAATCATTATTCCCAAGGACACAAGCTTATCGGCGTACCCATACATTTTGAGTACGTGCTCACTAACGGAGCTGTTCTCCTCCATCATGTAGTTAAAGAACTTTTCAGAAGCATTATAACTCTCTACGGCAGCATGGGTATCGGAAATCATTTTCAATTCTCCCATGGTATCAAAGGTATTGCCATTTTCGAAACGCTTTCTAAGTTCTGGCTCTAGCCCATATAGTATGCCGCAATGAACTAAGTTGTGGTCCTCCTGACGAGTTATATAGACATTCTTTTCCTTGTCAGGGGCATCCGGAGCTAGTGGAGGGCCTAGCGGCGCCTCTAGCATATATTGCTTTTGTGCAGCAGCGAGGAGAATCCTCAAATTCATAGCCCAGTTGGTGAAGTTGCTACCATTCACAACAAGCTTCTCTTTCTCCATGAACACATTGAAATTAAAAGTCGGTGGTGCCATCTACAACAGAATTTGTAAAGTTTATTTAGACTAAGTTTATGATAGATTGAGTTCAACCTATCCAAATTACTAATGAACTCCCACTCAAAAACGACAACCCTCGTGTCTTTTTGGTGATTACATGAACCAAATCCACTACACCAAGTTCGATCATCACGTGAGTCGGTGTAGCTTCAAAGGCGAGCAACTATATGGGCATCATATCAACTATATGACTCATGCTTAACCTTTCGGTCCGTGTTCCGAGGCCATGTCTGTACATGCTAGGCTCATCTAGTAAGAACCTTAGTATCCGCGTGTGTAAAACTGTCTTACACCCGTTGTATGAAAGCGCGGAGTTGAGTACACTCGGTCATCACGTGATGTCCCGAAACACGATCCATAGAACGGTGCATACTGAAGGAAGAACACATTTTATCTTGATATCTAAATGAGGGATCATCTTACAATGCTACCAAAAGTGCCAAACTAGCAGTATAAGATGCAAAACTAATGTGTAAAGTGATATGATCTGGTCCATGCATTTGATCTCTATCATTTGCATCATGGTATGATCTCTATCATTCCTTTGTGTGTAAGGCCAATGTCTATGGAACTTACACGTTAAGTGTGTTGTAAGAGTATCTATCATACATCTACTTACAACAATACCATATCAAGACACTAGCTCAGCAACGATCTAAACTAGACGCCTCTAATTTATCAATTGCAAGTTTTATGTGGCTTAGGTCTTTCAGAGATAGAACCGGTCTTATCTACGAACATGAACCACAACGAGGATAACCAAGTTATTAGCAACTCGTTGTAAAACAAATATTGATTATAGTAGGAGAGACAGACACCCGCTAGCCACTTATGCAAAACTAGTTGCATGTTTGTCGTGGAACCAGTCTCATGTACGATGATATGTAAGGTTGATCCGGGCCGCTTCATCCCACTATGCCACAAATATCCAAAATGCATAGAAGATGCAATATGATACATTGCAAATGTATCTATAATTTTTGATGTTACATGCTTGGTTTTATCCACTTTCTTGTGTTTTGTTCCAACTTTGGAGTACTTTTCATATGATTTCTTGGACTAACCTACTAACAAGAGCCACAGTGCCAGCTGCGTGTTTTCTGCTGTTTTTGGTTCCAGGAAAGTCAGAAAATGAATATTCTCGGAATTGGACGGGACAAAATCCAAAGTGCCTATTTTTCTGGAAGTCATCAGATGCCAGAATACGAGACGGAGAAGGGCTGGAGGCCGACCACACCACCTGGCCGCGCGGCCAGGCCTGGTCTGCGCCAGGGGGTGGTCTGGCCGACCCCAGCACCCCCTCGACCTCTCCTTCAGCCTATAAGATGCCCTCAGGACGAAAACCCTAAGGGCCTGATCAAAAATCCATGAAAGGGTCTGTAGCCGCCGTCATATCCATCCCTAGATCGGGAGGGATCTGAAGCTCTTCCCAGCACCCTGCCGGAGAGGGGAATTCACCCTGGACGCCTTCTTCATCACCATGCAAGCCTCCGGTGTGATGCGTGAGTAGTTCATCCTTGGACTACGGATCCATGTAGTAGCTAGATGGCAGGTTCTCCTCCTTTGTGCTTTCATGTCTAGATCTTGTGAGCTCTATTCATGATCAGGATCATCTATTTGTAATTCTGCATGTTGTGTTTGCGGTGATCCGATGGATATTGAGATGCTATTTCAGATTGATAATTGATTCTATCATGTCTTTGTTATTTGTGATCTTGCATGCTTTCCGTTGTTAGTAGCTATCTTGGCCAAGTAGATCCTACCAACTCCAAGAGTTAGTATTCATGCCTCTGGTAATCTGGGGAAGTGACAGAAATCTCTAAGGTACTAGATGTGTTGTTGCCACTAGGGAGAAAACAACAATCCTTTGTTCATAGAACAGTCATATTGTTTACTTTACACGCAGTTCGTAAAGCAATAATCTGTTGCTTGCAACTTAATACTGGAGGGGGTTCGGATGATAACCTGAAGGTGGATTATTAGTCATAGATGCAGTTGGATGGCGGTCTATGTATAATGTTGTAATGCCCAATCAAGTCTCAAAGGAGTCAAGATGATTAGTATATGCATGTATTGCTTTCTCTGTGTTTGTCAATTGCCCCGCTGTAATTTGTTCACCCAACATGTTATCTATCTTAAGGAGAGCCACCTCTAGTGAACTATGGATCCCGGTCATTTCTTTTACATACAATCTATAAATTGTTTACTGCTTTGTGTTTACTTTCTGCAAACTATTACTTCTTTCCATTCGGTACGTTTAATCCTTTGTTTTCCGCAAAACACGGTGAGATTGACAACCTCATCGCAAGTTGGGGACAAACTTCTCTGGTTGTGTTGTGCAGGTCTCCACGTTGCTACTAGCACCGGTAGTGCGTCCTGCCAAGGCTCAGCTAGCAACACCTTTGGGGTGTTTCCTTGCTCCTACTGGTTCGATTAAACCTTGGTTTCATAACTGAGGGAAACTTGCTGCTGTGCTCATCATACTTTCCTCTTGGGGTTCCCAACGAGCTCTACATCAACATCGCACTAGCATTTTTCTGGCGCCAACACTAAGCCATCAAGCATTTTTCTAGCGCCGTTGCCAGGGAGTCAAGGACATCTTCACAAGGGGAGTCCCTCATAACCAATCTTTTTACTTTGTTGTTTTTGTTTTGCTTAGTTTATTTTTGCTTTGTTTGCTTGTTTCTTTTATCAAAAACAAAAAAAATTAGTTCCTACTATAGTGGTTATTTTCATTGGTCTGTTATTGTGTTGCTTTATCATGCTTTTTGTCAATGGTTGGTTTCTTTGAAACTGAATCGAATTGGCAAGGGGGGTTCACGGAAGAACAAAATATTATTATAAGGAACACCGCTTGTCACAAAAAGGGAAACACTTATGGGAACAAATTGATAAATTGTATACCATTGCTAGAAACGTGTGCTCTACTTATAATGTTACTTATTGCTTTGATAAATCGTGTTGCTGTAAGAGGTATAAACACCTCCCTTTTCAATGTGAGTATAATGATGATGTTACCATATCTTCTTATGTTATGGGAAATTATGACTTTTATGATGTGGAACAAATTGAAGAATTTATTGCTTGGAAGGGTTCATTTGAACTAGCTTATTTGCTTGAAAATACTGATGATGCACCTTATAAATATGAGGTTTATGATATACTTCAATTTTGCTTTGATAATTACAAGGAAGAAAATGGCTATATTCTTGAATATCTGAATAAATGCTCTCCACCAGCGGAAGAAACTAATGCCTTACAGGAGCCTATGGAAGAAGAAATTGCTAAAACTGGAAGCTCATTGGATGAAAAAGAGGAGGAGAGTGATGATCAAGAGGAGGAAGAATGGATCAACCCATTCCTACCTTCTAATGAGAGTAACTCTTTACCCCTTACATTATTTGATTGTCCCCCATGCTTACCAAAAGAGGATGAATGTTATGTTCCTGTGGATTCTTTTGAAAATGTTTATAATAAAGCTCTAGTGCTTGTAGATCATGAAAAGCATGTTTTATGTGATCTTTATATTGTTGATTTTATTCATGAGGCTACTAAAAATTACTATGAGAGAGGAAAATATGGTTGTAAAAGTTTTCATGGTACTGAAACACCTCTCTATTTGCTGAAAGCTTTGAAGTTACTCTCGTTTTATATTCCTATGCATGTCACTTTGTTCTTTATGAATTTATTTGCGTATAAGATTCTTATGCATAGGAAGTGGGTTAGACTTAAATGTGTTTTGAATTTTCTTCTTGATGCTCTCTTTTACTTCAATTCATATTTCTTATGTGAGCATCTTCTCCAACTATCATGCCTAACTTAAAGGCGTTAAAGAAAAGTATTTTTTGGGAGATAACCCAAAAGTTTTAGATGAGTCTTGGAAGTTATTACTTCTGTAATAACCTCTCATTATCCTTTTTATTTGCGCTTTGTGCCAAGAGTAACCTCTAATGAGAGAGAAGTAATGATTGGGAAAGTTGCTGTCCCGAAACAGATTTATGTGCTTCACCGTAAAAAATCGTGTAAAATCTCTGAACGTCTTTTTGAGGCGTGAATTTTTGTGCTTCTGCCGCAGGTTGTTATATAACTTGTGTTAGTTCAACACTTTTTTATTTGAGCAACAGAAGGTCTTCGAAAAAATTCGTCTTTACCTTCTGGTCTGTTTTGACACATTTCTTCCATTTTCTGCATTTGCTTCTTGTTGGTTCCTTTTTGAGTTCTTTTGGGGAATTGAGCTTTTTGAGGGAAGTGCTACAGTATCTAGTGTTCTAATGGAAGTTTATTTGGTGTTAGAACTGAACCTTAAGACTTATTTATCTTGAGTGCACTAATGTTGCTAATGAGATTGTGTGAAGTTTTGTATGAAGGAAAAATGTCAGGTGTATGGAAGGAATGAGTAATGAGATGAAGGATGGACTAAAGCTCAAGCTTGGGGATGCCACACGTGTCACCCTAAGAAATATCCAAGAAGTACAAGCGTCAAAGGCCCGGGGATGCCCAAGGCATCCCCTTCTTCATAAGTAAAAATCCCAGGTTTCTTCCAAACGCTTCATTTTTATTGTTTCATGCACAGTTGTGTTGTTCTTGGAGCTTCTTCTTTTTCGTTTTCTCTTTGGTTTTTCGTTTTCTTGGTTTTCTTAGTTTTCTGAATAAATTTGCTGGACCCCCTCTTTCTTACATTGGTTTGGAAATAGTTTGGTTTGGTTTGGAAAAGAGTAGGAAAGTTCATGCTTAAGTGGTAAAAAGAGCTTGTTTTTGACTGTGGCCTATGCTCTGTCATGCCATACTTGATATTGTTTTGGCTTTATGCTTAGTATTCTTTGCTGTAGCATGACTTGTTATAAAAAATTGAGATTGCTTAATGTGCCTTGTATGAATCATGCGTTGTTTTAGCATATTAAAGCATAGTATATTGGTATTCTCCTTTGATGTTTTATTTGGGTTGACTTGGCGCATACTTACACCATGTTATGACTATCTCAAGTCACCATAGCCTTTATGATCCTTTAGTTTTCAACTTGTAGTATCACTTTATGCTTTGATCAATGATGTTTTGTCGCTCTGCATGATTATGGCCATTATCGCTCTCTTAGTTTGTCGCTCCCAGTCTTTTGCTAGCCTCCATAGCCAAGTATGAGTTCCACTCATGCATCCAACTCCCTAAACCAAGTTATTCCAAAGAGTCCACCATACCTACCTACTATCTTATGCTATTCCATGTATATTCATGCTTTTGTTTACCTTCCAAATTAAACTTGTTATGAGAAAACTAGTGACTAAAGCTCTCACGAACTTGATGGCACACTTTACTTTTCTTGCCCTTAATAAACTTGAACCATTGTGTCGTCTATGTTGCATACTCTTGCACTTATTTGTTGGGAATTAGAAGAACCATGCTTTCATGTGGAACGCTTTAAACATTGAACTTGGTACTTGTACCTAGTTGATATCATGCTCTTTTCTATATGGTTGTCATCGGTGTGAAATGAAAGGGGAGCTTGTAAGTCCATGGAGTTATGTATATGTGTTCGAGAAACGCCTGGGCTGCTGGTCTAATCCATGCTGACTGGTGGAAACCTGCAGCGAAACCATAATGAGCTGTCTGTGAAGCATTCTTCTTATAAAAAAAGAGTCCTATATTTAGAAAAAAAGATAAAGAGAAAAAAAGAGATTATGTAAAGAGGAAAGAGAGGAAAAAGCACCATATTCTCATGGTAAATAAGAAGATTGCGGAGATTCTCGTTGTCTGCTTGCCTTGTCATTTTGATATGGGGATTCTTCCGTATCATTGGGCAAGGGGTACCCCGTTGGCGGTTCTCTATGATCCACATGTACTTACAATGACAAGAACTTACCGGTGACTAAACTTGAGTAGCATGAGCAGCGACCCTCGTATACAAGGGACATGAGATTTCTAACTTATACTTCATCAAGCATGTACACCATAGTTTGTTCACTTTAACCTTAATCACTTCAAGATGCTTATGATCGGGGCAATGAGAGCTGAAACCTATAAGTCCCATAATTTTTAGAAGCTCTTTATGAGACTTGAATCCCTACTTCCTTTTATAAAAAGGCCTTTCTTCCACCATTATATTGAGTGTCCACCTTCTATCTTTATGCACCTACTTTGAGAGCATGGTGGCCATTCTTAGTTCTATGTGCATTGTCCCAAGACTAGTTGATTGATGCATAACTTGCTATTGCTTGTTTTAAACTATTTGCATCTAGTCACTCTCATGAACTTTGAAGGTGTCCTATGCATTTATATTTGCTACTCTATGAGGGACAAGCTGAATACTATTATGCTATGTTTTCTTTATGTTAAACAAACAAACGTCTTGCAAAGCATTGTTATTCATGAATCTTTTGTTTGTGCCTTTTCATGTTGCATCATAGTTTCTTTGTCTTATTGCTAGAACTTTGTCTCTCATGTTATGATTGAAGTACTATGATCCCAGCTTTGAATGTTTTACAAATACTTTGATCAAGTCTTTGATGGTGCATGTCACCTCAAAAATTATTCTTTCTTTTTATCACTTACCTACTCGAGGACGAGCAAGAGTTAAGCTTGGGGATGTTGATACATTGCAAATGTACCTATAATTTTTGATGTTCCATGCTTGGTTTTATCCACTTTCTTGTGTTTTGTTCTAGCTTTGGAGTACTTTTCATATGATTTCTTGGCCTAACCTATTAACAAGAGCCACAGTGCCAGCTGCCTGTTTTCTGCTGTTTTTGGTTCCAGGAAAGTGAGAAAATGAATATTCTTGGAATTTGACGGGACAAAAGCCAAAGTGCCTATTTTTCCGTAAGTCATCAGATGCCAGAATACGAGACGGAGAAGGGCTAGAGGCTGGCCACACCACCTGGCCGCGCGGCCAGGCCTGGCCCGCGCCAGGCGATGGTCTGGCCGACCCCAACACCCCCTTGACCTCTCCTTCCGCCTATATGATGCCCTCAGGACGAAACCCTAAGGGCTCGATCAAAAATCCATGAAAGGGTCTGTAGCCGCCGTCATCTCCATCCCTAGATCGAGAGGGATCTGAAGCTCTTCCCGGCACCCCGCCGGAGAGGGGAATTCACCCTGGAGGCCTTCTTCATCACCATGCAAGCCTCTAGTGTGATGCGTGAGTAGTTCATCCTTGGACTACGGATCCATGTAGTAGCTAGATGGCTGGCTCTCCTCCTTTGTGCTTTCATGTCTAGATCTTGTGAGCTCTATTCATGATCAAGATCATCTATTTGTAATTCTGCATGTTGTGTTTCTCTAAGGTACTAGATGTGTTGTTGCTACTAGGGAGAAAACAACAATCCTTTGTTCATAGAACAATCGTATTGTTTACTTTACACGCAGTTCGTAAAGCAATAATCTGTTTCTTGCAACTTAATACTTGAGGGGGTTCGGATGATAACCTGAAGGTGGATTATTAGTCATAGATGCAGTTGGATGGCGGTCTATTCGTAATGTTCTAATGCCCAATCAAGTCTCAAAGGAGTCAAGATGATTAGTATATGCATGTATTGCTTTCTCGATGTTTGTCAATTGCCCCACTGTAATTTGTTCACCTAGCATGTTATCTATCTTAAGGAGAGCCACCTCTAGTGAACTATGGATCCCGGTCCTTTCTTTTACATACAATCTATAAACTGTTTACTGCTTTGTGTTTACTTTCTGCAAACTATTACTTCTTTCCATTCGGTACGTTTAATCCTTTGTTTTCCACAAAACACGGTGAGATTGACAACCTCATCGCAAGTTGGGGACAAAGTTATGTGGTTGTGTTGTGCAGGTATCCACGTTGCTACTAGCACCGGTAGTGCGCCCTGCCAAGGCTCAGCTAGCAACACCTTTGGGGTGTTTCCTTGCTCCTACTGGTTTGATTAAACCTTGGTTTCATAACTGAGGGAAACTTGCTGCTGTGCTCATCATAGCTTCCTCTTGGGGTTCCAACGAGCTCTACATCAACATCGCACCAGCATTTTTCTGGCGCCGACACTGAGCCATCACAATAACATGATCATCATCGCCCACATATAAACATATGTGTACGACCCGTGCAAAGCACGTACGCATAGATCAGGCTCTGATACCACTATTGGGTTCACAACATAGAAAACAAAAAAATTCCTACGATGAGAACTATACGCCAAGATCTATCTACTAGATACAAATCAATGGGTGGATATACATCAATGGAGAACTTACCCTCGAAGACAACAGAGTTTTGTTAACGAGATGGAACTCGTGGATGATGTTATCGTACCCTTGCCGATCTCAAGATCGTGTGGAAGTCCGAGCGCCGCAAATCAGCAGCGCATCCGTCCTCGCACACACGTTCAAACCACCGGACAACCTCCACCTCCTCGCTCCAGGGAATCAGCGGAAGCAGCAACTCCTTCTAGACGCAAGGCCACCGGGAACATGTATCTCACTAATCCGAGACCATTGGGGAATATCTAGAGGGGGAGAGAGATCCTTCACGAGGAGGTGTGCTTTGTGAGGGAGGAGAGGGGGCTTTTTATAGGAGAGGGTGGCTCCTCCCCTGCCATGGCCGGCGGCCAAGGGGCGTGCCCCCACCTCTTCCTTACTCATGTGGTGGAATCTCCACTCTCATCAATTCAAGCTCCACCCAAAATTCCACTCACATGCATTAAATTTCCACCAAATTTAATGCAACTCTCAATTAATAAAACTTTTTTATTTATTTTATTCATAATTTTGTTAATTACTCTAATTAACAAACATTCACATAAAACCCTTGCAACATTTCAATATTCATGCAGAACCACTTTCTGCAATTTCACCCGAAACAATTCCTGTGCTTTGCAATCCTTTCGTCTGAAACATATGTGCTCCAAAATGGTGTCCGACAACCCTTAAGTGTGTCACCCTATGGTTCACAAATAATGCAGACATGATTGAGACTCCTCTCAGATCAATAATCAGAAGCGGGACCTAGAGATCCATATTGACTCCTGCACATTCAACGATGACTTTTGTGATCATGAGAACCTTTAACGCTAATAACTTAATCCCTTTGTCTCATGATATAATACATGTCCGAGATTCGATCATCGGTATCCAAATACCTAGTTTGATCTCCTTACCGACATGCACTCTTTTCTCGTTCCCGTGATATAACATTCTAGTGATCACATCACTTGCTTGCAAGCTATCTTAATGTTATATTACCGAGAGGGCCCAGAGTATATCTATCCGTCATCGAGATTGACAAATTCCACTCTTGATCCATGGGCCTCAACACAACATCTTTGTAGCACTGAACTCACCTTTATAGTCACCATGTTACGGTGTGACGTTTGATGTTATCAAGATACTCTTCTGATGTTAGCAATTAACATGATCTCATGGTGTAAGGACTAAGATTACTTTGTATGATCTTATAGAAATGCAAACATAATGACTTTGATCGTAATGCTATACTTTGGATGAATGTTCATCACATTATTTCATAAATGATGTGACCTCGTTATTAACAACATCCAATGTCCATGATCAGGAAACCTTCATCATCTTGTTAATCAACGAGCTAGTTTGGAAGAGAGGCATAACTAGGAACCCTTTTTGTTTATTAAACACACATGTATTGACATTTCCTATCAATACAATTATAGCATGCAAAATAAACATCTATCATATACAAGGAATATATAATAACAACTTTATTATTGCCTCTCAGGGCATATTTCCTTCATAAAGAGGAAGAATGAAACTTCTTACAAAGAAGAACCAAAAATAACAAATCAGAACTATCTTGAGTTAGACTAGTATCTAAATGATTTGGATTGAAAATGCTACTATTGCATTGCTCTACAGAATTAGGTTCTATGGCTAGATATTATACTCATGTATAATCCGCAACATTGTCCTCACTTTAGTTTATGTGTAAGTTGACTTCCTTGACTTCATTGAAGAACTTGAGCTTTTGGTGATGCTTCCCTTTGTTGATGTCGTCCTTATTGGCTGCAGATTCTAGCAAGGGTTAAGAAGATACGGATGAGTATGAGCGTACTTAGCAAGTACACCAAAAAGGTGTGTATGATGCACTATCTACAGTCACAGACCAAAGGTCATAGCCAATGCAGGTTTGCATAAACATTTCTACAAATATTGCTTTTATTCTGAAAAACTATGTCCATCAACCTTCATAGGTTGATTAGAATTTCGTGGAGTTCCTTTCCTGCAGCGTTCGCAGCTCCTTCCCGGAACAGGGAGTAACATGTCACACTTTGTATACTCTATAGAGGTGTGTTGCTTTACCCATGAGAGATCCTTCTCTATGTTGCACTTTCGAGTAGCCAACCCATTCAGACTTCCTTGGTATGAGGCTCGGTATAAGGATCGAAGCAAATCACTGCCTTCTTTGTGACCCCGCATGTCCCCTTGGTGTACGCCATGCCCAAATATTGAATTATGGCAATGGTTAGTACCGTGGGACATTGAGGGCTCCCACCCATATGCTGCATATCCTCTACAAATTACATACTCACGCTATGAGGATAATATCCACAGCTTGCGCATCTGCATACATGGAAAAGGAAGAAGATACAGCTGACTTCTCCATCCCATTCCAAATCTCATGGTTAACGCGTATTATACGATGCAAGAATCACTAGCGACATTGGTTGTTATGTCCTAGATAATATGTTCCTTTACCACCAGAACTGTAATACTAGATTATTACCACTTGGTAGATAATCCATAATCATATTATTATGAAAATAGTGTTTTCTGACCTTTTTGAAATTCAGGTGATGACAACATTTGAGTTGCAAGTATTTGATAGAAAATAACCAAAGGACGTGAGCAAGTGCGAACTTGCCTTTTGTGATTGCAAGATTATGCACTCACTGTCTTCAAGACAAAAGACGATCCAATATCTAAAATCATCATCATTGGTCTGTTAAGGACTAATGTTTAAAGAAGCAAGATACAATTATGCATAAGTAATGTAATGCAATTTGATAAACTCGAATCCCGAGAATAAACTCAAGTGTGGAATGATATTCAAAGACCTTTTATCTAGAGTTTGTTAACTCATTAGAGTTCTTTTGAAAATGCTTAAGAATTACTTTTAAAAGAATAACTTTTGAGGAAAATACTACTTTACAAGGGAAAAGCATTTCAATTTGAGGTTACACTTTGAGGGTTTTTATTAACTATCACTATCAAAGAGGAAATCATTACTGAATTCAAACAATTACAATACTTGTAGTGGAGATTTATATATTTTGGGTATGGTATCATAATGTGGTTCACTTCTTAATGTTTTATAAAGGTGGAATGAGAATACTATCGCCCTTATGGGAGTGGTGTGTTCTTAATTTTACAAGAGAATGGAATCACTTACCTATTTTTGAATTAATGATCATATTCTATAAACATGAGAATGACATTACTTGGAGTACTTAAGAATTTTATTTAGGCTTTAAGCAAATTTATAACTCGCAAAATAATTTATAGTATAATTCTTTAATAAGTCAAAATTTTATTTTTTGATGATTTGACAATATATAATTATTTTTGGAAAATACTAATATATATACTTATTTAAGAATCAAAATTTAAGGAAATGTATTTAAGACTAATACTATCATTAGACCTTAAATGGGCAATAAATTAAAAATATTAGCATTTTATGTCCTTTTATGAATTACTAATTAAGGAAATAAGTACAAATTTAAGTTATTAGAATATTAAAATTTTATTTTACTTCACAAGTGGAGTATTATATTTTTAATATGTAGATATTTGTTTTGTGATCATTTTGATATATTATATGTAATTTTATGATTTTTAAATAATAGAATATCATTTTATAAGCTTTAATTACTTTATAAAATACTTAGTAAATAATAAATATTTATTTAAGTGACTATATGAATCAAGTTTATAGTTGTATATTTTTCTTTTCTAAGAATTTTGATATTTTATATTTATTTTTAGGAATGTTTAATAATAGAATATTTGTTAACTAATAATAATTATTTTATTTAAGTTGGAAATTAAAGTATAATAATAGATTTAAATTATAGACTTTATTTTTCTGAATAATTTGATATATTATATATATTTTTATGAACTATAAAACAAAAGATATTGAATTTATAAGATTTAATCAATTTCTAATTGGATTTTAAATAGCGAAATACTTTTTACATCAATACTAAACCTAGCCTGAGTCATAGACATGTGGGCCAGTGGCCACGTCGGCATTCCACGTTCGTGCAGACCAGTCGACACTTGGACTTGGTCAAGGATGACCTCATCCTGACGTCAGCTCGCCGGATTCTCCCCGGAGCACGGCGGCGACGCCAATTTATGGCACCATGGACATTGGGAAGGGGTGCGCTCAAACGAGGGGAGCAAAGCGAACCTAGCTAAGGCAGTTCCGCTCTCTAATGGTCACTAGAGCATCCGCACCAACAATAACTAGCGGCGGTGCTCGGTGGTTCACGGTGCGAGCACGGAGTAGAGCGAGAGACAGACAGAGGAGACGTGCCTGAGCACCGTGGGCTCACCTTGATGGCAGAGAAGTGCTCGGGGAGGCTAGAATGGTCTGACCGTGTTGAATCGATGGTGGCCGACATCGGGGGCGACGAGCATGTCGGGTTTGATCCAGGGCACGACAACTCAGTTAATTTGGTGGGAAGGTACATCACGAAGAGGTGGTGATGCGAGCTTCATATGTGGAGCACGGGGAAGGCTGGCGCGGTGGCGTCAAGCAGCTCCTATGGGCTAGGGTTTCGACTTGATTTGGGGAGGAATGGAAAGAGAGATATTGCGCGCGAGAGAAGATAGGGTGAGGATGAGGGTTCTTATCCTCACAGGAGTGTCGGTGGTAGGGCGACGAGACGACATCGGGTGGTCGCCATCCCCTCCAGCAAGCTGCTTAACCAGAGGATAAAGATGCTGGATTAGGATGACAAAGGGGTACGTTGGTCTGAGCGGGTGTTGGGCTTTGGCCGAGCAAGCGGGATGTGGCTGAGGTTGCTCGCGGTGTCAGATAGGCGTGGAATGAAGTGGGCCATGGGCCGGTTCTGCTGGCAGTGCTTTTTCCTTTTCTTTATCCCGTTTCTATTTTTACAAAACCATTTCAAATATGCATTTCTTAAGGTTTAAAATATCTAGAATATTTGTAAGTCCTCGAGAATATTACGAAGATCAATTATAATCAATTCTTACTACAATTTTGGTTGTGTTTACAAAATGTGTCATTATATGAAGGGTTCTTTTCATTAGAAAATATTAAAAGGAATTAGGGTTTTAGGGATTTACTTCTCATAGAAAGCATTATAAAAATGTTCTTCATGATAATTGTCATGGTAATGATTTAAGTTGGTGAATTAAATGCATGGAATATATTTATACTTAACATCTTTTAACAACCATTATATATATGGTGGTTTAAATTTCATGGTTCTCAAAATTTGGTGATTTTCCTTTATTCAAATTCCTCTAGATTGATATTCAAAACCTTCCTATTCAAATTAGGCATGGATGATTTCTTAAGTAGGTGCTCGCTACCTTCTAAACTGTAGCTGACATTTTAATATTATCTTAGGGTATAATGCTTAAGGTTAATTACCATTTATGTGATACATATGATCCTTATGCCAGGTAACATTCTTTAGGATTTTAATACCCCACTTACTATGAGCTCTAGACGATACACTATCCTCATGTGTATTTCTGAATGTTCTTAAAGATCAAGGTTAAGGACACTACTTCTAAATTTATGGTTATGGTTGATATCTCAATTTGGAGTGATATGTGGAGATTAGTTCCTAATGTGATCTTGATGGTTCTATGAGAGTGGGTTTTTATTAGGGTTTAAGAGAAATAAGGTGGACAAGGATTTCATCAATGCAATACTAAACTTGTATTCTACTTATCTCATAGAATTTCCATTTGTCTAAGAGATGTTACTCAATGACTTCCCAGAAATAGGAAATGGCTACTCTTCCAACTTAATTCTAGGGTTTTGGACAAAGAGGTAAACATGGGACTTTTCATGGCTTGATATGACCTTGATTTAAGGCTTATGAAACTCCTATATTTAGACTTCATTCATCTTGGCTTTAACTAAGGAATTAGTTTCCTAAATATACTATGTATATTTCTCTCATCTCATTCATAGAGACCATATCCTCCTGAATGAGTTAATCATCTGACTCCACCATATCCATCATCATATGATGACATGGTCATGTCACTTCAACATTACTCCTACTCCATTCTTACTCTAATATATAACTTCTATTTCTTAGCTACCTCTACAGGATCTATCAATGTAGCTATTGCTAACTCCATCCATTAACTCTTTTTATATTCACCTTGCATCTACTTCCAAGGCTTGCAAGATTACAATCCTCACTATATCACATGTGATATCAATCCTCTGAGGAGGTATGATACTATTCCCATAATACAAGTTTGTCCTTATATAAGCTTGATTAACACTACCCTTTCTTCAACTACTCCATTGCATTCAGGTTCTAAAGTTCATCATTCACTAGCTTGACTTCACATGAGCAAGCTAGATGATTCAGCTTACTCGAACTTTGCCTAATTTGGTATACTTACAAAACTTCTTCATCATCTAGTCCTCTATTCTCAAGTAACTTGGGAATCATGACCACCATCCTTTGATCATACTAAGCTTAGGCTTCTAATTGTCTAATCAAGATTTATCATCAAGTAAGTAGTATACTTGTACTAGTCTCTTTATAGAGTTTATATTATTAAGGAGGCTTACTCCATATTTGTATCTACTTGGCTTAACAAGATTACTATTTGATATTCTATCATTTCTAACTTTCTTATAACTTCATAATTACTAACTTAAATCTTAGGTTTAGATACTTCTTCTAGTTAACTCAAGAGTGACAGTACAAGACAAGTTTACTTCCGCAACGAATTGGCCCGATGGTCGTCGCAGAAGGCGTGTCTTCCGCGATAAAATTTTCAGTTCGGCCGTGGCCGATGGAAAACTTTTTTTTTCGGTTTCACGGCCCTCTACTACAACGGATCTGCTAAAAACATGGAGGAAGATCGGCCAGCATGTGGCAGAAGCAAGATTTTCGTTTCCTCTCACGATGTTGACTCGCCGAAGTCTTTTGAGGCATGTGAGTCCCAGACGTCAGTGTCTCTAGCGGACCATACTTTTTGGTCATGCCTCCCTGATTTGAACTCGATAATATTGCTTGATGCATCTGCCGTTTAGTCAGGCTACTAGGTCCCACATGTCGGCCTCTCATTAGAAGGATCGTGTGTATGATGGAATTTTTTTCCTTCGCTCGCGCTACCCTGTTCCAAAGTTGATAGCATTGCTCGATGCATCTATCGTCTAATCAACCTCCTGGGACCCACATGTCATCCTCTCATTAGAAGAAACATGTGTATGATAGAATTTTTTCCTTCGTTGATGCTACCCCATTCCAAAGTTGATACCGCTGCTCGACGCATCTACCGTTTAACCAACCTCCTGAGCCCCACATGTCATCCTCTCATTAGAGGAAACGTGTGTATGATGGATTTTTTGTCCTTCGCTCGCGCTACCCTATTTCGAACTTGATAGTGTTGTTCAATGCATCTACCGTTGAATCACGATGCTGGGCCCCACATGTCATCCTCTCATAAGAAGAAACATGTGTATGATGGATTTTATACCCTATGTCTCGCCTTCATGTTCCGAACTTGATAGCATTGCTCGCTGCATCAGCCGTTTATTCAGGCTGGTGGGTCCCTTATGTCAGCCACACATTAGAAGAATCGTGGGTATGATGAAAACTTTTCTTCTCTAGTACTACCCTGTTCCAAACTAGATAGTGTTGCTCGACGAATTTGCCATTTGCTCATGCTGCTGGGTCCTCCATTTCAGCCTCTCATTACAAGAAATGTGTACATGCTGAACTTTTTTCTCACTCGCACCTCCTTGTTTCAAACTGGCTATGTCCTCGATGCAGCATCTATATAAGGTCACACTGCTGGGTCCCACATATTAGCCTCTCTATAAATGAAACGTGCGTATGATGGACTTTCTTTGGCCATGTCTGCTATTTTGACCTTGGCAACTTGTTGAGTCCCATATGTCAACTACCTCTGTGCAAGAAACGTGTCTATGCTAGGTCCCAGCTGATAGCCTCTATTTGAAAGAAATGTGTGTATGCTGGACTATTTTTTCGGGTCCTAGATGTCAGCCTCAGAGTAGAAAAAATGCTCATAAAGGCTGGATTAAAAATATTCTGAGATAACTCGGGGTGGATGCCCTATTCATCATGGCATATATTCCATGGGCTCACTCCTAAATTGAATGGGCTATGGTCGGTGGCCACAAGACCATGAAAAGGCCAAATTAGAAGGTATTGGGCTATGCTTGGGGCTGATAGGCTAATTTCATGGGCTATGCTTGGGCCTGCTGGGTCCGACATGTCAGCTTCTCTATAAGTGCAACGTGTGTATGATGGACATTTTTTTCGGCCGCGTCCGCTATTTTCACCGTGGTAGCCGTGTATGGTCTTACTGTTGGGGCCCTTATGTCATCCTCTCTGGCATGTTCTGGCTTGTGGGTCCCCGATGCAGCATTGTATGTTCTATCTGGCGGGTCCCTGATGCAAGCCTCTCTATACAAGTATTTAAACTTTTTTCGAACCCACCCATAAAACAAATAGGGTTCGTGAAAAAAAGATATTTATAGAATAAATATCATTAAACTTTTATTATTACTACAATTTATGTATTAGTCTTCATAAAATTATTTTGTGTGTCTATGTTTATCTCTTTTAAAATATAAAAGGGCAGTGCTCTTGGCATCTCAATTTATAAAATGCCACATAATGGAGTATTTTCTTAAAAACATGGGTAGGCAGAGTTTTTTATTTTGAGAGGTGGGGGGCAATGCCCAAAAGGCCGAATTAAAAAGAGTTTGGCTATTCTACATAGGCTGCTCTATGTGTGTTATACTCCATAGGCTATGCTCCATGGGCTTCATTCTCAAATTTTAGTGGGTTGTGCTCAGCAGTCCCATGACCCCTAAAAGGCCGAATTAATATGTTCTCGGCTATGCTCCATGGGATCCTTTCTCAAATTTCACTAGGCAGTGGTCAGTAGTCCCCTGACCCCGGAAAGACCAAATAAAAATGTTCTGGGCTAAAGAGGGGCCGAATGAGCTACTAGATTTCTTCTCCTGGTTAATAAAAATTGCATTGTGATGTGCTCGGTCAGATTCGAAACAAAGACCTCAAAGAGGGAGGGGGAAAGCGATAATTCATTTTGGCAGCTATTCATGTCAAAATTCAGTAGTAGAATAAGGTAGAAAAATTATCAACAGATTTGAAGTTCATATTAAGGAGCACTTGACCAATTCAACATCATTTCAAACCTAACCAATTCAGTAATACAGACAATGAAATACAATAGCAGTCGAGAGAGAACTAGTTTTTGTTTCAGCTATAAAAACCTTGTCACGCGATCATTTTGTCCTTTTCACCAATAACACTCGACCATTAGAGCAAGCAAAACTGACGATCAAGTCTGCTCTGAGTACCTTCTTCTCAGATCAATGCCTCTATGACCCCCGTACGCAACCGAAAATGCCCAAGTCTCATCTAGATTGTGACACGACCATATACAAGGGCGACGAGCATGCGTATGGTTCATATTCAGTAGCACATGATAGATTCAACAACAATTTAAAGTGACTAATTCAATGGTGGCAGAAAATGACCAAACGAATTGATAGATTCAGCAATGCCGACATTGAAATTCAATGGATGTACAACAATGTGGCAAAGCCAAGTTTTAAAAGGAAAGCGTGACCATGCATTTTCTCCTCTCGATCTGAATAAGTCCAAGTACATAGGTATTACTACAAAATAGATTAGCAGTAGCTGAACTCCATACAAAATACTTAGTAGAAGTGTAGAACTGCAAGCTTACACTAAGCTAGGAACCACTACATCTCCCATCATGCATACTCCAAGAAACGAGAATGCTTCAGCGTGCCAAAGTGCTGGCCGGGTTGTGCCCTTGATTTCCTGCCTGGGACAGGTCTCTCGTTTCATTATCGCCTGTCGACCTCTAGGTCAGCAGCATACATGTAAAATTCATACGACAAACCAGGAAATTCGGGATCCTTAATTTTGACAATTCCAATTATCAAGGGAATCTACCGCCAACATAAACTAGCTAATTAGTACAACATTACATACACTCACAGTAGGATCATCATAAGAGGATTAAGATGTGATATCTCACCAGTGAATCTTGTCTGACGAGAGGTTCAATAGTATGCCAGTAAAGCCACAGCTTGGACAAAAAATATGTGAGCACTTCCTGCACGGCGTTGGCAGGCGACGGCCTAATCGTTGTCTCGGGTGACCTCTTTACTATAAAATGATTGAAACTAGTGAACAAGATCAGCGACCAAAACCTCACCTCGTACCACGGTGATTCGCACGCCACCAACCTGGCCGGCCTGACAGAGAGGAGCAAGTCCATGCTATGCCCGTCAATTTGGGTGACGAACAACTGCCCTCCTTCCCGATGCCGATGACCTCAGCTCTGAGTGAGCCCGGTGCACGAACCGGCACAGACGGGTCCCATTTTTTGGGGATGTATCTAGGCATTGTCATCGAGGGGAAGATATTAGGTGCTCGACGAACACTTTCTTGACGCCGCTGAACTCGCATCCTGGTTCCGTGCAGACACACTGGCTGTAGTTGCATGCGATCTTGTGGTCGTAGACGTCCTTGTAGGAGACCAAAGTCAAGAAGATGTCGTTGGGGCATCTACTACCTTTTCTTCTAGTGACTTGGTGGCACAATTCCTTGGAGCATGCGGCCAGCCGGACGGCGCTGGTAGTATCCAGACGCTTAGCTATTTCGTTGAAGACAATGTCCCCGACCTTCGTCCAGACGTTGTTCAGCCGGTTGTGCCTCGAATCCACAACCATCACGTCCGAATGATTGGGGGCAAGGGCGGATCTGTGTATGACTGTTGGGCTTATTTTGAGGAGAGGGGTGGCGGCCTGGAAGGATTGATGCTGCGGGTGAGATGGTAAGAAAAATGTGTGAAGTGCGCGCTAGAGAAGATCCAAATGCGGCCTCTCGGAGTTGGGAATGGCTATTTGAAGGAGGGGGTTTTGTTGTGCTCCTTCGGCTGTCTTCTACCAGGCGTACTGCATCGAGAACACCGACTAGAGTTATGGAGTAGGGCGTACGATAGGTACTCTAGACTGGTACGCTTCCGTGGAGTGTTCTCTCATCACATCTCAATTATCAGAACTGAGAGATAATTTATTTACTACTTCCATTTTTATATTACTCCCTCCAGTTCGTATTCTAATGGCCTCAACTTTGTCTAGATTCACATCAGTTAGACAGAGTAGTTGTAAGTTGAGTCACTTACGTTTTTCGGTACTTCATAGTACGTACCAAAACACCAAGATGCTGAACCTCATATGAACGTTCTAGAAAGGTACCCCTTTGCAAAGATTGGCAAGCCTGCTAAAATTGCTAAAACTTCTAGAAAGTCAAGAACCCATGGCTTAATTTGCATCATGCTTGGTGAAATAACGCCAGGTTCCCAGTTTCATATTCAGCAGCATTTCAAAGTGACTGATTCAGCAATACAGACTCTGAAATTCAATAGCAGGATGGCGAGAATCAATTCTTGTTTCAGCACTAAAAAACCTTGGTGCGAGATCAGTCGCTTTTCTCCGAACACACTCGATCGTTGGAGCAAGCAAAACTAACCATCAAGCCTGCTTTTCTGTGCATACCTTCTACTCACATCAATGACTGTGTGACCCACATATGCAAACCAAAATGCCCCAAGCCTCATCTGGATTGTGACAAGGCCATGTTTCAAAAGAACAATAATACCATCTACTGCCCTTGATCTAAAAAAGTATCAGTATGTCAGTATTAGTTCTACAAAATACTTTAGTACTATAATAAAAACGACAACGCATTTGACAGATTTGTTACCATTTGAAAGATTCAGCAGCACTGAATAAAACAGAAAAATATCAATAGATTCCAAATACATAATCAGCGGCACTTGACAGATTCAACAGCATTTTAAAGTGACCAATTTAGTAGTACAAATAATGACCAAAAGAATTGACAAATTTAACAATGTAGACACTGAAATTCAATAGATGTAGCAAGGCCATAATTCAAAAGGATAGAGAGAACATATTCTGGCCATGTTCCAAAAGAAGAGCAAGACCATCTACTGGTCTTGATCTAAACAAGTACCAATACATCACTATTAGTTCTAAATAATACTTTCATAATAGCAACAACAGAACATTCGACAGATTCACTGCCATTTGAAAGATTCAGCAGTACTGAATAAAAAATAAAAATATCAATAGATTGCAAATACATAATCAGCAGCACTTGACAGATTCAACAACATTTCAAAGTGACCGATTTAGCAGTATAGATAATGACCAAAAGAATTGACAGATTTAACAATGCAGACACTGAAATTCAATAGATGTAGCAAGGCCATAATTCAAAAGGACATAGAGTACATATGTTGGCCATGTTCCAAAAGTAGAGAAATACCATCTAATGGTCTTGATCTAAACAAGTACAATTACATCACTATTAGTTCTAAAAAATACTTTAGTAATATCAACAACAGAACGTTTGACAGATTCAATGGAATTTGAAAGATTCAGCTGTGCTGAATAAGATAGAAAATATCATCAAATTCCTAGTTCATAATAAGCGACACTTGATAGATTTAGCACCATTTCAAAGTGACCGATTTAGCAGTATAGCTAATGACCAAAGGATTTGACAGATTCAGCAATGTAGACATTGAAATTCGGTAGATGTAGCAAGGCCATGATTCAAAAGGAAAGAGAGACCATATTCTGCACTAGATCCATCGGTCTGAACAAGTACCAGTACATAGGTATTACTCCAACTACAAAATAGATTAGCAGTAGCAAAACTCCATACAAAATACTCAGAACTACCTTGAGCTAGGAACCACATGTCCCAAAATGATAAGCAAAATCCTGTCGAGGAGTACATGTGTTCAAGTTAGGATCATCACAAGAAGATAAAGATGTGTTAACCACTAAGAAATAGGGATGCAGAAGTGGGACAAATGGGCAGGTGGGATCCTAATTTTAGACCCCTAGACTAACACTAAACTAAGTGGGAGAAGTGGGACAAGTAGGATTTAACAAATCTCACTTATCCCGCTTATCGCACTTAGTTTAGAGTTAGTTTAGATGTCTCCCACTTGTCCTACCTGTCCCACCTCTGCATCTATGGTAAGAATCTTGTCAATACGAAGCTTGTATTCCACGGTGAACTCCGATGGTCGATTCCGATGACGAGCGACCAGATTAGACCGACTAACCGACAAAGAGAAAGTGGCTTTAGAATTCGCATAGAGTACCTTCGCACACAAGACATTTGGATATGCAGAGCTCAACTTCACCATGAACTGTGGCGACATGCGCGCCGCCGGCCTGACGCACACGGCAGATATCAAGATGACATCATCGCGCCCGTCGAATAGCATGCAGAACACCGTGTCATCAAACCCGGTTAGCCCGATATCTACATTTTGCGAGCCCGGTGCTGGCACCGGCTTAGAGATGTACCTTTCTTTCCTACCATAGTGTAAAATGCGCAACCTGATGGCGTGGGATTCTTTGAGGTGGGAGTGGAGCACAAACAAAATTGCGGTGAACTCGCAGCCAGGCACCACGCAGTTCCATTAGACTGCATCAGCGAGCATTGAACATGAAGACATATTTGGCTGGACAACCCATACCAATTGGGCCTGTCACCAACATAAAGTAATTAATTAGTACGACATTATATATATTCATATTAGGATCATCACAAGAACATTTATATGTGTTAACTCACTCTTGGTTGATATTCTTGTAATCTAGGGGGGATTCCTACAACATCTTGAGAAGCTCGCAGGTAACGTCGCGGTTTCGACAGGTACAACATGAGCCCTTTCAGTGCGACTTCAGCCAATGAAGGCCTGCTCGTATGCTTAGATGTCGCTACCATTTCGATCGAATGGAGATTATTCCATGACGGCAGCGACCATAACATCACCTTGTACCACGGTGATTCGCACGCCGCCGACCTGATGTACCTGACGGATAGGAAGATGTCCGTGGTGTACCCTCCAATTTAGGGCGGCAAACTCCGTGCCCTCTTTCCCGATGCCGATGATCTCTGGTGCGTGTACCCGGTTAGTCGGGTACTAGTACTTGTTGGAGTAGGTCACTTGGGGCAAATAGTACATCTTGTGGGCAAGTTTCAAGTGGTCAAAGAGCTCGTGCACAGTCAATGGCCGGGTAACAAACTCGCATCCTCGCTCCGTGCAGGCTGCGCATGGGGCGTAGTAGCACTAGATCTTGTGCTCGTAGACGTCATTGTAGGATACCAATGAACGATAATGGTCGTTGGGGCACCTGCCACCTTTTCAGCCGGTAACCTGGCGGTATAGATCCTTGGAGCATGCAGCCATCCTAACTGCGCTGATTGTGTCCAGACGCATACTAATTTTGTTGAAGACGTCGTTACTGACCTTGCGCCAGCCGCAGTGCCACGGGTTGCACCTCGAATCTGCCATCCCGTTCGGATAGATTGGGGGCGAGGGTGGATCTATGTAGAGTTGTTGGTGGTTTTTGGAGGAGAGGGCTGGTGGCCTGGAGGGAGTGATACAACGTGCAATATAGGGAGTAAAATGTGTGAAGCATGTGCTAGAGATGCGTCTAGGCAGTATCCGCGAGTGGGGATAAACTATACGGAGATGGGTTAGATAGGATGGCTTTTTGAAAGAGGTTTTTTTCTTTTCTTCTACAATAAGAAGCGGCTGCATCGAGGATGCCGGCTAGTGTGAATGCATGTAAAACACGCCCCTGTGCAAAAAATTAAACATGTCACTTCCTAGCGTAGTAATTTCTCGCCACGTCAGCGGAGTACTGTTTACAGCTTCTATTTTCATACTAGTATTAGGGCATGACCAATGGTGGCAGAATTTGTCTATAAGCTGGGAGGTTTTAAGAAAGAGCTTTCGATGTACTAAATTCCTGGTTCGCTTAAAAAGTATTTGGTAAATTTTAAGATCAATCTATCTATCATGCTTACTTGTAGTTAAAATTTGACACGGTCGGTGGGAGTACGGTTTACATCGAAGACCTCAAAAAAGAGAAAATGACATAGAGGTCCATAAACTTAGCACAAAGGGCCCTAAAGTTAAGCAAGGAAAAGCACTCGCGTCCTTCTCGAGTGAGAAACTGAGCCATACCCTTCGTACTACTGTACTTGTTTCACACACACACACAAAACGTTCCTCACACTTTCAAAACAGCATGCTGGGGGTGTGCTTGGTGCTTCCTCTTTGCAGGGCGTGAAATGGAACAACAATGCAGGTCGACGCATGTGGGCAGTGCCACATTGTAGACGAGGGACAGATCAGCGGGCCAGGGTGTGTGTGGATGGTGATGAGGCAGGAAAGGAGAGAAAAAACACAATTTTTTTTGCATGCATATATATAGTAAAGGTCCCGAAATTTTGAAAAGAGGTTCAACTTCTTGCTAAGATTCTACATCTTGACAACTTCACGAAATTATATTAGGTCAAACTTGAGATAGAAGTAAGCATGATAGATAGCTCTTGGATTAATTATCTTTTCAAAGGTAGATGGGTGCATCTTCTTTTAGTAAACGATGTTCTCGATGTGAATTTCCAACTATCAGGAAAGAAAATTCTTAATTTTCCCATGTTTTGCGAATTTTAAAACTTCCTAGCCAACTCTGCCAACTTGAATGAGACTCTATGCCAATTTATCGAAATTAGGTCAAATTTGAACTACAAGTAAATTATATATTGCTTTGGAAGTTTTACGAAAAAGTTTTGGTGGTTTTCAATGTACTAAATTCCTGTTTAGAGCTTCAAATGTTTGTTGGCACATTTTAAGAGGAATCTATCTATCGCGCTTACTAGTAGTTAAAATTTGATATGGACGGTGGTAGAAAGTACGATTTGCATCGAAGACCTAAAAAAATTACATAGACGTCCATAAATTTAGCATAAAGGGCCCTAAAGTTAAGCAAGGAAAAGCAGTCTGGTCCTTCTCGAGAGAGCAACTTAGCCATATACCCTTCGTACTAGTGTACTTGCTTCACACACACACACAAAACGCTCCTCACACTTTTGAACAAGTGTCCTGGGTGTACTTGGTGCTTCCTCTTCGCAGGGTGTGAAATGTTACGACAAGGTAGGTCGACGCACGTGGGAAGCACCATGTTGTGGATGATGGAGAGGTCAGCCGGTCGGGGTGTGTATGGATGGTGATGAGAGAGTGTGAAGGAGAGAGAGAAAACACAACTTGTTTTGCGTGCATATATATAGTAAAGGTCCTGAAATTTTGACAAGAGGTTCAACTTCTTGCTAAGACTCTACATATTGACAACTTAATGAAATTAGGTCAAACTTTAGCTACAAGTAAGCGTGATAGTTAGCTCTTGGAATAATTGTCTTTTCGAAGGTAGATGGGTGCATCTTCTTTTAGTAAACGATGTCGTCGGTGTGAGTTTCCAACTATCAGGAAAGAACATTCTTGATTTTCCCATGTTTTGCAAAGTTTAAAACTTCCTAGCTAACTCTGCTGACTTGAATGATACTATGTGCTAATTTATCGAAATTAGGTCAAATTTGAACTATAAGTAAATTGAGGTTGCTTTGGAAGTTTTTTGAAAAATCTTTTTCAGTGGTTTTCGATCTACTGAATTCCTAGTTAGCTTCAAAAGTTTTTTGGAAAATTTTAAGAGGAATCTATCTATCACGCTTACTTGTAGTTAAAATTTGACACGGTCAGTGGGAGCGAGTACAGTTTACATCTAAGAAATCAAAAATTATGAAGGGATGGGTGTGCTTGGTTCTTCCTATTTGTAGGTTGTGAAATGGAACGACAAGGCAGGTCGACGCACGCGCCAGGTTGTGGACAAGGGAGAGACATCAGCCGGCCATGGTGTGTGCGGATGGTGATGAGACAGTGAATGAGAGAAAAACATAATTTATTTTGCGTGCATGTATATAGTAAGGTTCTGAAATTTGAACAAGACGTTCAACTTATTGCTAAGAATCTGCATCTTGACAACTTAAGGAAATGAGGTCAAACTTGAGCTACAAGTTAGCATCATAGATTCCTCTTGGATTAATTGCTTTTTGAAGGTAGATGGGTGCATCTTTTCGAAGGGGACAGCGGTGGTGTAGAGTGGTGGCCGAGCGCCGTGACGGCGGTCGGCAACGGAGAGGAGGACGACGATAGGTAAATCGTAGGTTTCTATGAAAGTTTTATGAAAAAGCTTGTGGAGGTACCCATCGAGGGTCAATTAGAAGTATATTGGAAACCACCGAGAGTTTAGACAACAAGTTTAACTTCTTGATAAGATTTTGCATATTGACAATTTAACGAAATTTGGTCAAACCTAAGCTACACAAGTAAGAGAACAAGAGGGAGGAAACGCGAGACTTTCAAATAAAAACGAGGCAGCACAAGATCAGCGCAAAAGAGTTCTTGAAGGCTGTGCGATGTCAGAGCAAAGCTATGATGGGCTGCTGACATGAGGTACATGGTACACTACACTAGTAATAAATGTATGGACCTACTACTAGTATATGCATGCAAAACAAGTTGCATTTTATCTCTCCTTTGCTGGCTCTCACCATCCATCCTGCATCGATTTCTTCTCTGCAGCCGCGGGTGCGCAGTCCGGCTTGTCTCTTCCTTGTCCACAATAGGTTCAACTTCTTTCTAAGATTTTGCATCTTGATAGTTTAACAAAATTAGGTCAAACCTGATCTACAAGTAAGTGTGATAGATTGCTCTTAAATTAATTGTCTCTTCGAAGGTAGATGGGGGCATCTCTTCTTGTAAAAGCAGTGTCGTCGGTGTGAGTGTCCAACTACCAGGAAAGAACATTCTCAATTGATGACGACTAGTTCGACCTCTAGCTAAGATTTTGCATCTTCCTCAAAAACAAAAGATTTTGCATCTTGAAAATTTTGAACCCGTTTTGGAAACGATCACATGAAATAGGGAGAGAGGGGAAATGATATTTGTATTCTCAATGGGTAACCCACAAGCTTGAGGTGCACCTTAGGCTTAAATATAACTTTATTTTTTCCACTATGTATAAGGTGAACCTTAGCAAATGCCACATAGTAGGCCTTATTAAGGTGTGCTTTTTTACACAATGCGAAAGTAGTATATTTCTTTGCTTAGACATATGGTCACCTCTATCCACGCGATGTGCGTGCTGAGAGAATAAAATGTTGGCAGGGGAAGAGGGTAGTAGCGAAGAGAAGTTGAAGGCGGTTCCATGTCAGAGCAAATTTATTATGGGTTTCTGACAGAGGTACACCTGCGGCCTTACAGTGTACTACACTATACTAGTAGTAAATTTCAGGACCAATGCATGCAAAATAAATCATGTGTTTTCTCTCTCCTTCCCTATGCTCCATCTCTCCTCCCCCTTCCCCCGCACACCGGTCCGACTAATCTCTCTCCCCTCATCCACATCATGGTGTTGTGCACGTGTGCCTTGGTACGGCGGTTCTATGTCTCTGGTGTGTTCGGCAGCCGCACGTTGGTCTGGAGAAGGGACGAGGAGTACATAGGAAGGAAACTAGTTTGGTCCTTGGCGGCACAAAAAATCAAACTTTTCCGGTTTTTGAAATTTTCACTTGCTTCCCAAACATCAGGAGGGAAGGTTATTCAAAAGATCAGCCATTCGCAGTACTGTACTTCTTATCTTCTCTTTATCATGTATTATCTCTTGCAATACAATACAATAAACCACTTCATAGTGTATGGATTAACTTTGAACATTGACCATTGGATCAAGACTAGCAAATCTAAACATTGCCAACCACATGATCTTTTTTTCCATTCTTAGCATGTAGAAACATTTCTACTTTAGCACGATGAACGCTAGTTGCACAAACCTCAAAACACAAACTCCATTGCTCAGTTTTCAGGGTCCTTGTGTTAATAAATGCATGGATTGGAAGAAATTTTCATTTTTATGAGGTCCATGATGTAACTTGTACTTCCATCGACCGTGTTAACTCTCAAGCACCTCTCTCCTATGAGACCTACCATTTGGTAGGCCATTCGCAGTACTTCTTATCTTCTCTTTATTGTGTCTTGTCTCCTACAATACAATAACCACTGCATAGTGTACGGATTAACTTTGAACATTGACCCTTGGATCAAGACTAGCAATCCAAACATTGCCAATTGCTGGATCTTCTTTTCCACTCTTTGCATCTAGAAAGATTCTACTTTAGCACGATGAATGGTAGTATGTGCAAACCTAAGAACACAAACTCCTTTGCTCAATTTTCACGGTCCTTGTGCTAATAAATGCATGGACTTGGATGTAATTTTCATTTTTATGAGGTCCTTGATGTAACTTGTACTTCCACTGACCGTGTTAACTCTCAAGCTCCTCTCTCCTACGAGACCTACCATTTGGTAGGCCATTTAGAATAGTTCTTATATTCTCTTTATCGTGTCTTATCTCTTACAATACAATAAACCACTGCATATTGTACAGATTAACTTTGAACATTGATTGTTGGATCAAGACTAGCAAATCCAAACATTGCCAACCACTGGATCTTCTTTTCCATTCTTAGCATCTAGAAAGATTCTACTTTAGCACGATGAACCCTAGTATGCGTAAACCTCAAAACACAAACTCCATTGCTCAGTTTTCAGGGTCCTTGTTCTATTAAATGCGTGGACTTGGACGCAATTTTCATTTTCATGAGGTTGTTGTTGTAACTTGTACTTCCACTAACCGTGTTAATTCTCAAGCACCTCTCTCCTACGATACCTACCATTTGATAGGCCATTCGTAGTACTTCTTATCTTCTCTTTATCATGTCTTATCTCTTACAATGCAATAAACCACTGCATAGTGTACGAATTAACTTTGAACATTGACCATTGGATCAAGACTAGCAAATCCAAACATTGCCAACCGATGGATCTTCTTTTCCATTCTTAGCATCTAGAAAGATTCTACTTTAGCACGATGAACGCTAGTATGCGCAAACCTAAAAACACAAACTGTATTGCTCAGTTTTCAGGGTCCTTGTGCTAATAAATGCATGGACTTGGATGCAATTTTCATTTTATTTGGTCCTTGATGTAAATTGTACTTTCACCCACCGTGTTAACTCTCAAACACCTCTCTCCTACGAGACCTACCATTTGGTAGGCCATTTGCAGTACTTCTTATCTTCTCTTATCGTGTCTTATCTCTTACAATACAATAAATAACTGCATAGTGTACGGATTAACTTTGAACATTGACCATTGGATCAAGACTAGCAAATCCAGACATTACCAACCGCTGGATATTTTTTTCCATTCTTAGCATCTAGAAAAATTCTAGTTTAGCACGATGAACGCTAGTATGTGCAAACCTCAAAACACAAACTCCATTGCTCAGTTTTCAGCATCCTTGTTATAATAAATGTGTGGACTTGGATGCAATTTTCATTTTTATGAGGTCCGTGATGTAACTTCTTCTTCCACCGACCGTGTTAACTCTCAAGCACCTCTCTCCTACGAGACCTACCATTTGATAGGACATTCAAAGTATTTCTTATCTTCTCTTTATCGTGTCTTATCTCTTACAATACAATAAACCACTGTATAGTGTATAGATTAACTTTGAACATTGACCGTTGGATCAAGACTAGCAAATCCAAATACTGCCAACCACTGGATCTTATTTTCCATTCTTAACATCTAGAAATATTCTACTTTAGCATGATGAACGCTAGTATGCGCAAACCTCAAAGCACAAACTCCATTGCTCAGTTTTTACGGTCCTTGTTCTAATAAATGCGTGGACTTGGATGCAATTTTCATTTTTTTGAGGTCCTTAATGTAACTTGTTCTTCCACCGACCAAGTTAACTCTCAAGCACCTCTCTCCTACGAGACCTACCATTTGATAGGCCATTCATACTACTTATTATCTTCTCTTTATCGTGTCTTATCTCTTACAATACAATAAACCACTGTATATTGTACGGATTAACTTTGAACATTGACTGTTGGATCAAGACTAGAAAATCCAAACATTGCCAACCGCTGGATCTTGTTTTCTATTCTTAGCATCTAGAAAGATTCTACTTTAGCACAATGAACGCTAGTATGCGCAAACCTCAAACCACCGAGAGTTTGGACAACAGGTTTAACTTCTTGATAAGATTTTGCATCTTGACAATTTAACGAAATTTGGTCAAACCTGAGCTACACAAGTAAGAGAACAAGAGGTAGGCAACACGAGACTTTCAAAAAAAAGAGGCCGCATAAGATCAGCGCAGAAGAGGACTTGAAGTTGGTGTGACGTCATAGCAAAGCTACGATGGGCTGCTGCCACGAGCTATAGGGTACACTCCACTAGTAGTAAATGTATGGACCTACTACTAGTATATGCACGCAAAACAAGTTGTGTTTTCTCTCTCCTTCGCTGGCTCTCACCATCCATCCTCCATTGATTTCTTCTCTACAGCTGCGGGTACATAGTCCGGCTTGTCTCTTCCTTGTCCACAATAGGTTCAACTTCTTGCTAAGATTTTGCATCTTGACAGTTTAACAAAATTAGGTCAAACTTGAGCTAGAAGTAAGCGTGATAGATTTCTCTTAAATTAATTCTCTTTTCGAATGTAGATGGGTGCATCTCTTCTTGTAAAAGCAGTGTCGTCGGTGTGAGTGTCCAACTACCATGAAAGAACATTCTCAATTGATGACGACTGGTTCGATCTCTAGCTAATATTTTGCGTCTTCCTCAAAAATACGATTTTGCATCTTGAAAATTTTGAACCCCTTTTGAAAACAATCACATGAAATAGGGAGAGAGGGGAAATGATATTTGTATTCTCTATGGGAAAGCCACAAGCTTGAGGTGCACCTTAGGCTTAAAGATAACTTTAGTTTTTCCACTATGTACAAGGTGAACCTTAGCCGATGACACATAGTAGGCCTTATTAAGGTCTGCTTTTTTACAAAATGCGGGAGTAGTATATTTCTTTGCTTAGACATATGGTCACCTCTGTCCATGCGCTGTTCATGCTGAGAGAATAAAACGTTGGCAGGGGAAGAGGGCAGCAGCAAAGAGAAGTTGAAGGCGGTTCCATGTCAGAGCAAATTTATGATGGGATTCTGACACGAGGTACTCCTGCGGCCTTACAGTGTACTACACTATACTAGTAGTAAATTTCAGGACCTATGCATGCAAAACAAATAGCGTGTTTTCTCTCTCCTTGCCTATGCTCCATCTCTCCTCCCCTTTCCCCTCGCTCACCTGTCCAGCTGATCTCTCTCCCCTCGTCCATAGTGTGGCGCGGCGCACGGGTGCCTTGGTATGGCAGCTCTATGTCTCTGGCATTTTCGGCAGCCACACGTTGGTGTGGAGTAGGGACGATGAGTACATAGGAAGGAAACCAGTTTGGTCCTTGGCAGCACAAAAAATCAAACTTTTCCGGTTTTCGAATTTTTCACTTGCTTCCTAAACATCAGGAGGGAAGGTTATTCAAAAGATCGGCCATTCGCAGTACTGTACTTCTTATCTTCTCTTTATCATGTCTAATCACTTGTAATACAATACAATACAATAAACCACTGCATAGTGCACAAATTAACTTTGAACATTGATCGTTGGATCAAGACTAGCAAATCCAAACATTACCAACTGCAATATCTTATTTTCCATTCTTAGCATCTAAAAAGATTCTACTTTAGCATGATGAACACTAGTATGCTCAAACCTCAAAACACAAACTCCATTGCCCAGTTTTCAGGGTCCTTGTGCTAATAAATGCATGTACTTGGATGCAATTTTCATTTTTATGAGGTCCATGATGTAACTTGTACTTCCATCGACCGTGTTAACTCTCAAGCACCTCTCTCCTACGAGACCTACCATTTGATAGGCCGTTCACAGTACTTCTTATCTTCTCTTTATCGTGTCTTATATCTTACAATACAATGAAACACTACATAGTGTACAGATTAACTTTGAACATTGACCGTTGGATCAAGACTAGCAAATCCAAACATTGCCAACCGCTAGATCTTCTTTTCCATTCTTAGCATCTAGAAAGATTCTACTTTAGCACGATGAATGCTAGTATGCACAAACCTCAAAACACAAACTCCATTACTCAGTTTTCAGGGTCCTTGTTCTAATAAATGCGATGAGTTGGACGCAATTTTCATTTTTATGAGGTCCTTGATGTAACTTGTACTTCCACCGACTGTGTTAACTCTCAAGCACCTCCCTCTTATGAGACCTACCATTTGATAGGCCATCCGTAGTACTTATTATCTTCTCTTTATCGTGTCTTATCTCTTACAATATAATAAACCACTGCATAGTGTACGGGTTAACTTTGAACATTGACCGTTAGATCAAGACTAGCAAATCCAAACATTGCCAACTGCTGGATCTTCTTTTCCATTCTTAGCATCTAAAAAGATTAAACACATAGTTTTTAGCATGATGACCGCTAGTATATGCGCAAACCTCAAAACACACACTTCATTGCTCTCAGTTTCAGGGTCCTTGTGCTAATAAATGCATGGACTTGGATGCAATTATCATTTTCATGAGGTCCTTGATGTAACTTGTACTTCCACTGACCATATTAACTCTCAAGCACCTTGCTCCTACGAGACCTACCATTAGATCGGCCATTCGTAATACTTCTTATCTTATTTTTATCTTCTCTTATCTCTTACAATATCATACCATCACTATAGAGTGTACGAACCATTGACCGTTTGATCAAGACTGGCAATTCCAAACATTGCTAACAACCATTGGATCTTCTTTTCCAATCTTAGCATCTAGAAAGATTCTACTAAATGTCTTTAGAACGATGAACGCTAGTATGCGCAAACCTCAAAACACACACTTCATTGCCCAGTTTCAGGGTTCTTGTGCTAAATGCATAGACTTGGATGCAATTTTTTAATTTTTATGAGGTCCTTGATGTAACATGTACTTCCATTGACCGTGTTAACTCTCAAGCACCTCGCTACTACGAGACCTAAAGTTAGATCGGCCATTTGTAGTACTTCTTATCTTATCTTTATCTTGTCTATCTCTCACGATACCATATATATGTAGCATCCCAATTGTCTAACAATTGCAATGCTACTAGCCTAGTCTAGATAATGCTACCTTCCTACATATAATTGTTGCATCATTATTATATCATGCTCATGTCATCATGCCACATTGCATTTGCATCCCAATTGTCTAACAATTGCAATGCTACTAGCCTAGTCTAGATAATGCTACCTTCCTACATATAATTGTTGCATCATTATTATATCATGCTCATGTCATCATGCCACATTGCATTTCAGCATCATATAAAACCCTTTTCATTTGGTTCTTATCTCATATGCATTTATTAATTGTATTTGCTTCTTAATAAAATGTATTTGCTTCTTGATGAATTGTTTGATACCCAAGTTGAGTTGGGGGCATATCTTTTAACTATTCCATCACCCTTGCCATCTCCCCTTATCTCCACACACTTTTCCACCATTCCTTTTATATATGGGCAAATGCATTTCTCCCTTTGATATTTATCTCTAGCTCATGTATAGTTGGTATGGTTCCATTCTATTCCTCATACTTCCATACTTGATCTAATATTGTTTTCACAATATTAATGTGGGAGCGACCTTGTCACCCTTTGCATGCTATGTGAGTAGAACTCCTCCATAAGCTCCCATATGGTTTGAATTTGAATAAATACTCATGTGAGAATATATTTGTGGCTATATTTTGTCTAGTGGATCACACACACTAGCTTGGCCACCATCTCTTCATGCATGTTCTTTATTTAGTCCATATGATAAGCAAGCTTGTGTATTTTTTGGTTTGGCCTTAATTCAAATATTGACATGCATGCAAGAATATATGACCATGATTGAAAATAGTTGTTTTCACAACTAGAATTAGTGGCATTTATTACTTGTGCATGGGCCATGCAAGCTTCCTCTCTCTCCTTTTCCTACCTATTTGAGTTTTTCCTTTGGTTTTGGAAGAGTTTTGAGTAGTTTGTTTTCAAACTAATAAAATAAATAAAAGAGAACTACACCTAACCTATCTCTACATCATGGCATACTACATGCAATCATAGCCTCTAGCCACATGTGATATCAATGTCACTAAGTGACTTTCTTTTATTCAAATTCTTATGAGCTTGTTTGCTTGTTCATTTTTTTTATCAAATCCTATATCTACACTCCATCTACCAAATTGTCCTAGCTAATCTAGCTATCTAAATAAAGACTCCATCTCTAATATTAATTTATTTATTTTGTCTCTTGATCTCTGCCTAAATCATTGACACTAAATCCGTCTAATGTTTTGTCTAAAACTAGTCTCATCTAGTCTAGTTTGGAGTGTATAAAAACTCTAATCTCCTTCTTTTCCAAAATAGTAGCAATGTGTACATATACACACACACTTCCCAATCCTAGCTAACCATGCGTGCATGCATTCTACACTTACACACACTCAAACCCACACATAGAGTCCTACATCTACCATCGATGTGTGTCTCACACACCACACGCACACCCCGAAAGCTCAGTTTTTCAAGGTCCCTATCCTAACTGTACCGAGTGGACACATTTTCCCGGCCCTGTTTGTCTTCCTCACGGTACCAGCACGTGAGAGTGTCGTGCACCTGATCCCTGCCCTGCTTTCCTTGCTGGACATAAAGAAACAGTAGGCCAGCGCCTCAACCACTCCCTCAGATTCCTGGATCAAGATCCAGATTGACCTCCTCTCTTCCTCTCCAAGCCGCAGCCCGAATCCTTTCGTACACCATGCCGACGACGTCTACCCTATCTCGCTGACGATCCACTGGCCCTAGGAGCAAACGGCCATGTCCTGGAGGTGTGCTAGGCAATGCTGGAGCTGCTCGGTATATGTCACGCGAAGACGACGCAGCTGGATGACGATGCCGACGCCTTGAACGCCGCCGCACGCCAATGCCGACCCTGCGCACCTCGTCCGCGACCTCGCCGTCCATGCAGCCGACGCCGCGTTCGCCTTCTTCCTCTCCTCCAACCCCCTCCTAGTGAGCTTCTTCTCCCTGCCCTAGCTCCGCCTCCCCCTCTTTACAGCCGGCATCGCACGCAGCCGCCTCTCACACGACGCATGCCGCGCGCACGTAGGTAGCGCTCGCCGCGCGCGCGACCAACAGCAGCAGCGAAACCGCGTGCACCCTCTGTTCTTCGCCTAGCCCCATCCGCTGCAGTCCTCCTTCGCAAAATCCCCAAACACCAAAGTTGTAGCCCGATCCACCCTCTACAATTTTCCTTTTTACGTCAGGGCGAAATTTGCCGCCGTTCGGTCGCAATCGTCGTCGCAACCCAGTCCGATCTCAGCTGTTTTCTGAAAACTGTCCGTCAGTTTTAAACCGTAGAGGCACCTCTGTTCATCATGATTTTACCATCGATATAGTCCACCTCCGCCGAAACACCAAACACGAACTTTTAGAGCGAAGTGAGATCTACACTTTTCGTTTTTACATCATCATCAAATTCCCAACGAATCGCTCGACATCGTCCTCCGAAATCAAGAGCAGCTAACCTTTTCCGCGTGTAGAAATTTCAGCTCTGTCCGTCGTCCATGACGCTTTTGCTCGCAGCCCCCTGGAGTTTGCAAAATTTCACCCCGCCGTCCTCGGCTCGCCCACGTGTCGCGTCCGGGCTAGGCGCGCACGCAGGTGGCCCCGCTCCTGACCCTGACCCGCGTGTCGGTCACTATGGGTAAGTCTGAGCCGGTGACAAAAGTTTCAGATCCTTTTTCTTTTAATAAAAATAATTCCTGGAAATGCTTAATATGTTTTAATATCCAGAAATTAATAACTTTTAATTTGTAATTCCCAATAATACAAATAATACATGTTTTTGAATCTGAAAAATGTGAGGAATTCAATTATGCCCTTCAAAATATTATTTGAGCACTTTAAAATTTCGAGATGATTAAAATTACAATAAAATGCCCTTTTTCTTAATAAATTAATAACTTTAAATCTATAACTCCAAATTTAGCAAATAATATGTCTAAATCCATCAGCGCGACGAGCCCGTTCTATCTATGCATTCCTTGTTCTGATTTGAAGCATGCACCATGTCATTATTACAAATCAGAACTGTTTATGACAAATAGAACTTCGTTAAATAAGTAATAAAATGCTCTATTCTTGTACCCACACCTCACCCTTACCATGCTACCTTAATGCCATGTAAATTGTGCATCATTCATCATGGCATGCTTGTTTGCTTGTCGCATTTCAATTCATATGCTTGTGCACCTTATTTATGTTGGCCCTTGTTTGTTTGGTTCTTCTTCGAATAGACGCCCAGCAGGAGAATTACCACGAATCACATGAGTACTACCCAGATCCATCTCTCGCTTCAACTGAGCTACCAGGCAAGCACTACCACATGCTTACATACATATAGTACCTATTGCCTCTATCTTATTCTTGCATCATTGAGTCGCGATTGCATTAAATTGAATCCCAACTACTGCATAGCCTTTACTTTTAAACCCCACCAAAGCTTGTTCCTCCATCCCATGAGCCATTACTACAGGAGTTGTCTGAGCCATGCGAGTCGTAGAAAAGCATGTGTAGGGTATGTGAGTGTCTGATGGATAATGAGGTACCTAAACAACTTAACCTGTGTAGTAATGGGATAACTAATGAAAGAGGCACCGGTGAGCAATATCTGCTATTTGGTTTTTCATGCTCACTTGTGTCCCGTAGGAGCCCGAGTACTTGATTCCTGGTCCTTGACTATTCGCACTATCCACATCCGGGAGGCCTTATGGACCCCCCTGAGCCAGAGCTTGATTCATTCTTATTTCTTGGGGCCACAATTAGTTTGGGGCTTTATTACTATCCTGTACTTATGCCATGTTACTGCTTTATTTAAGATTGTACGAGGAGCACCTATACTGTTTTGGATCGTGACACGTTTTCACTGTATCGACAAGCCCAGTCACATTTTCGGGTTCCCAGTCGTTTACCGCCGTCCACACAAACCTCGAGTCCATTTCGGAGTCAGCTAGCTTCGTTGCGGGTAGCTTAATGCGGTGGCCCCCTGAAATATTACTGAATCCTGTGATCGCTTTGTCGTGAATGCCTCGTTGGGTTTTGAGTTGGTTTTTCCGAGGTTGATCGAGTGTGTGTTGCTATTTGTGCACCCCTATAGGGTAAATCTTTCTGAAAGCCGTGTCCGCGGTTATGGACGACTTGGAGCACAGTTTCTCGATCATAGACAAGTTTAACTAAAGTACCGCTTTTAAATTGACTAAGTACCTAACTAGTAAATAGTGCAATACTCATAGAATGGTTAATAAAACTGCCAACGGATGGGGGGTTGTTCGTCCGCTTCGTTGTTGGTAAGCGAGGAGGAGGATGGAACCGTTAATTATACGGTTATAATTGTTGTTCTTAATTCACGGACATCCGTCTATCATTGGTTAGGCGGATGGTTAGCGAGTATCTATAGACTTGTTAGATATTATCTTTTGCTGCAATTGCGTCACCCCAGGTTGTGTCCCCTTTAGTGGCATAAAGACTTGCTGAGTACCCCTAGGGTCTCACACGATAAATTGTTTGATTCAGATGAACATGTGTTCTCGCAAGAAGGATACTGGGTGGAGGAGACAGATGATGTTGACAACGATCATTCGGTGTAGAGATTCCGGGAACGGGGATCCGTGAGATCTGTGGGCGGGATGTGTTTATGTATGTGGCATCTTATGCCGATTTGCTTCTTATCCGTACTCGGACCTTGTTTTCCGCTTCCGCTTGGTACTCTGATGTGTGATGTATGAGGAGCTATCCTAAAATATTATCTCTATCTAGGATATTTGAATCTTGCCGTATGGCGTTGCAATATTTCTATTTCTTTTAAATGGAATGGCTCTGAGGACTGTTGTATGTGGCTTGCATACATACTCACTTGTGTATGTAGTTGATCATTTCGCCTGCCGATTACGCCGCTCGTTCTTGTCCCGATGCTCTGAAAGTGGTTAGGACGGCCGAAAGGTCTACCGTGAGTGGCCCCGGGCCCCACCGTACTATTTTAACCACTTTCGTTCATCCAGGCATGTAACTAAGAGCGTAATTCACCGATGTAGTTACAATTGGTATCAGAGCCATCCCGCCCTTCAGGGTCTCAGCCAAAATGGTCGTTGTTAGTCTAGCAAATATTTTTGGTAGTTATGTATACTAGGGAAAAACAAACGTGAGAGTAGGACTGCTTCCATTTTTCTTTTTACCCACCCACCCACCCTTTTTTTGGTAAGGAAGTGTAACGTTTTCAATTCTCTTCTAAAAAATTCAAACTAGGATTCACGTGTTCTGGGTTCCGTAGTACCATAGGTTGTGTATGTGTGTGTGTGTGAATTCCTTGTCTATCTGTTGCATCCAACTTGCTATCACTATTTGACTTTTGGTTATCAACTGTTGGTACATTCCATACCGACAGGCTTTTGTAAACCAACGCGATCTATCTGATTCGTTGTAACCGACGCGATCTATCTTACTCTTTGTTAATAGGTGCCATCTTGTTAAGGGTGTTCATTCTTTAGCATGTTTCACAGAATGTGGAGTTGATAATCTCTATCTGATAAGTGGTTTTGCGCATCTATTGGTATTTTAATGCCGAAAATGCGGAATTTTTTTCTTTGATACATCTGTGTTTCCACACTCCTCTTCAGTCGTGTGTGAAACATTATCTATCTTCCTTTTATCAGCATGTCCATGCTAACCCATTCTTTTGTCACCGGCGCTTGATCCTGGAGTTTTACTTCATCTCCAAATTGTCTTGAGCTAATTACATAACATGTGTCGATCCGATGCTGGTGATTGTAATTTGGTTCTCGGCATAGCTATAGGACACTTATCATGAGTGGAATATGGATAATGCTATCAACACTATCCTCCAAATGGTGACGGTTATCTCCTGTGATTTTGAGTTACACCATGATCAAATCTATGCATATTCAAGTATCTTTGGCAATCCGGAGTTTTCGCAAGGCACTACGGTGGTCTATCATCTGTTTATCATGCTTCACATCTTTTTGAACTCCATATCTGCAAAATTCTCTTTGATACGAGGGAATTGCATCTTTTCGCCTCTGATAGTTTTTCTTAAGGTATGAGCTATCATCGTTCCTTTATCCAAGATCTCTTTATCTTTGTAACCAGTGACCTAATCGACAATGTGAATCAAGTGGCATTTCTTGTTCTCTTCCGAAGGACCAGATAATCTATTCTGCCAGTGCATCTCTTTCAACATGAATCCTTGCTCGTAATGTCGATCTTTCAAAGAGCGTTGAGCTCAGAAAGTATTTCGAGCATTTGTTTGTTTCTCACGCCTTTTGAACTTGATATTCTTGGAATATCTTGGTAACCCATGGTGGTATATCTTGATGATATGCTTGTCTATTCTATATCAATGGAAGAACATGGAAGATCATTGGTGTCTTTTTCTCTCATGCTTCGTGAACACCGCCTGTGTGCAAAGTTCTCAAAGTGTGAATTCTGACTTATTGAAGTCACCTATCTCGACCACGTCTTTCTGCTAAATAGATCGCTTCAATTCTGGAATCAGCAAGCCCATTGTTAATTCCATCCTCCATCTTCAACCAACCCAGAGTTTTTTTTTCCTTGTTGACGAATTATCATCGTCGTTCCGCTGAAGATTTCCTCAAGACTGATAAATCTCTCTCAATCATTTCAAGAAGAACATGGAGTTTCTTTTCACCTCTATCTCGTTAAGTAATCTGTTGAAACCCTCTCGTTCTATCGTCTATGCTCAATCCACCGGAGGCCATGAAGATTTTTCAGATCTTTTGTATTCCTTCTGTTCAAGTTGGTGCTATCTTTTTCTTTATCTGTTGAATCTTGCATTTGTTCTCCGTAATATTCCTTCATACTTTCCGGTGGCTTGTTACTTCTGATAGGATGACAACATCACCATCCTTATCTATCTTGGATCCGGCGAATCGTTTGCATCAATCTTTGTTTTCTTACGGAGTTCCATGAGCTCTTCTTGTCAATACCTTCAGTCTGTTTAGTAGTTGGGTTGCATGATTTTCTTATTCATGTACGGAGTAATGCTTTGAGTGCGGGATGGAGTAGCTACCATACCACTACTCTTATCATTCGCTTTTGTACATTGAATCTGTGAATTAATGTAATTCCACTCATTCCACGGAAGTTAGAAGTGGCCTTTATCCCTCGTTACTTTTACTTCTGTCCTTGTTTTCCGGAGTGCTCTTTCGAAGAAAGTAATCAATAATCTCGTGTTGGTGATCTCGCCCTTTCTACACGGAACAAAATCTTTAATTATCTGCTGGGAACAAACGCAAACTCTTTTCCGTCCTTGTCACTCTACCGGTGCTCGACATCCCCAAACAAGATGGAAGGAAACAATCTCTCTCGTTGTTTCATCAATTCTTTTTCTTTGGTAAAACCAATTATGATTGAGGCCATCAGTCGCAAATCTATTGCATTAGCCTCAAGGTTAAAGAAAGCAATATGTATCTCTACAACAAACTCCAGATCCTCTATATTCTTTTCTTCTCGGGATTCCACCATAATCTAGCATCACCTCTTTGTCTGGAAGTTATATCCGCGCATGTCAATTGCGTGATCCTTTGGTTCTTACCGGCGCAAGAAGAATTCAATCCGACCATGTCTAACTAAATTTTTCCGTTGACATCAAGGAACTCTATTGTTTGAAGGCGATATTGTTTCCTAGCTTCCTTCTCAAATCTGAGGGAAGGAACAGTGCTATTTTCATAGTAGTTGATAACTTCTCCAAAGTAGCTCTTTTCTTCCGGCGAGACAAGATTTATCTTCTCTTGTATCTGTAAATCTTTAATCTTAATGGTGTGTCGTTCCTTTCTTCGTGATACATCATCTTTCTATTTCTTTCACAAGTGGTTCTATTCTTGTATCATGTTTCTCGAGAAAACCGGAGCTACGTTCATCCTATCCTTCTTGTCTCACGACAATCCTTCAATTCTTCTAACCCTTTGTGTCTCAAGCAAAACGCATGACTCGCAACAAGTCTAGCAAGTTTGCAAGGGTAGTGGTCGCACCATTCCGTTGTTCATCAACTTGGGAACGTGAGGGTCACCTTCATTCCGAACACCCGTCTCTCCTTGTGTTGGTTTCTTTTTCCTAGGAATCTCGGGGCGAGATTCTTGTTAAGTGGGGGAGAGTTGTGGCATCCCAATTGTCTAACAATTGCAATGCTACTAGCCTAGTCTAGATAATGCTACCTTCCTACATATAATTGTTGCATCATTATTATATCATGCTCATGTCATCATGCCACATTGCATTTGAGCATCATATAAAACCCTTTTCATTTGGTTCTTATCTCATATACATTTATTAATTGTATTTGCTTCTTAATAAAATGTATTTTCTTCTTGATGAATTGTTTGATGCCCAAGTTGAGTTGGGGGCATATCTTTTAACTATTCCATCACCCTTGCCACCTCCCCTTATCTCCACACACTTTTCCACCATTCCTTTTATATATGGGCAAATGCATTTCTCCCTTTGATATTTATCTCTAGCTCATGTATAGTTGGTATGGTTCCATTCTATTCCTCATACTTCCATACTTGATCTAATATTGCTTTCACAATATTAATGTGGGAGCGACCTTGTCACCCTTTGCACGCTATGTGAGTAGAACTCCTCCATAAGCTCCCATATGGTTTGAATTTGAATAAATACTCATGTGAGAATATATTTGTGGCTATATTTTGTCTAGTGGATCACACACACCAGCTTGGCCACCATCTCTTCATGCATGTTCTTTATTTAGTCCATATGAGAAGCAAGCTTGTGTATTTTTTGGTTTGGCCTTAATTCAAATATTGACATGCATGCAAGAATATATAACCATGATTGAAAATAGTTGTTTTCACAACTAGAATTAGTGGCATTTATTACTTGTGCATGGGCCATGCAAGCTTCCTCTCTCTCCTTTTCCTACCTATTTGAGTTTTTGCGTTGGTTTTGGAAGAGTTTTGAGTAGTTTGTTTTCAAACTAATAAAATAAATAAAAGAGAACTACATCTAACCTATCTCTACATCATGGCATACTACATGCAATCATAGCCTCTAGCCACATGTGATATCAATGTCACTAAGTGACTTTCTTTTATTCAAATTCTTATGAGCTTGTTTGCTTGTTCCTTTTTTTATCTAATCCTATATCTACACTCCATCTACCAAATTGTCCTAGCTAATCTAGCTATCTAAATAAAGACTCCATCTCTAATATTCATTTATTTATTGTGTCTCTTGATCTCTGCCTAAATCATTGACACTAAATCCGTCTAAAGTTTTGTCTAAAACTAGTCTCATCTAGTCTAGTTTGGACTATATAAAAACTCCAATCTCCTTCTTTTCCAAAATTATAGCAATGTGTACATATACACACACACTTCCCAATCCTAGCTAACCATACGTGCATGCATTCTACACTTACACACACTCAAACCCACACATAGAGTCCTACATCTACCATCGATGTGTGTCTCACACACCACACGCACACCCCGAAAGCTCAGTTTTTCAAGGTCCCTATCCTAACTGCACCGAGTGGACACATTTTCCCGGCCCTGTTTGTCTTCCTCGCGGTACCAGCACGTGAGAGTGTTGTGCACCTGATCTCTGCCCTGCTTTCCTTGCTGGACATAAAGAAACAGTAGGCCAGCGCCTCAACCACTCCCTCAGATTCCTGGATCGAGATCCAGATTGACGTTCTCTCTTCCTCTCCAAGGCGCAGCCCGAATCCTTTCGTACACCATGCCGACGACGTCTACCCTATCTCACTGACGATCCACTAGCCCTAGGAGCAAACGGCCATGTCCTGGAGGTGTGCCCGACAATACTGGAGCTGCTCGGTATATGTCGCGCGAAGACAATGCAGCTGGATGACGATGCCGACGCCTTGAACACCGCCACACGCCAACGCCGACCCTGCGCACCTCGTCCGCGACCTCGTCGTCCATGCAGTCGACGCCATGTTCGCCTTCTTCCTCTCCTCCAACCCCCTCCCGGTGAGCTTCTTCTCCCTGCCCTAGCTCCGCCTCCCCTCTTTACAGCCGGCACCACGCGCAGCCGCCTCTCACACGACGCACGCCGCGCGCACGTAGGCAGCGCTCGCCGTGCGCGCGCGACCAACAGCAGCAGCGAAACCGCGTGCACCCTCTGTTCTTCGCCTAGCCCCGTCCGCTGCAGTCCTCCTTCGCAAAATCCCCAAACACCAAAGTGTAGCCCGATCCACCCTCTACAATTTTCCTTTTTACGTCAGGGCGAAATTCGTCGCAATCGTCGTCGTAACCCAGTCCGATCTCAGCCGTTTTCTGAAAACTATCCGTCAGTTTTAAACCGTAGAGACACCTCTGTTCATCATGATTTTGCCGTCGATACAGTCCACCTCCGCCGAAACACCAAACACGAACTTTGTAGAGCGAAGTGAGATTCCCAATGAATCGCTCGACATCGTCCTCCGAAATCAAGAGCAGCTAACCTTTTCCGCGTGTAGAAATTTCAGCTCTAACTGTCGTTGATGACGCTTTTGCTCGCAGCCCCCTAGAGTTTTCAAAATTTCACCCCGCCGTCCTCGGCTCGCCCACGTGTCGCGTCCGGGCTGGGCGCGCACGCAGGTGGCCCCGCTCCTGACCCTGGCCCGTGTGTCGGTCACCGTGGGTAAGTCTGAGCCGGTGACAAAAGTTCCAGATCCTTTTTCTTTTAATAAAAATAATTCCTGGAAATGCTTAATATGTTTTAATATCCAGAAATTAATAACTTTAAATTTGTAATTCCCAATAATACAAATAATTTATGTTTTTGAATCAGAAAAATGTGAGGAATTCAATTATGCCCTTCAAAATATTATTTGAGCACTTTAAAATTTCGAGATGATTAAAATTACAATAAAATGCCCTTTTTCTTAATAAATTAATAACTTTAAATCTATAACTCCAAATTTAGCAAATAATATGTGTAAATCGATCAGCGCGACGAGCCCGTTCTATCTATGCATTCCTTGTGCTGATTTGAAGCATGCATCATGTCATTATTACAAATCAGAACTGTTTATGACAAATAGAACTTGGTTAAATAACTAATAAAATGCTCTATTCTTGTACCCACACCTCACCCTTACCATGCTACCTTAATGCCATGTAAATTGTGCATCATTCATCATGGCATGCTTGTTTGCTTGTCGCATTTCAATTCATATGCTTGTGCACCTTATTTATGTTGGCCCTTGTTTGTTTGGTTCTTCTTCGAATAGACGCCCAGCAGGAGAATTACCACGAATCACATGAGTACTACCCAGATCCATCTCTCGCTTCAACTGAGCTACTAGGCAAGCACTACCACATGCTTGCATACATATAGTACCTATTACCTCTATCTTATTCTTGCATCATTGAGTCACGATTGCATTAAATTGAATCCCAACTACTGCATAGCCTTTACTTTTAAACCCCACCAAAGCTTGTTCCTCCATCCCATGAGCCATTACTATAGGAGTTGTCTGAGCCATGCGAGTCGTAGAAAAGCATGTGTAGGGTATGTGAGTGTCTGATGGATAATGAGGTACCTAAACAACTTAACCTGTGTAGTAATGGGATAACTAATGAAAGAGGCACCGGTGAGCAATATCTGCTATTTGGTTTTTCATGCTCACTTGTGTCCCGTAGGAGCCCGAGTACTTGATTCCTGGTCCTTGACTATTCGCACTATCCACATCCGGGAGGCCTTATGGACCCCCCCTGAGCCAGAGCTTGATTCATTCTTATTTCTTGGGGCCACAATTAGTTTGGGGCTTTATTACTATCCTGTACTTATGCCATGTTACTGCTTTATTTAAGATTGTACGAGGAGCACCTGTACTGTTTTGGATCGTGACACGTTTTCGCTGTATCGACAAGCCCAGTCACATTTTCGGGTTCCCAGTCGTTTACCGTCATCCACACAAACCTTGAGTCCATCTCGGAGTCAGCTAGCTTCGTTGCGGGTAGCTTATTGCGGTGGCCCCCTGAAATATTACTGAATCCTGTGATCGCTTTGTCGTGAATGCCTCGTTGGGTTTTGAGTTGGTTTTTCCGAGGTTGATCGAGTGTGTGTTGCTATTTGTGCACCCCTACAGGGTAAATCTTTCTGAAAGCCGTGTCCGCGGTTATGGACGACTTGGAGCACAGTTTCTCGATCATAGACAAGTTTAACTAAAGTACCGCTTTTAAATTGACTAAGTACCTGACTAGTAAATAGTGCAATACTCATAGAATGGTTAATAAAACTGCCAACGGATGGGGGGTTGTTCGTCCGCTTCGTTGTTGGTAAGCGAGGAGGAGGATGGATCCGTTAATTATACGGTTATAACTGTTGTTCTTAATTCACGGACATCCGTCTATCATTGGTTAGGCGGATGGTTCGCGAGTATCTATGGACTTGTTAGATATTATCTTTTGCTGCAATTGCGTCACCCCAGGTTGTGTCCCCTTTAGTGGCATAAAGACTTGCTGAGTACCCCTAGGGTCTCACACGAGAAATTGTTTGATTCAGATGAATCGGTGTACTCGCAAGAAGGATACTGGGTGGAGGAGACAGATGATGTTGGCAACGATCATTCGGTGTAGAGATTCCGGGAACAGGGATCCGTGAGATCTGTGGGTGGGATGTGTTTATTTATGTGGCATCTTATGCCGATTTGCTTCTTATCCGTACTTGGACCTTGTTTTCCGCTTCCGCCTGGTACTCTGATGTGTGATGTATGAGGAGCTATCCTAAAATATTATCTCTATCTAGGATATTTGAATCTTGCCGTATGGCGTTGCAATATTTCTATTTCTTTTAGATGGAATGGCTCTGAGGACTGTTATATGTGGCTTGCATACATACTCACTTGTGTATGTAGTTGATCCCTTTGCCTGACGATTACGCCGCTCGTTCTTGTCCCGATGCTCTGAAAGTGGTTAGGACGGCCGAAAGGTCTACCGTGAGTGGCCCCGGGCCCCACCGTACTATTTTAACCACTTTCGTTCATCCAGGCATGCAACTAAGAGCGTAATTCACCGAGGTAGTTACAATATACCACTGCATAGTGTACGGAACAATGAATGTTTGATCAAGACAGGCAAATCCAAACATTTCTAACAATTGGACCTTCTTTTCCATTCTTAGCATCTAGAAAGATTCTACTTTAGCACGATGAACGCTAGTATGCGCAAACCTCAAAACACACACTTCATTGCTAAGTTTCAGGGTCCTTGTGCTAAATGCATCGACTTGGATGCAATTTTCATTTTTATGAGGTCCACTTGTACTTGCTTAACAAAGAAAATCAGTGTGGTGCTCACTCCTGTATCCTTACAGTGTGATACTCCTCCTCTATGTAAGGAAAATAAATTGTATACTACTCTCTCCTTTGCTGCATCACACCCATCCTCTAGCTGATATCTCCCTCATCCACAGTGTTGCGCTGCGCACGTGTGCCATGGTACTACGACGGCTCTGTTTCTATCTCTTTTTTTCATAACTTTGCTCTGACATCGAATCACATTCAACACCTCTTCGCTACAGCCCTCTCGGGCTGCCTTCTCTAACACCATAATCTCTTTACAGTAGCTCTTCCTGTTTCCCCCCTCCATTTTGATCCTTCTTTTTCCTAGTACTACTATTTGCTCTGCGGAAAACAACGTTCTAGATTTCTCAAAAAAACCTGTCACTTGGAAAATTGAGATCATCTCTTTTCATAATACTTCTTGGAAACTCCCCTTGGCAAAATATTTTTTACAATAATGCCAAGATGCACCAATCTACATAATACGGGGAAATTACCATAAACTATGATATGGATCACAGGATATGGCATTGACCTTGGTCGTCCGACTTAAAACCTATTCATACGCATTGCAGGACAATTTTGTGAACCTGGATTTTGAAAAATTGTCAAAACACAAGTTTATCTTTTTGCATGGCGTGTGATACATGCAAAAGGACGCCATGCACATGTCTTCCATAAAATATTAAGAACAATCCACCTCAGCCTCATGTTACAATTCCTTTACTATCTTGTGAATCTAACACTTCTTTAAGAAAAATTCATGTAGGCTCCAAATCTTGTAGGATTCAACTGAACATGATGTTCTAATAATACTGTGTTTTCCCTATTCCATTATTTTTCCTATCCCGTGAATCAAACAGGCCCAATGTTGAACTCCCACGGGCAACATTTCCTACTACGCCAAGATGCACCCATATACCAAATTAATGTGGGAATAGTTCATCAACTATGATGTCGATATGGCCATGACCTTTTTTGGTCATTAGGGTTGAAACCTAATAATATTCATACATGGTGGGAAAATATCGCGAGGATGGTTTCCAGAAGTTGTCAAATCCCATGGTTATCAGTTTCCTGGTAGGTTGTACATGTGACATGATAGGATGCCATGTGTAAATATTTGTTTTCTATTTTTCTTTATTACATGTGATTGTTTCAAAACAGGTTCAAAAATTTTGAGATACAAATTCTTAGCAGGAAGTTGAATTTGTCAAAACTCTCGATTGTTTTTTATATATTAACTACCTAATGTGTACCACCAAAAGATATTTGTAGAACTTCGATAGAAATCTACCACTTTCTAGAGCTTCTAGTTCATATATGACATGATTTTGTTAATAGAGACATAAAGTAATTTGAGTGGTCCGAGTTAGCTCGGAAGCTTTGAAAACTCATAAAACTTGGGAATTGTACATAAAAGATTGTCCACTATATCTGGAAACTTGGCGTGTGGCATTCAAAACCATGTTCTCTGTAGTTTCTGTGCATAGTATATTCATGGTGCTAGAGGCCAACAATAATGGGATCTTCTATATGCTAGACATGACATAATAAAATGCACTGAAAGTGATCCAATGGTCAATAATGTCGGGTTTTGCCAATCTATATGCATCTGCCGATGTTCAAAGTTATTCGTACACTATATAGTGGTATGGAAATTGTGAAGCAACATAGTCATTTTTTGTTTGAAAAGAAGTGTCAAGCACAAATTTCTGATTTTTTATGGCGAGCAATACGCATAAGAGGACGCCACATGAAATTATTTGGTTTATTATTTGTTTTATTTCAATGTCTTCAAAACATTATCAAATTTCAAGGCATGCATATTCTTAGCACAAAGTTAGTTGCATTTTTAAAATCTCGTGATGGTTCTCGATATGTTGATGACATTGGTACCAACAAATGACATCTGTAAAATTCAAGAGCAACCTATAATGCATACTTGTACTCCCTCCGATTCATATTAGTTGTCCCTAGATTGGATGTATCTACACTAAAACATGTCTAGATACATCCATTTCTGCGACAAGTAATATCGATCGGAGGGAGTAGTTCATATCTAAGATAATTTCGTTAAATCGACATAAAGTCCTCTAAGTGGGGGAAGTTACCTAAGGAAGATTCAACAATTATAAACCAAGGAAGTTATAAGAAAGCATGGTCCACTTTGTCTAAAATGTGGTGTGGTGGCACCTTTTTTCAACTAGGTTGGCCTAGAAGGAGTGAGATGCTTCGGTTAGCAGCTTAACATGGTTAGTGGAAGTGTACATGTTACATCAAGGACCTCAAAAATGAGAAAATTACACCTAACCCATGTTTTAGTACAAAGGGGCCTGAAAATAAGCATGGAAAATCAGTCGGGACTGGCTCTCCTTCTCCACCCACTAGCTGAGCCATACCATTTGTACTAGAACAACAACAACTTGCTTAACGAAAAGGAAATCAGCATGGTGCTCACTTTTGCCAGATCTTGCTAATGAAGTGCATCGAATGCGATGGGACGTGTATATATTTATATATACATACCAAGTACAATATCCCTTCTCTAGTGTTGTGAGTGTTGATCCTTGTAATAACCTTCCATGCAATGTTTGGGACGAAGCGAGTGAAAAAACCGAAACCCGAAAAGTTTGATCCACGACTACTTTTTTGCCGCCGCCCAACCCAACGCCCAAAGTGGTTACTTCCTATGCACACCAACACAATGTAGCTGACGAACACATGATAGACAGACACATAGCCGTCGTACCAATGTTAGAGTTGAAAGCGACATCCTGCGGAAGTTCCGCTTCTAGTTCATTTTGAAGTACTCCTATAGAAACTTCAAAACAAAGTAGAGGCATGACTTTTGTGGGATCCCGCTCGCAACCATAACCATGGCACATGTGCTGAGGGCCACACTCCGGATGAGGGAGAGATCAACTAGCAGGTGTGCGCGCGTGTGCCCAGAAGATACATACTTGATTACATTGTGTAAAATTTGACCAAATAAATAGATTAACTAATACACTTGATTAATTTGTGTAAAATTAGTACTGTTGGGGGTAGAGTAAAACTTTCCAATAATGCTAACTTTCTACCAACATTCTTTATACTATATATTTAGAGTAAATCTTGGTCAAAGAAAAAACACGCAAAACAAGGACGCCTTATTCCTTCGGACGGAGGTAGAGTAATACTCCTACCTACTACTCCTACTTATTCAAACATACTATAGTAGAACCTATAAAAAAATGTGTCTAGTCAAACCGACATGATGAGACTATACTACGCCCAGAGGTGACATGGTTAATTTATTACAAGAAAAGAAAAAACCTCTTTCAAAGAGCCATCCCATCTTCCCCATTTTTGTTTAGTTTATCCACACTCGCCGACGCCGCCTGGCTGCATTTGGGATCCTCTCCACCACGTGGATCACACATTTTCCTCGCCATCTCGCCCGGTGCATCTCTCCTTCCAGACCACCACCCCTCTCCTCCAAAAAAACCCAAACAATTCTATATAGATCCTCCCTCGCCCCAATCCTCCTCGAGCGATGGTGGATTCTCTGTACAAAATTTGGAGAGGTTCGAGGGAGAGCCGGTGGTGCAGCGGCTTTAGCAAGGTCGGCGATGACATTGCCAACCAAATCGCTGAGATTATGGACGCTAAAAGCGCCGTCCGGTTAGCCGCATGCTCCAAGGAGATACACCACCAAGTCACTGATGACCCACAAGTATAGGGGGTGTATCGCAGTATTTTCGATAAGTAAGAGTGTCGAACCCAACAAGGAGCAGAAGGTGCTAGCTAGTGGCTTGGAGAAGGAATTCTCTGTAAATACTTAGCAAACAGATTTTTACAGGTTTTTGATAATGCAGGTAAATAAAGTACGAGTAAATAAAAGACAATAAGAATAAATGCAACAAGTGGCCCAATCCTTTATTCAGCAAAGGACAAGCCAGTTGTATTACTTAAGATGACCAACCGTTCTCAAGGACACATGGGAATTCCGTCAAGTGCTTTCTCTTCATATAGTTGATAAATCTTCTTTAGTTTTCTAAGTGTTGTGTGGGTGAATCTGTGCTAATATACCGACCTTCCTAGGACTAATACATACTTGTGATTTTACCCCTTGTAAGCATCCGCAAGTACAAGAAAGTAATTAAGGTAGAAACCTAACCACAGCTTTAAAATCTAAGACCCTGACGTCCCGTGTGCAATGGTTTCTTAACGGGGGTTCAGGTTTCTGTCACTCCGGCAACCCCTACGATTAGTAGCCAAATACACAATGCATTCCCCTAGGCCCATATAGGTGAAGTGCCATGTAGTCGATGTTCACATGACACCACTAGAAGAATTACACCACAACTTAAATATCAAACCATTGAATCTTTCTCAACCCAATTCCACTACTAACAACATGATTTCTCCCATGTCCTCAAGAACAAAACAAACTACTCACAAGACATCATATGGATCATGATCAGAGATGGAATAATGATGTATAACAATCTGAACATAAACAATAATTCAATGGTTCCACTCAATAACATCAACTACAAAGAGTAATCAACACCGGGAAAGTTCCCCCTAAGAACTATGCAAGATTCAACCCAATTGTTACAGCGGTATGGACGTGATGATGATAGTGCTATTGGAGATGATGGTGGTGATGATGAGGATGATGTTTCTGATGAAATCCACTTGATGGTGGTGTTGATGGCAGCGATCTCCCCTCTCCGGGAAGGAATCCCCCTGACAGAATTTTGTCTGCCGGAGAGATCTTTCTCTCTCGTTGTTTTCTGCCCCACAGAGGCGGCAGAATCTTTCTGTGGCCGCTCTCCAGGTAGTAGGGTTCCGTGGAGATAATATATGCCAGAGGGGAGAGCCAGGGGTGGACCAAGGCGGCCACACCACCTGGTGGTGTCGCCTAGGGTGGCCCGCGCCAGGGGGTGGTGTGGACCCCCTATGGCCCATCTCCGCTTCCCCTTCTGGCTTCCTCCGTCTTCTAGAAAAATAGGATTTACCATGTATTTTCCCGGTGTTCTGATATTCACGAATTTTGCCTCCAAACAGAACCTCTTCCATCAGAATCCTGACTATAGTGGTCCATGCTCCAAAAGTCATCAACCATGCAAAAACAGATGAAATAACATAAGTATCATCTCTTAATATGAAATATATCAATGAATAACAGTAAATTATGATATAGAATAGTGATGCAAAATGGACGTATCAACTCCCCCAAGCTTAGACTTCGCTTGTCCCCAAGAGAAAACTGAGCTCAATAAACATGACCTCAGATTTATGGAGTGAAGAGTTGATAAAAGAATACAGACAAGAAGCATCACATGCATCAATACATGAGTCATAATAGAAGACAACTCACTATTATATAACTTTACTTGCAATAAGTAAAGGAAACACAATAAAGATGCATAAAGTAAATCATAATTGGTAATGGAAAACTTAGCTCTTGGTGGAAGAATAGTTCACAATTTGCTGGAGAACGTCCTAGCTCGCATAGTCGCCATCCTCGCCTTCTTCTTGAGATCTGGCCAAGTCAATAACCAGGGACAATGCTGTTGAGTACTTTGAATGTACTCGCAAACCACCCTAATATATTAATAATAACAGGAGGATATGCATTTTGGCTGCGGTAGTAGGAGGGCTCCAAGAGGGGTTCTTTTCCAAATAGTTTCTCTTGTATATATAGCATCTAGAAATCTTTGTTGAAAACTTTTGTAAACCATTTTGGAAACCTTTTTATTTTGAAAAGTTTTGGAAAATAATAGGACTGGGTCACCCATTTGTTTCTGTTTTCAGGTCGTCCCACGACCAAACTCCTTCCATAACTCTCTGACCATCCCATGGTCAAAGCAGGTATCCTTCCCAACCATCCCATGGTCAAAACCTTTCAAAGTTATTTCTTTTCAGAAATCCTTTTTGAAAACAAAACCAGCACCGCTCTATAGAAGTTTATCCAACCCGTCCTTAACCGCGGACACGGCTATTCGAATAGATTTACACTCTGCAAAGGTTGTACACTTTACCCACACCATCCGGGTACACAACACTGATCTTCATAGATCGTGGGTCGAGTAACCGATCAAGACTCTCTGGATACCCACTCCAATATAAGTGCCTACCCTATGGGTGTTAATCCCCTCAAAACTGAGACGTCGGGCGAGGACCAACCGGAGCACTTTTTCCACTCCTCGAAAGTGTGCGCTTTCAATGAGGGCCCCATAGTAACGCGTGGAGGCCTGCCGACCCTTTGTTCCTTCTCCAGGTCCCACATTTATCGGAGAAGGCCCACCCTCCAGGGATCCCCGATCCCCTGTAGTTGTTGCGAGGCAGCTTATACCAGAATAGACAAACATCAAATCTAGCCCTGTCCCATTCCAGAGTAATGTGGTTGCACAGTGTTAAGTTGTTATAGCTAGACTGCAAAGAACGAGGTGCGTTTTCGTAAACCTTTTTCCTCCGGATTTTCTCTAGCATTTTGTAAAACAAAATTTTCTTCTTTTTCAACATCTCTTGGGGAGGTCCCACCTCACCCAGGTTTTCACCTAAAACAGTTGGTAAAACCTTTTTCCAGGGTGTTCCCATCCACTAGTTTTTGCTTCGGCTAAAACAGGGTCTCCAAAGGGGCATGGTGGGTATGCACCATCTATTCTACTAGGGTCAAGTAGGTAACACCAAGGGGGTTGTACTTACTAGTACAAGGTGTAATAGTTCGGAGGAGCCAAACCACTACCATATATATATACATCAATATATAGCAAAACCATGCAGTTTTAATAAGAAGTTGATAAAACATGCATAAGTAAAATAGTAGGACAAGGATTATGGGCAAGAAGGTGGCTTGCCTGATGATCAGCAATATGGCATAGATGTCCGTGGACTTCTCCTTTAGATAAACCCAAATATACAATAATAACCATCTTGTTCTGCTCTCCGATATAATCACAACTATCGTCGATAGGGAACACATGCAAACAAACAAACGGGCACAATCAATACAAGGCATACAATCACCACTACCATTCAACAAACAAGCAATTGAATAAACTCCAACTAAGGTTCAGTAGTTTTAGAGCGGATTGGATTTAGGAGGTTGAGATGCTCTTGGAGAAGGGGATGAAAATCCCCTTGGATTTATAGTCTAGGAACTACCTAAGAGATGGGTTTTGTACCAAGACATATTCTGTATGATATCATTGTAAAAACATGATACTAACAGATAGGAGTTGATAAAATGAAACCAAAAAAAGTAGTTTCACTATTTTATCACTTACCCAAGATTTATAGTGATTTTTATAGTGAATAAGACTCTAGTTTTAGGAAATAACTCACCAGAGAAGTTCTGGAGCTCCAAAAATTATTTCCTTGGCTAGTTAGGTGGGGCTTGATGTACTTGTTCACTAAGAGTTGGAATTAGGTCAAGACAATTACCAGAATGCCCTCAGGAAATTCCCAAAGGTAGTTCTATAGGCATTTTGTCTTTTTCACCAAATTTAATCTACAGAGTATTTTGATATGAGGTAAAGTAAAATGGGTAGGTATTGCACATACCTCCCTGTACCAACTGGAATCACTATTTTTGAAGTTGCATAGCTACTATAGTGTTTTATCTAGTGAAAACACTAGGGGCAAAAATGTTTAATTCATTAAATTTCATCAGAATCCCAATAAAGGGTGAGCTCCTGGGTTTTTGTAGATATTGATAAGGAGTTTTACTGAGAGTTTGAAATGGGCCAATACTTCTGTGGGTTTGTCCTAGGGAAATTCCTAAATGCAGAAAGTATCTGTTTTTGTTATTTTTACTAAAGGCAAACTACTATTCACCTTGGCATGAGGTTTATGCTAATTGAAGGGTATAGAAATTATCTTCCAGGAGGAATTGGGTTCATCCCAAATGGATATGTACAATTCCCAGAGGAATTTATTTAGTGTAAAAGATAACTTTTTGTAGATTAATGGCCAGAAAATAATAGAAATTATTTTTTGCAAGGGACTGATTCCACATGTTAGACAGTTCATATGGGAACATGTCAAAAATTTAATCTGGGTAAAAAGAGATATTTTTCAATTTTATTTTGAATTAAACTACGAGGCTTTTCTGGAGATCTCTAATTATCCAGAATAAAAGAAAAGGCGGCGGGGTGGCCGGGCTGGATCCAGCAGGGAGGTGGGCCGCAGAGGGAAATCGGTCCATCCCGGGGGCGAGCCATGCGCAGGAGGGGAATTCCAATCCCGCGCTGCGGGGCCCAGCTGTTAGTGGAAGAAGGAGGCTGAAGGGGTATCTTGCTACCGGTGTCGTCCGATCAAAAGGGATCGACGACGTCTAGGCTTCTTCTTCCCCTAGCCACGGAACAGAAGGAAGAAATCCTAGGGGCGGAGTGACAGGTGTAGGGGGCTTACCAGAGGCCTTTCCGGCAGTGGAGGAGGGAATGGGGAGGCGTGATTCACCGAGACGAGCTCGGAGAGGGACAGGAGTAGCGGTTTCGGAGTAGATCTGGGGTCGCGAGCCCTTGCGGCGGGGGGGGGGGGGGGGGGCTGGCTCGGGTGCATGTCAGGGCTCGCCGGAGAGTCTGCATGTCGGCATAGCGATGACCCTTAGGACCTAGAGGGGGTTTGAGACCCAGGGGCGGCCATTGGCGATGCTTCTAGAGCTCGGACGCATCGATCTCGACGGGGAGCTCCCGAATCAGACATGCACGAGGGTGGCGACTTCTAGCATTCCTGTGGCAGAGGGAGGAGCAGGGTCAGATGCAGGGGGAGGAGAGGACCTCTGCAAGGTCACATGCAAGGGGAGATGGGCCAAGGAAAAGGAGATTAGCTCGATTTCATGTAGAAGCCTCAAGCTCTACTCTCTCTCTCGAGCAGTACAGAGTAGGGGAGAGGGAGAGGAGGCTCTAGGGAGGTGAGGTAGAGTGGGAGGGAGGAAATGAGGGTAGGGTGCGAGCTAGTGTGGCCTCTAGCCGTTTATACCGAGAGGAGGGAAGGTTCATCATGGACTTGGTCCATTGGGGGGGGGAGAGGAGGAAGAGGTGAAACCAGGGGAGGGTTTTCTGGGGGCGGTGGAGGGGTGGTTCTGGTCATGTGTAGGTCAGAGAGGAGTAGGGGCAGCTGTTGCAAAGTTTTGAGGGCAAGGAAAAAGGAGGGGTTGGCTTGTGTCTCCATCATGGACAAGCACTAGAGACAAGAGGTGTAAGTCGCTACAGTGTTGCTACAGTGTTTCTACAGTGTGGGCACAACCAGGGGAGGTGGAGTGGCTGTGGTGCATTACTTTGCAAGATTGGTGGTGGTTTTATATTGATTTAGCTCAAAACTAGCTAGGTTTGTCAAATTGAGTAAATATGTGCTTGTGAAGGAAGTTCAAAGTTTTGCATAGTAAAAGGAGGGAAAATGGTACTGGTAGATAGACGAGGTCAAGATATACTTCCGGGATTTATTTGGGATTTTTCAGAGGATTTAAAGTCCACTTAAATCCATTTACTCAAGAACTGCAGAAATGGTTTACAGAAGCTCATTTGATATTTTTATATTGAACTTTGTTGTATTTTCATGGGAGATGGTCCCAAATAGGAAGACACACTTAGGGGAATTTTCCCAAGATTTATTGAGGTTTAAAAGTATTTTAAACATTTATTATTCCAATTCAGCCATTTAAGAAAATGGGAAAAAAGAAATAATAAAACCCTTCAAAAATATTTATTTTTTAAGTTGTAAGTTATGGTATTATATATGGATCTCAATTGAGAAAAAACTTGGGGAAGTGTTTTGGCAAAAACCAAACTTTCCTTTGTGAGAGGAGTTTTGGAGATTTTGGCTATTAAAGAGATTAAATAGATTTGGAGCCATAATAATTATGGATAATATTTGATAAATCTAGATGATCATGGTAGATGATGTATACAAGGTGTGACAAGCATTTTCAACCTTAGGGATTGGAGATTCCAAGTTGATTTTGGTGGAATACCCTAGATTAAGGATCTAGGGTGAGGTTAATTTCATACCACCAAAAGCTTGTTGTATCTTGGAGCTCAGAGCTCACCTTGATGCAAGAAATAGATGTATAGATAGACCAAGTCATGTATATTGCAATGGTGTAGAGGTTTGAGATTTATCCTTCTTGAGCTCACCAAGACAATCTTTCAAACTTTGAATAAAATAAGCCTGCCAAGGCTGATTATCAACTAGCCTTCAAAACCTTGTGGGTTTAAGCAGCACAAAGATCCACTTGGAACAAGTAAAGTGGATATTAATATACCTATATGAGTAGATCCCAACCATGCAGAGATTTGGTCCATAGAAGGTTGGATGGTGGTGTGAGCTTCTACCAAAGTAGGCATGTTGACTAGATTTTCAGGAAAAGTTATTATCTTGCCTGTAAAACCATCAAGAACAAGTGGGTTGGATTGTGATCTAACCAAGGGCAGAAGTGGGACTTGGTTGTACTTAGGATGGTTAAAAATATGGTTCAAGTTCATTACCAAAAGTGCACAAGGGCTGAGAAAGGGAGACATCCAAAAAGGTGATGTTGGAAACAGATTTCCAGACTTAGCCAATTTTGGCAGATTTACGGTTTTTGACTAGAATAAGAGGGAGGATGTTCTTGATTGATTTCAAGGTACCAAAGCATCATCAAGTGAATGATGTTGAAGTGTAGATTGAGTAGGAAGTATCCTTGCTTGATATTGGTCTTCATTGACTTGGAAGCTTCTAGAAAGGATATCTTCAGAATTGATCTGGTTAAGGGTTTTAGATGATCTCCTAATAGCTAGGGATCATATCTAGATTTGTATTCTTGCTAAAAAGGGGGTGATTGATTTGGAAACCTCTTGATCCTAGTGATGAGCTCCTAGTGTGGCTCATACTACTTCCTAAGCAAACAAGTCAAACAGCAGATCAAGGCAATTCATCTTACAAGCAAATCAACTCCTAATGGGGTTACCACCAAGCTTAGCTTGGGGTAAGGATGGGTATTTTGAAATAGGTTGGAGTTTGAACAAGGTAAGGTCCTTGGTATCTCTACCAAGAGTAGAATTCAAAAGCTTACAAAAAGGTTTTGTTAAATCTAGAGGTAAGAGTATTAGAAGGTGCTGTCTTGAAAACATAAGGAGATAGTATTCTATAGCTCTCCATAGTTTAATCAGTAGAAGCTACTAAAATAGTTGGTTTGCAAAGGCTTCTTGGCTCAGGGTTTTGAAATGCCAGAACATTTGAGAATATGGGAATTAAGCCAAGACTGTTTTGGAAAGTAGCTTTTGTCAACTTGTGTTAGGGTAAGGAGTATATCAACTAATACACATTCATGTGCATAAGCATATCCAAACAACAAGAAAACATTTCAGAATTAAACAAGAAAACATTTTTGTTCCCCCTGATTTTTGGATTCTGGACAACCAATCAGGGTTGCTGAAATTGGGATGTTACAATATCAACGGAATATAAGTGCAATGTTGAAAGCGTTCCCCATGATACATGGTTCTTCTAACTTCAACTTATAAAGCACAAGGATATACGCAACCGAGATGGACACAATGGTTCAAGATTATTAAGTGCAATAAAATAAGGTATGCCATCAAGTTCATGAGAGCTTTAATCACTAATTTTCTCATGACAAGTTTAATTTGGAAGGTAGATAAAAACATGAATTTACTTGGAATAGAAATAATGCTAATAGGTAGGTATGGTGGACACAAATGGCATATGTTTTGGTTTAAGGATTGGATGCACGAGAAGCATTCCTTCTCAGTACAGGTTTTTGGCTAGCAAGGCTGGGTAGCAAGCATAGGAGTTGAAGGGAACAAACGAACATACAAGTGATAAAAACAAACATGCAATATTCCTTAGAAGCACAAAAGATCTTAACTAGAGAATACTAAACTTATGAGCAAATCAAGAAAGAAAGATGATGGAATTATATTTCTTTAAGAATACTTTTGTCTTTTTCACTCAATTCTCAGAATAGTGTTGCTACTGACCGAGCCAGGTTTGCCAAAGCCAACTAAATTAACTCCATGATCCCAAAGTGATACCAATACTAATGACAAGATCAATCATATAACCATGAATTGAAAACTAAAATAAGATATGCAAATGAGTAAATGATAGAAATTCTCATTAATATTCCATAACGGCAACTCACACCAAGGGATACATAGATATCTAAAGAGAGGGGGGACACTTCCATAATGCAAATCATTCTACGTGATAACTTCTCTATTCATGATATGACTCTACTAAAAAGGTAAAAAGATAGAAGATAGTGATATGATACCACGATACTCCCCCAAGCTTGGAACAAACCAAGGGGATGCCAAAACCTGATGATGAATTACTCCTTCGGTGGTGGTGGTGTTCTCTCGATGAGCTCTTTGATTAGTTTCCCCAAGTCCTCAATCTCGAAGGTGGGATTACAAATCAGCTGTGAGTTTTTCTCAATGCGGCTCATGATCATGTCGGGTTGAGAATTCCAGCTCTTGCAATTCTTTCTCCACTCTTCCTCCTTGAAGTCATCTTTTCCTGCATGGCTAGAACGAGGCAAATCCCAATTGGAGGGTAGTTTCCCCTTGGGCATATTCTGATATTGATGCTCATGGATAAGGGTATGGAAAGGATTCTTGGTGCATGGAGGAAGTGACCGTGGAGCCAAAAAGTAATGCGGAGGTTTCCCTCCAGTTGACATCCGTGCAATCCTTCTGATATTGGTAGGTTTTGCCACCACTCCAATGGTTGCAATGGTAGTGCCGGTGTGCGGATGCAGGCCTTTCTTTGCCTCCTCTTCATCTTCACTCTTGCTCTCCTTCTCCTGCCTAGGGCCTTGGAGATCCTCTTCCATAGGCTCCCTCCCCTTATCCTTGGCAGAGACCATCGTGCTTCTAAACTTTAAGAATAGTTCCTGGAAGAAACAGCTCAAAACAAAAACACGACGAGAACACGATATACGAACTTCGGGGGATTATATATTGCGAATTTTTACAACGAAAGGAATGTACTGGAAGAAAACGGGTCAAAGACAGAGTCCGGGGCGGCCACACCACCTGCTGGCGCGGCCAGGGGGCCGCGGCAGGGGGTGGTGTGAGCCACCCTGGCTCCGTTTCTGTTCCTCTTTCGATTTGTAGATTTCCTTGTTGGATAAAACTGCAAAAATATAATTGGAAAGAATTTTCACGGAACTTTTCTTACCATAACTATTATCTATTCGAAAACGGACTCTGCAGTTCTCTGAATTTGGCATTTAATAGATTCTTCCGAAGTCACCACTTGAACATCATCAATATCTTCATCTTCATACTCATATTTCTCGAGTCATGAAACCTTTCACTTTCTTATTGCACCATTTTCTCCACTAACCTGGAAATTTCTTTCGCACAAAACTTCACACAATTCTCATTAGCAACATTAGTGTAAGCGAGGCAATAAACCTTTTAAGTCCAATTTCAACTGAAATCCATCAAATCATAAGATACTATAGAAACTCCTTTCGAAAACCCAAAAAGAATTCAAAATGGAAATCGACTTTAAAAGCAAATGCAAGAGTGGCAAAATCTGTCAAAACAGACCAGCAGGTAAAGATCAATTTTTTCGAACATCTTATGTTGCTGAAATCCAAAAGTGCAAAACTAACGAAAGTTAAATAATAACCTAGGACAGAAGCACAAAAAATTACATCTCAATCCGACATACATAGATCTCTCACGAATGTTTACGGTGAAGCACAAAAATCTGTTTCGGGGCAGCAACTTCCACAAATCTTACTTCTCTCTTATTAGAGGTTGATATGACACAAAAACCAACCAAAAAGGATAAGGATAGGTTATTACCGAAGTAATAACTTCAAGACTCAAATAAACAAAAACAAACTAAAAGAAAGAATAAATTGGGTTGTCTCCCAAAAAGCTCTTTCTTTATAGCCATTAAGATGGGCATGATAATTTCAAAGAAGCTCACATAAGATATGAATTGAAGTGAAAGAGAGCATTAAGAAGCAAAAATATACTTTTTTAAGTCTAACCCACTTCCTATGCAAGGGAATTTTGTAAACAAACAAGTTGTTGAAACCACAAGCTATTAGCATAGGAAGGCAAAACAAGTGCAACATAAAACTTTCAGCATAAAACGAGGGAACTTGATATTATTGAGATGCATAAGAACAGTCTTCCCTCTCTCATAATAACTTTCAGTATCATGTGTAAACTTAATGATATAACTATCACAAGAACCATGGTAGCAATGATCGCTTATCCTAACAGAAAACACAGCTCTCCTGGCACTACTTTGTGAAACAATATTAGGGATATCCTTACAAAGGATAATGTGTCCCTCTTCCACATATTTAGTGAAAAAGTCTTTTACATTTTCTATTATAGGTTCATCATCCATTTTTTATCAGGTTCAACAACTCTATTTGTACTTCCATTAACCATACTAGCTATCATAGAATGTTCCTTTATCTTAACTGGGAAAGGTATTTTCTCAATGTAAGGTTCAGGTAAAGCATGATTAGTAGTATAAACTTCAGTATTTCTTGCAGGAACACACTTAGCAACATCTTTATATGGTTCATGATACTTATTCCACTTCTTTTTAGGAACTTCAATATAGGAAGCAAAAGCCTTAAAATAAGTTGCAATAGCTTGAGAGTCTAGACCATAAGCATTTTTAATATTTTGAAAATCATCAGTTCCCATAAAAGATTCAATGCATTCATAATCATAATTTATACCTGACTTTCTTCCTTTGTCATTCTCCCATGCTTCAGCATTATCTTGAATACGGTCTAGAAGACCCCATTTGGCTTCTTCTTCCATGCGAGTGAATGATCCAGCACAACAAGCATCCAATAAATCCTTATCATGAAGAGAAAGCCTTGCATAAAAGTTAGTGATAATAATATTGTTGGGGAGCTCATGAATGGGACATTTGAGCATTAGAAACTTCAATCTCCCCCAAGCTTGTGCTGTATTCTCTCCATCAAGAGGCCAAAAGTTGTATATTTGATTTCGTTCTTTATGAATCTCACTAGGAGGATAAAACTTTGAATAAAAGAGAGGTACTATTTCCTCCCATTCAAGAGCTTGACCATTCTTTAGCAGGTTATATCAGTGCTCAGCTCTTCCTTTAAGTGATAATGAGAATAACTTCTTCTACACACTTGAACAACCCGCATAATTCATGTATAAAGAGCAAATGATCACCGGGATGGACAGTCCATCTCCAACATAATAGTTATCCATAACATGATCAATAATTCTTGTAGGTATTTTAAAAGTACCATTCTCAGTAGGTGGTGGTTCATCTACTACCTTAGCAGTGGTAGTAGCATTACATAATAAGTAACTCAGCGAATTATCCTTATTGAAATAAAGCAACGAACAGAAGTAAACAATACTCACAGTAGAAGTTTCCTTTACCAGTTCCACTCTCCAATAGCGCTTCACTCTCCGGCAATGGCGCCAGGAAATAGTCTTGATGACCCACAAGTATAGGGGGTGTATCGCAGTATTTTCGATAAGTAAGAGTGTCGAACCCAACGAGGAGCAGAAGGTGCTGGCTAGTGGCTTGGAGGACGTATCCTCTATAAATACTTAGCAAACAGATTTTTAGGGGTTTTTGATAATGCAGGTAAATAAAGTACGAGTAAATAAAACACAATAAGAATAAATGCAGCAAGTGGCCAAATCCTTTATTCAGCAAAGGACAAGCCGATTGTATTACTTAAGATGACCAAACGTTCTCGAGCACACATGGGAATTTCGTCAAGTGCTTTCGCTTCATATAGTTGATAAATCTTCTTTAGTTTGCTAAGTGTTGTGTGGGTGAAGCTGTACTAATGTACCGACCTTCCTAGGACTAATACATACTTGTGATTATACCCCCTGCAAGCATCCACAAGTACAAGAAAGTAATTAAGGTAAAAACCTAACCACACCTTTAAACTCTAAGACCCTGACGTCCCTTGTGCAATGGTTTCCTAACGGGGGTTCAGGTTTCTGTCACTCCGGTAACCCCTACGATTAGTACCAAATACACAATGCATTCCCTAGGACCATATAGGTGAAGTGTCATGTAGTCGACGTTCACATGCCACCACTAGAAGAAGTACACCACAACTTAAATATCAAACAAATGAATCTTTCTCAAGCCAATTCCACTACTAACAACATGACTTCTCCCATGTCCTCAAGAACAAAACGAATTACTCACAAGATATCAAATGTATCATGATCAGAGATGGAATAATGATGTATAACAATCTGAACATAAATAATAATTCAATGGTTCCACTCAATAACATCAACTACAAAGAGTAATCAACACCGGGAACATTTCCCCTAAGAACTATGCAAGATTCAACCCAATTGTTACAGCGGTATGGAGGTGATGATGATGGTGCTGGTGGAGATGATGGTGGTGATGATGATGATCCCGATGAAATCCAGCTTGATGGTGTTGTTGATGGCGACGATCTCCCCTCTCCGGGAAGGAATTCCCTCGGCAGAATTTTGTCTGCCGGAGAGATATTTCTCTCTCGGTGTTTTCTGCCCCGTAGAGGCGGCAAAATCTTTCTGTGGTCACTCTCTAGGTATTAGGGTTTCGTGGAAATAATATACGCCAGAGGGGAGTGTCAGGGGTGGACCAGGGCGGCCACACCACCTGGTAGCTCGACCTAGGGTGGCCCGCGCCAGGGGGTGGTGTGGGCCCCCAGTGGCCCATCTCCGCTTCCCCTTCTAGCTTCCTTCGTCTTCTGGAAAAATAGGATTTTCCATGTATTTTCCTGGATTTTCAGATCTTCGCGAATTTTGCCTCCAAACAGCACCTTTTCCATCAGAATCCTGACTGCAGCGGTCCATGCTCCAAAAGTCATCAACCATGGAAAAACAGATGAAATAACATAAGTATCATCTCCTAATATGAAATATATCAATGAATAACTGTAAATTATGATATAGAATAGTTATGCAAAATGGACGTATCAGTCACCAGCGAAGAAGGTTACAGCTGCCCGAACCACAACTGTTCGAAAGTGGTCTCCTTCAATGAACTCTATGCCCACATGATCTCGTGCATCCGCATCCCGTTTATCTGCACGGAGCCAGGATGCACTGGGTCGGCAACAAATTCACATTGTATCTACACATCAAATACACCCACTATATCGTGGTTCCCACAGTCCTCTACATCATGAAATAATGGTACATGTCTAAGCCGGTGCCTCCAGGGTGCTCGCGGAGAACAACTGTCATCGGCATCGGGAAGACGGGCATGCTGTTCATCGGCCAGTTTGACAGGCACAACATGGAGATTGTCCTGTGCGTTAGCCGCGTAAGGTCGGCGGTGTGGGAATTGGAGGAGTATGAGGTGAGGATGTCATCATTGATCTCTTTTCGTTCGTACTATTCGCTCAAGTTTTGTTATTATGAGCCAAAGATTATGGAGCTGCCGGCCCAAGCGGCACTAGATGCGCTCAACCATTTCCTGTTGGTGTCACGTACTTATTGTCAAGCTCCTCAATCGTTGGTCAGAGTTCCTCATGGATTTCCAATGTTGGATCGACAATGACATCAACCCATTGTGAGATATCACATCTTAATATTCTCCTGATGATCCTAATATGAATGTACTATATAATTTTCTAGTCCCTCTGTTCTAATATTAAATACTTTATTTATTTTAGTGGCAGATTCCCTTCGCAATCGGAGTGGTGGAAATGGCTAGAAAGATCCGTGAACTTTACATGTATCGTGCTAAGGGTGAACGGGTGAAAGCCTATTATGAGGATCCACAGAAAATGGTAAAATGAGAGAAGCCTGCCAGGTAGGAAATCAAGCGCTACCCGGCCATGACCTGGACACGCTGAATCGTTGGCATACAGATCTTGTGGTGATTCTGACCTCTCTCTTTCTCTCATGCATGTTTGGAATATATGCTAGGACATGTAATTGTTCCTAGCTAGAATAAGGTACTACTACGATTAGTTTTATACTTCTACCGAGTATTTTGTATGGAGTTCTGCAATTGCTAATATATTTTGTAATAATTCCTATGTACTGGGAATTGTTCAGCTCGAGTGCAGAATATGGCATGTACTGCTGAATCTTTCAAAAGCTACTGAATCTCTCAAATGTGATGATGTTGCTATTATTAAAGTATTTTGTAGAACTAATACTTACTAGTACTTGTTTTGATCAATGGCAGTAGATTGTTTTTCTTTACTTTTAATACATGGCCTTCTCAATCAAGATGAGGCCTGGGCTTCTTGGGTTGCATATATGTTGGTCACACATGAATTGATATAAGAACGAGGTATGCACACAAATGCAGACTTAATCGTTAGTCTTGCTTGCTCCAATGATGGATTGTGTTCGGAGAAAAAGGGCAAACTCATCCCTTGCTTGTTCAAAAAAATAGGCCCAATGTTGAGACTCTCACGGGCAACATTTCATACTATGCCAAGATGCACCCATATACCAAAATAATGCGGGACCAATACATTAACTATGATGTCGATATGGCCATGACCTTTTTTGGTCATCAGGATTAATAATATTCATACATGGTGGGAAAATATCGCGGTGCTGGTTTCTAGAAGTTGTCAAATCCCATGGTTATCAGTTTCCTGGCAGGCTGTACATGTCACCAAAAGCTTTTTGTATAACTTCAATAGAAATCTACCTCTTTCTAGAGCTTCTAGTTCAAATATGACATGATTTTGTTAATAGTGACTTAAAGTCATTTGAGTGGGCCGAGTTAGCTCGGAAGCTTTCAAAACTCATAAAACGTGGGAATCATACATAAACATTGTCCACTATATCTAGAAACTTGGCTTGTGGCATTCAAAACCATGTCCTTTGTACTTTATGTGCATATTATATTCATGGTGCTAGAGGCAAACAATAATAGGATCTTCTATATGCTAAACATGACATAATCAAATGTACTGAAAGAGATCCAATGGTCAACAATGTTGGCTTTTCCAATCTATATACAAATATATGTTTGAAGTTATTCCTACACTATTTAGTGATATGGGAATTGTGAAGCAACATAGTCGTGTTTTCTTTTGAAAAGAAGCGTCAAGCACTATACAGTGGTATGGAAATTGTGTCACGTGCCTTTTACTAGTATGGATATGGATGATCAGTTGATGTGACTCTCGGTCTTGAATTCTTGGACAGATAGGTTACGGCCTACTACCTTTTTAGATGGACGCTAGCCAAATTCAAAATCTGAATCGAGCGAAAAAATCACCCACCGACCTTGAAGCGTTTCCTGCCCCACCGATTCAAAACCTTTGAGCCAAAATCTCCCACCGGATAGTACCATTTTTCTATTATTATTAGCTGGACGTGGGCCAAATTCAAATCTCAATCGAGCGGCAATATCACACACCAACCTTGAAGCATTTCGCGCCCCTCTATTTCAAAAACTTTTGTATTTAAATTTCCTATTCTACCCATTGTTCAGACGATAGATGGGCATGTTAAAGTTAGTAGCTCGGGGGCACGATCATAATTATATTGCTATTCACCTATACTATGGTCCTGATTTGCGCAGTTTTTCCCGCTAGCCTTCCCAAAAATCCCAAGCTCCTCTGTCGCCTCCATGGCCACCGCGCGCACCGGCTTGATCCCTGGTCTCGTGCGCCGCCGTGGAGCCGCTTCAACGACGCTCACCCACCGGATCTAGTTCACCGGATCTCTATGCCACTGCACCGAAGCTACGGTGTCGTTCACCATGCCGATGGCGTCATCGACGGCCCAAGCTCTACTTCCTCGTTGCCAATGGCGTCATCAACAGCCCAAGCTTTGCTTCCTCGTTGCCGAAAGCTACCCAACCGTACCGGATCCGCTTCACCGGTGTCCACCGGACGTGATCTAGTTCAAGGAGTTCCATGTCCACCGCTCAAGACCAGCTGCAAGGCCATCGCCATTCACTGCACCGGATCTGCCTCAGCGACAATCTCGTCCACCGTATTCATGCCGGCATCGACCGCCCAAGATCTGCTTCCCCGACACCAGGAGCCACCGTAACCGCAGCACCCTCGGTGACCCGGGCATCACTCGCACGCCAGCAGCCACCGTATTCATGCCTCTCCGACCAAGGTTAACCAAATCTCCAACCCGTTTTTGTTTTGTTAGAAGTATAGCAGTTTCAAGCCTGTCGCAGTGAACTGCATTTTTGTAATCGTGCTAGTACATACAAGTCACTTGTCACGCATGTTCTTCGTACTAGTACATGCAAGGTCATTAGACATGTTGGTTTGCATTCGCTATTCTACAAATTTCAAGTCATGCACATGTCTATTATTTTGTCATGCACATGTTCTTAGCTACTCCATACAACGGTAATTGCCTACTACCATGTAACTCTTGCAAAATCTGTAGTCAGTGGAAAATATTAGTGTGATTCCCTACTCTACAGTTGCTGAATCTATCTGTTTCGTCCTGAGATCAGTTCCTACTATTATTTGTTCCTTGGCATCATTCTGCTATCCTGCAGTAGCCGTTTAAACTCTTCGTACTAATTCGATTATAATTTTGTTGTTTCCATAATGCCATCTGGTTCTTCAAAAGCTGCATCACTAACTATTTCCTTTTTCTTGCATAGAGCTCAAAATGGAACAATGAACATGTTGGTTTATATAGCCTATTCTATAGGTTCACAAGGGATGCCATAACTTCCTTATCTGGTGTTGGTTTGTCTTGAGCAACAACATAACTGTCCTCTACTATGTAGTTCAGTCGTGGTTTGCATTCCTGATCTAGAATTTCTCTTATGATGCCATTAAAATTTCTATCTGGTTGATTTTTAGCTATAACAATAACTACATGCCATTGTGTAGGTCACCGCAAATTCTGAGTCACCCAATGACTACGCATTCTAGGAGATGCCACTGCTTCCATATATTTATTTGTTCAAAATGACCTGGCTAGTTTATATGTGCTGAAATTCTAAGCCACACACACATTTTTTGATTGCTCGTTTCATGGTAGTCACACTTTTTTAGTGCGTGCTTTCTTGTCATGTTTGTTTGATGTGTTGGTCAATAATTGAAACATTGACCAGTTGTAAACTCCAGTTCATAGCTCATGTCATATCAATCAAATGAGTAGTTTGTCTTGTTTGATGTATTAACTTGTTATTACTTAGTTTCAGAATGCAATTATTACTAGCCCCACCAAAGAGGGGGCTGCAAGATCATGTCTCCTCCAATGTAGTTGTCACACTCGATGGAAGATGCAGGTGATCGGTTGAGAAAGCAAATTGAGGACTCTGCTATCAACTTGGTTGTCAACTGAAATGCCGATTTTTATTTCCATTGAGTTGATAATATGTAATAATTTTAAGAAGTTTGCAGCTGATGTAATATCTAGATAACTCGCGTAGGCCATGTAGGCATTTAGTTGACGTCGTCCACACATTGCGGTAGTCGTTACAGTAATTACGCCAGGAAGGTCGATTAGGGAACAATACCGTGCTTTGTTATTGGCCCGTCGTGTATTTGGCAGACGACGAACAGTAAAAAATGCTGGATTATTATACACGTTTTATGATATTGGTATGGGCTTAAGAAATGACGAAACTATAAAAGACCGTAAATGTAACGGGTCGACCCGCATGTGGTAACAAGCTGTAACAGTAACAAGCCGTAATAGTAACATGCCTAATAGGCCATAACAGTAACAACCGTAATAGTAACAGGCCTAATAGGCCATAACAGTAATAGTAACATGTCATGAAAGTAACATTCCGTAATAATAGCAGGCCAGAACAGAAACAACCTCTAGGGTCCCCCAGATTTAATCATCCGAGAAATCCATGTTATGTAAATATCCACGTTCCCATGATCAATGAGCCATGGAGCATAACCGACAAGTATCATTACAGCATCCGAAACATAACGAATACAAGACTTACATAGTTGCCATTATGGCTACATAATCTTTTAGCAGCGGAGCTTCATCACACGGAGGGCCTAATCATGCCTCAACCTACAGCGACTGACTGGGAGGACGGCCTAGCTCGCATGGACGTCACCTTAACCTTCCGATGTCAAGCTTCCAAAAGACGGGCCAAGTAAATAGCCAGGGACAATGCCATGATTACTTTTGAATGTAGTCACAAACCACCAAGATAAGTTAAATAAGGAAATGCAATTCTAGCTGTGGCGAGATAGCTCTATCTAGGGCTATTTTTGCAAAGCCTAGACTATCTCTTGTAGTTATGGCATCCCCATATCTTTGTTTAAAAAGAGTTTTGAAACATGCTTCCGTTTTATAAATCAGGATATCCCCATATCCTTGCTAAAAACCTTTTTGAAAACAATTTTGGAGAAAAACCCTTTTTAAACCTCTTCGACCACCTATGGTCAAACAAAAATTTAAACTCAGGTTCCCCCGGAACCTCCATACTTTCATCCATTTTTCCAAACAGGACCATTTGGGTACTCCTAGCCATCACCTTTCCAACCGTCCTTGACCGTGGACGCAGCTATTCGAATAGATTATCCTCTGCAGAGTTTGCATACTTTCCCACAAGTATCAATACATCCACCGGGATAAAACCACGGCCCACTACACAGGGTAGATGGGGGTTCGGATAATCAAACCTAACCTTTCACTTGTTGACCCTAGCAAAGGCTGCTTTTCCTTTTGGGTTTGTTCTCCCCGGCATCGAGTATGTGGCCCCCGGCCATAGTCCTACGTTCCGTACACGCGTATACCCAAACCGCAGCTTGGCGTATACCTTAACTTGGTGACTACACTTCCTTCCATACTACCTAAGTCATACCATCCGCGGGAGACCCAATTGTTGCACCGGCACTCCTTCTAAGATAGGCTCACTCTTGCCGAACTAAGCTACAGGCTCCAGATCCGTTGAACTGTTAGCGCCTGCCCGGAATTCAAGGGATTTCTCCCAATAAGCATTGTACAAGCTTCCTCGGCTAAAGAAGACAAACTACGAGCTAAGCCCCAACACCTGGGGTAATGTGGTTGTACTTATAAATTGTTCCGGTAAAGGCGTAGAACATCCCTTCTCTTTCTCTTGTCCATTTTGTCGTTTCTCATCATCACCACTTCTTTAGTTAAAACATCCGCTTGGAACGATGCCTCTTCCCAAGGGTATTAACAAGCAGTTTTGAAACATTTGTAGTAGGGTAAATCCCAAAACAATTTATTCAACAAAAATCCATGGTTTCGCAACGGGGTAGGATGCTAACCATCATAACCTCAATCAAAAGGGGTAATTGGTGGGTTTACATCAGGGTGGATGCCATGAGGGACACCAAGTCATAACTTGGAGGAGCCAAGTCATTAGCGCAGTATTTATAAAACAAGACATGCAGATAAATAATGCAATTTGTAAAGGAGGTACAAAATAGGTAATAAAAAGGAGTAGGACAAGTATCGGAATTCAGGAATGGTGGCTTGCCTGTGATCAGTGATAAGTCCTTGGACTTCCTTAGATAACCAAGAATACCGAATAAATAATAAGAAGTCCCTTTCTTCTCGTCGTCAAACAATCACCTTATCGCCGTCATCGAGTATACATGCAAGCAGACAATACCACCATCAAAACAAGGCATACAGGCATCAAACCATATAGAAAACAAACATATGGCATACAACTTAATTTGGTAGGTTTTGGAGAAGTTGGGTACTAGTAATGGAATTACTAGATTGCCATAGAAGTGTTTTCCCTTGGAAGATAGTTGTCAAGGCTATTTACCAAGAACATGGGGTGGGGGTCTGAGGTCTGTCGGGTACCAATGTGCAACAATGATATCCTCAGATAGGTCTTGACAAAACAAGACTAACACTAGTGCTTTCACTATTTTATCACTTTTCTTTAATTTCTTATGAATATTCTAGTGATAAAAACTCTAGTTTTAGGAAATAATTCACCAGAAACGTTCTGGAGCTCCAAAAATTATTTCCTTGGATGGTTAAGTAGGGTTTTATGTACTGAGTAGCTGAGAGTTGCAATCACTCCAAAATAATTAGCAGAGTGCCCTCAGGACATTCCCAAAGGCAGTTCTAGAGCTGTTTTTGTCTTTTTCACCAAATTAAATCTACAGAAGCTTTTGATTTTATTCCATGGACACATGGTAGGCATCTAGGGTACCTTTCTGTAGAAATTTGAGTCAACCTTTTTGGATTTGTGGACTTACTGTGATAATTTATCTAGTGAAACTACCATAAGTAGAAGGTTTTAATTCAATAAAATTACTTAAAAGCTTAATAATTCTTAATCTCCTGGAATATGGTAGTATTTACTGTACCACACAATTGGGAGTTTTATTTAGGTCAATACCCATGTTGGTTTGACCTCAGGAATTTTCTAAAGGCATAATAGGTATGTTTTTGTTATTTTTGTTACAGGAGTTTAATGTTCCACTTGGAGGGAGGCCAATGTCATGACGTAGGTACAGGCAATACCTACCAGGGGCACTTGGGTTTACCCCATTTGGAGTTGTGAAACTCACAGGGGGATTTTTATAGGAAAATATGATACATTTTAGTAGAAGGTTTATTGTAATTAATATGGGCGATAATTGAGGAAGCAAAAAGTACTGCATATTAGAGTAAACATTCAGTAACCCTAGGAAAATTTAGATCTATAAAGTTTGTGTTGATTTCCATTTTCAAAAATATTTAAACCAAATTGTCAAAACAGATATGGAATAAAAAGAATAAAGCACAGAGGCTTGTTGGGCTGGGATCTGGAAGCGGCTGGGTCTTATGGGGAGAAATCGACCCATTCGGGCGGAGCACAGCGCGGCTCGGCCGGCCTAGCTCGCGCTGGTGCACGTGGGAAGGAGCTTTAAAGCTCTGACGGGAGGGGCCCGCATGTCAGGCGCCCGGGGCGGGCGAAGCGGTATAAAGAGACGGGGGCCGCTCGATCAAGTGGAGATCGATGGCCCCTAGGCGTCTGATACATTGCAAATGTATCTATAATTTTTGATGTTCCATGCTTAGTTTTATCCACTTTCTTGTGTTTTGTTCCAACTTTGGAGTACTTTTATAAAGATTTCTTGGACTAACCTATTAACAAGAGCCATAGTGCCAGCTGCCTGTTTTCTGCTGTTTTTGGTTCCAGGAAAGTCAGAAAATGAATATTCTCAGAATTGGACGGGACAAAAGCCAAAGTGCCTATTATTCCGGAAGGGATCAAGTGCCAGAATACGAGACGGAGAGGGGCCAGGGGCTGGCCACACCACCTGGCCGCGCAACCAGGCTTGGCCTGCGCCAGGGGGTGGTCTGGCCGACCCCAGCACCCCCTCGGCCTCTCCTTCCGCCTATAAGTTGCCCTCAGGACGAGAACCCTAGGTACCCGATAAAAAATCCACGAAAGAGTCTGTAGCCGCCGTCGTCCCTGTCCCTAGATCGGGGGGGATCTTAAGCTCTTCTTGGAACCCTGCTGGAGAGGGGAATTCACCCTAGAGGCCTTCTTCATCACCATGCAAGCCTCCGGTGTGATGCGTGAGTAGTTCATCCTTGGACTATGGATCCATGTAGTAGCTAGATGGCTGGTTTCTCTTCCTTTGTGCTTTCATGTTTAGATCTTGTGATCTCCGTTCATGATCAAGATCATCTATTTGTAATTCATACATGTTGTGTTTTCGGGGATCCGATGGATATTGAGATGCTATTTCAGATTGATTATTGATTCTATCATGTCTTTGTTATTCCCAACCGGTAAAAAGTGACTGGTGGCTGGTTTGTCGAATCGAGCCACCGATTTGTGGCCGTGCGATCGGGCAGATCCGGACACGTCGCCAGTTACTTTTCCACCTGGTGTTATTACTCGCGCGCGTGTCGGTGTGGGCGTGCGAAGAGCCGTTGCGGCCCACTTCTCTCTCACGTAGTCGCTTCCTCCTCTCTCGCGCGAGTACGCAGTTCCTTCTCCCACCCACTCAGAGGGTCAAATCAGCGGCGATTTCCGCCGGAGGAAGTGGCATTTCAGGGGGCTCACCGGTGTAGGGGTGCACGGGGAGAGGAAGGCGTCCAGTGCGCCGTCGGAGAGCTCGGCGCCACGTGAGTAGCCGGGAGATCGCGCGGCGGGGGAGCTCGGCGGCTGGTCGGAGCAAGGGGTGGTGCTCAGCGAGGTCGAGAAGCACAGAAGAGCGCCAAGTTCCGCGACGGAGAGGGATCCGACGACGGAATCTCCTCTCGATCCACCCTGTGTGGATCTTGTTTTTGCTGAGGTTTGAAATCCATTGAATCCGTGAATATATTTGCTGTCTAGTAGCGTTTTTGATGTCGATCTAAATCTTAGATAGTTGGATACCTCCATTTTGTTGATGAATTTCTTAGGATTTCACCCGAAATCGCTCATCTCGATCTCACGGACTCGCGTTGCTTACTACCTATGTTTGGGGGCTGGAGTGTTTTCTAGGTGTTGGCGTTTTGGATAGTACCGTACCAGAGTGAAATCAGAGAGTATCTACACGTAGATTGCTAGGATTTTTCAGTCATTACCTGTGAATCCGCCTGAGAAATTTGGAGTGTGGGTAGTACTGTACCACAATGTCATGACATGCTGATAGCGTATCTACATATTAGATTCAGTTGGGTTCGATTATCTACAGGAAGCAGAGTTATAGGTGGCCGTAGTTTTGTGAGCTGATGATTTTTTTTCTCCATAGATTTAGTTAGTTGTTTCGATCACAAGTGCTTTAGTTCATATCTTACTTTTTTTGAACATTTTAACTAAGCTTGATCCCATACAACATTTATGTAACCATGATTTATGTGTATTTGTGTCCTGGTGGTTTCTTCATAGGTAAATTGGTTGTCCAACATTCAGTTACTGATTTTTTAGCAGAGTTTCGTGAGTTTTTGTTTCTGAAACTTGTTGGTTTCTGCGTTTTTTATCCATAGTTTTTTTGTTGTTGTATAGAAGTTCAGTAATAAAAACAGGTAAGTTGTTTTTATTGTCGAATTAAGTTCATAGATGTATGTAGTTAGTTTGTATACATTCAGTTAGTTTGTATACATTCAGCAATAGGTAAGTTGCTTTTTCTATCGCACTAATTTCACATCTGTAGTTAGTTGTATACACAGGGTTTGTCTAGTTCCATATGGTACGTGATTAAGTTGCTACTACTGACGGATGTTAGTTACTTTTTGGTTTCTCACTAAGTTGTATTGTCAAGATAGTTAAAGGGAAGTTGAATTACTTCTTTTTTTGAACTTACTAAGTTGATCAACCTTGCTTTTGCATAAATGAATTTAACCTGACATGCACATGCAACTTGGGTATTGAGTTAGATTTATTTTTTGTTATTAATAAGGAACATTAGAAACCTCATCCCTTTCACATAGCCAAGTTGCATTTATCAACATATAGTTTTTCCTTCTAGTAGCTAAGTTTGATTAGGTAGTTATCTAATTAATTCCACCAGGGTTAATTAATTTCTTTTTTTCATCACCATTATCAGCCAAAAAGGTATAGGGATGACTAACCATTTCCCGCGCCTGCAACTGCCAAGTGTACCAGTAGGCGGACGTGCATCAACTGGAGCACAACAACGCGAGGGGGTAAAGCATCCTAGTCCTATCATATCCCTTTTTTCCATGGGATTTTCTTATCACTGATAACTTGTGGGTTTCCTTGTTTGCAGACAGGAGGTATGGCCGCTAACACCGGAACTCCTGGTAGAAGGACTGCCCAAAATGCTGCACCCAGTACAAACGTAGTTCCAGCGTCCGCAAGGCAGAAGACGCACGCGGTTCCTGCACCCAGTACAAATGATGTACCGACTACAAACTTAGAACCTCCACGAGCTTCCGTAGTTGCTACCGGGCCTTCTGCAGCTTTAGCGTGTCCAAGGAAGAAGATCCAGGCGGTGTGTGCATGTCTTTTTTGTTTTGTTCATTATATTTATTTTATTTTTATCCATGTTTTTATTTTATGCAGATTGGCAGGAATCGAGCTTCTCCTGCAAGGTTGTTCAAGATGAACAAGCTTTTAAGTAAAGAACAGAAGGATCTTATAACAGAATATGGCTGGGAAGGCATGTTAATGGTGAAAGCATCCAAGATGCCTGTGGATTTAAGCATGTGGCTGTTGTCCTGTTATGACCCAATAAGAAGTGAGCTCGCAATTCCAAGGAGGGGGACAATACGAGTGGATGCTGATAGCTTCCACAAGATTTTCAGGCTCGCAAATGAAGGCTTGCCTGTAGTATACGAGATGGAAACAGAGCCAATTTCATTCATGAATGAAACATACAACATTGAGGATGGGGCAACACCAGAGTGGAAGACATGGTGCAAGTTGATCAAGGACATGAACGGGGTAGCTGACCTAAAGTTCCTAAGGGCGTATTTTGCTGCCGTCATAAGTTGTTTCATTTGCCCGTCAACTAAAGGCAGTATCAGTCCACGATGCTATCCAAGCATAATTAACCTCAGTGTGACTCGGAGAACAAACTTTTGCCAATTTGCCATTGACCAAATAAACTCAGAAGTCAAGAAGATGGGTGTGTTAAAGAAATCGGTCTGTTGTTGTCTACAACACCTTGTGGTACGGCATTACCTTTCACATCTCCTTCTTCTTTCCATGTACAATTTTTTGTCAAAACTTTTTGTTTTTGTTCGGCTTTTCAGTATCGCTTGTTTGAACTCTTTTCATCTTTTTTTGTTTTCTGCCTTTGTAGATCTTATATCTTGATTCTTTAGAGGTTGACGAGCCTGTTCCATCAGTGGAGGATTGCCCAATTCGTGCTGCAGCATGGGATGAAAAGCTTATACAAGCAGTTGTACGTAAAGATACAAAGACAAAGGGAGAGTTTGGGAAGTTGAGGGTAAGTATTGTTTGCTTCCCTTTTCAGTTCTCTTTCAAATGCTATCTTATAACATGGCCATATGTCACAATTATTTTTCCTCTTGTTTTTTTACAGTTCAAAGAAGGGGTTGGGGCGACTATCAGAGACAGTTTATTCGTTGGGATGACCAGGACAAAAGATTTTGTCTCATCAAAGCTTCCAAGGAACTTTCCACATGAGGTTTGACATGTTTCTAGCCGCTTCGTTCTCCTTGACTTCATTAGTAAGTTTGTTCCATATTGTATACTGTAGCCACTTTTTTATCAATTTAGGCTGTTTTTTACTCAGAGTATGAAAGTTCGAAGCATAAAGATGCTAAGTTGATTAAATGTAAAATATTAAGTTACTTTCTTAAACAACATAGGAAACATAGGCTAAAGTGTGAATGAACTTAGGGTACCAAGCAGACTAAATCGCATTTTTACTATCTTCCCACCGTTCTTTTTTTGTTTAGTAAGTTGTGTTTCCCATAGAAGACTAAGTTCTTTTCTGTAAAAGAGTAAGTTGTTTTCTATTAAAATACTAAGTTGTTTTCCATAAAAGAGTAAGTTCGAAGCATAAAGATCCTAAGTTGATTAAATGAAAAATATTGAGTTACTTTTCTTAAGGTTTTTGTCCCAATTCTTTCTGTGTAAATGAACTTAGGGTACCAAGCATACTAAGTCGCATATTTACTGTCTTCCTATCGTTTTTTGTTTAGTAAGTTGTGTTTCCCATAAAAGACTAAGTTGGTTTCTATAAAAGACTAAATTGTTTTCCATTAAAATACTAAGTTGTTTCCCATAAAAGAGTAAGTTGCACCTAAGTTGTTTCACACAAAGTGCTAAGTTGTTTCACACATAATACTAAGTCGTTATACTATGTTGCTTCTTTCCTGTCATTTGTTATATGTGAATTTTTTCCCTTGGTTTTCAATAAATTCTGCTTTTCCGTATTAGTAGCCATAGTTGTCTAATTAACATAGCTATGTTTATTTTTGTGGAAAATACTAGAATTACATAGGTTTGGCACTAAAATTTAGTCACATACATCTACTAATTAGGGGTTTTCTGAACTTCATGTGTTGGGTATCTTTTTTCTGTTTTTACTTAGTTGCTCTGATGTTTCTAACTGTGTGCAGAAAAAAAGGAAGCTCGTTGTAATGATCGGGGAGTTGTGCACTGACATATCAAACAGGGTGGGAGCATTTGTAGAACAATTAGGTGAGCTAAAAGAGGGAGACAGCAAGGGAAGAGGTGCTGATGACAGAAAAAGAAAAAGACAGAGGAAGGGCCCAAATGATGATAATGAAGATAGTGATGATGAGTACAATGCAGATGAAGAAGGATACGACGGAACTGACAATGCAGATGGGGAAACTCAAGGTGAAGACAGGGATGAAGAAGGTGCAAACGGTAATAGAGAACCACCAAATGCACATGATATGGATCAAGTCCGCACAGTTGTTTTTGAAAATATGCCTAGGAGATCACCAAGGTTCAAAAACAGGAATAGTTCATCAGCTACTGATTCCCTAGGAAAGAGGCATGCCGATGATACTATCACAGTAGATGAAGGTTTGATTCACTCTTCAAACAAAGCAACTGCCCAGCAGCCTGAGATGAGCCCATTATCTGACATCAGAGAGTTTGGATCAAGTGAAACTAGAAATATCAACTTGTCAAACAAGCAACCTCCACCGGAGTTTGATACATCAGCAAAGAACTACGCAAGTGGCATCTTCATGTCTGAAATATGGACGGCCCAACATTCTTCTCCTGCAACAACACCGAGAGTTGACCATTTCCATGCTGATCCAGTTGTACAGAATTTGCAAGCAGAGTGCATTGCACTGGATAACTTAGCAATCGGAGGGAACAGGATCATGAAGCAGAAAACAGTTGCGCATAGAGGAAGACCAGTTGGAATCAATGATGTCAATTCTGAATCTGCGCAGGTAGGACCACCAGCAGAATGCTTTGTCTCAAAGGCAAGTTCTGCAAATGTAAGCGAGGATTTAGTTGCAAGAGTTGCAGGTATTGTTCACACGCCAGTTTCAACTAATCAGGGGGGCTATGGAAGTAACACACAAGGAATGGTAACTCACCCCATTGGTGCAGCAACTACAAACCAACATCAGCATAGACAAGAAAATGGGAGCAAAGCTACAACACCAACAAGGCAAGTCACACAGCCCAAGGTGATTTCATCTATCCCAACACGCAAAAGTTGCCCGCCACCACAACCTTTGTCAGTACCACCCGTGGCACCCGCTGTAAGGAGTGCTAGATGGCAAGAAGCTTGTGACCCGCCATCTTTTGATCTTGGATTCGATAACCCACTAAAGGAAAATGATCAAGAAGTTGCAAAGACAGTTGTATCGCCACCAAAAGGCGGGATTACACCTGTGAACCTAAACAAAACTAGGTTTGACGAATATGATGATGATTGGAACACGGAGATGGAATGAGAGGCTGTTGAAATCTGTCGCTTGGTCGAAAGTCAAAAGAGTTCTGGCGTGGACCAACAACTTAACAAAGGTCTTCAAACACCATTACCAGCTGCCAATAAAATTGCGTCGTGCACCGATGGGTCTACCAGCAACAAAGAACCTACTGCTGCGCAACGCATGATCATTAAACTGCCAGCATGCCTGAAATCACCTTATATTGATTATTCAAAGAAGAACACATTCGCATGCTCAGCTGATGTAAAAGAAGTCTATGCTCTTGTAACAGCTCATGCAAAAAGAAACGGAAGGGGTCAACATAAAGATACAAGCCCAATAATAGTTAACTTTGAGAAGTACTTTGTGTCTCTACAAGAGCTGGAAAACTCCATGATGCCGTGTGCTGAGTTGAAGAACATTGTTGTTGAACTCGGATTCGAATCAATCAATCATTCAATGGACAGCTCAGAGAAGAAGGTGGTGATGCCTTTGAGGATAGGGGTAAGCAACTCAATATTTTTTTAATTATTTGTTACATGGACGTCAACCAATTTTTTGCATGTCCACTAAGTGACTTTTTGCCATGTGTATTTTATCAAATCAAAACCCATAGGTTTTACTTCTACATGGGGATTTGGAAGACAAGGAACTTAAGAAGCATTTCTCGAAGAAGGATGCACAACTAGACAAGAAAAACCAGGTATTCTTTTTCACTTTCTACTTTCTCTGATTTTCTACCAGCAAGTTAGGACTTGCAAGTAGCTAAGTTGTGTTTTGTGTGGTCAGTAAGTTCACTTCTGCATACAGCCAGTTGTGTTTTATGTGTTTCTTTTTTGCTTTTCTTTTTTCTTCCATGTGGTCTGTTTTGTTAAGTTGCTCATAGTTACTTTTTCCATGCTTCTTGATTGCCCATTTTTTCTTTACCATTTTTGATTTGTTCATTCCAATGTGTAGTTGGCTCACCAGTTTTGCATATCTTGTTCTTCATACACACAACAGGTCGTGTTCACAGTCATGGAAAACTTAAGCAACGATCCAAAAATCCAAGTGAACCACTACTGGGTGTTTGTTGCCAACATAAAAGGTCGAAGGTTCGAAGTGCTTGATTCAATGAGGACAGTGGTTGACAAAAAACTGCTCCAAAACGCAGAGAAACTAAGAGCATCTTTCACAACTTTATGGAAGTTACACTACCCAACCTCGCGCATCAAAATTGACAAGTTTGAGGCTTATATGGGTGACATTTTTGCTCCAAAACAGACCACAAAGTAAGTAAAACCTCAGCTGTTTCTGATGGTGTATGATTAGTTGTATGATGGCATCTGATTAGTTCCTTCTTCTGAATCTCTACAACCAAGTTGATTGCTTATACTTTTATCTACTTTTCTTACTCTAACCTAAGTTGCGGTAGGGGACCGTGTAGAGTTTTTCTATGGTGGAGTGTAATTTAGTTGCAAATCATCTAGTTGTTCTTACTATGGCGTAAGTTGCGGTAGATATTTGTGTAGAGTTGTATGATGACATCTGATTAGTTGCTTCTCTGTATCCCTGCAACCAAGTTGGTTACATGTTTTAAAATCTAGTTGTTCTTATTCTGTCTAAGTTGTGTTTACGAATCGTGTATAGTAGTATGTCAATGGCTGAATAGTTGCTTCCTAGTCTGCTTACATGAGTCTGACCTAGTTGGTTTTTCCTCTGGCATAAGTTGCGGTACGTATCGTGCAGAGTTGTAATGCTGTTGTCTGATTAGTTGTTCCAAGAATCCCTACAACCAAGTTGTTTACATGTTTTTAATCTAGTTTCTCCTTTATTCTGGACTAAGTTGCGGTACATATTTATGTAGAGTTGTGTGATGGCATTTGATTAGTTGTGTGATGTCCGAAGTTGTGTTACGCATCGTGCATAGTTGTATGTCGATATCTGAATAGTTACTTACTAACTACCAAGAGCCTAGTCTGCTTACATGAGTCCTAGCTAGTTGTTTTTTTCTCTGGCATAAGTTGCGGCATGTCTCGTACAAAGTTGTAATGATAGTGTCTGATTAGTTTCTCCTTTTTATTCTGGACTAAGTTGTTTACATGTTTTTATCTACTTTCTCCTCTACTCTGGACTAAGTTGCGGTACATATTTGTGTAGAGTTGTCTTTATTCTACAACTAACTGCTATCACAAACTTTTATTTTTTTTGCAGCAAAGATTGTGGGGTTTTTGCTCTCATGAATGTAGAAAATTGGACAGGCAGGTCTTTGATACATTATGGACCTGAATACATTGGAAGGATAAGGAAGCTGCTGACTCACCGATGGGTTACTTCTGTTAAAAACACAATCAAATGGAAGGAAGTTATCAAGAAGAAATAATGTACAGTTTTCCAACAAACTCTACCATTTTTTTCTGAATTTAATCAGAATACCTTTTTTCCATACTTTTTTAACATGAATCCTTTCTTGTTTCTTAATAAAACCTTGGTTGCAAAACACAATAGCAACAATACATTTACTTCATGGTCTAGATGAATTGGGATAGACTACAAAACAATCATAGCTTCTTGCCCAAAGAGCCTGAATCTAATGCCGATGAGCAAGTAGCAGAATTGTGTCCAGGCTGATTACACACAGTGCATGTTGTAATTCTTTTAGCTTGCAACTCAATTCCAGAAGGAAATCTACCCTTCTTCCGACCTTTTGTATTCGACCTGGGAGGGTCAAGAATGACCATTGCTTCTTCAACGGGCTCAACCATATGTCCTTGGCCAATTGGTGCCACAGTAGATGACGGAGGAGGAACATACAAAGGGTTTGTGTCGAACCAATCGCTAGATCTGGTAGACGCTGCAGTTGTTGGTATTGCTGGAGTAGGGCTTGAACTTACTGTTCAACGTTTTTTAGGAACTGGTGTAGCATTTTCAACATTAGTTGCTGGAGCCACGGGAGCTGCTAGGGTAGGTCCTGAAGTTGTCGTTTGTTTTGCCATATGAGCTGAAATAGAGTCCTGATTTGATTTAGAGTTCTTTGACGTACTGGTTGTGTTCTTCTTCTTCTTGACTTTGTCTAGTTGCGCAAACTCCATTATCATCTCCCTGATGTGTCTACGAGCAATAGCTTCATGTTGTTCTGACTTACTACCAATCTTAGCAACATTTACAAACTTCGTAGACAAGTTGGCAAACCGTAGTTGCTTCCGTGACTCCTCAGGCATTACATCATCTTTAGCTGGAAAACTTGGTTGAACCATAGTTTCCAAAGCTTGTTGAGTCCATCTGCGCAATATGTACCACTCCGGTATTGCTTCAACTCCAATATGTGTGAACACTTTCAACACATGACAACAAAGCAACCCATCCCTCTCATATTTGCTATAATCATAGTTATAGTTGTCACTCCCTCCATTAGCATTAACCATGTAGCTTCTTCCACCATAGGGATAACAGGTCTGGTTGTTAGGGATTAGCAAGTACATGTTGTGGCCTGCGAGTTGCACATTGTAGCGCCCTATCAATTCAAACTCAAGCGTGAAACGGTGGTAAATGTCCCTTGTATAGATAGCTAATGCATGCTTCTCTATCAGGAACAGGGACCAAGGTTCTACTTCAAGCTCATCTGTTCGGAAATCAGCGTGGCCTTCCCTTCCCAACATCTTTTCCTGAATTTTCTCATACTGTTTCACAAAATTCTTGATTGAATTGTGAGGGTTGATATAACGTTTTAATACAGCGTTGAACCCTTCACTTCTCTGTGTTGATTGCATGAATGGGAAGAAGCGGTGCCTAAAGTAGCAAGGAACCCACGTGTGTGCAAACTTCTTCAACCATGTAAATGTCTCATGTCCTGCCAACCCCCACTTTAGGACCATCTCTGCCCACTTTGGTTCAAACTCCTCCACTGTCATACTTTCATCAATGCATTCATTGAATTCAAGTGCCAAACCCGGGTTCCTCCCCAAGAATGCACCCAGCTTCTCATTTTCTTTTTTAATAATATGCCAGCGGCAGTTGCGATGGGAAGTTTCAGGGAAAATAGCATAAATTGCAAGCCTCATAGCCCAGTCCTGATCTGTGATAATATTACTTGGTTGCTTTCCATGCATGGCCTTAAGGAATTCCCTGAAAAGCCACTTGAAACTTTCCTCTTTCTCATCCCTTAGGAAACCACAGCCAAGCATAAATGTCTATCCATGCCTATTTATACCTATGAACGGAGCAAAAGGCATGTTCAAATGATTTGTCATGAAAGTTGTATCAAAAGATACACAATCATGGTATGCCTCTGTGTATGCTTTCCTCGCAACACTGTCCACCCAGAAAATATTTTCAACTCTATTTTCTTCATCAAACGAAAAATTGGAGTAGAAACCAGGGTCCTTCTCCTTTATCTCAACAAAGTAAGCAACTGTCTCACTCATGTCCCATTCTTTATTTTCACTTCTAAAGCTTGTGCGCAAATTTGTTATATCCTTTGGAGCATATGGGACAAAAGCTTATGTGCCATAAAACGAAGACATGACAGTCATCATTCGGCCAACACATATAGAACAGAAATAATACTTTGTAAGTGTCAAAATTTCATTAAACTAAGCACATAAATCATGTTTACTTTTGTGGGTGTTTTCTATGTGTACAACATCAAATTTTACAAACCTGTCTCTAAGTTGCAATCATGTAGGCATTTCAGGAATGCTTTTTCATCTGCTGGTATGCCTTTATGTGATCTTAAAATACTTGGACAATGAAGGTTTGACAACCATGGGATGGTTGTGTTCTGGAATGAAATAAGTTACTTCCCATTTGTTGTTAACCAACTTGACAATCATTTTGGCTTCACACTTGGTTTGCTTGATTGATTCCCTTTTGCGCCTAACTCCTAGCTTGCTAGACGTTGACTTCTTAGCGTCGCCAGATTGTCTGCCTTCCTCGTTATCATCGTCTATCTGGATAGGACTAACTTCCTCCACAACATTTAGCTTCTCTTTCTGCTTTTCTTCTTCTATCTTCGGTTGCCTGTTTTTGTTGCAAACAAACGTCTGCTTCCTCAGTTCATTAGTGAAAGCTTGTCGATGTGATGTATTTGATTTGATAGAAAAACCTAGCCTTTTGGCATAAGCATTGTAGTGTGCTCTTGCATCAGCAATAGTATCAAACCGCATCCTTGGGAAAGGTTCTTCCGGACTAGATGCAACTTCTTCATTCAATGGGACTCCATCTGCACCTTCATCTGCTAAGTTTGGGTCAGTAGAGGTTGTTGTAGGGACAGTGTTGCTGGGGATTTCATGGTTGCCTCCAGGGGCCGGTGGCGGCACATAGTCAAACTTATCTCCTCTTGCACTATGCACACCTGAGTTACCACCGTCTTCAACCTTCTCAGCTGTATTATTGTCTGGAGATTCCTCCACGATCTCTTCACGGACAGCTTGAGTGCAGAACAGTGGTTCAGGGACATTTAGTTCTGTACCTTGAATGTCGTCTTCAACTGGTAGTTTGTTAAGATCCAACCCAGACATCTGCAAAAACAAAAACCAAGGACACTTAAGGTTTTTTCCAAAAAAAATCAACTATGTTGCCCCACAAAATAAAACTTATCCCACAAGCAGACACAACTTAGAGAGTTGCCAATAAGCAACTATGTTAGGCAATAGTCTACTACTAGATTACAAACTAGAACTATATATTAGCATACAGAACATACACATCATGACAGCAACTTCCTATATTCCTATAAAATTTCCTGACCCACGTTTTATTTTTCTTCCTACATTTTTTCAGGTACTTCAACTGCTAACAAACTTACGAGAATCATCATGCTCAGAAACTCAGTGGGAAAAAGGATAGCTTTTTCTCCATGCCAGCTCTGTGTACAAATTGCAAAACTACCAGATATGTTGTGGGGCTAGTTGCTTCTAAAATTACAATCTTTTTATGTGTTTGAGTAGCCAGATGTGCTTTTTTACTGTAATCTGAAAGACAGTTTGTGTTTTTCCTCAATCTATGATGCAACCTAGTTGGGTAGATGGTTTTTTTACTGTGGGGCTCCATATTCATGGAGAGGATCATAGAAAACAAGCATGAACTTTTATTCCAGGACATATCTGAAGAGGGGAAGGGGGAGGGTGGGGTGAGAGGGAGGGGAGTAAGGGAAACAGAGGCATGCTTCTTGTGTGTGTACCTTTTTACTTATTTTATTACTGCTGCATGTAGATCTCAAGCTTCTTTCATAGTCCTCCAATGGAGATCTGGGAGGATCTGGCTTGTGGAAGAAGAAGATACAGAGAGAGGGGAGTTGGTGTCACGTGGTTTAGGAGGTGGAGGGAAGTGTGGGGTTGTTGTTTTGGCTGGGGACCTGGGAGTTTTAGGTAAGCCTGGGGTGAGCGACGCGGGATGGGGTGGACGACACGCGGTGGTGCGTTCTAGCTGGGAGGTTTCCATATCTGGTAAGTTTGTTCCAGGGGGTACTTTCTATTCTGGGAGGTGGCTGGTTTGGACTAACCAGCCACCGGTTGCTACCTAGATTGGCCCTTGTTATTTGAGATCTTGCATGCTTTCTGTTGTTAATAGCTATCTTGGCCAAGTAGATGCTAGCAACTCCAAGAGTTAGTATTTATGCTTGATAGTGGGTTCATGCCTCTGGTAATCTGGGGATGTGACAGAAATATCTAAGGTACTAGATGTTTTGTTGCTACTAGGGAGAAAACAACGATCCTTTGTTCATAGAACAATTGTATTGTTTACTTTACACGCAGTTCGTAAAGCAATAATCTGTTGCTTGCAACTTAATACTGGAGGGGGTTCGGATGATAACCTGAAGGTGGATTATTATTCATAGATGCAGTTGGATGGCGGTCTATGTATTATGTTGTAATGCCCAATCAAGTCTCAAAGGAGTCAAGATGATTAATATATGCATGTATTGCTTTCTCGGTGTTTGTCAATTGCCCCACTGTAATTAGTTCACCCAACATGTTATCTATCTAAGGAGAGCCACCTCTAGTGAACTATGGATCCCGGTCCTTTTTCTTACATACAATCTACAACTGTTTACTGCTTTGTGTTTACTTTCTGCAAACTTTTACTTCTTTCCATTCGATACGTTTAATCCTTTGTTTTCCGCAAAACACGGTGAGATTGACAACCTCATCGCAAGTTGCGGACAAAGTTCTCTGGTTGTGTTGTGCAGGTCTCCATGTTGATACTAGCACCGGTAGTGCGCCCTGCCAAAGCTCAGCTAGTAACACCTTTGGGGTGTTTCCTTGCTCCTACTGGTTCGATTAAACCTTCGTTTCATAATTGAGGGAAAACTTACTGCTGTGCTCATCGTCCCTTCCTCTTGGGGTTCCCAACGAGCTCTACGTCGAAAGTCGAGCGCGTCAAGATATTTTCTGGCACCGTGACCCAGAGATCAAAAGAAGAAGAGACTCCCACGTCTAAGACGAGCACATCAGCGTCGTCTTCCCTGCGACAGGAGGCGGTCGACCGAAACCCTAGGGGGCGGCGGCGGGGCTCGGTAAGCTTACCAGAGGGAGCTCAGGAGGCGGCACAGATGAACGGAGGTGACGTGGTGCTCGACGGCGACCTCGGCAAGGGGCGGGAGGCCAGGGTATGACGGAGCAGAACGTCGCGCGGATCTATGATGCGACCGACATCGGGAACTCGCCGAAGAAGGGCCGGGGAGGCTGGCATGTCCACGGTGAGGGTGCTGGGCGACGCGGGGTTCGGCGGGGGTTCTGGCGATGGGCGGTAGGGCTTGGTCCGACGCAGGGACGCCCCATGCGCAAGCACGCTGCTGGAGCTAGCCTCGGTGGTCGCCGGAGTTGCTTCTGGGCTCGTTCCCGGGCAAAGAAAACAGCAGGGGAAGGGTAAGAGAGGGTAGGGGAGCACAGCACGGCGACATGCAGGGAGAGAGGGGCAGTGAGGAGGGAGCTTAGCTCGAAAAGAGGGAGGAGGCCGAGAGCTTTCTCTCTGCTTCTCACGGGCGAGGCAGAGCTAGGGAGAGGGAGTGGAGTTCTGGGGTGGTGAGTGGGAGCGAGAGGAGTGGAATGAGGGGGAAGAGGGAGGCGCGGGGTGGCCTCTGGCCTTTAAAACCGAGAGTGAGTAGTCCATGGTGGACTAGGTCCAAGGAGAGCAAGAGGGAGGGGGTGGTGGTCAACTATTGGGCAACAAGGGAGGTAGAGAGGAGGATGTGGTGCCAGGGACCAGAGGAGGGGTCGTGTATCTATCCCAAGAGCCTTGGATGCTCCACCTTTGTCTCCTCATGTGAAAAGAAAGGAGGGGAGTGAGAGGAGGCTAGGGAGAGCTAGGGCAGCCTTTAGTGGTGCAGAGGGGAGGTAGGTGGGATCAGGGACACGACCAGAGGGAGATGTGAGGTGTGCTGCAGCTGCTATGGATTTAAGATCAAGATTTAGATTTCCTAGGCCAAGCCTCTCTCTCTCACACACTTCCAAAGGCAAGAGACTAGGGCTAGGGCAGAGCTACAGTGCTTTGCTACAGTGGGGGTCGACTAGATTGACATTATTTGCTCTGGAGGATTATTGGACAAGATTTGAGTGAATTTAGTTTAGTTTTAGTTTCAAAGTTATTCAAATTTCGAATCTGCCATACTTGAAGATCAAGGTTTATTTCTTGATTTTTGATCTTGACCAATTGGGACAGGGATGCTGGTAGATGGGTGAGGTTAAGATGCATCTCTAGGATTTATTTGGGATTTTTCAGAGAATTTTAGATGCACTTTAAATGAATTATTCAAATAGTGCAGAAATGGTTTTTAGGAATTTATTTGATATTTTTGAATTGTACAGGTGGCGTTTTTGATGTGAGGTGGTCCCAATTGTGACTACACACTTAGGGGAATTTTCGCAAGATTTATTGAGGCCTAAAAGTATTTAAAACTATTATTAATCCATTTTTGCCATATAAGAAAATGGGAAAAAGGAACTCTTCAAAAATATTTATTTTTGAAGTGGTATGATTGGGTCTGATATGTGGACCTCAATTGAGCCAAAAGTTGGGGAAGTGTTTTGACAAAAACCAATCTTTCCTGTATGGAGGAAGTTTTGGAGATTTGGTCTATTAAAGAGATTAATTAGATTTGGAGCCATAATAATTATGGATAATATTTGATAAATATTGATGATTAAGGTAGATGATGTAGACAAGGTGTAGAAAGCATTTTCAACCTTGGGAATTGTAAGTCCAACTTGAATTAGATGGGAAAACAAGGAATTAAGGATCTAGGGTGATGTTATTTTCATACCACCAAAACCTTGTTGGATCTTGGATCTCAGATCTCCCCTTGGGGCATGGGATATATGGATGGATAGACCAAGTGATGTAAATAAAAATGGTATAGACGTTTGAGCTTGATCTTGCTTGAGTTCAACAAGAATTGATTTCAAACTTTGAATAAAATAAGCCTGCCAAAGCAGATTATCAACTAGCCTTCAAAACCTTGTGGGTTTAAGAAGCACAAAGATCCACTTCGAACAAGTGAAGTAGATATTGATAGACCTATATTAGTTGAACACAACCATGCAAAGATTTGGTCCAAAGAAGGTTGGATGATGGTGTGAGCTTCTGTCAAAGTAGGCATGTTGACTAGATTTATGGGAGTAGTTATTTTCTTGCCTGCAAAACCATCAAGAACAAGTGGGTTGGAGGATGATCTAAACAAGGGAAATAGTGGGCCTTGGTAGTCCTTAGGATGGTTAACAATATGGTTCAAATTCATTTTCAAAAATTCACAAGGTTTGAGAAAGGGAGGCATTCAAAAAGGTGATGTTGAAAATAGTTTTCTAGACTTGGCCAAATTTGGCAGATTTAGGGTTTTTGACTAGATTATGAGAGGGAAGGCTTTTGATGGATAGCATGATACCAAAGTATCATAAAGTGGATGAGGTTGAAGAGTAGATTGAGTAGAAGGGATCCATGCTTGATATTGGTGTTCATTGACTTGGAAACTTCTAGAATGGATCACTACATAATTGATCTGGTTAAGGGTTTTAGATGATCACCTAGTATCTAGAGATCAGATCCTAGTTTGTATTCTTGCTTCGGGTGTGGTGATTTGGAAACATCTTGATCCCAGTGATGAGCTCCTAGAGTAGCTCATACTGTCTCCTAAGCAGACAAATCAAGCAGCAGATCAAGGCAACTCATCTTACCAACAAAGCAAACCTACTACTAGGGTTACCATCAAGCTTAGCTTGAGGTAAGGATGGTCAACATTTGAAAGGTTGGAGTTTGAACAAGGTAAGGTCCTTGGTACATCTACGAAGATTAGAGTTCAAAAGATTTATAAAAGGTTTTGGAAATCTTAGAGGTAAGAGTAGTTGAAGGTTCTGTCTTGAAAGCATAAGGAGATTGCAGATCTCCATAGTTTTGTCAGTAGAAGCTACTAAAATAGTTTTGGTTACATAAGCATCTTGGCTCATGTTTTGAAATGCCAGAACATTTGAGAATATGTAAAATGAGCCAGGATAGTTTTGTTAAATATCTTTTTGACAACTGATGATGAGGTAAGGAGTATATCAAAAGTTGTACAATCAGAAGTATAAATACAGACAGCAACAAGCAAGTACTACAGAATTAAATAAGAAAAAGTTTTTGTTCCCCTTGATTTTTGCATTCTGGACAACTAAATAGGGTTGCTGAAATTGGGATGTTACAGACCTTTCCCCCTTAAAAGAATCTCGGCCCGAGATTCAGGAGAGTAGGATTAGGGGATTTTAAGTCAAGGTTAGCGCTACTGGTTTCAAGCGTGCTATCTTACGGACTCCGTCTTTGAAAGTGGTTACTATGTCGATGAAGTTGAGCTTCTGTCTTCCGGGATGCCCGGAGAGTTGAGCAGAGTCTAGTCCCGATTGCGAGGGATGACCTTCTTTTCCTTCCGGATTCTATATCTCGAGGGCTTAGACTAGGCAGACTATCTCAATGTTGAGCTTCACGGGGTACTCGTTGGAGGATAGAATCTACGGCTTGGTGTACCTTTCTCTGAGGGTCCACGACTCTTCTTTAGGGGCGTAGCATATCCTAATTAAAGATTTTACGGTCGGTACTCTTGGGTTTGCTTCTAGTGAAGGGTTACTCTATTTTGGTGGGAAAGACGCAGTCTTTCCCCCTTAGGATTAAACTAGGGTAGAATTCTAGGAGTGGAAGTAATCCTTCCTTCTTGGAGTGATAGATGGATGTTTTGAAGACTGTCGTCACTCCTTCTCCTAGAGTTGGAATCTTCCGAAGACGTCCGCGATGGGAGGTCCTACGGGGCTTATGTACTACCATTATTCGTACTTAATCTGTTGGAGCCGATGGAGTCTCACATCCTCTAAGTGATTGGAACTGAGCGGTTAGCGATCCTGTGGTCCTTTAGATAGGTTTTTAGCTGACGTAGCGAAGGGATTTCGTAGAATCTTCAGTTTGTTTCTCCTCTGATGAACCGCGAGTTGCTACTTGGCGAAAAGACGTCGAATCTGGGGATCTTTTCTGAAGTATCTTCCGGTAGACAGTCTTTTGGAGTTTGAGTGGAAAGACGCAGTATTTCCACCTTAGAGCTTTGGTACGGTGCTTCGAGAGGGGTTCAGATCTTCTGTCTTAGAGCGGTGACCCGATGTTAGCGGAAGGTTGTATCTTCCTAGAGTCTTGAACTGAGGTCTTCGAGTGACGCCCTATTCTATAAACCTTGGCAAGGGGGGATTCCTAACAAAGCCTTATGGAGTTAGCTCCGGGCAAGCTAGCTGTTTACGCCTCTGTGGTTAGTAGTTAGTCAGGGTTGAAGTCGTCAGCGTCGGGTAAGCGGTCTTCATTGGCATTTCTTGCGTTGCTTCTGCTTGATGGCGGAGTGGACTCGTTGTCTTCACGCTTCGTAATCATCTGACTTCAGGGGTGGTTCTGACCTCCTAGGGAGGATCATTCCGCTAGTTTGGGTAGGGTCAACTAGATTAGTTAGTCTCCTGAGGCAGTCAGAAACTCTAATACACTAAAGGTTAGTGTGGTTAGGTCTTCACTTCTTGTCTTGGTTGACTTATCGGGTAGTTTCTTATGGATATTAATGATCCTTCGGTGGTTGACTTCCGGCTTCAATGGGATTTTTGTTGTAGTAGACTGAGGAACAAGGGAGTGTGGTGTTATTGACGAGTCTTGCGAGGTGAGTTGGACGAGGTATGTCATCCTGATGAGGTGAAGTCTTGGAGTTGTTCTGACCAGTCGATGTTGAACTCCTGGTTTTTCCGATGCATTTCCTCTCATATACTCTCGAGGTTAGTCTGGGTCTCATTACCGACAACTAACACAGGGGTTTCCTGAGTTACTAGGTGGGTTATCGCTCCTCGAGTCACATTTTTAAGGAGGTCAAAGCAAACCAGAACTTGCAAACAAGGCGAACAGAGCGAGAGAATCGCAATGTCCTCGACAGACAACACACATTAAGCCACAAATAATGCACTTAGGCAAGCAAACACAGTCAACGTTAGGGACCAAGGAGTTAACTTCGCGATGTAGGGGAATCCTATTCTTAGGACTATTGTCCCTAGATATCGTCTTTCTTCAAGTCAGAGTCACTATCTTGTAGATGAAGCCTTCGGCATATGTTGGACGCTTCTTTATAGTGCAACACCCATTGTCTTCTAATTTTGAGGATTCCGCTGGTAGAGCGATATTGTAGTCTCCTTGTGTTTGCTGGTAGTTACTTGTCTTCATCTTGTTCTCATTGTATTCACCGGGTTCTAGATCCTAGTTATTTAAAATCCGTAGGTTTGAAGTTTGGACGAGAGTTAGAGGAAACCATTTTCGAAAGCATTTACTTAGAGTAAGATAAGAAGTAGAACTTTTTGAAACTCATTGAGAAACTAGTTTTTGAAAAACAGGGTTTTCAAAATAAGGTTCATGTCTAGCGACCATGCTAACTCAGGTTCTCCTACAGTCAGGATGGCTCTGATACCAAGTATGTGGGGTCCCTGGATTTAATCATCCAAGAAATCCCTGTTATGTAAATATCCACGTTCCCATGATCAGTGAGCCGTGGAGCATAACCGACAAGTATCATTACAGCATCCGAAACATAATGAATACAAGACTTACATAGTTGCCATTATGGCTAGACAATCTTTCAGCAGCAGAGCTTCATCACACGCAGGGCCCAATCATGCCTCAACCTACAGGCGACTGACTGAGAGGATGGCCTAGCTCGCATGGACGTCACCTTAACCTTCCGATGTCAAGCTTCCGAAAGCTTGGCCAAGTAAATATCCACGGACAATGCCATGATTACTTTTGAATGTACTCGCAAACCACCAAGATAAGTTAAATAAGGAAATGCAATTCTGGCTATGGCGAGATAGCTCTATCTAGGGTTGTTTTTGCAAAGCTTAGACTATCTCTTGTAGTTATGGCATCCCCATATCTTTGTTGAAAAAGAGTTTTGAAACATGCTTCCGTTTTATAAATCAGGATATCCCTATATCCTTGCTGAATTTTTTTTTGAAAACAGTTTTGGAGAAAAACCCTTTTTAAACCTCTTCGACCACCTATGGTCAAAACAAAACTTTAAACTCAGGTTCCCTCGGAACCTCCATACTTTCATCCATTTTCCAAACACCACCATTTGGGTACTCCTAGCCATCACCTTTCCAACCGTCCTTGACCGTGGACGCGGCTATTCGAATAGATTATACTCTACAGAGTTTGCACACTTTACCCACAAGAATCAATACATCCACTGGGATAAAACCACGGCCCACTACACACGGTAGATGGGGATTCGGATAATCGAACCTAACCTTTCGCTTGTTGACCGTAGGAAAGGCTGCTTTTCCTTTTGGGTTTGTTCTCCCAGGCATCAAGTATGTGGCCCCCGGCCATAGTCCTGCCTTCCGTACACGCGTATACCCAAACCGCAGCTTGGCGTATACCTTAACTTGGTGACTCCACTTCCTTCCATACTACCTAAGTCATACCGTCCGCAGGAGACCCAATTGTTGCACCGACACTCCTGCCAAGACAGGCTCACTCTTGCCGAAGCAAGCTACAGGCTCCAGATATGTAGAACTGTTAGCGCCTGCCCAGAATTCAAGGGATTTCTCCCAATAAGCATTGTACAAGCTGCCTCAGCTAAAGAAGACAAACTACGAGCTAAGCCCCAGCACCTGGGGTAATGTGGTTGCACTTATAAATTGTTTAGGTAAAGGCGTAGAACATCCCTTCTCTTTCTCTTGTCCATTTTCTCGTTTCTCATCATCACCACTTATTTAGTTAAAACATCCGCTTGGAACGATGCCTCTTCCCAAGGGTTTTAACAAGCAGTTTTGAAACATTTGTAGTAGGGTAAATCCCAAAACAATTTATTCAACAAAAATCTGTGGTTTCGTAACGGGGTAGGATGCTAACCATCATAACCTCGATCAAAAGGGGTAATTGGTGGGTTTACATCAGGGTGGATTCCACGAGGGACAGCAAGTCATAACTTGGAGGAGCCAAGTCATTAGCGTAGTATTTATAAAACAAGACATGTAGATAAATAATGCAATTTGTAAAGGAGGTACAAAACAGGTAATAAAACGGAGTAGGACAAGTATCGGAATTCGGGAAAGGTGGCTTGCCTATGATCAGCGATAAGTCCTTGGACTTCATTAGATAACCAAGAATACCCAATAAATAATAATAACTCCCTTTCTTCTCGTCGTCAAACAATCACACTATTGCCGTCATCGAGTATACATGCAAGCAAACAATACCACCATCAAAACAAGGCATACATGCATCAAACCATACAGCAAACAAACATATGGCATACAACTTAATTTGGTAGGTTTTGGAGAAGTTGGGTACTAGTAATGGAATTACTAGATTGCCATAGAAGTGTTTTCCCTTGGAAGATAGTTGTCAAGGCTATTTACCAAGAACTTGGGGTGGGGGTTTGAGGTTTGTAGGGTACCAATGTGCAACAATGATATCCTCAAATAGGTCTTGACAAAACAAGACCAACACTAGTGGTTTCACTATTTTATCACTTTCTTTAATTTCTTATGAATATTCTAGTGATAAAAGCTCTAGTTTTAGGAAATAATTCACCAGAAAAGTTGTGGAGCTCCAAAAATTATTTAGTTGGATGGTTCAGTAGGGTTTTATGTACTGAGTAACTGAGAGTTGGAATCACTCCAAAATAATTAGTAGAAAGCCCTCAGGGCATTCCCAAAGGAAGGTCTAGAGCTGTTTTGTCTTTTTCACCAAATTAAATCAAAAAATATTTTGATTTGATTCCAAGGACACATGGTAGGCATCTAGGCTACCTTTCAGTAGAAATTGGTGTCAACCTTTTTGGAGTTATGGACTTACTGTGATGATTTATCTAGTGAAACTACCATAAGCAAAAGGTTTTAATTCAATAAAATTACTGTGAAGCTTAATAATTCTTGATCTCATGGAATTTGGTAGTATTTAGTGTACCACACCAATGGGAGGTTGATTTAGGTCAATACCCATGTTGGTTTGACCTCGGGAATTTTCTAAAGGCATAATAGGTATGTTTTTGTTATTTTTGTTACAGGAGTTTAATGGTTCGACTTGGAGGGAGGCTAAGGTCATGAGGTAGGTACAGGAAATACCTACCAGGGGCACTTGGGTTTACCCCATTTGGAGTTGTGAAACTCATAGGGGGATTTTTATAGTAAAATATGATACATTATAGTAGAAGATTTATTATAATAAATATGTGCAATAATTGAGCAAGCAAAAAGTACTGCATGTTAGAGTAAACATTCAGTAACCCTAGGAATAGATCTGGGCACTTTGTGTTGATTTCCATTTTCAAAAAGATTTAAACGAAATTTTCAAAACATATCTGGAATAAAAAGAATAAAGCACAGAGGCTTGTTAGGCTGGGATCTGGAGGCAGCTGGGCCGTATGGGGAGAAATCAGCCCATTCGGGCAGAGCACAGCGCGGCTCAGCCATCCCAGCTCGCACCGGTGCGCGCGGGAAGGTGCTTTAAAGCTCTGACGGGAGGGGCCCACCGGTCAGTCGCCCGGGGCGGCCGAAGCGGTATAGAGCGACGGGGGCCGCTCGATCAATTGGAGATCGACGGCCCCTAGGCGTCGTCTTCCCTGCGACAAGAGGCGGTCGACCGAAACCCTAGGGGGGCGGCGGTGGGGCTCGGGAAGCTTACCAGAGGGAGCTCGGGAGGGGACGAGGATGAACGGAGGCGACGTGGCACTCGACGGCGACGGCAAGGGGCGCGAGGCCGGGGTTTGGTGGAGCATAGCGTCGTGCGGATCTGCGACGCGGCCGACATCGGGAACTCGTCGAAGAAGGGCCGGGAGGTGCGCATGTCGACAGCGAGGGTGCTAGGCGACGTGGGGTTCGGTGGGGGTTCTGGCGATGGCGGTAGGGCGGTAGGGCTTGGTCCGACACAAGGACGCCCCATGCGCAAGCACGCTGCCGAAGCTAGCCTCGGTGGTCAGCGAAGTTGCTGCTAGGCTCGTTCCTGGGCAAAGAAAACAACAGGGGAAGGGTAAGAGAGGGTAGGGGAGCACAACACAGTGACATGCAGGGAGAGAGAGGTAGTAATGAGGGAGCTTAGCTCGAAGAGATGGAGGAGGCCAAGAGCTTTCTCTCTGCTTCTCACGGGCGAGGCAGAGCTGGGGAGAGGGAGTAGAGTTCTGGGGTGGTGAGTGGGAGCGAGAGGAGTGGAATGAGGGGCAGAGGGAGGCATGGGGTGGCCTCTGGCCTTTAAAACCGAGAGTGAGTAGTCCATGGTGGACTAGGTCCAAGGAGAGCAAGAGGGAGGGGGTGGTGGTCATCTATTGGGCAACAAGGGAGGTGGAGAGGAGGGTGTGGTGCCAGGGACTAGAGGACGGGCCGTGTATCTATCCCAAGAGCCTTGGATGCTCCACCTTTTTCTCCTCGGGTGAAAAGAAAGGAGGGGAGTGAGAGGAGGCTAGGGAGAGCTAGGGCAGCCTTCAATGGTGCAGAGGGGAGGTAGGTGGGGTTAGGGACACGACCAGAGGGTGATGTGAGGCGTGCTACATCTGCTGTGGATTTAAGATCAAGATTTAGATTTCCTAGGCCAAGCCTCTCTCTCTCACTTCCAAAGGCAAGAAACAAGGGCTAGGGCAGAGCTACAGTGATTTGCTATAGTGGGTGTCGACCAGAGTGACATTATTTCCTATGGAGGATTGTTGGAGAAGATTTGAGTGAGTTTAGTTTAGTTTTAGTTTCAAAGTGATTCAAAGTTCAAATCTGCCATACTTGAAGATCAAGGTTTATTTCTTGATTTTTGATCTTAACCAATTAGGATAGGGAAGCTGGTAGATGGGTGAGGTTAATATGCATCTCTAGGATTTATTTGGGATATTTCAGAGAATTTTAGATGCACTTTAAATCAATTATGCAAATAGTGCATAAATGGTCATTAGGAATTTATTTGATATTTTTTAATTGGACAGGCGGAGTTTTTGATGTGATATGGTCCCAATTGTGACTACACACTTAGGGGAATTTTCCCAAGATTTATTGAGGCCTAAAAGTATTGAAAACTATTATTAATCCATTTCTGCCATTTAAGAAAATGGGCAAAAAGAAATAATAAAGCTCTTCAAAAATATTTATTTTTGAAGTGGGATTATAGGGTATGATATGTGGACCTCAATTGGGCCAAAATTTGGGGAAGTGTTTTGACAAAAACCAATCTTTCCTTTATGGAGGAAGTTTTGGAAATTTGGTCTATTAAAGAGATTAATTAGATTTGGAGCCATAATAATTATGGATAATATTTGATAAATCTTGATGATCAAGGTATATGATGTATACAAGGTGTATCAAGCATTTTCAACCTTGGGAATTGTAAGTCCAACTTGAATTAGATGGGAAAACAAGGATTTGAGGATCTAGGGTGATGTTATTTTCATACCACCAAAACCTTGTTGGATCTTGGACCTCAGATCTCCCCTAGGGGCATGGGATAGATGGATGGATAGACCAAGTGATGTACATCAACATGGTATAGATGTTTGAGCTTGATCTTTCTTGAGTTCACCAAGAATTTATTTCAAACTTTGAATAAAATAAGCTTGCCAAAGCAGATTATCAACTAGCCTTCAAAACATTGTGGGTTTAAGAAGTACAAAGATACAATTGGAACAAGTTAAGTAGATATTGATATAACTATATGAGTAGAACACAACCATGCAAAGATTTGGTCCAAATAAGGTTGGATGATGGTGTGAGCTTCTGTCAAAGTAGGCATGTTGACTAGATTTGCAGGAGTAGTTATTTTCTTGCCTGCAAAACCATCAAGAACAAGTGGGTTGTAAGATGATCTAACCAAGGGCAAGAGTGGGCCTTGGTAGTCCTTAGGATGGTTAACAAGATGGTTCAAAATCATTTTCAAAAATTCACAAGGTTTGAGAAAGCGAGGCATTCAAAATGGTGATGTTGAAAATAGTTTTCCAGACTTAGGGTTTTTGACTAGATTATGAGAGGGAAGGCTTTTGATGGATAGCATGATACCAAAGTATCATCAAGTGGATGAGGTTGAAGAGTAGATTGAGTAGAAGGGATCCATGCTTGATATTGGTCTTCATTGACTTGGAAACTTCTAGAATGGATCACTGCAGAATTGATCTGGTTAAGGGTTGTAGATGATCACCTAGTATCTAGAGATCAGATCCAGCTTTGTATTCTTGCTTAGGGTGTGGTGATTTGGAAACATCTTTATCCTAGTGATGAGCTCCTAGAGTAGCTCATACTATCTCCTAAGCAGACAAATCAAGCAGCAGATCAAGGCAACTCATCTTACCACCAAAGCAAACCTACTACTAGGGTTACCATCAAGCTTAGCTTGAGGTAAGGATGGGCAAATTTTGAAAGGTTGGAGTTTGAACAAGGTAAGGTCCTTGGTACATCTACCAAGAGTAGAGTTCCAAACATTTATAAAAGGTTTTGGAAATCTTAGAGGTAAGAGTAGTTGAAGGTTCTGTCTTGAAAGCATAAGGAGATTGCAGATCTCCATAGTTTTGTCAATAGAAGCTACTAAAACAGTTTTGGTTACATAAGCATCTTGGCTCGTGTTTTGAAATGCCAGAACATTTGAGAATATGTAAAATGAGCCAGGATAATTTTGTTAAATAGCTTTTTGACAACTGATGTTGAGGTAAGGAGTATATCATAAGTTGTACAATCAGAAGTATAAATACAGACAGCAACAAGCAAGCACTGCACAATTAAATAAGAAAAAGTTTTTGTTCCCCCTGATTTTTGCATTTTGGACAACTAAATACGGTTGCTGAAATTGGGATGTTACACAACCCATTGCAGTAATAAGCAAGAAACTGCAAAAATCACAGAACAGTAACATGCCAAAATAGTATTGGGCCTCAACAGTAAAGGACCGCAATAGTAAAAGGCCAGAACAGGGACGACCCTGAACAGTATGGGCCAAGAAATTTCCAAACAAGGGTAGTAATAGGCCGACAAATTTACTAGGATGGTATAGTAAATGGCCCTCTATGGGCCTGAATAGCTAAAGGCCAGAACAGTAACATGCCAGAATAGTAATGGACCATCTCAGAGGAGGGTCGTCAGTAGGCGGTCGAGATGGGCTGCGATACAGTGATGGGCTGGCCACAGGCCTTATGTTTATGGAGCGACTCGGCGCATGCTTCTAATGGGCCACATAGTGTTGGACAATTATGGGCCTTCTATAGGACGAAACAGAATCGGGCCTGAGAGTTCGCGAGCCACTGTTATGGCTGCATTTTTGGGCCCATTTCAAAATGTGCAGGACAAAATAGTAATGGGCCATCTTCTTATTGGGCTCCCCTTATGGGCTGGCCCAGTTAGTATTTAGCAGGCCTTGGCAGGGCCTGGCTTCTGCCACGGTTTCTATGACCGTTAACGGAGGTAACCAGCCGCTAACGGCAGCTGCCATGTGGCAGTTTGCATGACGTCAGCAGTCAGCGCGGCTGGCAAACAGATCTACGACGGAACAAGTTTTCGTGGCTAAAGGGTGCGATCTGCCACAGTTGGAAAACACAATGGTTATTTCATTTGTTACAGGGCTTTTACCACGAAGGCCATCCGCCACGAAAGACTCATTGTCCATGAAAAATAGGCCTTCAACCACGAAAATCGTCCGTTGTAAAAGCCAACTTTTCTTGTAGTGTGAGTTAACTCCTCCAACATCAAATGGTTGGATCACCACTAAGGATCACATTCCATTGATGATGTCATACTCTACCATAACTAGTTCCTCCTACTTAATAACCTACTTTAAGACTTTGGGAGGTCAATATAATAAGTCAAATCTAAAGGTTAATAGGGTTAGGTCAAGGATTGATTACTCAACATTGATGATCAATCGACTCTAGGACTTGGTTAAATAGGAATGTTATCTTTTAATATGACAATAAAGATATGTGGTGAATGGTCTTGTATTGACTTCCTTTCTACTCTATTTGTGATAAGAGGTTAGTGTTTAGGAACTACCATGGTGCTCATGGTATAGATAACTATAACAAGCAAGTATATCATGATTTAGTTCTTGAGTTTCTTTACTTGATTATATACTTGATTTGGTATTCAAGTGTTATTGTAATGAATACCATGATATGATCTCTATAAAATCAAGTACTAAGCACTAAATAATGTGTTGTGGCTTAGGTTTATCACATTTGATCTACCCTTAGATCAAATTATATTACCCAAAGATAAGGTTTCAGCAATGATTGAAACTTATCGCAGTTAACTTGATGATCTACTTCATTTCCACCAAGTTAAGAGAAGCTTCAATCATTTTGAAAAGTTTTATTTAAAAGCACAAAAATTATACAAATTTTCTATACATGAATGAATTGCACACATATGAGCTCGGCTTATTTCTAAGCTCTAGTGCTGGGATGTTACAGTCTCCCCCCTTAAAATAAACTTCATCCCGAAAGTTCGTACTCTCTTATGTTTCGTAATGAGGTATTCACTTGCATTGATCATGACATTTAGTAACTCCATTGTGATCACAAATGGGGATAATTGTGGTATCCTGCATCCAGAACATTTTCCTTGAATCCTCTTCATACTTGAAAAAAATCCACTATCATTTCTAATTTACCATATAGTTCCTTTTACTATATGTCTTTGGGTTATGTCCTTACAATCCTACTTAAGATTGGTTTTGGACACATTCTATCCTTTCCAATCAGGTTTACCTATTACACTACACTGGTCTATTTTGGAATACTCTTCCCCTTTTTTAGGGCAACTTATGAGTTGTTTCCTTTAGAACTAGTCCATTAGGGATAATTTATTTTATCTCCTATGATCTATACTCAGACATACTCTCGAGAGTACTTTTACAATGACATATTCTTTTAACCTTATGATAATAAACCTTTAATGTTAACGTAGTTTAACATTTCTTCTCTAACCTTTAGAAGGAAGGTCAAATAACAACACTTCTGTGTTATTGTTTACTCTCCTCCTTGGGGTTTTCTAATGGTCTCTAAACTACATGTATAATACCCATTAACTCTATAGTTAGGCTATTGGTCTCTATTCAACTTATACTTTATCTATTTAAGGTCTCATGAAAGAATATGTGGTATACCCACACAATTGTGGATCTCCAAAAAGAATCTTCCAACATTATTTGTCTTACTTCTAACTTTTTAGACATTTTTTATCTCATTGATAAACCCGATTTGGCGAAATGTCTCGAAAGATAGTTACATTAATCTCATACTCCTTTATGTCTTACTTAACTTAGGCCAAGTTTTATGCTCTTTAGGGCATGCCAAGATGACCTGATTATCTAAACCACTAGGAACCCGCTGCGGATCCTCCTAGGGTTTATAGCTTATGGATTATTCTATCAGTTTTTTGACTTACTACTGGCATTTTGTCTGAGTTGTCAAATCTAGAATACCAGTTTTGTTCCGAGCCTTCTTATTTGCACCGTTTCACGTTACTTTCATAAACTTGGTACTACTACTTCATTAGCTTCTTAGCAACATTACCTACTCTGAGTGAACTTAATTCGCCCCTTAATGTTGCTCCACACCTTTTCTTCACTAATATACCTTCTAATTGTCAACTAATACTATGTTGGGATTGATTAATCCTTCAAAGTAGTGTTGATATTCCTTATAATTTGCTTCCTTCGTCATGCAAGTCTTCATCTTAGCATCTCGAACTCGTCACTCCCTTACACAAATTCCCTTTTCTATCTAGGTCTATAACATCAAGTAATAAGGTCATGATGCAACATGCATTTGCACATCAAGTCAAACTTCATGTATAGATCTATTCACTCAAGAAAATCCAAGAAAACCCAAGAAATCCAAATGTGGTACATATAACACACATTATAATAATCCCGTAATATAGTAGTTGAGTAAAACATCTCTAAAATTCAGGCTTAGTTGTGTAGTATATGACACCTCCTATTATAGGTTTACATCGTGATACTTAGCACTTAGAGTCAAACTATTCTTTGTCTCGATGTTTACCCAAATTTCTCAATTACAGCAGGATAATTTTGAGCAAAGTGATCTCAAATTGGTTACACCAACTTATTATTTTCCTTTTGGAATGACGAACTATAACCAACCTTTCATTACTCAGTAGTCTAACCTCACATGATCTCTCTAAATGACTAACAAACTTTTGTTTACTACATTAAACCAACGATTATCGGAGATTTACAACCTCTATGACTTCTATCACAGTCCTACACTGTTCTTTACTTACTTTTACTTTAGGATTATTTACTTTGTACTTGTCCTACCTACATACTGGTCATGGTCTCGGAGTGAATCTCACCATGATGATTATTCTTTTTATCTTAATAGGGTTGATTCTGAACAAAATTCAACTTCATCACATAGAATTCTCACGTGAATCCCACATGATTTACTTCCAATTGCATCAATACCTGCTCTAATTGTCTTCATTATGTTGTATATCACTATCAACTAATGATGCGATTTGGCTACCTTTAATGGATTCTATTGATAAACTACACCATTAGCATGACATCCTAAAATTGATCCTAATCTTCTATGACAAATTAACTTTCTTAAGGTACCTTAACAGGGTTATATGTACTTCGAAAGACACTAAAATAGGACTTTACCAGGATAAAATAAATAACTACCCTTAAGAAAGATGACCAAAGCATCCAACTTAAGTGTGACAAAGCTATCCTCAAGTGGATACCCATCACAAGTCATAAGAATATGTGGTTTAGATAAGATGGCTTCCTATAGTCACTATCCAACCTACAGATCTCCTAAAAGGGTTTTAATCCTAAGGTCAAAGTATATGCTCTGATACTAGTTGTGGTGACCCAGCATACCACTACATGATGTAGTATACTATAGTCATTGACATAACACCAATGACACTACATTCACTAGTATTATATCCTTCAGAGTGGTACAACAGAAACACAGCAGGTTCAAGACATGACTATAGGTTACAACTCAACTATTTACAAAATATCTAGAGAACACTCTAGGTTAAGGAGGAAGAAAGAAACTTCTTACAAATAAGAACCAGAAATAGCAAATTAGAACTATCTTGAGTAAGACTAGTATATAAATGATTTGGATTGCAAATGTTGCTATTGCATTGCTCTACGGAATTAGGTTCTATGGCTAGATATTATACTCATGTATAATCATCAACTTTGTCTTCACTTTAGTTGATGTATAAGTTGACTTCATTAAAGAACTTGAGATTTTGGTGATGATTCCCTTGAGCATAAGTTGATGTTGACGTCGTCCTTATTGGCTTTGGAATCTAGCAAGGGTTATGAAGATACGGGTGAGTACAGCGTACTCAGCAAGTTCACTAAAAAGGAGTGTATGACGCACTATCTACATCAATAAACCAAAGGTCGTAGGCAATGCAGGTTTTCACAAACATTTCTTCAAATATTTCTTTTACATTATTCTAAAAACCTATGTCCGTCATCCTTCACAGGTTGATTACAACTTCGTGGAGTTCCTTTCCTGTAGCGTTCACAGCTCCTTCCCGGAATAGGGACTAACATGTCACACTTTTAATACTCTGCAGAGGTGCGTTGCTTTAGCCATGAGTGATCCTTATCCATGTTGCACTTCCGAGCGGCCAACCCATTCAGACTTCCATGGTATGAGGACCGGTATAAGGATCCAAGTTAATCACTACCTTCGTCACGACCCCACATGTCCCCTTGGTCTACGCCATGCCCACATAATGAATTACGGCAATGGTGAGAATAAACCGTTTTAGATGCTAGAACTACCGTGGGACATTGAGGGCTCCCACCCATATGCTGCATATACTCTGCGAATTACATACTCACTCTACGAGGATAACAACCACGACCTCTGCATGCGGATACATGTGAAAGGAAGAATATGCAGCGGACTTCTCCGTCCCATTCCAAATCTCATGGTTAACGCGTATTATACGGAGAAAAAATCACTAATGACATTAGTTTTTAAGGTATAGATAATATGTTTCTTTACCACCGGAACTGTAATACTAGATTATTACCACTTGGTAAATAATCCATAATCATATTATTATGAAAATAGTGTTTTCTGGCCTTCTTTAAATGTAGGTGATGACAACATTTGAGTTGCAAGTATTTGATAAAAATAACCAAAGGACATGAGAAAGTGTGAAGTTGCCTTTTGTGATTGCAAGATTATGCACTCACGATCTTCAAGACAAAAGAAGATCCAATATCTAAAATCAGCATCATTAGTCCGGTAAGGACTAATGTTTAAAGAAGCAAAATGCAATTATGCATAAGTAATGTAATGCAATTTGATAAACTTGAATCCCCATAATAAACTTTGATGATCTAGGGTTTGAGAACTGGGATGATTTCTTTGAAATGTGTTGCAATTTTTGATCAATTTCACATGTGTGCTTCTTAGTAAGGCTTGTGAGAGTGTGTGAAACCACATAAAAGTACAATAAATATCATACAATAATAAAGCACTCAAGTGTGGAATGATAATCAAAGACCTTTTATCTAGAGATTGTTAACTCATTAGAGTTCTTTTGAAAATGCTTAAGAATTACTTTTAATAGAATAACTTTTAAGTAAAATATTACTTTACAAGGGAAAAGCATTTTAATTTAAGGTTACGCTTTTAGGGATTTTGTTAAAAATCACTATCAAATAGAAATTCATTATTGAATTTAAACAATTACAATACTTGTAGTGGATATTTATATATTTTGAGTAGTATCACATTATATGTGGTTCACTTCTTAATGTTTTATAAAGGTGGAATAAGAATATTATTGCCTTATGGGAGTGATGTCTTCTTAATTTTACAAGAGAATGGAATCACTTACCTATTTTTGAATTAATGATCATATTCTATAAACATGAGAATGGCATAACTTGGAGTACTTAATAATTTTATTTAGGCTTTAAGAAAATTTGTAATCTAGCAAAAGAATTTATTGTATACTTTTTAATAAGTCAAAATATTATTTTTGATGATTTGACAATATATAATCCTTTTTGTAAAATACTAATATATATACTTATTTAAGAATCAAAATTTAAGGAAATGTATTTAAGATATTTTGGGCTACTTTAACTTCATACTAGTATTACTTTAATACTAATACTATCATTAGACCTTAAATGGGAAATATTAAAAATATGAGCATTTTTATGTCGTTTTATGAATTACTAATTAAGGAAATAAGTATAAATTTGAGTTATTAGAATATTAAACTTTTATTTTACTTCACAAGTGGAGTATTATATTTTTAATATGTAGATATTTGTTTTGTGATCATTTTGATATATTATATGTATTTTTATGCTTTTTAAATAATAGGATATGATTTTTATGCATGGTGGCGATACCAATTTATGGCACCACGGACATCATGGCGGGGTGCGCTCGAACGAGGGGAGTAGGGCGCACCTAGCTAAGGCGGTTCCGCTCTCTAATGGTCACCGGAGCATCGGCAATGGCGATGGCTAGCACCGGTGCTCGGTGGTTCATGGTGCGAGCACGGAGCAGAGCGAGAGACAGACGGAGGAGACGTGCCTAAGCACTGTGTGCTCACCTTGATGGTAGGGTAGGGCTCGGGGATGCTAGCGTGGTCGGACAATGTTGAATTGATGGTGGCCGGTGTTGAGGGCGAAGAGCATGTGGGGCTCGATCGAGGGCACGTTGGCTTGATTACTTTGGTGGGAAGGTAGAGTGTGAAGAGGCGGTGACGCGAGCTTCATCGGTGGAGCACGGGGAAGGCCGAAGCGGTGGCATCAAGCGGCTCCTATGGGATAGGGTTTCGACTTGATTTGGGAAGGAACAGAGAGAGAGATTGTGCACGAGAGAAGATAGGGTGAGGATGAGGGTTCCATCATGGCGTTCTTATCCTCGCATGAGTGTCGCTGGTGACGTCACGATGACGAGGCAGCATCGGGTGGTCGTCGTCCCCTCTAGCGAGCTGCTTAACCGGAGGAGGAAGACGATGGATTAGGATGAAAAAGGGGTACATTGGGCTAGGCCGGTGTTGGGCTTTGGCTGAGCAAGCGGTATGTGGCTAAGGTTGCTAGCAGCGTCAGATAGGCGTGGAAAGAAGTGGGCCATGGGCTAGTTTCGCTTGTAGTTCTTTTTCCTTTTCTTTATTCTGTTTCTATTTTCTGTTTTTATAAAACCATTTCAAATATGCATTTCTTAATATTTAAAATATCTAGAATATTTGTAAGTCCTGGAGAATATTACAAAGATCAATTATAATCAATTCTTGCTACAATTCTGGTTGTGTCTACAAAATGTTTCATTATATGAAGGGTTCTTTTCATTAGAAAATATTAATAGGAATTAGGTTTTAGGATTTACTTCTTATAGAAAGTCTTACAAAAATGTAATTATTTTCACCATGATAATTGTAATGGTAATGATTTAAGTTATTGAATGAAATGCATGGATTATATTTATACTTAACATCATTTAACAACCATTATATATATGGTGGTTTAAATTTCATGGTTATCAAAAATTTGTGTTTTTTCCTTTATTCAAATTCCTCTTGATTGTTATTCAAAACCTTCCTACTTATATTCAAATTAGGCATGGCTGATTTCTTAACTAGGTTCTCACTACCTTCTAAAGTGTAGCTAATGTTTTAATAGTATCTTATGGTGTAATGGTTAAGGTTAATTACCATTTGTGTGATACATATGTTCCTTATGCCAGGTAACATTCTTTAGGCTTTTTCATACCCCACTTGCTATGAGCTCTAGAGGATACACTATCCTCATGTGTATTTGTGAATGTTGTTAAAGATCAAGGTTAAGGACACTACTTCTAAATTTATGGTTATGGTTGATATCTCAACTTGGAGTGAGATGTGGAGATTACTTCCTAATGTGATCTTGATGGTTCTATGAGACTAGATTTTTATTAGGGTTTAAGAGAAATAAGGTGTATGATGACCCACAAGTATAGGGGGTGTATCGCAGTATTTTCGAGGGAAGTGAAACCCAATTTATTGATTCGACACAAGGGGAGCCAAAGAATATTTATAAGCCTTAACAACTAAGTTGTCAATTCAGATGCACCTGGAAACAACCTTACTCACAGCAGTTTACCAGTAGCAATAGTTTTGTAGTAGGAATAGCAAAGTAGCAGCAGTAGTAAAGCAAAGACAGTAGCAACAATAGCAGTAAACAGTGGGATTCGAGTGCGGTAAGCATAGGGATGGATGGACGGGCATTGCATGGACAAGACAATTCACATAGCAATCATAACATAGAGAAATTGCAGATAAATAAGAGAAAGCATCGAAGTACTAGATAATCCTAGGCATGTGTTCCATATATAGTCATACGTGCTCGCAATGAGAACTTGCACAACATCTTTTATCCTGCCAGCCCGTTTGCAGCGGGGCCTCAAGGGAACTACTGGCAATTAAGGTGCTCCTTTTAATAGACCACCGGAGCAAAGCATTAACACTCCGTGAACACATGTGATCCTCACATCAAAGCCATTCCCTCCGGTTATCCTGATTTCTGTCACTTTGGGGCCATTGGTTCCGGACAACAACGTGTGTATACAACTTGCAGATAAGACCAAAAAAAATACTATCATAATGAATCAATAACATGTTCAGATCTGAAATCATGGCACTCGGGCCCTAGTGACAAGCATTAAGCACAACAAATCGCAACAAAGTCATAAAGCACTAATAAAAGATACTAGGCACCATGCCCTAACAATCTGATGCCATTACATGAACGATCTCATCCAATCCCTACCATCCCCATAGCCTACAGCGGGGGATTACTCACTCATAGATGGGGGAAACATGGATGGTCGATGGAGAAGCGATGGTGATGATGATGGCGATGATCTCCTCCAATTCCCCGTCCTGGCAGGGTGCCAGAACGAAGTTTCTAGTGCTGTTTCGTGGAATCTGGTGGTGGCGGCGGAGTGGAACTCCTTCTGGAAAAATGTCGTACCCCCAGAGTTTTTAGGTCGGAAGGCTTCTTATAGGCGAAGAGGGAGACCGAGGGGGTGCCTAGGGCCACCACACCATGCATTGGCGTGGCCAGGCCCAGCCCGCGCCTAGGGGATGTGGCCAGCCCCTGGCCCTCCTCCGTCTCGTATTCTGGCTCCTAGAGTCTTCTGGAAAAATAGGCACTTTGGCTTTTGTCCCGTCCAATTTCGAGAATATTCATTTTCTTACTTTCCTGGAACCAAAAACAGCAGAAAACAGGCAACTAGCACTGTGGCTCTTGTTAATATGTTAGTCCAAGAAATCATATGAAAAGTACTCCAAAGTGTGGACAAAACACAAGAAAGTGGATAAAACCAAGCATGGAGCATAAAAAATTATAGATACATTTGCAATGTATCAGTGTACAAGGCTTTCATCAATGTAATACTAAACTTGTATTCTAGTTATCTCTTAGAATTTCCATTTGTCTAAGAGATGTTACTCAATGACTGCACAGAAATAGGAAATGGCTACTCTTCCAACTTAATTATAGGGTTTTGGACAAAGAGGTAAACATGGGACTTGTCATGGCTTGATATGACCTTGATTTAAGGCTTCTATGGAACTCCTATATTTATACTTCATTCAGCTTGGCTTTAGCTAAGGAATTCCTTTCCTAAATATACTCTGTATATTTCTCTCATCTCATTCATAGAGATCACATTCTCCTAAATGAGTTAATCATCTGAATCCACCATATCTATCATCATATGATGACATGGTCATGTCACTTCAACATTACTCGTACTTCATTCTTAATCTAATATATAACTTATATTTCTTAGCTACCTCTACTTAATCTATCAATGTAGCTATTTCTAACTCCATCCATTAACTCCTTTTATATTTATTTTGCATCTACTTCCAAGGCTTGCAAGATTACAATCCTCACAATATCACATGTGATATCAATCCTCTGGAAGAGGTATGGTACTATTCCCATAATACAAGTTTGTCCTTATATAAGCTTGATTAACACTACCCTTTCTTCAACTACTCCATTGCATTTAGGTTCTAGACTTCATCATACACAAGCTTGACTTCTCATGATCAAGCTAGATGGTTCAGCTTACTAGGACTTTGCCTAATTTGGTATACTTACAAAACTTTTTCATCATCTAGTCATATATTCTCAAGTAACTTGGGAATCATGACCACCATCCTTTGATCATAATAAGCTTATGCTTCTAATTGTCTGATCCAGATTTATCATCAACTAAGTAGTAGACATGTACTAATCTCTTTATAGAGTTTATCTTGATAAGGAGGCTTACTCCAATTTTGTATCTACTTGGCTTAACAAGATTACTATTTGATATTCTATCATTTCTAACTTTCCTATAACTTAATAAAATTACTAACTTAACTCTTAGGTTTAGATACTTCTTCTAGTTAACTCAAGAGTGACTTAACTCCTCCAACATCAAATGGTTGGATCACCACTAAGGATCACATTCCATTAATGATGGGACACTCTACCATAACTAGTTCCTCCTACAATCTGTAATATTCCTATTAGCCATGTCACTTAGGGAAACTTCTGGGCGTGGCCCGGCATTCTAAGAAGACCGGTAACAAAGGAAGGAGGAGAGGAATGCGGACAACCGGCGAATAGTTTTCAGATGAAGGTACAGATCCCCTCTTCTCCCAAAGCTTTGGATTCACGGATCCAAAAAAAAAGCAAGGAGCTCCTCATTAGAGGACAGACCCAGCGCTCGAGGATACGGATTCGATTGACCCGAGTGAAATGGGATTGACGAATAACAAATAAACATAATACTGTTTATTAGTGTCGCATAAAACCCGAAATGGGGCGTGGCCAAGTGGTAAGGCAGCGGGTTTTGGTCCCGTTACTCGGAGGTTCGAATCCTTCCGTCCCAGATTGTTTCGGAAACCTACTTTAAGACTTTGGGAGGTCAATACAATAAGTCAAATCTAAAGGTTAATAAGTGTTAGGTCAAGGATTGATCACTCAACATTGATGATCAATCGACTCTAGGACTTGGTTAAATAGGAATGTCATCTTTTAATATGACAATAAAGATATGTGGTGAATGGTCTTGTATTGACTTCCTTTCTACTCTATTTGTGATAAGAGGTTAGTGTTTAGGAACTACCATGGTGCTCATGGTATAGATAACAATAACAAGCAAGTGTATGATGATTTAGTTATTGAGTTTCTTTACTTGATTATATACTTGATTTGGTTTTCAAGAGTTATTGTAATGAATACCATAATATGATTTCTATAAGATCATGTATTAAGCATTAAGTAATGAGTTGTGGCTTAGGATTATCACATTTGATCTACCCTTAGATAAAATTATATTACCCAGATATTAGGTTTTAGCAAAGGTCATATTGAAACTTATTGCAGTAAACTTGATGCTCTACTTCAGTTCCACCAAGTTAAGAGAAGCTTCAATTATTTTAACAAGTTTAATTTAAAAGTGCGAAAATTTTCTAGATTTTCTATGCATAAATTCAATGCACACACCTGAGCTTGACTTATTTCTAATCTCTAATGCTGGGATGTTACAGTACGCTTCTTCGAGGGATCGAGAAGGTCCTCACTATCCGATTTGCAGGGCCCGGGAGGAGGCGCTATTGGGCATCCTAGGTCACTTCCTTACTCCTAGATTTTAGGAGGTGTGCCTGGCTCGATCCTTAAACCTAGGCCCTTAGTGATGACTCTGAGTCATCTCCCTCCATGGGCTCCGCCTTGCCGGGAGCAGGAAGAGGCACTTGCAGGCATCTAGTGTCGCTTCTCGGCACAAAGAGTCTTGGAGGTGTGTCTGGCTCGGTCTATTGACCGGGGCCCTTCATGATGACACGTGAGTCATCTTCTTCCCCCTCCACGACGAGCACTGCTTTGACCACTTGGGTAGTGGAAGCAACATACAGAGTAGTGGTCCCTAGGTCTAGGAGCCCTGAGGACCGAAGGAAGGAGAGCTAGCATTTCAAATCTAGGAATGCGGCCTCCGCCTCCGATTTCCATTGGCCCGGTCTTCTTCAGCAGTTTGAAGAAGGGGAGGGCCCGCTCTCCCAGTCGGGATATGAAGCGTCCAAGGGTGATAATCCATCTATTTAAAGGGTGCACGTCCTTGACCCGCTTAGGAGCCTCCATATGGTCGATGGCCTGGACCTTGTCTGGTTTGACCTCGATTCCTTAGTGAGAAACTAGGAAACCGAGTAGTTTCCCCGAGCAGACCTTGAAAATGCATTTTTCAGGGTTGAGGTTGAGATTGATCTTGCGTGGGTTCTTGAACATTTCGTCCAAGTCCCTAAAGAAGGTCTAATGATGCTTGGTTTGCACCATGATGTTGTCAATGTAGGCCTCCGCATTGTGGCTAATCTGGGTCCTAAGACACTGATAGCTGTGAGATTCGACACATTTTTGATGGCTTTTATTGATGGTTTTCTCCCGGATTTGACTGTTTTCTGGCTTTACCTAATGGTAATACTTCGGTAGCGAAGAAAACTTGGATTTTAATGTGTGTTTCAGGTTCTGAATGTGAACAGAAGGATTTAACTAGAGAAATACAATATTCTGGAGAAAACAAGCAAGTCCCACTTTGGAAGCACGCGAGGGGAGCTCACAGACGGATTAACGACCAACTATACGGCGGGAATGGTCATATAGTTCCTGCCGTATAGATGCTTCTGCCTCTATCTTGTCAAAAGGGACAACTTCCATGAAGGGATGGGGGACGAAAACAAAACACAGTAGCCGCCACACCATCTAGAAGGGAGAAAGAAGAGATCCAGAGAAGAAGGAGAAGACGTTCTTCATCTCGCTCCATGATGTTCGACCTCCTAGCCAATAGACCCCCATAGCCACTACTTGTACTTGAAAGAGAGAGGGATCTCCACCTTGCAAGACTAGGGTTTGACATTGTTTCTTCTCATCTTGAATTGTGTTGGATATTTTTCTATTCTTATTGTGGATCTCCACGGTAATATCGATAGGAACTCCCTTTATTCACTTATATTGATGATTTGTTCTTCTCTCATGTGTGAGTAATTCCCTTGGGCGTGGGAGATGTAGGGGACTGGTGAGATGTTATGTGCCTTCATATATTTTCCATTAATTTTTGATTGATTCTAACTACTATAATATGTGTGCTAGACTATCTGTGGGATGCCTAATGCTTGTTGTCTATTATTAGTGCTTTATGACTTTGTTGCGACTTGTTATGCTTAATTCTTGTCACTAGGGCCCGAGTGCCATGCTTTCAGATCTGAACATGTTATTGATTCATTATGATAGTATTGTTTATGGTCTTACCTACAAGTTGTATACGCACAACGTTGTCCGGAACCAAAGGCCCCAAAGTGACAGAAATCGGGATAACTGGCGGGAATGGCTTTGATGTGAGGATCACATGTTTTCATGGAGTGTTAATGCTTTGCTCCGGTGCTCTATTAAAAGGAGCACCTTAATTGCCAGTAGTTCCCTTGAGGCCCCGCTGCAAACGGGCTGGCGGGACAAAAGATGTTGTGTAAGTTCTCATTGCAAGCACGTATGAGTATATATGGAACACATGCCTATGATTATTTAGTACTTGGATGCTTTATCTTATTTATCTGCAAATGCCCTATGTTCTGATTGCCATATGAATTGTCTTGTCGATGCAACGCCCGTCCATCCATCGCTATGCCTACCGTGCTTCAATCCTACTGTTTACAGCAAGTGTTACTACTGCTTTTACTTTACTACTGTTGTTACTTTGCTATTCCTACTACAAAACTGTTGCTACTGATAAACTGCTGTGAGCAAGATTGTTTCTAGGTGCAGCTGAATTGACAACTCAGTTGTTAAGGCTTATAAATATTCTTTGGCTCCCCTTGTGTCGAATCAATAAATTGGGTTTCACTTCCCTCGAAAATACTGCGATACACCCCCTATACTTGTGGGTCATCAAGACTATTTTCTGGCACCGTTGCCGGGTAGCATAGCTTTATTTATCAAGTTCACTTGGATTCATTATTGTTCGCTGCCATCCATCCATCATGGGTAAGTCTCGTGATGGCAATGTCCCTATGTTACCATCCACTACAAGAAGACGTACGGTTCTGAACAACTCTGTTGCTCTTGACTCACCATCTGTTATGAGTAAGCTCGTTACACCACCACATACACATGCTACACACACTGCTACTACTGCTGAATCTGAAACTCCTGATGCTTATGATACTGCTTCTACTGTGCTTGATAAGAGTGGTGCATTAGGTCCTTTTCTAGATGCTACGATTGCTAGAACTATAGCTGGAAATATTGAAACTCCTAATGAAGACACTACTACTACACCTGTTAGTTCACCTGAGTCTAGTGAAAGTTATGATATTGAAGATGGTTATGTTGAGATGACCGATGAATTTATTAAAGAATGTAAAAACACCCATGATAGGAGCGCTGCTAAGAGTCTCCTTGAGAGGCGTACAATTAGACCCAAATTGTCTCCTATTGCTAAGTTTGCTGCTTCTCCCATAAACATTAAAGATAAAGATTATGATTTCTCTCTCGATCTATCTTACATAGCTATTGTTGAGAAAGAACCTTTTTGTGGGACTAAGAATGAGAGTGCGGTAGCACATATGAATGAACTTTCTACCATGAGTGGCTTGTTTTCTGATGATATTAAGATGCATACTTACTTTGTTGCTAAGATTTTCCCCTTTTCACTGAAAGGAGAAGCTAAAACTTGGTTTAGCAGTTTACCTCCTAGATCTATTGATAGCCCTGATTACTTGATTAGTACTTTCCTGCAGAAATATTTTCCTCCAAGTCCTAGACATGCTATTTTGCAGGAACTTTTTGATTTTAAACAGGGAGAAAAAGAGATATTGCCCGAATCTTGGGCAAGGTTTTGTGCTTTGATTCATGCACAGGCTGGAAGTCCATTAACTAAGAATGAGCTTCTTGATATATTTTATAATGGACTAACCGAAGAATCTAGGACATACCTAGATAGTTGTGCTGATTGTGTTTTCAGGAATAGGACTCCCAAGGAAGCTGGGGAATTAATGGCTAAAATAAGCAAGAACTACAAGGATTGGAATCCTCCTAAACAAGCTATACCTGCAGTAATTGTACCTGAACCTACTATACCAGTACCTATTCCAACATCAAAGAAGAGGGGCGTTATTGAATTAAATGACGAAGTGATGAAGGAAGCTAAGAAATGTCTTAAGGAGAAGGGAATTAAAGCTACAGATGTCAAGAATTTACCTCCTATAGAAGAATTATGTAAGCCTATTCCCTACTCATCCACTATCAAGGTACACTCTCTCCAACACTTTGATGAAGGTGATATCCTTACTCTAAACCTCCTGATCAATGCTTAGTAGAATTCGATATCTTTATTGTTAAGCAGGATAATTTTAATAAAAGGGTGTGATGGCTCTGTAACAGCACCAGAAAAATGCTGGTGCGGTGTTGATATAGAGCTCGTTGGGAACCCCAAGAGGAAGGTGTGATGAGCACAGCAGCAAGTTTCCCTCAGTTATGAAACCAAGGTTTAATCGAACCAGTAGGTGCAAGGAAACACCCCAAAGGTGTTGCTAGCTGAGCCTTGGCAGGGCGCACTACCGGTGCTAGTAGCAACCTGGAGACCTGACAACACAACCACAGAACTCTGTCCCCAACTTGCGATGACGTTGTCAATCTCACCGTGTTTTGCGGAAAACAAAGGATTAAACGTATCGAATGGAAAGAAGTAATAGTTTGCAGAAAAGTGAACACAAAGCAGGAAACCGTTTGTAGATTGTATGTAAAAGAAAAGGACCGGGATCCATAGTTCACTAGAGGTGGCTCTCCTTAAGATAGATAACATGCTGGGTGAACAAATTACAGCGGGGCAGTTGACAAACATCGAGAAAGCAATACATGCATATACTAATCATCTTGACTCCTTTGGACCTTGATTGGGCATTACAACATTATACATAGACCTCCATCCAACTACATCTCTGACTAATAATCCACCTTCAGGTTATCATCCGAACCCCCTCCAGTATTAAGTTGCAAACAACAGATTATTGCTTTACGAATTGCGTGTAATGTAAACAATACGATTGTTCTATGAACAAAGGATTGTTGTTTTCTCCCTAGTAGCAACAGCACATCTAGTACCTTAGAGATTTCTGTCACTTCCCCAGATTACCAGAGGCATGAACCCACTATCGAGCATAAATACTAACTCTTGGATTTGCTAGCATCTACTTGGCCAAGATAGCTACTAACAATAGAAAGCATGCAAGATCAAAAATAACAAAGACATGATAGAATCAATAATCAATCTGAAATAGCATCTCAATATCCATCGGATCCCCGCAAACACAACATGCAGAATTACAAATAGATGATCTTGATCATGAACGAAGCTCACAAGATCTAGACATGAAAGCACAAAGGAGGAGAACCAGCCATCTAGCTACTACATGGATCCGTAATCCAAGGATGAACTACTCACGCATCACACGGGAGGCTTGCATGGTGATGAAGAAGGCCTCTAGGGTGAATTCCCCTCTCCGGCAGGGTGCCGGGAAGAGCTTCAGATCCCTCCGGATCTAGGGATGGAGATGACGGCAGCTATAGACTATTTCGTGGATTTTTGATCGGGTGCTTAGGGTTTCCGTATAAGAGGCAATATATAGGCGGAAGGAGAGGCCGAGGGGGTGCCAGAGGCGGCCAGACCACCCCCTTGGATGGGCTAGGCTGGGCCGCGTGGCCAGGTGGTGTGGTGGCTCCCTGGCCCCTCTCCGTCTCGTACTCTGTCATCTGATGACTTCCGGAAAAATAGGCACTTTGGCTTTTGTCCCGTCCAATTCCGAGAATATTCATTTTCTGACTTTCCTTGAACCAAAAACAGCAGAAAACAGGCAGCTGGCACTGTGGCTCTTGTTAATAGGTTAGTCCAAGAAATCATATGAAACGTACTCCAAAGTGTGGATGAAACACAAGAAAGTGGATAAAACCAAGCTTGGAACATCAAAAATTATAGATACATTTGCAATGTATCAACATCCCCAAGCTTAACTCCTGCTCGTCCTCGAGTAGGTAAGTGAGAAAAAAGAAAGAATAATTTTTGAGGTGACATGCACCATCAAAGACTTGACCAAAGTATTTGTAGAACATTCAAAGCTGGGATCATAGTACTTCAATCATATCATGAAAGACAAAGTTCTAGCAATAAGACAAAGAAACTATGATGCAACATGAAAAGGCACAAACAAAAGATTCATGAATAACAATGGTTTGCAAGACGTTTGTTTGTTCCACATAAAGAAAACATAGCATAATAGTATTCAGCTTGTCCCTCAATAGAGTAGCAAATATAAATGCATAGGACACCTTCAAAGTTCATAAGAGTGACAAGATACAAATAGTTTAAAACAAGCAATATCAAGTTATGCATCAATCAACTAGTCTTGGGACAATGCACATAGAACTAAGAATGGCCACTATTCTCTCAAAGTAGGTGCATAAAGATATTAGGTGGAGACTCAATATAATGGTGGAAGAAAGGCCTTCATAGAAGGAAGTAGGGATTCAAGTCTCATAAGGAGCTTCCAAAAATTATGGTACTTATAGCTTTCAGCTCTCATTGCCCATATCATAAGCATCTTTAAGGTGATTAAGGTTAAAGTGACACAACTAAGAGAATATGCTTGACAAGTTATAAACTGAAATCTCATGCCCCTTACTTACGAAGAGCGAACCTCATGCTACTAAAATTTAGTCACAAGTAAGATCTTGTCATTGTAAGTACATGTGTATCATAAAGAACCGCCAACGGGGTACCCCTTGCACATGATACAGGAGGTATCCCATAATCAAAATGACAAGGCAAGTAGACAATGAGCATCTCAGTGATCTTTTTATTTGCTATTTTCATAGGTTTTTATTGCGGATGCTTCATAGAGTGCTCATTATGGTGATGATGCAAGTTTCCACCATGACTAGGCATGTCTTAGGCTAGCGGCCTAGACGTTTCTCTAACACACGTACAAACTCCATGATCTTACAAGTTCCACTTTTATTTCACACCACCAGGCTCTGTCAGCAAAAGAACATGATATCAACGGGGTACAAAGTACAAGTCCAATGTTGAAAGCGTTCCCCATGATACATGGTTCTGCGAATTTCAACTTATAAAGCACAAGCATATACACAACAAAGAAGGACCCAATGGTTCAAGTTTATTAGATGCAAAAAAGTAAAGTGTGACATCAAGTTCGTGAGAGCTTTAATCACTAGTTCTCTCATAACAAGTTTAATTTGGAAGGTAAAAAAAAGCATCAATATACTTGGAATAGCATAAGCTAGTAGGTAGGTATGGTGGACTCTTTGGAATAACTTGGTTTAGGGAGTTGGATGCATGAGTGGAACTCATACTTGGTTGTGGAGGCTAGCAAAAGACTGGGAGCGACAAACTAAGAGAGCAATAATGGCCATAATCATGCAGAGCGACAAAACATCATTGATCAAAGCATAAAGTGATACTACAAGTTGAAAACTAAAGGATCATAAAGGCATATGGTGACTTGAGATAGTCATAACATGGTGTGAGCATGCGCCAAGTCAACCCAAATAAAGCATCAAAGGAGAATACCACTATACTATGCTTTAATATGCTAAAACAACGCATGATTGATCCAAGGCACATTAAGCAATATCAATTGCTTATAACAAGTCATGCTACAGCAAAGAATACTAAGCATAAAGCCAAAACAATATCAAGCATGGCATGACAGAGCATAGGCCACAGTCAAAATTGAGCTCTTTTTACCACATAAGCATGAACTTTCCTACTCTTTTCCAAACCGAACCAAACTATTTGAAAACCAATGTATGAAAGAGGGGGTCCAACCAATTTATTCAGCAAACTAATAAAACCAAAACAAACGAAAAACCAAAACGAAAACGAAAAAGAAGACGCTCCAAGAACAACACAACTGTGCATGAAACAATAAAAATGAAGCGTTTGGAAGAAACCTAAGATTTTTATTGATGAAGAGGGGGATGCCTTGGGCATCCCCAAGATTTGACGCTTGTACTTATTGGATATTTATTGGGTGAAACGCGTGGAATCCCCGAGATTGAGCTTTAGTCCATCCTTCATCTCATTACTCATTCCTTCCATACACCTGAAATTCTTCCTTCATACAAAACTTCACACAATCTTTATGAGCAACATTAGTGCACTCAAGATAAATAGGTCTTAAGGTTCAGTTCTAACACCAAATAAACTTCCATTAGAACACTAGCTACTGAAGCACTTCCCTAAAAATCTCAATTCCCCAAAAGAACTCAAAAAGGAACCAACAAGAAGCAAATGCAGAAAATGGCAGAAATCTGTCAAAACAGACCAGCAGGTAAATACGAATTTTTTAGAAGACCTTCTGTTGCTCAAATCAAAATGTGTTGAACTAACGGAAGTTAGATAACAACCTGGGGCAGAAGCACAAATATTCACGCCTCAAAATGGCGTACAGAGATTTTACACAAATTTTTACGGTGAAGCAGAAAAATCTGTTTCGGGACAACAACTTTCCCAATCATTACTTCTCTTTCATTAGAGGTTACTCTTGGCACAAAAAGCAAATAAAAAGTATAAGGAGAGGTTATTACTGAAGTAATAACTTCCAAGACTCATCTAAAACTTTTGGGTTATCTCCCAATAAGTACTTTTTTTAACGCCTTTAAGTTAGGCATAAGAAGCAAGAAAATGGATCAAGTGTTCTCAAATGAAGAAGCATTAAGACCAAATTTTGTTTTCACAGGAGAAGCAAAAGAAATCTTCTCTCTCTTCTTAGGGAAGTGTTCTATACCTTTCTTGAGTGGGAGTTGATATTTAATGGTGCCTTCTTTCATATCAATAATGGCACCAACAGTTCTAAGAAAAGGTCTTCCCAAAATAATAGGACAAGAAGCATTGCATTCAACATCCAAAACATAGAAATCAACGGGGACATAGGCATTGTTAACCATGATAAGGACATCATTAAGACTCCCCATGAGTTTCTTTTTAGCATTATCATCAAGTGGGACATTCAAATAACAATCTTCAAGTGGAGGCAAATCAAGCATATCATAAATCCTTTTAGGCATAATAGAAACACTATTATCAAGATCACATAAAGCTTTGAAATCAAAGTCATTCACTTTCATATTAATGATGGGTTCCCAACCATATTCTTGTTTTATAGGAATAGAAACTTTATGTTTCATCTTTTCTTCTTTAATCTTGATGAGAGCATCAGTAATGTGTTTTGTAAAGGCCATGTTCATAGCACTAGCATTAGGACTTTTAGCAAGCTTTTGTAGGAACTTAATAACTTCAGAGATGTTACAACCATCAAGATCAAAAGCAAATTGATCATCTAAAGCAATAGAATTATTACTAGCATCAACACTAGTGGTGGTAATAGTAGAAACACTAATGTTTCTAGCAATTTCATCTTCTCTTTCCCACTTAGCATGTAATTCAGCTAATAGTCTAACATTTTCATCAATTCTTACTTGTATAGCGTTAGTAGCTGCAAAGGGATTATCATTAGTTTTAGGTTTAGCAGCCATTTTATTCAAAGAAGATTGAGCTTCAGCCAAAGATGCAATATTTCTTTTAGTATTAGCGAGGTTTTCCTCAATAGTTTTATTGAAAGCAGTTTGTTTACTAATAAACTCTTTAAGCATAACTTCAAGTTTAGAGGGAGCACTCCTATTATTGTTGTAAGAATTTCCATAAACATTACCATTGTTAGGAGGATATGGCTTATAATTGTTATTACCAAAATTACTCCTATAAGCATTGTTGCCAAAATTATTATTTCTTATGAAGTTCACATCAACTTGGTCTTCTTGAGCAACCAAAGAAGCTAAAGGGACATTAGTTGGATCAATATGGGCTTTCCCATTAACAAGCATAGACATAATAATATCAATCTTATCACTCAAGGAGGAAGTTTCCTCAACAGAATTTACCTTCCTACCTTGTGGATCTCTCTCAGTATGCCATTCAGAATAATTAACCATCATATTGTCTAGAAGTTTTGTTGCAGCACCCAAAGTGATGGTCATAAAGGTACCTCCAGCAGCAGAATCCAATAGGTTCCTTGAACAATAGTTCAATCCTGCATAAAAGTGTGGATGATCATCCAAGCAGTCAGTCCATGAGTGTGACAATTCTTTACCAAAGATTTCATTCTTTCCCAAGCTTGAGCAACATGTTCATTATCAGATTGTTTAAACTTCATTATTTCACTTCTCATAGATATAATCTTAGCAGGAGGATAGTATTTTCCAATCAAAGCATCTTTGCACTTAGTCTAAGAATCAATACTATTCCTAGTTAAGGAATTCAACCATTCTTTAGATTTTCCTCTCAAAGAGAAAGGAAACAATTTCAGCTTAATAATATCACCATCTATATCCCTATGTTTTTGCATCTCACAAAGTTCAACAAAGTTATTTAGATGGGAAGCAACATCTTCATTACCAATACTAGAAAATTGTTCTCTCATAACAAGATTGAGCAAAGTAGGTTTTATCTCAAAGAAAGTATCTTCAGGCACAGGCGGAGCAATAGGTATGCTCATAAAATCATTGTTGTTGGTGCTAGTGAAGTAACACAACTTAGTGTTTTCAAGAGTAGTCATTTCTTGTGTATTCAAATAAGAAAGCAAACTAGTAAAACTAATTTTTTGTGTGTTTTTGATAAAGAAAACAAGCAACCAAAGCAAAAAGAAACTAAGCAAAAAAAATAACAAAGTAAAGAGATTGGTTATGAGGGACTCCCCTTGTGAAGATGTCCTTGACTCCCCGGCAACGGCGCCAGAAAAATGCTTGATGGCTCTGTAACGGCACCAGAAAAATGCTGGTGCGGTGTTGATGTTGAGCTCGTTGGCAACCCCAAGAGGAAGGTATGATGAGCACCGCAGCAAGTTTCCCTCAGTTATGAAACCAAGGTTTAATCGAACCAGTAGGAGCAAGGAAACACCCCAAAGGTGTTGCTAGCTGAGCCTTGGCAGGGCGCTACCGGTGCTAGTAGCAACCTGGACACCTGCACAACACAACCACAGAACTCTATCCCCAACTTGCGATGAGGTTGTCAATCTCACCGTGTTTTGCTAAAAACAAAGGATTAAACGTATCGAATGGAAAGAAGTAATAGTTTGCAGAAAGTAAACACAAAGCAGTAAATAGTTTGTAGATTGTATGTAAAAGAAAATGACCGGGATCCATAGTTCACTAGAGGTGGCTCTCCTTAAGATAGATAACATGCTGGGTGAACAAATTACAGCGAGGCAATTGACAAACATCGAGAAAACAATACATGCATATACTAATCATCTTGATTCCTTCGGAACTTGATTGGGCATTACAACATTATACATAGACCGCCATCCAACTGCATCTATGTCTAATAATCCAGCTTCAGGTTATCATCCGAACCTCCTCCAGTATTAAGTTGCAAACAACAAATTATTTCTTTACGAATTACGTGTAATGTAAACAATACGATTGTTCTATGAACAAAGGATTTTTGTTTTCTCCCTAGTAGCAACAACACATCTAGTACCTCAGAGATTTCTGTCACTTCCCCAGATTACCAGAGGCATGAACACATTATCATGCATAAATACTAACTCTTGGAGTTGCTAGCATCTACTTGGCCAAGATAGCTACTAACAACGGAAAGCATGCAAGATCACAAATAACAAAGACATGATAGAATCAATAATCAATCTGAAATAGCATCTCAATATCCATCGGATCCCCGCAAACACAACATGCAGAATTACAAATAGATGATCTTGATCATGAATGGAGCTCACAAGATCTAGACATGAAAGCACAAAGGAGGGTAACCAGCCATCTAGCTACTACATGGATCCGTAGTCCAAGGATGAACTACTCACGCATCACACTCGAGGCTTGCGTGGTGATGAAGAAGGCCTCTAGGGTGAATTCCCCTCTCTGGCAGGGTGCCGGGAAGAGCTTCAGATCCCTCCGGATCTAGGGATGGAGATGACGGCAGCTATAGACTATTTCGTGGATTTTTGATCGGGTGATTAGGGTTTCCGTATAAGAGGCAATATATAGGCGGAAGGAGAGGCCGAGGGGGTGCCAGAGGCGGCCAGACCACCCCCTTGGATGGGCTAGGCTGGGCCGCGTGGCCAGGTGGTGTGGTGGCTCCCTGGCCCCTCTCCGTCTTGTACTCTGTCATCTGATGACTTCCGGAAAAATAGGCACTTTGGCTTTTGTCCCGTCCAATTCCGAGAATATTCATTTTCTGACTTTCCTGGAACCAAAAACAGCAGAAAACAGGCAGCTGGCACTATGGCTCTTGTTAATAGGTTAGTCCAAGAAATCATATGAAAAGTACTCCAAAGTGTGGACAAAACACAAGAAAGTTCATAAAACCAAGCATGGAACATCAAAATTTATAGATACATTTGCAATGTATCACGGTGCAAAATCATCTAATGGAAAACACTAGAGCTATTGTTGAGTTGAAAGATATTGAGGAAAGAATCTCTAATGATGTTAAAATGATTTTTAAACACTTTCAAATGGTTCAAACTCAAATAGATCAACTCATTAAATTGCAAAAAGACTTGCTAGTTAATGCTGCTAAAGAAAAACATGTTTATGAAATTAGAACTAGAAGTGGTGCTGCTACCCAGGATCCTCTATATCCTGAGGGGCATCCCAAAATAATTGAGCAGGATTCTCAACAGGCTGAAAATAGTGGCTCTACTCGTAAGAAAAGGAAAAAGAAACATAAAACTGTTGTAGAACCCTATGAACCTGCTATAGATCCTAATAGTATATCTATTTCTGATTCTGAAACTGAAAGTGGTAATGAACAAAATAAAGTTCCTAATGAAGAAAAAGTTGAAGAAGAACTTGAAAAGCACACTAAGAATACTAAATACACTAAAGAAGATTTTATTTCTAAGAAACATGGTAGTGAAAGAGAACCTTGGGTCCAAAAACCTATGCCTTTCCCTGATAAGAAACACAAGTCAAAGGAAGATGAACACTATAATAAGTTTTTTGAGTCGATGAAACCTTTATTCTTGCAAATTCCTTTGACTGATACTAAAAGTATATGAAGGATATTGTCTCGAATAAAAGGAAGATACCTAATGAAGAAATCTCTACTTTGCTTGCTAATTATTCCTTTAATGGTAAGGTTCCCAATAAACTTGGAGACCCATGGATTCCAACTATCCCTTGCTCAATTAAGAACAATTATGTTAGAACTGCTTTGTGTGATTTGGGAGCTGGAGTTAGCGTTATGCCTTTCTCTCTCTATAAGAGGCTTCAACTAGAAAAACTAATACCAACTGATATATCTTTGCAAATGGCTGATAAATCTACCACTATTCCTGTTGGTATATGTGAGGATGTACCTGTTCAAGTGGATCATAATTGCTTGATATTAACTAATTTTGTTGTGCTTGAAATGCCTGAAGATGATAATATGTCCATTATTCTTGGGAGACCTTTTCTTAATACTGTAGGAGCTGTTATTAACTGTAATGAAGGAAAGGTGACTTTCAATGTTAATGACAAGGAACATACTATCTATTTCCCCAAGAAGATTGAAAGGACTTATGGTTTGAATTCAATTGAACATGTTGAGGGCATTCAAGTTGGAGAAATATATTGTCCCATACCAAGAGAAAAATTTGAAACTATTATGATTGGGACCATTGCTATCAAGGTTGAGGTAACATAATCATTAGTGGAATACAAAGGTTTGCCTCATATGGAATTGTTTTGGTAACAAGACCTGATCAACCTTGTTAACAAAAGGATTTCATTGAAGTAAACAATGTTTTCACTATGATTATCTCCGCTTACTTCTATTCTATCCAGTTTAGTTTTTGCTTTCATTTAGTTTTCTTTTTGTTGTTAGTTGCTTGCATGTTAGAGTGTCTTAGAATTCCTGTAGTTCTAGCCTTGTTTTTTATTGCATCATTCCAAAAAAAAATCCGTCTGTCAGAAAATCATTCTTCTATACCTGAAAAATGCCCAAAATTAAAGTGTCTCTAAAAATTCCAGAAAATTCATATTAAATTTTTATGTGAAAAAGGGGCAGAGCAGTGCCTAGGAGGTGCTAGGGGGACCCACCAGGCAGGCTCACCACCTGGTGGCGCGACCTGCCCTAGGTGGCGCCATGCCATGGTGTGGGCCACCCCTGGCCCTCCACTAACTCTCTCACGTGCCACTTTCTTCTCTCTCCCGAGTAAGCTCCAGTTCATTGCTCAAAATCGCGTTCTTGCTATGCTTGCTCTCGATTTTTTTCGATCTCCTTGCTCAACCCATCTTTGTTGCTGAAATTTGGAGCACTTGTTCTCTAGTATGTGACTCCTCCCCTTGTCCAAGTAGATTTGTGTTTAGTGGATTATATCTTGAGTATTTTGCTGCTGTAGGTGACAGGTTATGAGAGCTTGTAAGCTTGTTTGATGCTTAGGGATATAGTTTTGATGCATGTTTAGGCCTCTTACAAGTCCCTATGAGTATAATCCTTCATTTTATTCACTTTGCAATCACTTGTTTAATAGGTGTTTAAATATCAGAATACCAAGCATGAACAACCATACCTTTGGAGAGATATTTGAGAGGGATGCACCTAGGAGGACGAGGCCCTCAAGATCAGCCTCTCAGTTTAGGCCATCATACAACGAAGATCTCATTGCAACTCGTATTGGTAATGAAAGGGATGATGGGGATGCTCACCCATCTACTTTTCCTTGTTTTACTTTCTTACAAGCTGTAGGGATTCTTGATGATTTCTTGCTACTGATTGAGAGGGTTGGTTTGACCTCATATATGCAAGATGAGAGTGAGCAATACGCTATGCTCACCAAAACCTTTGTTGAGAGTTTCGCGTTTAGTAACACATTCTTTCAGTCAACTGTCTCCTTCAAAATTTATAACCTGCCCTTCACCATGCCATTGGAAAGATTTTGCAGTGTTGTAGGTGTAAGCATGAAAGGGACCATGAAGAAGATTCAAGGGCGACTCGCTGATTTGCTGGAGCTTTACTGAGGGGTGACCAATGATGATGACCACGTGGCGCAACACGGAAAGATAAGAAACATCCAACTCCCTGCTCTTAGATACTTTGCATATTATTTTGCTACTAGCGTACTTGGTAGGGAGAACACAAGTAATATCTCCAACTATCATTTAGCCTTCCTTGCTGCTGCGCTTAACAATGATACTCGGTACAACCTTGGCTCGCTTATTGCTCGCCGCCTAGCTGCTCGGGGGCCTACCAATGGGGGCATCATTGCCTCACGTATGGTCAATGCATTAGGACTTTCATTGGACCCCAATGATACTGTATTGGCACCACAAAGGCTTGACCTTGTTGCTATGAAAACTCATCACCTTGTCACTGCTGATTCTGATTTGGATGGTCTAGTATATAGGATGCTATTTACTGACGGGGATGAGAGATCCCTTTGCCATAGTCTTCTTTGTTTAGTGTTCACAGGAGACCGTGGTTGCGCTCTAAGGAGGAGGTGGACGAGCAGCTCTACTTGCTGGGTTTCCACGAGCAGCATCACGAGGATGTACCCTCCTACGATTAATCCGCGCACTACGGAGGGACATACTAGAGCTCGCACCAGGACGAGGGTACCTCCTCGTCATACAAGGTGACACTTCATCCTGGCCAGCTTGGGATTGATACCCACTTAGGCCAAAATCCTAAGCTTGGGGGGAGGTACGCCGACATCGCACTCATCGCCTTATCATGTTGCATCGGTACTTTGTATATTCATGTTTCGTTCTCTTTTTAGTTTTCGTTCTTTCTTTGCTTTTTCTTTTTAAAACACAAAAACACCAAAATATTTCGGTTGTTTCTCTTTGGTTTGCTTCTTCTTCTTTTTTCCTTGGTTTGTTTTTCCCTTTTTGCTTTGTTTGAACTATTCGAAAAACCCAAAAAGATTTTGCTTTGCTTGTTTTTCCTTTTTGGTTCTTATTTTAAAAAATCGAAAACAACAAAAATATTTGTCGTTCTTCTTTGGTTTTGTGAGTTTGCTATAGGGTTCAGCAGTCCTCAGTGGATATCGGTTTCATATTATTATTCAAGCCACACAAGGGAAGAGCAATAATGAGGATTAATGACAACTTGTGGTGTGGTAAGAGGCTGGTAACAAACTCTATTTGTTTTCATTTTTGTATATATACTCATCATTGTGGGCATGCTTAGTCTGTCCGTGTAGGGTGTATGTTATCTTTGGATGCCTAGTAGTTCTTGCTTTCGTATGATAGTTCTAGCTTTCTAATAGTTTCTAGCTTGTCTTATGAATGTTTGCTTGCATTACTCTATTCATAACTTAGTATGGCACCATGGTATCCTCCTCTGAATGTTTTATTTGAATTGACTTGGCACATGCTCACACATGCATATGACTGAAATAATCAGTTAAGCCTCGATGAATTATTTTTCCTTGAGGATCTTGAATCACTTTCATGCCATGATTAGTCATGTTTTGTTGCAAGCATTATTATAACAGCTATTGCTCTCTCGTTTGTCGCTCCCTTACTATTGCTAGCCTTCAATTTCACTGAGTATGTTTTACTCATCTTTCCAACTCCCTAAAACCAAATATTGCCAAAGTGTCCACCATACCTACCTATTAGCATCATTTGCTATTTCCGTGCATAATCAATATGCCTTGTTTTCTTCCGAATAAAATGTTTGATTGTTATGAGAAAGTTAGTTAGTAAAGCTCTGACAAACTTGATGGTTGTCCATGAAAGTTATATGCTTGCAAATTATAGGCTGGGGATTAGTAGAACCGTGCTGTCACGGGGAACGCTTTCAACACTTGTAAATATATACCCAGTTGATACCATGCTCTTTTGTTTGCGGATGTCGCCTATGGGAAATAAAAGGGGAGCTTGTAAGTCCATGGAGTTATGTATGTGCGTTAGAGAAACCCATGGGCCACATGTCTATGAAGCATGGTCGAAACCTGCAGCGTAACCATAATGATATCTATGAAGCATTCTTATTATAAAAAAAAGAGATAGCTATTGAGAAAAAGAAAAAAAAGAGATTTATAAAAAGAGGAAAGAGAGAAAAAGCACCATTTTCCCATGGTAAATAAGAAGATTGCTGAGATACTCATTGTCTGCTTGCCTTGTCGTTTTGATATGGGGATTCTTCTGTATCATCGGGCAAGGGGTACCCCGTTGGTGGTTCTCTATGATACACACGTATTTACGATGACAAGAACTTACCGGTAACTAAAGTTGAGTAGCATGAGGAGCGGCCCTCGTACTCAAGGGACATGGGATTTTCAGTTTATAGTCTGTCAAGCATATAACTCAGATTGGACCTCACTTTCACCTTAACCACATTAAAGATGCCTATGATAGGGGCAATGAGAGCTCAAAGCTAATGAGTACCATACTTTCAGCATTTGGAAGCCTTTCAAACTTTTCAAAACCTTTTCATTTCCTTGTTGAGTCTCCACATATTCTTTGAGCACCTTCTGGAGAGCATAGTTGTCATTCTTTGTGCTTGTCTCATTACTTGATTATTTGTGTTATGACTTTGATGCTTGTATCTTTGACATTTGTACTTCTAGTCTTCACCTGAACTTCAGAGGTGCCTTGGCATTCATAATCAAAGGCAAGCGAGATACCACTCTATCATACCTTGTTATGCGCATTGTAATGTTGCTTATGTTTATGCTTCTTGCTACTTATTATTTTTGAGTTGGAATCTCTTCATAGTTTGCATTGCCTATTAAGTAAACTTAGTTGCATACTCCTTATTATGAATTGTCTAAGTAGTTGATCACATGCTAGGAATATATACATCATATGAAGCAAATGTCTTCGTGAAAGTTCTTTTATCGCACTCAGTTTTCAACTGAATTGCTTGAGGACAAGCAATAAGCTAAGCTTGGGGGACTTGATACGTCCAAAACGTATCTACTTTCCCGAACACTTTTGCTATTGTTTCTCCTCTAAACTTGTGTGATTTGGATGCAACTAACACAGACTGACGCTGTTTTCAGCAGAATTGCCCTGGTGTCTACTTTTTGTGCAGAAAATCAACTATCAGGAAAAATACCGGAAAATATGCCAAAAATCCTATTTCACCAGAAGACTCTCGGAGTCAGAATACGAGACGGAGGGGGGCTGGGCCTAGGCCACACCACCTGGCCACGCGGGCAAGCCCGGGTCACGCCAGGGGGTGGTCTGGCTACCCAGACTCCCCCTCGATCTCCCTCTTCGCCTATAATTTTCCTTTTGACCTAAAAACTCAGGGGCTTCGACGTTTTCCAGAAGGAGTTCCGCTCCGCCGCCACCACCAGATTCCACGAAACAGCACTAGAAACTCCGTTCTGGCACCCTGCCAGGACGGGGAATTGGAGGAGATCATCGCCATCATCATCACCATCGCTTCTCCATCGACCATCCATGTTTCCCCCATCTATGAGTGAGTAATCCCCCGCTGTAGGCTATGGGGATGGTAGGGATTGGATGAGATCGTTCATGTAATGGCATCAGATTGTTAGGGCATGGTGCCTAGTATCTTCTATTAGTGCTTTATGACTTTGTTGCGACTTGTTATGCTTAATGCTTGTCACTAGGGCCCGAGTGCCATGATTTTAGATTTTAACATGTTATTGATTCATTATGATAGTATTGTTTATGGTCTTATCTGCAAATTGTATACACACGTTGTTGTCCAGAACCAATGGCCCCGAAGTGACAAAAATCGGGATAACCGGAGGGAATGGCTTTGATGTGAGGATCACATGTGTTCATGGAGTGTTAATGCTTTGCTCCGGTGCTCTATTAAATGGAGCACCTTAATTGCTAGTAGTTCCCTTGAGGCCCCGCTGCAAATGGGCTGGAAGGACAAAAGATGTTGTGCAAGTTCTCATTGCGAGCACGTATGACTATATATGGAACACATGCCTAGGATTATCATGTACTTGGATGCTTTATCTTATTTATCTGCAATTTCCCTATGTTCTGATTGCTATGTGAATTATCTTGTCCATGCAACGCCCGTCCATCCATCCCTATGCCTACCACACTCGAATCCTACTTTTTACTGCTATTGTTACTACTGCTTTTACTTTACTACTGTTGTTACTTTACTATTCCTACTACAAAACTGTTGCTACTGATAAACTACTATGAGCAAGATTGTTTCTAGGTGCAGCTGAATTGACAACTCAGTTGTTAAGGCTTATTAATATTCTTTGGCTCACCTTGTGTCGAATCAATAAATTGGGTTTCACTTCCCTCGAAATACTGCGATACACCACCTATACTTGTGGGTCATCAGATGCTCATTGTCTGTTTGCCTTGTCATTTTGATTATGGGATAACTCATGTATCATGTGCAAGGGGTACCTCATTGGCGGTTCTCTATGATACATAGTACTTACAATGACAAGAGCTTACTTGTGACCGAAGTTGAGTAGCATGAGGTTTGGTACTCGTAAGTAAGGGGCATGAGATTTTAACTTATAACTTGTCAAGCATATCCTCTTAGTTGTGTCACTTTAGCCTTAACCATTTAAAGATGCTTATGATAGGGGCATTGAGAGCTCAAAGCTAATGAGTACCATACTTTCAGCATTTGGAAGCCTTTCAAACTTTTCAAAACCTTTTTCATTTCCTTGTTGAGTCATCACCGATTCTACGAGCACTTTCTTGAGAGCATAGTTGTCATTCTTAGTGTACTGTGCTTGTCTCAAAACTGGATCAATTGTGTTATGACATTGATGCCTGTATCTTTGATATCTTTACTTCTAGTCTTCACTTGAACTTCAGAGGTGCCTTGGCATTCATGTTTGTTCTACAATCAAAGGCAAGCGAGATACCACTCTATCATACTTTGTTATGAGCATTGCAATGTTGCTTATGTTTATGTTTCCTGCTACTTAATATTTTTTAGTTAGAAGCTCTTCACAGCTTGCAATGACTATTAAGTAAACTTAGTTCCATACTCTTTATTATGAATTGCCTGAGTAGTTGATCATATGCTGAGAATATATACATCTTATGAAGCAAATGTGTTTGTAAAAGTTTCTTTTATCGCACTCAGTTTTCAACTAAATTGCTTGAGGACAAGCAATAAGCTAAGCTTGGGGGAGTTGATACGTCCAAAACGTATCTACTTTCCCGAACACTTTTGCTATTGTTTTTCCTCTAAACTTGTGTGATTTCTATACAACTAACGCGGACTAACGCTGTTTTCAGCAGAATTAACTTGGTGTCTAGTTTTTGTGTAGAAAATCAACTATTAGGAAAAATCCTGGTAAATATGCCAAAAATCCAATTTCAGAAGACGAGACGGAGGAGGGCCACGAGGGGCCCACACAACCTGGCCGCGCAGGCCAGGCCAGGCCGCGCCTAGGGGTGGTGTGGCCACCTCGCCTGCCCCCTCGGGCTCCCTCTTCGCCTATAAGTTGTCCCTTGCCCTAAAACCAAGGGGGGTTCGACGTTTTTCCAGAAGGAGTTCTGCTTCGCCGCCACCACCAGATTCCGTGATTCAGAACCAGAAACTCCGTTCTGGCACCCTGCCGGGATGGGTAATTGGAGGAGATCATCGCCATCATCATCACCATCGCTTCTCCATCGACCATCCATGTTTCCCCCATCCATCAGTGAATAATCCCCCGCTGTACGCTATGGGGATGGTAGGGATTGGATGAGATCATTCATGTAATGGCATCGGATTGTTACGGCATGGTGCCTAATATCTACTATTAGTGATTTTTGACTTTGTTGCAACTTGTTATGCTTAATGCTTGTCACTAGGGCCCGAGTGCCATGCTTTCAGATCTGAACATGTTATTGATTCATTATTCTAGTATTGTTTACGGTCTTACCTGCAAGTTGTATACACACGTCGTTGTCTGGAACCAAAGGCCCCGAAGTGACAGAAATCGGGATAACCGGCGGGAATAGCTTTGATGTGAGGATCACATGTGTTCATGGAGTGTTAATGCTTTGCTCCGGTGCTCTATTAAAAGGAGCGCCTTAATTGGCAGTAGTTCCCTTGAGGCCCCGCTACAAACGGGATAGCAGGACAAAAGATGTTGTGCAATTTCTCATTGCAAGCACGTATGACTATATATGGAACACATGCCTATGATTATTTAGTACTTGGATGCTTTATCTTATTTATCTGCAAATGCCCTATGTTCTGATTGCCATATGAATTGTCTTGTCCATGCAACGCCCAACCATCCATCCCTATGCCTACTGCGCTTTAATCCTACTGTTTACTGCAATTGTTACTACTGTCTTTACTTTTACTACTGCTATTACTTTGGTATTGCTACTACAAAATTGTTGCTACTGATAAACGGTTGTGAGCAAGATTGTTTCCAGGTACAGCTGAATTGACAACTCAGTTGTTAAGGCTTATTAATATTCTTTGGCTCCCCTTGTGTCGAATCAATAAATTGGGTTTCACTTCCCTCGAAAATACTGCGATACACCCCCTATACTTGTGGGTCATCATACCTGAAGTGTCTTAATCGTGTAGTGTCTGACCATGGTTTTGGTAGCAGGCTAGTAGGACTATTAAAGTTGGGATGAAATCTACCAAGAGGAGTTCCAGCTAATTATGGGTTGCTCTCCTACACACATATCTATAAGATTATAATTGTTACATTTACCACTTGTCCACCTGGCATAGTCACTATCACCATGAACTGAATCTCCCTACGCCTTCTTTTGTCATCTGCAAGAAACAACAATCAAGCAAAACCGTTCTTTACTTTTATGCTTTATATTTCAGAAGTTTACATTTTTAGTTCTATTTACATCTATCACATTCAAGAAAAATCCCATTCTTATTTCAACACTTGTAGTCAATTCACTAGAAGACCTGTGAAAACTTCAGGTGTGACAGGGACTTCACCAATAAACACTTATCTTTGGGCTCCCTATGGGATTGATATCTGAACTTCGAAACTAGCTACAAACGATCTATGCACTTGCAGTCATCAAGCTATTTTCTGGCACCGTTGCTGGGGAGCTAAGCGCTAAGTGCTTGTCTTTTGACATTTCAGGTGTTGCTACTACAAAATGTTCTCCTTAGGAGACAAAGGGTCTACACGCTCTGGTAGGAACTACCTGCCGGATTATATTGAGCGTGTGCCTTCTCCGAGGCATGAAGAAATTATCGAAAAACTTTTAAGATCAAATAAAGTTAAAGTTGAAAACCTGAGTGAAATTATGGAAATCATGTCTATTTACAGGACAACTCCTATAAAACCTGAGAAAAATCTCAGGGAATATAGTGCTCCAAGTTCTAAATTTCTTAAACAACCAATAGAGTTCCCTAACCCTGGAGTTAGAGAATATCGATTTGATGGTGGAATTCCTAAAAATTTGCACAAGAAAGCTTTTAGTGGAAGCGAAGATGAAGACCCAGGAAGACATATTAGAGAGTTTGATGATGTGATAACATCACTTAGACCAAAAGGTTTGTCAATAGACTTCTCTCGTCTTAAATTATTTCGATGGTCTCTTAAAGGTAAAGCTCTTGACTGGTTATATTCTCTCCCTCGCCATTACATTAAATGTTGGAAAAACTACATTACTAAATTCATAGACAGGTTTCTTCCTTTAAAAAAGGTAACTGAACTAAGAAAGAACATAGGCAACTTTACTCGGAACGTGGGAGAAAACTACCCACAAGCCTGTGAAAGATTCTTTGGAATGATCAATAGTATTCCTAATCATGGCTATTCTGAACTAACAATTTGCCATTTATTTTACCACGGTCCCAATACTCAATGTAGAGAGCTACTTGATTTCTCAGCAGGAGGATCAATAAACACTTTGACTATTAAAGAATGTTTGGAATTAATGTCTACTAGGGCTAAGAATGATTCATTATATAATCCTGATTTTGGTACCAAGCCAGAAAAAGGGATGCTTCGCATAACTCCTGATCTTATGCCCGAGGTACGCAAAACTATGAAGGAAAAAGGTATACCTTCAAAACTTGTCCAGGAAAGCAAATTAGATTTGTTACAAGTTTTAACTGAAGAAGATGAATCTGTAAAAGTTTTTCAAAAATTAAAACATCGACAAGTAAAATCTCATAACAATTTGCATAAGCATTTCCAAAAACACAAAAAGATTTTGGCAGAACTCCTTGAAAATTATGATGAGATTCGCCAAGAATTAAAACTGTTTCACAAGTACCTTAGTATGATTGAAACCCAGTGTGAACAAATAGCATCTACTTATCAAATGTTTCTTCGTGAAGACGAAGATATTTCTATGTCTGCTAATGTTGTCACCAGAAGGGGTGAAGTTGTTACAGGACCTTTAGGACCACCTGAGTACGAAGCTGAAAAAGAGCGAAAGGAAAAATCCTTGCTCGAAGCAAGCCAAGAAGATGATACATTGGTGGATCCTCCAGACGAAGTTGAAACCCAAGAACAAACCAAGGAAGACCAGAATGATGCACAAGATGATCATTATGACTCTGATGCAGAAACGGTTGATCCAAGAGAGGATACACAAACAAGTAAGGGAGATGAAGTTGTTGTAGTAGAAAAGAAGAAAAGCAATAAGAAACAACAAAAGAAAGCAACAAAAGAGCCTGACCCCCCCCCCCCAAAAGGTAAAAGACAAGAGTAAGTCAGGTGAGACAAAACTTCCTTATCCAGATTGAAAAAAGAAAGCACTGGATGAGGTAATTTATATTTCTTTTACAAAGACACTTAGTGACCTTCATCTAGAAATCCCATTTACGGATGCAATCAAAGTCCCTCCTTATGGTAAATTCCTTCATGATATTCTCAGTAGAAAGAAAGAAATAACTGAAATTGTTGCCATGGTAACTAGCTATCCTGCTAATGGGAAGTTGTTGCCTAAGTCTGGAGATCCCGAAATACCAACTATATCATGCTCAATAGGTAAAATTGATATTCATAATGCCTTATGTTATCTAGGAGCAGGAGTTAGTGCAATGCCATAATCCCTCTATAAAAGGTTAGGATTAGGGGAGTATTCTCCTACTACTATCACTTTACATATGGCTAACAAGTCCACTAAGAAACCTATTGGTATGATTGAGGATGTCTTAGTTAGGATAGATGAGCATGTTATTCCTACTGATTTTATCATCCTTGAAATGACCGAAGATGAAAGATTATCTATAATACTTGGAAGACCCTTCCTCGGTACTACAGGTGCGTCAGTAGAGTGTAAAGAAGCGAAGATAATCTTCAACGTGTATGACGCTGAAATCATTCGGTATTTTCCCAAGAAGTTAGAAGCAGGAGAAAGGTATGTTCCACCGGCAAAAAGTGTTCACGTGGTAAATGCCATTGATAAGGGGCAACCAAAGGTAAGAATTCAAGAAGAGATAAGAGGTTGAGTTATTCAACCATTTTCAATAAATGCTTATTGGGAGTCAACCATTTTCGTTAATTTAGTAGAATAAAGAATAAGGAGTTCATCACATTCCTACCACTTTTTCACAGACATTCTTGCGGAAGCACGCCCATAAGGATGCACCTGTCAAAAAATTGTAGAAACATCAATTGAATGAGTAGAGAATAATAATGAGAATAAAAGTTAAAGTTTTCCATTTATAGAAGCTAAAATTTTGCTTTTAACATGCTAATGTTTGTAGACAATTTTTACTGTCATTTTTTTTGTTAAAAACTAGGTATTTCGCTAAGTTATGGAATAAGAAGGTATCCTAGAAGAAATAGAATTTTTTTGATGATTACTGATGGTTTAACGACCAACTATACGACGCGAATAAAAATTCTGGCCGTATAGTTCTGGTCATATAGTTGTCTTTGCCATCAACAAATTTTATTCGAAGGGCACAGAGAGTTTAACGACCAACTAAACAGCGGGAATAAAAATTCTGACCGTATAGTTCTGGTCGTATAGATATCAATGCCTCCGTACAAAAATTTCTGAAAAGTACTGAGAGTTTAACGACCAACTATACGGCGGGAATAAAAATTCCAGCCGTATAGTTCCAGCCGTATAGATATCGATGCCTTCATAGAATTCTATTCCAAAAGTACTAGGAGTTTAATGACCAACTATACGACAGGAATAAAAATTCTAGGCGTATAGTTCCAGTCGTATAGATATCGAAGTTAGTTTTAACAATTTATCTCAAGAGACAGACGGTTTAACGACCAACTATACCGCAGGATCATTTTGATCCAGTCATACAGTTTCACCTATATAGCTATTTTCTGGTTAAAGAAAACCTAGTTGTCGGCGCTGCCGCAACTATACGGGCGGAGCAACATCATCCACTCGTATAGTTCCAGTTGTATAGGTCGGCGCGACCACTTAATCACACCAGGGCGGCGGGTTCTTCCTCCTCTCCTCATTATTTATTTCATGTTCTCTCTCCAAACCTGTCAAAATCCACCTAAAACTTTTCATTCTTCGCGAATTTCGTTCATTTGAGTGGTGGAATCAACAGATCAGTATGTTTCTCTCCCTATCCATGCTTTATTTTCATATTTCCATGGTTGAAATTTTTGCATTGATCTAGCAGATGAACTCAAGCTTATTTAGTTTTTCCTGTTAATTTCTCACGTTAGGATTGAATTTTTCCACGTAGAATTGTTCATATATCATATAGAAACTATATGCCTAAGGTTTTATGGTGAAATTTTTCAGTGCATCATGATGAACAAGATCGGTAGCCTCTTTCTTGCGAGCAAGCGCCAATGGGGAGAGGGCTCAAGTTTAGGGGCCAGAGCTCCACGCAACTCCAAGATGGACATTGTTTTATCGAGGAGGGTGTTGCCCATGCATTGGGCCGACCACAACTTTCTCACCGCGGCGATGTTGAAGACGTACTTTGACCTCATGTGCAGCTGGTCGGGGTTGGAGGTGATCAGCTTTGCAATCCACGACACCTACGCTGAACTCACCCATGAGTTCCTTGCCTCCTTCTACGATGACCAAAAGGATAAAGGTAACATGTGCACTATCAGCTTCAACATGAACCGATAGCACTATGATATAAGCTTTGAACAATTTTGTGATGCCTTTAGCCTCCCTCGTACTGGGGAGCCCAATATTACTAACCTCTACAGCACCACAAGTGGAGAGACTTGGGAGGCTATTTCTCTTAATGGTGGTAGTCACTTCTATCAGAAGAATATGTCCACCATTCAGAACCCAACCATTTTCTACTTTACTTTGTTCTCGCTAACACAATGTTGTGAAGAGGTGATACTGGTTCCATGGCCAATGCGGATATGGCGAGATCACCAAGGCTCTCTTCCCCACTGCAACACAAAGCCCCTGTCCTGCAGCTCTACTCATCCAACACTTCCGCCACCAGAGTAATAAGACCAAAGGTGATATTCACATTGGTTGATTGGTAACCCACCTTGCCTATGCATTGAACGTTGTACTACCTGTTATGGAACCTGTTGATGGCTCCAAACTTATGGACGTTAAATATTTGACTGCTTGTGGCTTCCTTGGTGTTTACCATGCTAACCCGAGGCTTGGAGCGTTTATCTTAATGATGTACATGGTGAGCAGGTTCAGCTGCCATGTCCCCAAGGCTTCTCGATTGTGGAGAAGGACACTTGGATCCTCACCAAGGACCAAGTGACGGAGATCTTGGCGGAGCTCAATCCCGAGGAAGAGGAAGATGAAGATTAGTAGGATGAGGAGGAGCAAGGGCAGGAGCAGGAGCAGGAGGGAGAACAGGGATACAACCCTTCTTGGGAAGGACAGCAGCAACAACAGCTAGGAGGAGCCTGGGAACCGTGGCCCAACCAGCCATAGAAGGAGTACGGCTACGTCCCCTATTAGGAGTTCCAACAGCTCAACCAGCGCATTGGGGAGATCGACCACACTCTTCAAGATGTGAATGAAGATGTGAACGCTCTGACTCACAACTTCAGTCACTTCACGACCGACTTCCCCGACTTCTACCGGCAGTATCCGCGCTAGCCGCCAAATGACAGTGACAACTAAGCCGGGCTATAGCCTAAGCTTGGGGGAGGTTTGAAAACCTCCAAACTTTGCATTCATGTTTTATTTCTTCTTTTGATTGATTTCTTCAAAGAATTGCATGTTTATTTTCACTTTTGCATTGCTAAACAAAAAACACACAAAAAGTTGTAATTTCGTTTGCAAGTTTGTTTCCTTTGTTTCTCTTGGAGATTGCTTAATTTCAGGTGACTTAGCGATATGGAAGTATTGGAGAGGTTCGACTCAAACACAAGAACGAAGCAAGCAACATGAGGTATCACATTCCTTTTTCACACTCTTTGCAACCTTAAACTTATCCTACAATTGTTTACTCGCTTGGACTGAGTCACTCCCCACTTAGCTTGTTATCCTACAAATTTTATTCCTTTGCTAGTGTCTCCTTTTTACCATTGAAACAATGAGCAATGAACTTGGTTAAAATACTTCCTACATTTTTACAACAAGAAAAAGCATATGAAAGATGACTTGAGTCCATGCTTAGCTCAAAGAATTTGATTTTAGAACTACTCCATCCCAATTGTCCTTAAAATAAATAGACTCGATAGTACCCTTGATTAAAATTGTTTGATTAAATGGATGCTTCGAAGTTGTAGAAATTATACCACTACTTTTTCTAATAATTACCGTAAGATATTGCTTTATGCGTGTCATTACAACTCTGTCGTGCTCCATGGGGAACTATTAACTCCGCTAGCCAATGAACGATCTAAATGTGGGAAACCACTTGATTTCGGCTATTGAGTTATGTAAACGTCTGTAGCAGCAATGTTATGATGTGTAAATTTTTTAGTCTCCTCATGGGTTTATGTTCCAAGTGAAATTGTAGTACTCCTCTGTCCCATTATTTCTCAACATTATTTATTGGCATGGTCACGAGTGCACAATAGAGCCCCAATTGACATGTTAAAAATAGTGGCATGATTTCTCTATGAAAAATCTAAAGTTTTTGAAAGACAAGAGAAAGAAAAAGGTGCTTTGAGAGTCTTGAAATTTTGACATGGGAGTAGATGAGTTGTTCTTAAATTAAATATTTTGATGCCAACTTGAGTACTCTTAATTGGTTAAATAAGCAATAACAAAAAGTTTTCATCTCTCAACAAAGAGAGGCACCAAAAGAATTTGTCTCACCTTCCTAGCTAAAACTTCTGACACTTGCTTGGGCATATGATTTATTTGCTAGCAAGATATACGTGGTTAGGAAGTGGACTCAGTGCAATCTTGTGAATACTTGTATGATCATATTTAAGATTGCAGGGATTGAGAAGAAAAGAGTTTGACACCACTTTGAACTTGCGAGTTCTTTTACTTTTAGTCTCGAATCTCCGCTATTCTTCCTTTTTCATTGTCACTCCCGGGCGAGCAACATGTCAGCTTGGGGAAGTTGATATCTGTGAGATTCGACACATTTTTGATGGATTTTATTCATGGTTTTCTCCCGGATTTGATTGTTTTCTGGCTTTACCTAACGCTAATACTTCGGCAGCAAAGAAAACTTGGATTTTAATGTGTGTTTCAAGTTCTGAACATCAAAGGAAGGATTTAACTAGAGAAATACAATATTCTGGAACAAGGAAATCCCACTTTGGAAGCAGGCGATGGGATCTCACAGACGGCTTAACGACCAACTATACAGAGGGAATGGCTGTATAGTTACCGCCGTATAGTTGTCGCGACCTCTGTCTTGTCAAAAGGGAAAACTTCCTTGAAGGGACAGGACGAAAACAGAACCCAGCAGCCGCCACACCATCCAGAAGGGAGAAAGAGGAGATCCAGAGAAGAAGGAGAAGACGTTCTTCATCTCGCTCCACGATCTTCGACCTCCTAGCCAATACACCCCCATAGCCACTACTTGTACTTGAGAGAGAGAGGGATCTCCACTTTGTAAGACTAGGGTTTGAGATTGTTTCTTTCCATCTTTAATTGTGTTCGATATTTTTCTATTCTTATTGTGGATATCCATAGTAATATCGAGAGGAATTCCCTTTATTCAATTATATTGATGATCCGTTCTTTTCTCATGTGTGAGTAATTCCCTTGGGCATGGGAGATGTAAGGGATTGCTAAGATGTGATGTGCCTTCATATATTTCCATTAATTTGTGATTGATTCTAAATACTATAAGGTCTTGTACTATTTGTGGGATGCCTTCATATATGTGTGCTTGACTATTTGTGGGATGCCTAATGCTTGTTGTCCATTTAAGGGCCTAGACAACATGATACCTTGTTCTACACAAATAAGATCTTGTACGCTAGTGGACCGGCGATCCTCGGGTGACACGGGGATATCAATGGAAAGCTAGTTGACTCGAGGATAACGAGTAACCACTATGCTTATTGCATTAGTCCGATCCAAGGAGCTTAATCACTAAGAAATCTGAAGGGTCTTAATCGTCTAGTGTCTGACCATGGTTTTGGTAGCAGGCTAGTAGGACTATTGAAGCTGGGATGAAATCTACAAAGAGGAGTTTCGGCTAATTATGGGTTGCTCGCCTACACACTATCTATCAGATTATAATTATTACATTTACCACTTGTCCACCTGGCACAGTCACTATCACCATGAACTGAATCTCCCCGTGCCTTCTTTCGTCATCTACAGGAAAGAACAAACAAGCAAAGCTGTTCTTTACTTTTATGGTTTATATTTCAGAATTTTACATTTTTAGTTCTATTTACATCTATCGCATGTAATCAAAATCCCATTCTTATTTCGACCCTTGCTTCACTCGAAGACCTGTGACAACTTTGGGTGTGATAGAGACTTCACCAACAAACACTTACCTTTAGGCTCCATGTGGGGTCGATATCTGAACTTCAAAACTAGCTACAAACGATCTATGCAATTGCTGTCATTAGACACGCCCTCATGGTGCGCTGGAACGTGGCTCCGGTGTTTTCAACCCGAAAGGGAACTTCTAGGAATCTGCTGATACATGAACCTCTATTTTTGTCACTGAATCTTCACTGTCTATAATGTATGACGATCTTATGACGAAAACCAAATCGTCGAAAACCAAGCGTCATTAATTAGCCACAACGACGTTCTACCAAAAATCGTCATAGTCGTACATGATGATACTTCACCATCATAAACTCTATGATGATCCAATATCATCACGAGATGTCCAGCCTCACCACGGCAAAATTGTGACGATATTAGATCGTCATAGTCAAAATCAGCCCGGTTCATTCCGGTTGTTTATATGGGCTGCGATCGATCATTCTGGCCTTTTACGATCCATATCTCCCTTGGGGCCATGGCCATATTAGGGTTCACATTTGTTTTGGGCACAACCTATTTCGGTCGATTCTTTTTTTCATATTTTAGAATTCCATTCAATATAATATGGGCCATGGGCTTCTTGGGAGCCCATATATATTTGGTCTGGTCACCTTTCAGCCATTTTAATTATAGATTTTAGGTGATTTTAATAGTAGTTTATACTTTCAATTGTGGCATTGTTTGGGCCAGGTGATTGCCATTTTCTAGTCCAATAAAGTTTGGGCTTTACTCCTATACGAACTTCAAACAGACCATTTTGTTTGGGCTTTACTCTTGTAAGAATTTCAAACAGTCCATTTTGTTTGGCCTTTAATCCATGTAAGAATTTCAAGATACCAGCATATACTTAGGAATTTGAATAACTAGACAAATTTTGAATTTACAGCCAACATTATATATAACAAGTGCACATCCAGTCACATAACTTATCCCATAAACATCCAAGTTCATAGCCACAAGGCACAATTTGGTACACACAAGTTTACAGTAAAAAGGCACATCCAAGTTCACAACCAAAAGGGCACATCCAAGTTCACTACCGAAGTTCACAGCAAAAAGGTCACACCCAAGTTCAAAGGCAAAAGGGCGCATCCATGTTCACCGCCGAAGTTCAAAGTAGTTTCCACATTGCATGTTGCACTAGTGTGGCAGAAGTTGCGTCACAGAATCCGCTAGAGTTTGTGTGGTCATGTGGATCAATGTGGTTTAGAAAAAGAACACATGCAATGACTCTAGGGGTTCAATGTGGTGTAGGAAAATAACACATGCAATGACTCTAGGGATCAATGTGTCAAACCATGGTCATAGAGACCAAAAACACATAGGAAAACAGCTTAACATTGCATGTTGCACTAGTGTGGAAGAATTTGATCACATAATCCACTAGAGTGTGTGTGGTCATGTGGATAAATGTGGTTTTAGGAAAAGACCACATGCGATGACTCTAGTGGATCCATGTGTCAAACCATGGTCACAGAGACCACAAACACATAGGAAAGCAGCTTACACATTGCATGTTGCACTAGTGTGGAAGAAGTTGATCATAGAATCCACTGGAGTGTGTGTAGTCATGTGGATCAATGTGGTTTAGGAAAATAACACATGAAATGACACTAGTGGATCAATGTATCAAACCATGGTCACAAAGACCAAAAAACACATAGGAAAGCAGCTTCCACATTGCATGTTGCACCAGTGTGGCAGGAGTTGCATCACAGAATCCACTGGAGTTTGTGGGGTCATGTGGACCAATGTGGTTTAGTAAAAGAACACATGCAATGACACTAGTGGACCAATGTGTCAAACTATGGTAATAGAGACCAAAAACACATAGGAAAGCAGCTTCCACATTGCATGTTGCACTAGTGTGGCAGAAGTTGCATCAGAGAATCCACTAGTGTGTGTGGGGTCATGTGGATGAATGTGGTTTAGGAAAAGAACACATGCCATGACACTAGTGTATCAATGTGTCAAACCATGGTCACAGAGACCAAAAACACATAGGAAAGCAGCTTCCACATTGCATGTTGCACCAGTGTGGTAGAAGTTGCATCACAGAATCCACTTAAGTGTGTGTGTGGTCATGTGGATCAATGTGGGTTAGGAAAAAGAACACATGCAATGACACTAGTGGATCAATGTGGTTTAGGAAAAGAACACCTGATTGTTATAGACTGTTCGATCAGGGTGCATCCAATGGTGGCCACTAGATCGAGTCTTCTAGAAGTCCCGCCCATGTGAAGAACTTTTTGTCTATCCCGAGTGTTACAGACCGTTCGATTGGGGCATGCGTACTATTAGGATGGTTCTTTGTAAGAGTGATCCACGATTAGGCTATTATGTGACTTGATTGGTCACGCTTACTTTTCACTTATATTATTATTATTATTTCCACTCCCATCTAGCCTACTAGTAGTATCATAGAGCTCTAGAGTGAGCACGTCTCCTCCACAACCCCCTCCTCTATCCCACTCCCCGTGCTCGGACGATGCCACTAGCTTTCGTGCGCTGTGCCCAGACGACAACTGCTGACTTTCAGGTTGCTACCTTCAGGGAAGAAATCATTTAACAAGCGTTTGATCTTATCTTACATATTCTTGTTATTGGCTTAACTAACTATGGATCTTTTATCCGATTTCTCGACAAACTTCAGATGTGGGTGGCGATGAAGGAGTTGTGTGAGCTGCTACAGCCCAAGAATCTAGAGATCATCGTGTGTAACATCCTGGCATCGTACCCGCTCATGTGCTCCCACCTAGGATGCTTTCATTGTTTCTCCTACTACGAGCTCACCGGCCATGAGATCGCGTGCTCCTACACGGAGCCGGGCTGCAACTACACCGGCCTGCCAGCAGAGCTCGTGGTCCACCTTGCAGAGGATCACTTGATTGAAGTGATTAGGATCTCGTACGGCCAAGCCTAACTTCTCCAAGAGCAGGTATCGTTCCCTAACTCGGCACACTGCCGGCTCATTTGCGAGGGGGAGGATGGCTCTGTTTTCATCCTGACCATCACCTCTGGTGTTCTGAGAACCAAAGTTGGGCCCACCATGGTATGCAAGGTATGCGTCAGGTCGATCTCGAGAGCCTCGCCGCTGTAAATCGTGTGCATGTGGGCGCATGCCCAGCCGCCGTCATCCATGCATGTGACAGCCGAGTCACTGAGCTTCCCGACGCCGTGTGAGGTCGAGTTTGCGGACCTGAGGTCGTTCCTATGTGTGCCATCTCAGTACATTGTCAGTGCTGGACTGTACAAGCATATGCATTTCTACATTTGTATCGAGAAGACCGATAGGGAGTTGTAGTACTCATGCTGTCGTTTAGTGTAATACTTAAGTTATGCTACTCGTGTGGAGAGAATAAGTGTTGTGTGAATGTACCCCAGTTGCAGTTTTTTAGTACTCCTTAATAATTCAACGAGTTTACTCATTAGACGGATAATAATAACTCGCATTAGCTTGATGTTTTCACGTTGCAAAGTCCGCTTGCTCTGGACAAATTGGCAATACCGCGTGCTCCCGCCTGTCAGTGTCATGTATTCTGTCGGCCCACCTTCTAGTATCACGTCCCCTTTACCTCTCTTCCTTTCCCTTGAAGCCACTGTCCCTACTTATCTTCCATCCTACCACTACCGTCTTATGGTTGTAATCTGACTTTTGTGTTTTGTTTACATGTAATCTACATGGATCCCATCGCATGCAAATTGCACAGTTACCATTTCTAAAGTGGAAGCACTTACACCCTATTATTGCACTAAACGCAAATATCCATATTTCTTAATATAGCTCGCCAAACCCATTACAATAATTGTACTCGCACTAAACACAACGGAAATTGCAACCAGCCTAAACAACATCTAAACCCATATCACGGCACTATCGTCGGAGTCCACCTCGATTGGTGACCCCACGTGCCCTTCCCAGCGACATCCACTCCTGCTTGTGGCTTGCCCTTCGCCAAGGAGGCAACAATCGCATTCTGCATTGCTTCGGCATCGTCGTCCTCCACATCGGAATCTACAATGACAAAGATGACAGGGGTGGCATCAATCGAGGCCCGTCGGGCCTGGCGGCTCCTTCTCGAGCTTGACGTCGCAGCATTCCTTCTACAAATAGGATGGCCGATCTTGGAGACGGAGCGCGGCCTTTCGGCTCAAGAAACCATGGCTCATAGCTCCAAATTTCATCACTTTTTACCATTGGTTTTCCTCTTGTTTATTGCTGGATTTCTCTGAAGATTGCCCTTTTCACTAACGTTAATGTTGCAATTAGTGAATCTTTGTTTTCTTGTGATGGTTTTCAGGTAATAAACATTTATTGAAGATCTAATAGCATTTATGAGCTAATTACACCAGAATAAGCAAATCCCCAATTGAAGCCATTTTCATTGGAGGCGTCAGCACGCATAACATCCAAGGTATGGTCGGGGTGCGCCCGTACTGCCCGCCCGTACTACCTACCAGCACCTTCCCTATATCAATACAAGAAAATTCCGTAAAAGGGGAGAGACGAGAAGAACCACATAATAGAAGTTATAGTCACCGCAAGAGACATCGAGGGAGAGATCAGATCTGAAAGAGGAGAAGAACTTCCCCTCATTTTCCGATGATCTTCAACCTCAAAACCACACACTCCACCTTCGTCCCATCATTACTTAGAGAAATAGAAAGATTGGCACTTGTAAGATTAGGGTTTGATACTTTGATCTACCCTTGGTTTGTATTTGATTGGATCTTTAAATTGCTATTGTGGTTTGCTACAATAACTTTGAGATGATTTCTATTTGCAACACAATTATGGCTTTGATCTGCCTACCTCTCATGTCTGAGTAAATCCCCATAGGCATGGGAGATGTAGGGGATTGGTGAGATGTGATGTGCCTACTTTATTTCCATTCATTTGTGATTGTTGCAATGTTTATTTAAATAGCGAGAATGAATATCTCTGTTTGCCTAATGCTTGTTATCTAATTTAAGGGCCCAGGTAACACGGTCCAAAGATCTCATAGGTATGAATTTGTATGCTAGTAATTCGGCGACCCCCGAGTGACACGGCCGATATCAAAGAAGAGCTAGCACTACTCGAGGACAACAAGGAACCACCAAGATTAAAGCCTTGATCCGTTTGAAAGACCTTAATTAATTGCTGACCATGGCCGTGGTAACAGGCAGATGGATCATCGAGATTAAGAAGAATTAGCCATGAGGACTCCTAGTTGGTATATGGATTGCTTGCCTACTCACTTATAAATAAGAATTATCGTTATCACTTATTCCACTTATTCCATTGGGCACTTTTACACTCATCATGAACTGATTCTCTCTGCACCTAACTTATTATCTACAGGACCTATATATATTTTCCGCCTCTTTACTTTTATGCAATTTACTTATTTCCTAAGCAAGTTCCTTTATCTTTTTGCAACCACTTCCACCATCAACATTTGCAGTCAATTCACTCTAGACTTGTGACACCTTGGGTGCGACAGAAATACCGCATTAAAACACTTTCCTAGGCTCCTCGTTGGGATCGATATAAAAACTGGAAGTAATACTTCCGTGAAAACATTCTCTGACGAACCTATGCACTTGCAGGCCATCAAGATATTTTATGGCACCGTTGCCAGGGAGCTAAGTGCTAAGTGTTGTTTCTTGACAAACAACAACCGTTGATACCATTCATGATCTCCGTTGAAGACAGAGGTACCACTCGATCAGGAAAAACCTATTTACCTCCATATATTGATTGTGTTCCAGTCGAGGGGTGATTAGAATTTATTGAAAGATTTACTAATTCGCGTCCTATAGACGTGAACGGCCTGATTCCGTTGATGGTTGATTTGACCATCACCCGAGGAGCCGAACTTGAGCTACCTTTGGGAGAGTATGGGAATCCATCTAGGCACTTGAGGAAAATGCATATTCTCTATCCGAGTATCCTCACAGTTCCTCACTGACCAGGGTGGCCCACTTCGGGTTAGAGCTTTGCTTCACGGGCGGCCCAGTCAGGGAAAAGAGACGGAGTCCAGTCCGGCTACGGGAAGGCCTAGAAGACTTACTGACTTAGGCCCATAGTGTTACTTGTAGTTCAAGATGTACTCTGTAACCAACTCTTAGTCGTAGACGGACAGATCTCTCCTGTAAACCCTAGGCCGGATATCTATATAAGCCGTCCTAGGGAGAGCCTTTAGGGCAACACCTCAATAGCCTACAATCTCAAATCACACAGGCAAACACTTGTAACCCATATTCTGGCTCTGCCATATTACTGGATTGCTAGCAGGAGTAGGATCCGTCCAAAGCCGGTGGATTTGAACCTGGGTAAACTTGTGTGCTCACCTACCCGGAACACCGTACGTCTCACACCCCTCTCTTCCGCACGCCTCGAGGACCCCCTCATGGCGTACTTGTCATCTATCCGACGACAGTTGGCGCCCACCATGGGGCAAGTGAGCTTCGGATCTGCGTTCCGAGCGGAATCTGCAAGAATCGGAATCGGCAAAACCATCGCCGTCGGTCGCATCCTCTACGCCAGCGACCTCCCTCTCATCGTTCTTGATGAGACCTGGATTCCTTCTAGGGAGGTTGTGACTGCCTACACCATCATGTCTTTCAGCGAGATCTATGTTTACATCGGCTTTGCGGAACCTATCCACCCACCCTAGCGGTGATGATAGAGGTAGAAGAATCTTCTAGGTCCCCTTTGTCCGAGGAGGCGGCAGAGTTCCGGATCTCAGAAAACCCTAATCCCACCTAGCACGCACCAGTTGCGGAGATAGTGGAGAAATCCGAGCCTGAAGCAGACCTAGCGGTCCAGATCGATACTGGAGTGGATCTCTCTGGAGATATCGAATCCCAGATCGACCCACCCGCTGAAGTCGAAATCCAGGAGGAGCATAACAACGATATTGATTCCAGCTCTGATGACACCGGGACAGATAGGCCTTTCCTAAGGTACACACTGCGATGTATGATAATGCAAAACTCAAGCGCAAATGCAATTCTCGAGCCCATCAGAAGTTTCGACGAAGCAGATCACGAGAGCCGCAGATACCTTAGGAAGCACGCGTCGCACTTCGTCGGATATGTTGGATCCGGATCCGGCTCTGCCGACGCTGGAGAAAACACTGACTCTGTGCTGGAGGCAATTGGAACAAACGCCGACGTACCCGCATCCTTGGATGAATCGATGATGTCAGCAGATTTCCAAAAGTTCTCGGCGGAATATGAAGAGGTGTATAACTCCAAGGCTGCAGAAGAAGGAGAAGCCATGGATGAAGGATCCGGTGAACACTCTCCCAAAGCACAGGATGACATGGAGGTCAGAGATAATCTCGAAGTCCAGATGTCCGAAAGTATCGATCAGAGCTTGACTCCGGGAACGGACCCAAAGTCCTCTTTCCTACCGGCGCTGCCAAGAAGGCAAAGAAAAGAACAAGAAGAACAAGACCCCGGCAAAAGATCCTCTACCAGAGGAGGTGATTGCCGAGGAATACGAAGAAGACTCAGATGGAGCGCTTATCCCAGACGAGCCCAAAAAAGAGGAATCGGTGGATGGACACATGATCACTGAAGGTGCGCGTAAATTCATCGATGCTGCATTAACCACACCTATCCCTACAGCTGTAGAACTTACCACTGAAGAGCTAGACGAAAGGGCCCACGCCCTAGAAGCGCGTCGTCAACAACTCTTGGATGAAGCCAAAAACATCGAGGAGGAGAAGAAACGCATGGAAACTATGGAGAAGTACATCTCTCAGCAGCATCAGAAGACCTGGAAGTGTCACACACGTGACGATCAATTCCCGGAAGTACAAAAGGTTCTCTTTGAAGGAGATCCAGGGATGCCTCGTCTCAACAGCAAAGGAGATCGGGTGTATCCAACACCGGTACAGAACACTATCGCAGCTCGGGATATCCTGTCAAATAATCCAGGCCCAGAACAAGTTCGATTGGGCATCAAGATACTCACCAAGGGTTTGGAATATCAAAGGGCTGCGAAATCCGGAAGCGGGAAGCTGGTCTCCAAATCCGACCAATGTCGCACGGACTCAGCCTGGAATGATATAAGGCCCCAGCGTGTTCTGCAGCAGCATCACCGTTCCGACCGACGGGAAGACAACTACTCCATAACCGGATCATCAAGACAGCACCACAAAACTACACGCGACTAGCGCAGTGTTGCTCCAGCCGCCGAGAAAGACGCAATTGCTGCACTCTATCCGAGAAATCCTCCACGGCGAGAGTCGAACAATCGCAGGGAAGAAGACAAAGAGAAACGCCGGGAGGAGGACCGACAAAGAATGCCACCTCCTAGACATACAAGCCGTACGACTGAGCCCCACCATGGTGGGTACGACGGACGAGGGAACGACGAACATCGTGCTGAGTCAAATCGGCAGGGGGCTCGTCGTAATGAAGACCCTCCCCGGAACCGGAACAATGACGCTCCGGATTGAGGCCAACGATCATCCGGAAATAACCCAGCTACTCCACCATCTCCACCAAGTAGCCATCACAACGGCTCTCAAGGAGGCCAGGGAGGGCGTCGAGGTGGGGGAGGTGGTGGTAGAAGCCGAAGTCCGGCTCCAAGGCACCACGGCCACAGCCGACACTCGGGACGATCTCTATCCCCGAACGACGCAAGGCACAGGATCAACTCCAACATAGAGGCGCGGCGCTACGAAAATGATGATATCTACGTGGGCCCAAAGTGCTTCGGACCATGCATCAGAGCTACAAGATTCCCGGAAGGATTTGCTATCTCAAGACATATCCAAGCCTACGACAGCATTGCTCGGCCAGATACCTAGCTACAGGATTTCTTCCAAGCTTGCTGCATCGCCAAAGGCGGAAACAGCCTGGTCGCAACCTGATATCTCCCACTCATGTTGCGGAAGACGGCACGATCATGGCTCAATGAACTTCCGGAGAACACCATCCACAACTGCTATGACATGCAAAATGTGTTCTTTCGGAATTTCGAAGGCACATACCAGAGGCCCTGTACGGTCGGAGACCTACAGCGTTGCACCCAGAAGGCCGGAGAAACTTGTCGGGATTACCTCGGACGATGGATCGACACCAAGAACTCCTGTGAGGGAGTAAATGATCAAACTGCGATTGAAGCTTTCATTGCAGGTCTCCCAATTGGTTTACTACGTCATCGCTTGAAGTGTGACAAAGTTACTGATTTAGGAGAGATGATAGAAACAGCGAGCAAGTATGCAGACGCTGACGACGTCGCAGAAGGACTACTCAACGCCCTAGCTATTCCACAGTTGGCAAAATAACCAAAGCAACAAGCTCATAAGCGCAAAAATACCTCGGAAGAGAAACCCAACGCGGAAATGGCAGTGGTCACTGCTACTTTCGGGTCTATAGGACGAGGAGGACGCGGCGTAGGCCGCGGGCATGGTCGTGGGACTTCGAGAGTTCAAGGTAGAGGAGACCAGCAACCAGGCAAAACCTACACTTGGGCCGACATTGCCAATAACCCATGTGTGCATTACCTAGACGCCAATGGGGGCTCGTCCCACACCAATGCCGAGTGTCATTTCAATGACGACATCAAGAGAGATGACACCGGTAGCTACAAAGCTAAGCAGAAGAAGGGAAAGAAGAATCCTAAAAAGATAAAGAGACCAAGAAAGATTCCGACATGGAGGAAGCAGATGGTTCAAACCCCAAGCCAGAAGGGAAGAAAAAATTTCCGACCAAGAAAGACACTTATGTCACCTTCCTCGGATCTCAACCAGCAAAGGTCAAGAAAGCAGTTCTACGTGAGCTCAACGCAATAGTTCTGGCTGTCCCCCATACCTGGACTGGTCGGAAGTGGCAATCACATTTGACCGCGCTGATCATCCACCTAAGCTACAGAGGCGAGGAAAATACGCCTTAATTGTCAATCCACTCATTGACAGTTATGGTTTCTCCAAGACTCTCATGGACGGTGGTAGCAGTATCAATATTTTGTATGTTGAAACGCTGCGCAGGATGAAGATCTCGGAGACGCAGCTGAATCATAGCCCGGTGATTATTCACGGAGTTGTCCCTGGAAGACAAGCTAATTCCTTGGGAGAAATCACTTTGGATGTTACCTTTGGAACTCCAAAGAACTATCTGACGGAGGCACTTTCCTTCGAAGTAGTCCCGTTCAAGAGCGCGCACCATGCTACATTCGGACGTCCGACTTATTGGGCTTTTATGGCTCGTCCGTGTTACATTTACAATATGATGAAAATTCCAGGTCCCAACAGCGTAATCACCATCAGGGGAGACCCGAAGAAAGCACGAGAGTGTGAGGATGGAAATGCCGCCTTTGCTGAAGCCATGTTGCACGCCTAGGAGTACCAGGAGATCAAGAAGAGCATAGATCCATCTGAGATGCCCGCAACGAGAAAGGAAGTAACAAAGCCAAATCCGGAGTTCAAGGCATCAAAAGAGACAAAGAAGACGCCGTTGAAGGATGATGACCCTCCAAGGTGACCCAGATAGGCGTAGGCCTAGATAGCACATAGGAAAGCGCTCTTGTCAAGTTCCTCAAAGCAAATCAAGATATCTTTGCATGGCAACCATTTGACATGACCGGAGTACCTAGGGAACTCGTCAAACAGTCCTTACAATTCATTGAAGAGGTCCTTACCCGAGCACTCTTTAAATGTAAATCCGAATGCTAAACTCGTCAAACAGTCCTTACGCTGTTTTGGTGATGAAAAGCGTAAGGCAATAGCTAAGGAACTAGCGCGGCTCGAGTTAGCCGGATTCATAGAAGAGGTCATCCACACTGAGTGGTCGGCCAATCCTGTAATGGTCCCTAAAAAGGACACCACTGATTTAAGGATGTGTGTTGATTATACTGCCTTGAACAAGGCTTGTCCAAAAGATCCGTTCGCTCTGCCTAGGATTGATCAAGTTATCGATTCTACGGCAGGCTCAGAACTCCTCTATTTTCTCGACGCATATTCCGGTTATCACCAAATTCGGATGAAGGAATCTAACAAAGTCAAAACTTCATTCATAACCCCCTTCGGAACCTTCTACTTTGTTATGACGCCCTTTGGGCTGAAGAACGTAGGAGCTACGTACCAGTGCACGATGCAGCGTTGCCTCCACGACCAACTCGGATGCAAAGTACATGCATACGTGGATGATATTGCGGTGATGTCCAAAAAGAAGGAAACACCGATTTCCTACTTGGAGGAAACGTTCACCAATCTACGAAAATATAACATAATGCTTAATCCGAAGAAATGCTTTTTTGGAATCCCAGCCGGAAAATTGTTGGGTTTCATCGTGTCTCAAAGAGGCATAGAGGTGAACTGGGACAAAATCAAGGCTATACTCAATATTTCCAGGCCAACTAGCTTGAAGTACCTACAAAGACTAACTGGTTGCATTGCTACAGTCAGTCGGTTTGTAAGCCGGCTTAGTGAAAGAGCCGCACCATTATACAAACTCCTGAAAAAGACCAAGGATTTTGTGTGGATCGACGAAGCTGAAGCTGTGTTACAAGACCTAAAGAAAGTACTCTCATCTTCTCCTATCCTTGCTGCACCGGAACCACAGGAACCGATGCTGCTTTATCTTGCTGCGACAAACAAAGTCGTTAGTATTGTCATGGTGGTGGAGAGACCGGAGGAAAATCAGGAACACTTGGTGCAGTGTCTGACTTACTTTGTCAGCGAGGTCCTGACAGAATCAAAACAGCGGTATCCGCACTATCAAAAGTTGGCTTATGGTGTTTTTCTAGCATCTCGTAATCTACGACACTATTTCAAGGAGCATCCAATTACCATGGTGAGCACAGCTCCCATGAAAGATATAATCAACAACAGTGACGCCACAGGACGCGTCGCCAAATGGGGAATAGAGCTTTTAGCTTTCGATATTGAGTATAAACCTCAGACAACAATCAAATCCCAAATCCTTGCTGACTTTGTCGCTGATTGGACAGAGACGAAGGAGAATATGACCCTCCCTGAGTCAGAATATTGGACCCTCTACTTTGATGGGTCTAAGGCTCGAGGGGGCTCGGGGGCTGGCGTGGTGCTCAAATCACCCCAAGGTGATAAACTTCTATACGTGTTACAAATCCACTTCACAGCGACAAACAATATTGCCGAGTATGAAGCATTGCTACACGGAATCCGGATTGCTAAGGATATCGGCATCCGACGTTTGATGTGTTATGGAGATTCGGATCTTGTTGCTCAGCAAGTTTCGGATATTTGTAATGCAAATAAGCACATGGCAGCGTATAAAGCTGTCATGGATGATTTATCTAAATCGTTCGAAGGGTTTGACGTTCAACACATCCCTTGAGCAGAAAATAAGGAACCAGATGCCTTATCTCGGATAGGCTCTGCACGGAAAGAAGTCCCGGATGGCGCTTTTTTAGAGCACCTCAAGGTTCCCTCAATAAAGGGAGTGGATGAGGAATATCCGACTAAATCCGACCACCTCTAATAGTAGTTCTAGCTATAATTCCTAGCTAGACTCAACCCTACCTCGATTATTTGGTAGATGGCAAATTACCCGAAGACGAGGTGCTGAGCCGGCAGATCAGCCAACAAGCAAAAGCCTATACTATAGTTAAAGGTGAGCTCTATAAGCGGAGTGTTTCTGGGGTTTTTCAACGTTGTGTATCTCCGGAAGAAGGAGTGGAAATCCTAAGGGAAATCCACGAAGGCGAGTGTGGTCACCACACTGCAGCCAAATCTTTAGTGGCAAAAGCTTTTAGACACGGATTTTTCTGGCTTACAGCTCAGGCAGATGCCAAAAAGCTGGTCAAGACGTGCAAGGGCTGCCAAAAGTACGCCAAACAAGCTCATGTTCCGGCTGATCAGCTATGAACAATACCTATAACATGGCCTTTTGCGGTCTGGGGACTTGACATGGTACGAACATTTAGACGAGCTCCAGGTGGATTTACTCACCTCTTAGTGATGGTGGATAAATTCACAAAATGGATCGAGGCCAAACCCGTCACTAGTTGTGATGGAGCAACAACCAAAAGATTTTGTCGAGGATGTTATAATCCGGTATGGTTATCCACATAGTATTATCACGGACAACGGGAGTAATTTTTCTATGGGAGAATTAGCTGAATTTTGCAACAAGCAAAGTATCCATATTGACATTGCGTCCGTCGCACATCCACAAGCTAATGGACAAGTCAAAAGAGAAAATGGTTTAATCTTACAAGGCCTAAAACCGAGACTCGAAGCACCACTACGACGTGCTGCGGGGGCTTGGGTAGAGGAATTACCCTCTGTAATATGAAGTTTACAAACAACTCCGAACAGGTCAACCGGATACACACCTTTCTTCTTGGTCTATGGCGCAGAAGCAGTTCTTCCTAGTGATTTGATTCACACATCTCCTAGAGTGGCCGCGTATATCGAAGAAGATGCCGAGATTACTCGACAAAATGATCTCGACTTAGTCGAAGAAGTTCACGTTGTTGCTGAAATGAGATCAACAGCCTATCAGCAGAAGTTACACAAGTATCATAGCCAGAGAGTCCGAAACAGATCTTTTAATAAAGGCAATTTGGTTCTCTGGCTTGTGCAACAAAGAAAGCACAAACTTTCCCCAGTATGGGAAGGGCCCTTCTTGGTTAGTCGAGTATTACACAATGGTTCGTACTACTTAACTGACATGAGGCCAGTCAAAGAAAGACCTACTACTAAGAAGAGAAAGAGAGCTAGAGGCAGTACAAATCCGGATGAGTTAGACAGACCGTGGAATATTGCTCAGCTATGTCCCTTTTATTCTTAATTTATCCTTCTTTGTAATCATACATATGTACATGTTTTGTGAGAAATAAAAGTTTTGGTTGCCTCAAGTTTTTTCTGAGAAGTTTTGTACCATCTTATTTCCAAATGATCATGTCATAGTCGAAAATCCTAGAATACTTGAAAGTACTTTATGCTCATGTTTGTTCTGGTTTAGTTTTCCGATTCTAAAAATGCTACCTTCGGGTATAACTCTAAAGTTTCTAGTCTATACTTTGGTTATTTGTCTGATTGCCGGATGCGGGTATTTTCCGATTAGTGAATTGTTGGTACTGGAAGCCGGCTTTGTTTCCGAGTTTAAACTAGTTTAGCAATTGAGCTCCGTTGCTCGGCAAAGTTTCCGTGCAGAAGGTTTAGCCGGCTCACGAAAGGGACGAGGCGGAAAGCCAGATAAACGATAAGTATAGACGAAAAATTATAAGTGCTTATGTAAACATTTCAGGCACACAAAAATTTAATCCCAAAAGTGCTGAATAGGTCAAAAGCTTACCACTAGAAAAATTATAGTACTGCATATTTAGAGACCCATGATGTTTCTCAGAATAATACATCGGTTTTTGCTAATCTATGATGCAGGAGGAGAGGAAGGAGCTGACAGCTCGCTGGATACATCTCCTTGATATCGTTCCGAGATATCCACATCCGAAACCATGTGGTCATCATCAGAAACCTCGGCTACTTCTTCGGGAGGCGGAGGCGGAGTCTCCACGCGGGTGAAGAAGGGAGTGTCCTAGCTAGTAAAGTCAGCTACATGACATCCATATCCAGCGCAAGAGTCCATAATGGCCTTGATGTCTTGCTCCTCTCCGTCTTCATCCACTGTAGAATACACTGTGGTCACTTTCCATATCTCCATGCTTCCATGGTGGCTCATGACCATGGTGAGAGCGTTCTACGCTGCGGATCGCGTGTAGGACATGTTCCAATCCTGGACAAGTTGCGACATCTCCTTCGCCTTGTCTCGCACCTAAAAGTCCGACATGTTATGCATGTCCGGAATCTTGAGAGCTTCGCCAATATCCTCAAGGGATTGGCGAAAGTCATGAAGCAGATCACCGACTTGGCTAAGCCGGGGGGTGCGAGGCTCAGCAGAGGTGGAGTCCGTCAAGTTTAGAGGACCTATACACAAGAAAAAAAAGTTAGGAAAAAACCAATATCGAAAGAGTCGAAGAATATAGACAAGCTAGAAAGATGGAAACATACCGAAGATGACATCGTCAACTTTGGTCTTCTCTTCTCGAAGACTCCGGAGTTCAACCCGGAGCACCTCGGAAAGGTCCTTCTCTCTGCAAAGCTCGTTGTTCAGATCCAAGGTTCTCTGATCTTGAGCGGCAATCTTATGATCACACTCGTCAGTAGCCATGGAGGAGGATTCGAGAACTTGAGCGATGCTTTTCTCATGATCCGCCTTGAGCTTATCTAGCTCTTGGCGAAGTTCTTTGTTCTCCACCACCAAGGTTTTGAGGTTCTCGGCCTGTTCAATCATAGCGCAGGACTATTTTACCAGTGCTGTAAGTCAAAAAGAACAACAGTTCAGTAAAAATATTCGACTATGAAAACATGAAAGACAAGGTTTGAGTCTCGAAATGTTTACCTTCAGCCTCATCCCTGGAGACCTTAAGCTCAGCATTCTTAAGTCGGTGAGCTTTGATCTCTCTCCGCTTGTTGCAGACATTTTTCAACAAATCCTGGTTATAGGAATATACTTTCTGTAAGTCAGAATACCCAAATTCAGAAGTCTACTAAAGACTCGGGCTAATATTTTTACTAATATCAGCACGAGCCTTGGGGGCTACACTAGTTCATTCTTTGGCATCCTAACGAATCATAAACCCGAATTATATATCCTACTTCATGCTTGGGGGCTAGAGGATATGATATGAAATAAAGGAAAAACAGGAGTTACAATTCTGACTTACATATTGTTCGCGAGTAAGTTTATCCAAACTCGCATTCACTTCAACAACAACCTTCTCGGCGAGAGTCAGAGGAACCACTGGCGCAGTTGGAAGCTCACCGGTCCTTATCCTCTCGTCGTGAAGACGCACTTGTTCAAGAAGGTCAGAGTGCTTGATGTCCTCTACCTCTTGCGCTTCTTCTTTGGCAGAAAGATTTCTTTTCTCCAGGCATTGCATGGCCAGCCGCTGGATCTCTTCCGCAGATTTCTGGGATAACCCAAACTTGGCAAGCCCTGGATTGCTAAGAAGGTTTTCGGCAAAGGTCTCTGCCGAGGATCATTACCCAAAGAGGGTTCACCCTTATCTAAATCTGAGCCACCCGTGGTGGCGTCAGTCTGGGACTCAAGGGTCGCTAGCTCAATTGAAGGAGCCGGATCTTCTGCGACAACCGGCATTAGTGTGATCACCAGCATTGCAGAGGATTGAGGAGCTGGAGTCGGAGGAGCCATGGCAGGAGAAGTTATGTTCAGCTTCGTTTGCCACAAGGGCTTCGAAGAAGTTCCCTTCCCCTTGCCCTTGATGAGCTGCTTAGCTCTGAGAATGTAATAAGAATGGAAAGCATTACATCTCGGAAACAAAATTCGAATAAGGAACAAAGTCGGAAGTTGTGTTGAAGGTTACCTTTTCACGACTGGCACCTACTTTGTGCCAACTGCCACTGTCGAAGCCTTGCACTTCTTGGGCACAATATCCGACAGTGGGACTAGTTCCGCCTCCTAAGAAAACTCTGGAGGATATCCCTCAAGTGGAGCAAGTTCCGACTCGGGGAGGTCGGCAAGCTGAAAAGAAGAAAACATATCAGTATTGCGAGATAAATTAAAGGATGAAACACATAAAAAGGTTTATTGTTAAAAGCTTACTAACACCACAGGGTCTTCCACTGTGTGCATATCCAGAGAAACCTCCGGGATCTTCCTCTCGATCCGTTCCCTTATCAGCCATTTAATCTGGCTTATATAACCTTGCGAGGTATAGGCTTTGGGGCTGATGCCGAGGGAATCTTTTTTGGACGACGTGATGGAGTGCATCAGTCGATCTCCGTGGTGCTGGAGGGGTTGTATCCGTCGTGATACCCAACATTGGACCAAGTCGGATTCCTTCAGTCCTGTGTGTTTTATCAGATATTCAATCCGCCTCTTGGCAAGGATCAGATCGTCACTAAGAGCTGGAGGAGCCTCGTCCCAAGACGGTTGGGCCGTGGCAGCTCCGTCGATGAAAGACGGCAAAGCGGTAGCTTTTCCGGGACCAGGGACATCCTTGTGATAAAAGAAAGTGGCTGGCCATTGCTTGACCGAGTCACTGGCTAGAATCTTAGGATAGGCGCGCTCGCGCCTAACCGAAAAACTAATTGTACCGGTAATATAAGGAATACCGGCTGTGATAGAATTTCTCTGGACATGGAAATAGTACCGGAATAAAGTAAGACTTGGCCTAATGCCGATATATCCCTTGCACAAGGCCGCATAGGCGCTCATCTCTAATATGGAGTTGGGGGGAAGGTGGTGAAGGTGAACACCATAGTGATCTATTACCTCAGAAAAGAAATCTGAGGGAGGGAAAGACAGACCTCTGTCGAGGTGGGTTCCGAAGTGGACCCGCTCGTCGGCGGGTGGGTTGGGGATGGTTTCGCCGGAACCACTCCGCCAGTCGCCGGTGCGGATGAGCCCTTCAGTCTCCATGCCGTGGAGCTTCTCATTGTCTAGCAGGCAGGGGATCCAAACCCTGAGGTTGCTTTCCTTCTCTGCCGCCGCCGTCGCTGCTGCCGCAGCCAGGCCGGATGATGAAGACGAAGCCATTCTTCCGGTGCGCCGGTGACCTTAGATGGGCGGCGCTGGGAGTTTGGGAAGCAGGGGAGCTCTATGCGCGGGGGAGATTTGGAGGAGAAGAAGTGACAAAGGGAACAGGTGAAGAGAGGAGGAGGAGAATCCTCACCCCTTATATCCACCTAACTGCGCCAAGGTTCGTGCAAATGGCACTGTGTAACCACCACGTGTCGTGGAAGGAACTAGGAAGGACCCACGTGATGATTACGTTGCCTCGATCTCCGCGTACGCATTGAAACGACGCCTTGGTTCCGCGAACGTCGGACCCACCAACGGTCGTGCTGACAGGATGTTTGTCAGAGGACGTGACTTGACCATGACCAGTGTCAGGTGATGACAGAGACCAAGTTCCGGCTTGGTTTGAAAACCAAGCTGGAAAATCCGAGTAACATGTTGATAGGTCTGACTTATTTTTAAGACCCGGATCGTATTTTTTGTTGTGAAGTTTCAGGAACCCTTCAAGATTCTGCAAGGCAAAGATCAAGCTAGACGATGATGAATCTGACTTTGGATCTTGGAGGCCTCCGGGGGCTGCTGTTGGGGATATACTTTCCAGGTATCCTCACAGTTCCTCACTGACCAGGGTGGCCCACTTCGGGTTAGAGCTTTGCTTCACGGGCATCCCAGTCAGGAAAAAGAGACGGAGTCCAGTCCGGCTATGGGAAGGCCCAGAAGACTTACCGACTTAGGCCCATAGTGTTACTTGTACTTTAAGATGTACTCTGTAACCAACTCTTAGTCGTAGCCGGATAGATCTCTCCTGTAAACCCTAGGCCGGATATCTATATAAGCCATCCTAGGGAGAGCCTTTAGGGCAACACCTCAATAGTCTACAATCTCAACTCACACAGGCGAACCCTTATAACCCATATTCCGGCTCTGCCGTATTACTGGATTGCTAGCAGGAGTAGGATCTGTCCAAAGCCGGCGGATTCGAACCTAGGTAAACTTGTGTGCTCACCGTCCCGGAACACCGTACGTCTCACACCCCTCTCTTCCGCACGCCTCGTGGACCCCCTCATGGCGTACTTGTCATCAATCCGACGACACTTCAAGCACTCAAGAAGAAGAGGAAGTGGGGGATAGGCACAAATCATATGATTTAGATGTTGAGACTAACGATTCAAGGGAAGAAGCCGATCTCAGAAAGGAGCAAGAAGAGCAAGTTGATGTCCCGCATGAAGAACGTGCCAATAAGCAAAAATCAACCGCAAGTAAAAATAAAAAGAGCGTTGAACCAGTGACAAAGGTAAAAGAAAAGATAATACCTACCAAAAATAAAATTCCTTACCCTAATCGAGTTCATTATGAACCAGATAAGGCTATTTATGATTCTTTTGTTGAGTCACTGAGCAGTTTGCGTTTAGAACTTCCTTTAACTGATTCTATTCAAGTTCCTACTTATAAAAAATTTATGTGAGATATACTTAATAGAAAAAATTAAGTAACCAAGACTGTAGTTGTAATGACAAGCTTTGGTGATAAACTTGCTGCTAAGCTTGGGGATCTAGGCATACCAACCATCTCTTGTGCAATAGGGAAAACTAATATATTCAATGCTCTTTGTGATTTAGGAGCGGGTGTTAGTGTTATGCCTTATTCTCTATTTAAGAAGTTGAATCTTGGAGAATGTTCTCCTACTTCAATAACAATGCAAATGGCAAATAAGACAACTAAAAAAATTGTGGGAATGATCGAAGATGTTTTACATATAATAGATCATCGTGTGATTCCAACTGATTTCATCATTCTTAGAAGACCCTTTCTTAGTATAGCTGGAGCTAATGTAGATTGTTCTAGTGGCAATATTGTATTTAATATATATGATGAGCAGATTGTTAGATACTTTCCTAAGAGACAAGAGCACAATGGAAAATACGTTCCACCACCTAAGTGTGATCAAGCAGCAAAGCATAAATAAAAAGCACCGCTTGAGATGAACGCCGATGATATGGAGTTTGATTAGTCAAATCTGTAGAATCAAAACACTCAATGGGAGTTAACCCATTCTAAAAAAATCTAGTTTAAGTTTTTATTTTATTTTTGCATATAATACTTTAATATCTATATCATTTAATTGAGTTTTTTTAGTTTGTTCAGAGAATTCACCTTAATGTAGTTGAGAAGCAAGGGACAAATGAAGAAAAGATAGTAGGTTCAACATAGGTAACAAGCACTGGTATGGCTGTGGTACGACCGTACCGCGTGCCCGTACCAAATCTCTACAAAACCTACAACGGAGACAGCGTCGGTAACGACCTGTGGTACGGCCAGGGTACGACCGTACCACGTGCCCATACCACATATCGATGAAATTGACGTAGGTCTCACAATAGTTAACGACCACTTGTACGGCCGGGGTACGACCATATCGCGTGCCCGTACCAGGTCAACCTGGTTTGATCTCAAACCCTAATGTTGATCCAATGGTGACGACCACTGGTACGGGCGGGCTGCGCCCATACCGCATGCGCTGCTAGGTAAAGACCGACGGTGGCTGGCTCTCAGCCAGCCTCCCTTCTTCTTCTTCCTTGTTCTTTCTCTTTCCACCTCAAACCCTAGCCTCTCAGACCTTTGATTCTTCATTGTTTTAGTGTTTTTTTGAGTTGGGGAATCTTCACATCAGTAATGTCCGATTCATACTCTATTTTGTGAAATCATGGTTGAATTCATCACAGTGGCTATTTAGACGAGTTCATCATATTTTGAGATTATTATTGATTCCTCACATTAGGATTTGTAACTTCTACTTGTAATCATTTGTATATGTGATAGAAACCTAATGCCTAGAGTTTTCTTCAAAAAATTGTAGCACAATGCATAACATTGGAAGGATGTTCCGCTCAGGCAAGTGGTCGTGTACGGCAGGACCTTTGGACTCCGCCAAGCCACCCAGTTCGAAGAAGAGACGCTCGAAGGTGGACATCTTGAGGGCTGACATGAGCCGAGACTACGATAGGGTGAGCAACCGCAAGGTTTTTCCCATCAAGTGGGTAGGCCATCAGTTCCTCCCCCACCAGGGTCTTCTGGAGGACTTCAAGCAGATGATTGTGCAAGCTGGCATGGTCGACTTCTCCTATCTCTCTGTCGACACCTACAACCTCGCCACGTTCGAGTTTCTTTCATTGCTCAGCGATGATCTCGAGACCCAGGAGTGAAATTGCACTGTAAGTTTTGTGCTCAGTGGGTAACTCCACAACTTGAGCTTCTATGAATTTGTGATAGTTTCGGATTATACCATGAGGGAGAACTCGATATCAATGAAATGGTGCATATGGAGGCAATGCAGTCTAGGGGGAAATTTTCTGTCCACGGGGACAATGATTATTTGTGTAGGAAGAGCGCCACCATCCAGAATCCTAATATACGCTATTTCCATACCTTCCTTGTTAATTCTTTATTTAGAAAGGGAGATGTTGGGGCAATGGCAGGCCCCGAAATGAGTTAATCCATATGGCCTTGCATCTAGAGATGGAGCACAAGGTAAACTTGGGGGATTTGTTCATCCAGCACTTTCGCCGCCAGAGGTCTGCTTCCACGGGGGACATTCATTGTGGTGGGTTGATCACACAGATCACCTACGCAAACGAATTTGTCCTACCGTAAGAAAGAGTTGTACCTGGTAGTAAGGACCTGGATGACATCCATATGGACAACAGCAAATTCATGGGTGTCTATAGGCCAGAGTGTTCCCTCCGTGCTTACTAGTTTTATTTTTTTCCTAACCGTGATATCCACCAAATCTTGCTTCCTTTTGTCCAAGCTTTTGGTTTTCTAGGTAAACAGATTTGGGTCCTTAATGAGGAGGAGTTCTAGCAGGCACTGATCATCTCAGGAAGGACTGCGCCACTAGGTGGCCACCCCAACTGGGAAGACGCGGCAGCTGGCCAACAACAGCAAGATGAAGAAGGAGGAGGTTGGCACATTGTAGGATGGGACGATTTCAGCCACCAACACCACCACCACCAGCCTTACAACCAGCATCAACAACAAGGTATGCCTCCACCATAGCCGGGATTCAACTATGTCCCGAGGAACGATTTTGACCACGTGGTGCATCGCATTGACAACATACAGAACACATTGCATGATGCGAATGCCCACATGGTAAATCTCACTCAAGATTTCACATCTTTTATGTCCAATTTTCCAAACCACTACCCGAACTTCCCTTATCAGTAGCCATCACCTGACGGTAGCGACAACTGATTCCAGTTAGGCAAAGGCCTAAGCCTGGGAGGTTAAAATCCTCCCACCTTTATGCATTCATATTTTTCTTTCTTCCTTTTATTTATTTGCTTTTGTTTCAATGCATTTCTACTTTAAGTTTTGCATTCGATAAAAGAAAACCCAAAAATATTAGACTATTCTCTAGCATTATTTTGTGCAAATTTCTCTCGGCTCCTGTTGATCCTTTTTGCAGGTTACTTACTTTTAGTGATCAAGTTATGGACGAACGAAAGAATTGACTCAAGTAAAAGACGAACGAGTAAGAGGAGGTGCCACCTTCTTATTTTCTCTCTTCCTGTAAGCTTATTCATGAACATTTTATGTTCGTTCGGTTGCACTTGATTTCGATTCCACGCTTAGCTCGTTATCTTTTAGAGTTTGAGATCAAAGGCTTTTGTCACATCTTTGGTTAAGACTTTCGACAATTAAATCAGTTTGAAAAAAAACTCTTGGGATTTTACCCCAAACTTTTTAGAACAAGAGAAAGTGTCAATGAAAACTTTGGTGCCATGTTTTTATCTTAAGGGTTTAACCTTAGTAGTGCTCAACCCCACATACTGATTGTTGACTTGATGATACCTTATGAAAAAGAATTACTTGATGGAACAAACTTTTTGGAGTAGGAGAGGGAGATGCCAAAACTTGTATTGATTAGTTATAAAAAGAAAGGGGAGAGAAAAGAAAAAGAAAAAGAAAAAGAAAAAAAGAAGAGCAAAAGTACTTTGTTTCAAATACACACCTTTGGGATGCCAACAACTATGCTAGCTTTTGAACGATCTATGGTATAACCTCGGATTTCGGATATGAGTTGATGTCATGGTGGCATACATGTCGCTATATGGGAAAAACTATTGGTACTCCCTATAGGTTGAGTAGGAGTTTACAAAAGAAATATTCATTGATCCTTGAGAACGAAAAAGAAAAGATCCGTTGTCAAAATATGAGCTGAAATACTTTCAATACCTTTTGATTCTTGGCATCACCTCACTACCTAAAATGTGCAATTAGAGTTCTTGATAAGTAAGGAAAAGATGAGGTATTTGATACCACGTGAAGTGGGTGATTAATGAAAAAGCTCTAAGTTTATCTTTCTTTTGACATCTACATGTGAACCCTTAATTTTGATTCAAGCAGCATGGCTTAAAGATATTTTACTCTCATAACAAGAGAGGCGCTGAAAGAAATTTATTTGTAAAGCTTCGCCAAATTTTTAACAATCTCATTTGAGTTACAAGAAGTAATATCTAGCGAATTACTTGCGTTTAGGGATCAAGCCTAAGTGCAACTATTCAGATATATTGTGCTCATGTTCAAGGTTGCAAGATTTGAGATGATGGAATATGATATAACCTCTAACTTGTAAGTCTTTACCTTGATTCAATTCTTTGCTATTATTCATTATAGGTTTGTCACTAGAGGGCGAGTAACCGCTAAGCTTGAGGATGTTGATAGCTCCAAATTTCATCACTTTTTACCATTGGTTTTCCTCTTGTTTATTGTCGGATTTCCCTAAAGATTGCCCTTTTCACTAATGTTAATGTCGCAATTAGCGAATCTTTGTTTTCATGTGATGGTTTTCAGGTAATAAAAATTTACTGAAGATCTAATAGCATTTATGAGCTAATTACACCAGAATAAGAAAATCCCCAATTGAAGACATTTTCATTGGAGGCGTCAACACGCATAACGACTAACGGTACGGTCAAGGTGCGCCTGTATTGCCCACCTGTAATACCTACCAGTGCCTTCCCTATATCAATACAAGAAACTTTCGTAAAAGGGGACAGACGAGAAGAACCACAGAACAAAAGTTACAGCCGTTGCAAGACATCTGGAGGGAGAGATCAGATCTGAAAGAGGAGAAGAACTTCCCCTCGTTCTCCGACGATCTTCAACCTCAAAACCATAGGCGTGGGACATGGAGGGGATTGATGATATGTGATGTGCCTACTTTATTTCCATTCATTTGTGATTGTTGTAATGTTTATTTAAATAGTGAGAATGAATATCTATGTGTGCCTATGCTTGTTATCTAATTTAAGGGCCAAGCTAACATGATCCAAAGATCTCATAGGTACGAACTTGTATGCTAGTAATTTGGCGACCCCCGAGTGACACGGCCGATATCAAAGAAGAGATCGCACTACTCGAGGACAACAAGGAACCACCAAGATTAAAACCTTGATCTGGTTGAAAGACCTTAATTAATGCACTGACCATGGTCGTGGTAACAGGCAGATGGATCATTGAGATTAGGAAGAATTGGCCATGCGAACTCCTAGTTGGTATATGGGTTGCTTGCCTACTCACTTAGAAATAAGAATTATCATTATCACTTATTCCGCTTATTCCATTTGGCACTTTTACACTCATCATGAACTGATCCTCTCCACGCCTAACTTCTCATCTGTAGGACCTATATATATTTTCCGCATCTTTACTTTTATGCAATTTACTTATTTCCTAAGAAAGTTCCATTATCTTTTATTAACCACTTCCACTGTCAACATTTGCAGTCAATTCACTCAAGACTTGTGACACCTTGGGTGCAACAAAAAAACCGCATTAAAACCCTTTCCTAGGCTCCTCGTTGGGATCGATATAAAAACTGGAATTAATACTTCCATGAAAACATTCTCTGATGAATCTATGCACTTGCAGGCCATCAATGGCCATTTGATTCGGTGACCGTAGGATCTAGGGGTGGATCCACTGCAGCGAGCGAAACCGTGAGCGTTGGAGAAGATGGATCTGCCGCCACGAGCCATGACAAGTTCCGAGGGTGCAAGAGTGTGTTCTAGGTGTGTCTGGCTCCTGAGCAAGGCCTCTTAGAAATTTGTACACGGGCATGATGCCAAAAATTTTTGGTCAATGCACGTGAGAGGGGTTTTGAACCACGAAAGCATGAGGTTTGCTTGACAAGTCCGCATGATAGGTCCCCCACCTGTCAGCCGAATGTAGTCGATAGGATTCTGCTCGAGTTACGGGGAGATAAATCACACTTCACTGTGTCCCTGATCTGACATCCAAAGGCTCCTCTTTCCTCTGCCCTCGCTCCCCTTGCTCATGGCTCGTAGCACATGTAGTTCATCTCTGGCAGAATCAGGGTCAGCTCAACGCCGACAGGCGGGTGCCCCCATCAGGTACCAGAAGACTTCCTATGATTACTACCCCGAGATGTTATGTTTGTGTGGTGAGAAGATGCCGAGATGGATTTCATGGACCGACAAAAATACTGCAGGAAAATTCAACAACTACAACATTAGAGCGGTATTTTCTTATGCTAGGTACAATGGTAACCCGGATCCAGGAAGCGTAATGTAATTCTTTTTTTGTTTCCTTCGATTTTGTGCTAGAAGAGAGGGGACCCGGCTATGATAAGTTTGTGTGGATCGAAAATCCCCTGACAGGTTTTCACAAAGAGCTTGTTTAGGATCTTCGTAATGTTGTGTGGGACATGAAAGAGGCGATTCGTGCATTGGAGCGAGAGATTCGGGAGCTTCGCCAGATGTAGGGGAGGCAAGAGCAGGGAGGTGGCGAGATAGACGGGCTCAAGATTAGGCCATAAAGTGGAAACAATTTCATCATTATCTGGGCATTATCTGTTGCCTTTGAAATTTATATTTCTATGTCGTTGTCCATCAGCTGAAATAAGTTGTTGCTTCGTGGAGTGTAGCTTAGAACTTGTTTTTTTAGATTGGAACCTTATGATAAGTGTAATGCCAAAAGCAGGGATTTATTAAGTGCTTATAAATAGTTTATGTTTGTGCCACTAACATTCCATCAAATTTGCAGACCCCCTCCCCCTCAGTAATCGAGGTCCCGGTGCTGCGAGATTTCAGATAGTAGTGGCACAGTCACAATTTCCGATTCAACTAGTGGCCTTGGCCGTGTCCAAACCTCATGTCGCGATACATTATAGTCTGAGAACAGGGGGTAGATTGTTTTGCCCGACAAGTTCCACGCACATAGCTCTAGAATTTAACCAAACTACATATATAGGTTCAAGTTCAACAAATTATTAGGCTTCTACATTTCTATCCTTCTTCCTCTGCATGGGTGCCAACTTTCTTCCTCTTGCCTTCACCTCCTATGGCTTCTTCATTTCCTGCCTTGTTCCTCTTCCTGGGTGCCAATTTTCTTACTTTCACGTACTCTGCATCTTCGGGACGAGGGAAGTCAGGCCAATCAGCACCAGGATCATGCCCAGCATCATCACTCCACTCGTTTTGATTTTCTTCCCGCAACAAAATCATTGAGTCGATAGGCATGTTTCTTACCTTGCGCTTCCTATAAAAAATAGTAAACGGCTAGCTACCTAATATCTACATATGATATAAAAAATTGAAGGTACCATCTCATACTAGGTTTGGGAGCATTAAGGGGACATCACGCTGCTCTATGGCCTATAAGATGGAAGGTCTTGCATTGGTTTTTGCCCTTCATGCTAGCACTAAAAGCCGAACCCTTCTTCTCGATAAAATTCTTAAACCTCTTCACATGAGGTCTTCCTCTGCCCATTTTTTAGTTGGTTGGAAAAGCTTGAAACTCAGTTGGACTTGAGGCCACTGCGATGGGTCTGTACAGGGCTCGACGGATCCAGCATACACAGCTCTGAACTTTTCTAGAGAGTAGTAGTTGGACAAATATTGATCCAAATGTGGTAGAGTTATTTTCTTCACCAAGAAGACGAAGGCGGGGTCGCAAGGTTTCCCTGTATGCTGCCACTCTAAGGAGGTGCATTCTGGCTGCTCGATGTTCACAACATCCCTGTGGCCACTATTGGACATATCGACCACCTCACAACTGCTGTTGTTTGACGGGAGAACCCTAAGATGACCAAGTCATTGGCTTCTTTTATGCAGTTGTTGTACAATAGGAGGTAGCATATGTCCTCTAAGTCTCATGTCGATCTCTGTCCTTATATTTAACAGCTTCATGATCATACCACGTATGATGTCCACCAAGATATGAAAGTACGGACTTTTATGTCCTTCACCCAGTTATCTAGGCATTCGGCAAGGTTGTTGTTTATGTAATTGATAGTTGTGAAATATAGCCATCTACATCCACATTTAAACTGGATACTATTCATATTTTGATGAAATATCTCTCTAAACTCTGCCACTAATGCCTAATGATCAAAGGGGTATGCAATATTTTTTTTCTATTTTTCCTTGCGCTGATAATGACATTTGATGATGGGAATCACAACATTAAAGTCAAAGATATGAGAGTACCAACAACCCAAAGAAACCAGGGGTCATGAAGTGGAGACAGAAGCTTTAACGACCAACTATACGGCGGGAATAAAATTCCGGACGTATAGGTCTGGCCGTATAGTTGTTATCGACACTGCTAGGTCAAACAAAACAACTTTCATGAAGGGACCCCTATATAAAGAGGCTTCGGGCGACGAGAAACGGCGCCCCCCAGAACCCTAGAAACCTGCATCCACAACACCGAAGAGTTGCTGGAGGAATAGACTTAGATCTAATCTCCAAACCCTTATCCACCACCATAGCCATATTCCACCACTTGTGATAGTAGATCTCATCTTCGATTGGCGACATTGTAAGACTATTTGCTATCAATCTCATGATTTCCATTACAATGTTTTTGATTGTTAATTTCATCTCTATGCGTGAGTAATTCTCTTTGGGCTAAGGGGTTCGGCCTAGCCATGTAGCTTTTATGCATGTTATTTATCATAGATGGAATCATGTATTAGTTTGTATGACATGATGATTATTGTATCCTATCTTGCCTCAATCTAAGGACTTGTCAGGTACCCAAGACCCTGAGGATTGAGCCAGGTATAGGGAGTATGAGTAATGACTAATCTGCAGGTTGGGAACCCCAGTGACAGAAGGGGTAGTAAGGCTGTATTTGAGGGATGTACTTGGGATTAACGGTGACATCACTATGCATATCATTAGTTCTCTTTCTTCTATGGATGAGACTAGTAGGTTATTGCTATAAGCGGTTGTGAAGGTAATAGCAATTATGGATGGACTGCTCACATATAATTATCTTGTTGTAACAAGTACATGCATACTTTATTATTATCTTATATTCCCATCATATGTTTTGCAAAGCTACAGATGAAACCGAAAGCCCTAGGCCCTCTCTCTCCATCATTGACAGCAAAAAAAGATAGCAAACTCTTGGTCCGATAAAACATAAAAAGAATTGTAAAAATCTCGAAGGTCCGTTAAAAAACTTCGATAACCTAGGTCTACTAGGGAAAAAGAGCTATACTACATCTGTAATCTGGATCAAAGGTATCAACCCTTTTTCTGACGTCGTTGCCGTTAGTAGGAACCTTGTGTAGCATCCCATTTGTCTAACATATGTAATGCTACATGGTCTAGTAATATAATGACTACTTCCTACATATAATTGTTGCATCATAATTATATATTTCTCATGTCATCATGCCACCTTGCATTTGAGCATCATATAAAACCCCTTTTCATTTGGTTCTTCTCTCATATGCATTAGTAATTGTATTTGACTCTTGATATATTGTATTTGGTTCTTGATAAATGCTTGATGCCCAAGTTGAGTTGGGGGCATATCTTTTATTCAACTCCATCACCTTTCTTTGTCACCACCTTATAATTCCACCATCCCAATTATCCATGAGCTTTACTTTTCCTTTGGCATTTAAATCTAGCTCATGTGGGTGGGGATGGATCCTTTTTACCACTCCACTTGTTTCCATGCAAGCATCATGTTGTCTTCACATTTTTTATATGTGGAGCCACTTTTGCATGACTTGTGAGTGGTACCCCTTTTCAAGCCTCCACATGGGATCATTATGAATGTGTGCTCATGTTGGAATATTTTTGAGACTATTAAACATCTAGTGGAATACACACACTAGCAAGTCCCAATTATGTTCAAATATGATCATCTCCATCTACTCCACATGGGATCTTCTTTTCAATTCCTTTTTGCTTGACCTTACTCCATATTAGGGAATGCACATGAATAAATGTCATGGGACTTTGTTAATGTTTTTACAAGAATAAAGATGGCATTTATTACACATGCATGGGACATGCAAGCCCACTTTCCATTCCACCTCTCTCTCTATTTTGGTACTTTTTGGTTTCTCCTTTTTTCTTAATGCAAACTTCTTTAGTGATTCAACTCTCTCCAAAACCCTACCTCCTACATCTATCCCTTCCACCTTGTCCATCATCTACACATGCATGTGTGCATACATGTGCCCATGAGCCATTTCCTCCCCTCTCTCTACATGGCTAAAACCCTAACTCAAACCTAAGCCTACCCCTACCTCTCCTTAATCCTCTCCATCTCCTCCTTACCTCTAAACACTAGTTGCGCTCACCCCACCCAGCTACCCCATCTACTCCCTACCCTAACCCTCACCACCCCTCTAACCTAACCCTAGCCGAGCCTCCCATGCTCTACATGCCGAGCCTCTTCCTACTCTCTCTTTCTCTCTCGCTGCCAGGCCTGTCCCACCCGCGCCAGCCTCTCAGCCATGCCGTCCCCACCTGCAGCCACACCCAGACCGAGCCCCAGCTCGAGCACGTGAGGGAGGAGAAGCAAAAAGGTGGCCGAGCCACCTTTTCCACCCTGATCCCCCACGGCATCCCCCTCTCTCTCCCTCGCCTTTATCTCTTTCCCCACGGCTCCTCTGCCGTGCCAGATCTACCCCAGGCCGCTGCGCCATTCCTTCTTCTCCCTTGTCTCCACTTTCTTTCACCGCCAACCACTGTCGGTGTCCACCACCGTCCCCTCGTACCAGCACGCGGGTGTGGCGTGGAGGTTGCTGAGAAGGCCAGCGAGGTCCCCTGCGTCACCCGCGTACACGCCAGCAAGGAGGAGAAGCCCCGGACCTGCCGCAGTACCGCGACGCCGACGAGAAACCCTAGCGGGCTGTGCGTCTGCATCGCCGCCGATCCACCGCTTCCTAGCCCGATCGGCCTCCAGCAGCAGCCCCGCGGTGAGCCCACGATCCTCCCCGACACCCTCTCTCTGTCTTGCTCTTCCTGTACGCATGGATCCACCCGTCGAACGCTCTCAGTGCACCGCGCTAGCGTTCGCCACCTCGACGATGCGCTGCAGATACTACACCTGGCCGTGTAGCAAAATCACAGTACCAACCCCCCTAGCCGCAGTGGCTACCGCCTCCGCGCGTGAGCCCCAGGTCACCGGTTCGAGCCCCCGCTGCGCCGTGCCGCGCGTCCGTCAGTTTTGACAGACAGCGCGAGAAGATCCACAGTAGCAGTGGCTACTTTGCACAAACCCGCCACCCTTTTTCTTTTCCTCAACCCGCGAACCTTCTAGTCCCACACGTCAGCCGCAGATGAACTTTTGCAGAAAAACACCCCAGGTCCCCAAAACCTCAACCCGCCGTCCCTGTCCGCGCCACGTGGCTGTGCCTGGTTCACGAGTCCGCGCGTGGTCCTGCACGCCGCCGACCCCACCTGTCAACAGCTCGGGCTGGGTAACGCCGCGGTAAGAAAAGTTCTGCCGCGCCCGGCCGCCCTGTCGCGTGGGCCCGTGGGACAGCGTGCCCCATCCGTCGGTGACTGGGGTTAGATTTCTTTGGGTATAAAAATACTAGGTGTTTTTCTGTTTAAACAAAACATTTTCAGAAATGTTTAAATATGATTTTAAATCTGTTTTAAATAACTTTTAAATTATAAATCCAAATAATACAAATGATATATGTTTTTGAATCAGAAAAATGTGCGGAATTCAAATATGCTATTCAAAATAATGTTTGACCACTTTAAATTTTCGTGATGATTAAAATTACAATAAAATGCCCTTTTCTTAATTAATTAATAACTTTAATTCTATAACTCCAAATTCGACAAATAATATGTCTAAATCGATCAGCGCGACGAGCCCGTTCTATCTATGCATTCCGTGTTCTGAATTGAAGCATGCATCATGTCATCATTAAAAATCAGAACTGTCTATCGCAATAAAACTTGATCAAATAAATAATAAAATGAATTATTCTTTTCCCCACACCTCACCCATGCCATGCTACTTTATTGCCATGTAAATTGTGCATCATTCATCATGGCATGCTTGTTTGCTTGTCGCATTTTATTCGTATGCTTGTGCACTTTATTTATGTTGGCCCTTGTTTGTTGGTTCTTCTTCGAATAGACGCCCAGCAGGAGAATTATCAGGAATCACAAGAGTTCCACCCAGATCCATCTCTCGCTTCAACTGAGCTACCAGGCAAGCACTACCACATGCTTGCATACATATAGTACCTATTGCCTCTATCTTATTCTTGCATCATTGAGTCGCGAATGCATTAAATTGAAACCCAAGTACTGCATAGCCTTTACTTTAAACCCCACCGAAGCTTGTTCCTCCATCCCATGAGCCATTACTACAGGAGTTGTTTGAGCCATGCGAGTCATAGAAAAGCATGTGTAGGGTATGTGAGTGTCTGATGGATAACGAGGTATCTAAACAACTTAACCTGAGTAGTAATGGGATAACTAATGAAAGAGGCACCGGTGAGCAATATCTGTTATTTGGTTCTTCATGCTCACTTGTGTCCCGTAGGACCCCGAGTACTTGATTCCTGTTCCTTGACTATTCGCACTATCCACATCCAGGAGGCCTTATGGACACCCCTGAGCTAGAGCTTGATTCATTTATATTTCTTGGGGCCACAAAGTAGTTTGGGGTTTTGTTACTATCCTGTACTTATGCCATGCTTTACTGTTTTATTTAAGATTGTGCGAGGAGCACTTGTACTATTTAAGAATTGCGGAGTGTTTTCGCGGTATCGACAAGCCTAGTCACATTTTCGGGTTCCCAGTCGTTTACAGCCATTGGCGCAAACCTTGAGTCTGTCTCGGAGTCAGCTAGCTTCGTTGCGGGTAGCTTAATAGGGTGGCCCCCTGAAATTTTTCTGAATCCTGTGATCGCTTTGTCGTGAATGCCTCGTTGGGTTTTGAGTTGGTTTTTCCGAGGTTGATCGAGTGTGTGTTGCTATTTGTGCACCCCTGCAGGGTAAATCTTTCTGAAAGCCGTGTCCGCGGTTATGGACGACTTGGAGCACAGTTTCTCGATCATAGACAAGTATAACTAAAGTACCGCTTTTAATCTGACTAAGTACCTGACTAGTAAATAGTGCAACACTCGTGGAATGGTTAATAAAACTGCCAACGAATAAGGTTGTTCGTCCGCTTTCTCGTTGGTAAGCGAGAAAGAGGATGGATCTGTTAATTATACTGTTATAACTGTTGTTACTAATTAACGTACATCTGTCTATCATTGGTTAGGCGGATGGTTAGCGAGTATCTATAGGCTTGTTATTATTATCTTTTGCTGCAATTGCGTCAACCCAGGTATATGTCCCCTTTAGAGGCATAAAGACTTGCTGAGTACCCCTAGGGTCTCACACGATAAATTGTTTGATTCAGATGAACAGGTGTCCTCACAAGATGGATACTGGGTGGAGGAGATGGATGATGTTGGCAACGATCACTCGGTGTAGAGATTCCGGGAACGGGGATCCGCGAGATCTATGGGCGGGATGTGTTTATTTATGTGGTATCTTATGCCGATTTGCTTCTTATCCGTACTCGGACTTTGTTTTCTGCTTCCGCCTGATACTCTGATGTTTGATGTATGAGGAGCTATCCTAAATTATTATTTCTATCTAGGATATTTGGATCTTGCCGTATGGCGTTGCAATATGTCTATTTCTTTTAGATGGAATGGCTCTAAGGACTGTTGTATGTGGCTTGCATACATACTCACTTGTGTATGTAGTTGATCCCTTCGCCTGCCGATTACGCCGCTCGTTCTTGTCCCGATGTTCTGAAAGTGGTTAGGGCGGCCGAAATGTCTACCTGTGAGTGGCCCCTGGGCCCATTTTAACCACTTTCGCTCATCCAGGCTTGCAACTAAGAGCGTAATTCACCGAGGTAGTTACACCTTGCTAGTTTTTAGTTTTGTTAGTTTGCTTTCAGTCTTTATTTGAAAAACCAAAAAAATAGTTAGTCTTTAAATTCTTGTTTTTACTATCATAAGTCTTTGTGTAAGATAATGCAAAAACATAGGAAATATGGCTGAAAAGAAGCTTGGGGAGTTTGCAACTCCCAAGAATGATTATTTGCATACTCCTATTACCCAGCCAACAATTACTGCTGATGATTATGAAATTAAGCCCCACTAACAGAATCAATTTGGAGGCTCTGCTGTTGAGGACACAGGTATGCACTTGAACACTTTCATTGAAATATGTGATATGATGTGCATAAAAGATGTTGACCCCGATGCGGTCAAATGCGCTTATTTCCTTTCTCTCTTAGAGGAAGAGCAAAAGAATGGTTGCTATCATTGCCTAGAAATACTATTGCATCATGGGTGGAGTGTACTTCTTTTTTTATGACTAAACTTTTCCCACCTACAAAGACTATGCAACTAAGATCTAATATTACTGGTTTTAGATAGAAAGAGCGTGAGCCACTAGCGCTTGCATGGGAGAGGATGAAAGAATGCATGAGAAACTATGCCAGTCATGGGATGGAAGATTGGTTAGTTCTCCATTTATTTTATAATGCTCTTAACCATGTGTCTAAGTCTATGCTTGATACTAGAGCTAGAGGAACATTTATGGGCAAACATATTTACCGAAGCAAAGCAGCTGCTATATGCAAGACAACCATGCCCAGTGGCATGTGGATAGATCAAACACGAAGAAGGTGAACTCCGTCTCACCACAAGAAAATGAAGAACTCAATGCTAAGCTGGATGACCTCATATTAGCCGTAAAAGGTAAGGAAACCAGGTAAGAGCTATCAAAGAAATAGACTTCATAGCTCATAATGATTATAACCCTACTTGGAAGAAGAATTATAATCCTAATTTTCAGAAACAATATTCAAGTACTACAGGTAACTCTAATAATAATATGGGATCAAGTAATGGTAGTCTCCAAGAAACACTTAAGTCCTTTACGGACTTACAAAATGAGCAAAACAATATCCTTGTTAAGATAACGGAGAACTATGATGTTATGATTGGTAAATTATCTAACCAAGCTTTAAGTTTGAGGAATGATCTGCATGGCCTCTAAGAAAGAACAAGGATTGTTGAGGCACAACTAGGTAAGATAGCCGAGAGTCAAACTCTAATTCTAGCTAAATTTGCAGGTAAAGTTGAGCCCAATCCTATTTTAGTAATCCAAAGGGAGGAGCCTAAAGAACTTGATTATCGTAATGCTCCTTCATGAGTGCATATTTGCATCATGTTTTACATTATTATTTTGCACTATAGATGTAGGATCTTGGTATTTTACGGCACTCTCGCGCATATTTTATGTATATTTTCACTAGGATCAGGACAAATGATGGATCCAATGGATACAATTATTGGTTCAGTTGTACTGTGGAGAAAAGGAGTCAAAAACAACGTAAATTGCTTATTTGGGAAATATTAATAATACCAGAAGAAGACCAGAAGTGAACAAAGGAGACAGAGAGCGTAACGACCAACTATACGGCGGGAGAATTTCTTCCGCTTGTATAGCTCCGGCCGTATAGTTGGTGTTGCCTCCGCCTCGTCAAATAGTTTCACCCCATGCAATTGGTTTGGGGAGATGACATACAGAACACCCAGAAATCACGAAAACCTCACCTCCAGAAGGCATCTAGAGGGGGAACTCGTCCGCCAGGGATCCATATTCACCCTGCGTAGATCCGGGAGGCTAAGGCGTCGATCTTCATCAACCACCACTGCATCACCACCATCTCCATCCATCCCATCTACATTTGGTTTAGATCTTGTTGTAATTCCCATACTCGTTGTGGATTTATACAAGTACCATTCATCTATGATTATTTCCATTACCATTACTATGATGTTGATTGTCTCCATGTCTGAGTATATCTCTAGTTCTTGGGGAGATGGAGAAACCCTAGCATATGACTGAGATGAGATAGAGATTATTATGTTATACATCATTATGTGTACGTGTTAATTGTCTTCATATTGATATTAAGGAGAAGTGCACCTTCTTAATATTTGCCACTTATGGGGACTCGATGGAGGGGATTACTTGTTAGTAGACAGAGGGATAATAGCGCTTACTGTGACTATAAAGTGATGACCCACAAGTATAGGGGGTGTATCGCAGTATTTTCGATAAGTAAGAGTGTCGAACCGAACGAGGAGCAGAAGGTGCTGGCTAGTGGTATGGATCAGGAATTCTCTGCAAATACTTAGAAACGGATTTTTAGGGGTTTTTGATAAAGCAAGTAAACAATGTACGAGTAAATAAAAGATAGTAGGAATAAATGCAGCAAGTGGCACAATCCTTTATTAAGCAAGGACAAGCTAGTTGTATTACTTAAGATGACCAAACGTTCTCGAGGACACATGGCAAGACTGTCAAGTGCTTTCTAAGTGTTGTGTGGGTGAACCTGTGCTAATGTACCGACCTTCCTAGGACTAATTCATACTTGTGATTATACCCCTTGCAAACATCCATAAGTACATGAAAGTAATTAAGGTAGAAACCTAACCACAGCTTTAAACTCTAAGACCCTTACGTCCCTTGTGCAATGGTTTCCTAACGGGGGTTCAGGTTTCTGTCACTCCGGCAACCCCTACGATTAGTAGCCAAATACACAATGCATTTCCCTAGGCCCATATAGGTGAAGTTTCATGTAGTCGACGTTCACATGACACCACTAGAAGAAGTACACCACAACTTAAATATCAAACTATTGAATCTTTCTCAACACAATTCCACTACTAACAACATGACTTCTCCCATGTCCTCAAGAACAAAACGAACTACTCACAAGACATCATATGGATCATGATCAGAGATGGAATAATGATGTATAACAATCTGAACATAAACAATAATTCAACGGTTCACTCAATAGCATCAAAAACAAAGACTAATCAACACCGGGAAAGTTTCCCCTATGAACTATGCAAGATTCATCCCAATTGTTACAGCAATACGGAGATGGTGATGAGGGTGCTGAGGGTGATGATGGTGGTGATGATGATGATGATCCCGATGAAGTCCAGCTTGATGGTGGTGTTGATGGCGATGATCTCCCCTCTCCGAGAAGGAATTCCCTTGGCAGAAATCTTTCTACCTGAGAGATCTTTCTCTCTCGGTGTTTTCCGCCCCCCAGAGGCGGTGGAATCTTTCTGTGGTCGCTCCCTGAGTCTTAGGGTTTCGGGAGGAATCGCCAGAGGGGAGTGCCAGGGGTGGACCAGGGCGGCCACGCCACCTGGTGGCGTGACCTCGTCTGGCCCGTGCCAGGGGGTGGTGTGGGCCCCCTGTGGCCCATCTCCAGCCCTCCTTCTGGCTTCCTTCGTCTTCTAGAAAAATAGGATTTTCCGTATATTTTCCTGAATTTTCTGATCTTCGCGAATTTTGCCTCCAAACATCACCTTTTCCATCAAAATCCTGACTGCAGCGGTCCATGCTCTAAAAGTCATCAACCATGCAAAAACAGATGAAATACCATAAGTATCACCTCTCAATATGAAATATACCAATGAATAACAGTGAATTATGACATATAATAGTGATGCAAAATGGACGTATCAACTCCCCCCAAGCTTAGACTTCGCTTGTCCCCAAGCGAAACTGAGCTCAATAAACATGGCCTCAGGTTTATGGAGTGAAGAGTCGATAAAAGAATACGGACAAGAAGCATCCACTACTAGGAAACAGCTTATAGATAGACAAGATATTCAGTGGTGCATATGTAAAAATATGGGCCACAGATATATATCAGTGGCGCACTAGAAATAATGCGTCACAGAAGTTTGGCACTTCAGTGGCGCACAAAACCAATATGCGCCATAGAAGTCCATATTTCTGTGGCGCATATTTTCGTGTGCGCCACTGAAGTGTCAAACTTCTGGGGCGCATATCATCGTATGCGCCACAGAAGGTTGATGGGACCAAGCAGCAAAAAGAGGAGAAACTTCTGTGGCGCATATGTCCATATGCGCCACAGAAAGTGATGTTTCTGTGGCGCATATAGGTTAATGCGCCACAGAACAAGCATATAGGGGGAAAAACAGATCCCACCCCCCCTCCCCACGTGGATCGCCTTTTCAGTTTTGTAAAAAATAAACAAAAATGATAGAAACTTCAAAAAAATAATTCCTTTAAGTTGTAGTTAGATTTTAGGGTATAGATCTAAACAAAATTGAAAAACATGAATTTTGATGTATTTTGCAAAAATAGGTCATGGCACGGTAAAAAGGCTCTAACTTTTGCATACGATGTCGGAAAAAAATCTTTAACCTATCAAAATGATCGTCTCGAAATTCCCTACTCGAATTCAACCACCTACGATCGTTCTAAATTTTACAGAATCCCCAAATTCGAAAAGAGTAAAAAGTTATTTAGGATAGAAGATTTTTTACTGCAAAAAAATAAAAAAGGGGGAGAAACTTCTGTGGCGCATTTCCCCCATATGCGCGACAGAAGTCTTGGGCGGGATTCGAAATTTGAATCCCGCCAGCACCCTTTCTCCTCCCTTTTTCCTTTTTCTCCCCCTCCCATTTCTTCTACCCTCCCCTATTTTCTCCTCCTCTCCACACTTCTCTCCCCTCCTCTCCTCCACACTTCTCCCCTTCTCCTCCCTCCTCCTTCTCCACTCTCCGGCGACCTCCTCCTCCTCCTCCACCACCACCAACTCTGGTGACCACCACCTCCTCCTCCTCCTCCTCCTCCACCACCAACTCCAGCGACCTCCTCCTCCTCCTCCACCACCACCAACTCCGGTGACCTCCTCCTCCTCCACAAACTCCAGTGACCTCCTCCTCCTTCTCCTCCTCTTCCACCACCAACTCCGGCGAGCTCCCCCTCCTCCTCCTCCTCCACCACCACCAACTCCGGCAACCTCCTCCTAGACCTAGCCACCGCCCGCCACCACCACCACCACCACCACCAACTCCGGCCAGATCCGACCAGATCTAGATCTGGCCCGGTTTTTTTTTGAAATTTGAAAAAAACTTCTGTGGTGCATATTGGCCATATGCGCCATAGAAGTTTGAGATCTGGCCCGCCTTTTTTTGAATTTTGGAAAACAACTTCTGTGGCGCATATTGGCCATATGCGCCACTGAAGTTTGAGACTTCTGTGGCGCATTTCGAAATGCGCCACTGAAGTTAGTTATCAATGGCGAGGTATTAGTGGCGACTAACAAATGCACCACAGATGTTCAAAAAAGGTGCGCCACAGAAGAGTTGTTTCCTAGTAGTGATCACATTCATCAATACATAGATCATAATAGAAGACAACTCACTATTATATAACTCAACTTGCAATGAGTAAAGGAAACACAATAAATATACATAAAGTAAATCATAATCTGTAATGGCAAACTTAGCTCGTGGTCGAAGAATAGTTGATAATTTGCTGGAGTTCACAAATAGCTGATTTTCAATGATAGCTATCAAAGTAGTAAACATCAAGATAAGAGCAATGTGCAAAACAAGGAACATAAGAAACATGATTGAATAAATCATCATATGAATGAATGAAACACAACAACTCAAAATACTTGCTGAGATAGAAAGGAATAGGTTTACTGACTCAACTACAAAGTAAAAAAGAAAGGCCCTTCATGGAGGGAAGCAGGGATTGCAAGTCTCATAAAGAGCTCCCAAAAATTATGATACTTACTAGCTTTTAGCTCTCATTGCCCCTATCATAGGCTTCTTTTGGTGATTAAGGTTAAAGTGACACAACTAAGAGGATATGCTTGACAAGTTATAAGTTGAAATCTCATGCCCCTTACTTATGAGTACCAAACCTCATGCTACTCAACTTTAGTCACGAGTAAGCTCTTGTCATTGTAAATACACGTGTGTCATTGAGAACCGCCAACGGGGTACCCCTTGCACATGACACAGGAGCTATCCCATAATCAAAATAACAAGGCAAGCAGACAGTGAGCATCTCAGCGATCTTTTTATTTGCTATTTTCATAGGTTTTTATTGAGGATGCTTCATAGAATGCTCACTATAGTTATGCTGCAAGTTTCCACCATGATTAGGCATGGGTTAGGCTAGCAGCCCAGGCATTTCTCTAACACACATATAAACTCCATGATCTTACAAGTTCCACTTTTATTTCACACCACCGGGATCCATAGGCAAAAGAATCATGATATCAACTAGGTACAAAGTACTATGGCAGTGTTGAAAGCGTTCCCCATGATACATGGTTCTGCTAACTTAAACTCATAAAGCGCAAGCATATACACAACAAAGAAGGACACAATGGTTCAAGTTTATTAAATGCAAGAAAGTAAAGTGTGCCATCAAGTTCGTGAGAGCTTTAATCACTAATTTTCACATAACAAGTTTAATTTGGAAGGTAGATAAAACAAGAATTTACTTGGAATAGCAATAATGCTACTAGGTAGGTAAGGTGGACACAAATGGCAAAGGTTTTGGTTTTAAGGAATGGATGCACGAGAATAATTCCCTCTCAGTACAGGTTTTTGGCTAGCAAGGTTGGGTAGAAAGTACAAGAGTTGAAGGAAACAAACAAACATAGAAGTGATAAAGACAAACATGCAATCTTCCTTGGAAGCACAAAAGATCTTAACTAGGGAATACTAGACTTATGAGCAAATCAAGAAAGAAAGATGATGAAATTATTTTTCTTTAGAGTACTTCTATCTTTTTCATTCAACTCTCAAAAATAGTATTGCTACTGACCGAGCCAGGTTTGCCAAAACCAACTAAATTAACTCAATGATCCCAAAGTGATACCAATACTAACAACAAGATCAATCATATAACCACGAATTGAAAACTAATATAAGCTATGCAAAAGAGTAAATGATATAACTTCTCATTAATATTCCATAACGGCAACTCACACCAAGGGATACATATCTAACGAGAGAGGGGACACTTCCATAATGCAAACCATCCTACATAATAATTTCTCTATTCATGATATGACTCTACTAAAAAGGTAAAAAGATAGAAGATAGTGATGTGATACCGCGGCACTCCCCCAAGCTTGGAACAAACCAAGGGGATGTCAAACCTGATGATGAGTTACTCCTTTGTTGATGGTGGTAATATTTTCTTAGTTGACGTGAGGAAATCTTCCAGCATCTTGCGAAGCCTATTATTCTCCCATTGAAGCATGTCCACCTTCCTCTACAAGTCTTGGTACTTATCGCAGAACTCCTTAGTGACTCGTAGGGCTTCCGTTGATGCATGGCAAGAGACTAAAGGTACCAGCCCCTGCTTGGGGTCTTGGAGATCTTCCTCCATAGGCTCCTTCCCTTTATCCTTGGCGGGCAACATTGTGCTTCTAAACCTTCAAAGAGTATGTCCAGGCAGAAACAGATAGAAACAAAAACACGACGAAAACACGATATACGAACCTCGGGAGATCCGGGGGATTATATATTACGAAGTTTCACAACAAAAGGAAGGTACTGGGACAAAACGAGTCGGAGGCGGAGTCCGGGGTGGACTCACCACCTGGTAAAGCGGCCAGGGGAGGGCCCGCGCCACAGGGTGGTGTGAGCCATCCTGGCTCCATTTCCGTCCCTTTTTAGCTTCGTAGCTTTCCTTATTGGATAAAAACAGCAAATATATAGTTGGATAGTATTTTCGCGGAACTTTTCTTACCAGAACTATTACCTATTTGAAAACAGACTCTGCAGGTCTCTGAATTTAGTATCTAGTAGATTCTTCCGAAGTCACCACTTGAATAATCATCAGTATCTTCATCTTCATACACTGATTACTTGAGTCATAAAACCTTTCTCTTCCTTATTACACCATTATCTCCACTTCCTGAAATTTCTTTCACACAAACTTCACACAATTCTCATTAGCAACATTAGTATAAGTGAAGTGATAAAACATTTTTAGTCCAACTTCAACTGAAAACCATCAAAACAAAAGCTACTGGAGCAACTCCTTCGGAAAACACAAAAAGAATTCAAAAAGGAAATCGAATAAAGAAGCAAATGCAAGAGTGGCAAAATCTGTCAAAACAGACCAGCAGGTAAAGATCAATTTTTTAGAAACTCTTCTGTTGCTCAAATCAAAAAGTGCAAAACTAACGAAAGTTAAATAACAACCTGGGGCAGAAGCAAAAAAAATGAGAGCCCAATCCGACATACAGAGATTGCTCACGAATTTTTACGGTGAGGCACAAAAATCTGTTTCGAGACATCAACTTCCCCAAATATTACTTCTCTCTCATTAGAAGTTGAACATGACACAAAAACCAAACAAAAACGGATAAGGAGCGGTTTTTACCGAAGTAATAACTTCCAAGACTCAAAGAAACAAAAACAAACTGAAAGCAAAAACAAATTGGGTTGTCTCTCAAAAAGCTCTTTCTTTATAGCCATTAAGATGGGCATGGTAATTTTGAAGATGCTCACTCAGGAATATGAATTGAAGTGAAAAAGAGCAATAAGAGGCAAAAACACACACATTTAAGTCTAACCCACTTCCTATGCAAGGGAATTTTGTAAACAAACAAGTTGTTGAAACCAGAGGCTACTTGCATAAGAAGGCAAAAGAAGTGCAACATAAAAACTTTCAGCATAAAACGAGGAAACTTGATATTATTGAGATACATAAGAACACTTTTCTCTCTCTCATAATAACTTTCAGTATCATGCATAAACTTAACAATATCACTATCACAAGGGCCATCATAGCAATGATCGCTTATTCTAACAGAAAACACATGTGGCGACCCCAGATTTTCACCCGAGATTACCAAATTATGCAAACCACCACGATCCCATGATCAGTGCATCGTGGAGCATAACCGACATGATATCAAAGTACACACATCCCTTACAGTACGATACAACAAGTCTTACAATAATAGTCTTACAACCTTGCCTCCATGGGCACAAATAGATAATAGCAGCGGTACTAATTAACGCGGAGGACCCGAATCAAGCCATAGCCCAACAGGTGCCTGACTTGGAGAAACGCCCTAGTTCGCGAAGTCGTGATCGTATCCTCCATTGTCCTCTTCATCCCGCTCATAGTCTGACCAAGTTGATAGCCAAGGAACATTGCCAGTGAGTACTTTGAATGTACTCGCAAACCACCATACAAGGAAGTACAAAGAGTATGCAATATGGTTGTGGATAGGATGGCTCCAAGGAGGCTATTTGAGAAATCTCTTAGAAGTATACTCTCAACTCTACCACTTGTTGTTTGCAAAACCCCTTTTTGGGTAAAAATAGTTAGTAAAACTTGAAAATACTAGACCGGGGTCAACCCTGTTATCCACTTCCACTGTGGTCATCCCATGACCACTACTTCCACTAGGTCCGACCATCCCATGGCCCATCCTCCTTGCCCTTCGACCATCCCATGGTCGAATCTCTTTTTATAAAACCTTTTTATAAACCAAAACCAGCATCGCTCTACAGAAGTTTGTCCAACCCGTCCTTAACCGCGGACACGGCTATTCGAATAGATTTTTATCCTCTGCAGAGGTTGTAAACTTTACCCACAAGATCCGATACATCCGCCACGAACTGTCGTGGATCGTCATAAAGCAGTATGCGGGTTTTGGATAACCGGACAAAACCTTTAGGATAATCCCCTCTTAACACCAGCACCTACCCTATGGGTGTTATTCCCCTCAAAACCGGGACGTCGGGTGAGGTCTAACCGGAGCGCTTTTTCCACTCCTCGAAAGTGTGCACTTTCAATGAGGGGCCCATAGTAACGCGTGGAGGCCTGCCGACCCTTTGTTCCTTCTCCAGGTCGATGTTCCACATGGACCTCTATCGGAGAAGGCCCACCCTCTAGGGATCCCCAATCCCCTGTAGTAGTTGTGAGGCACCGGTATCATAGAGAACCACTTTCGAGTCAAGCCCCTTCCCATATAGGAGTAGTGAGGTTGCACGGGTTTAAGTTGTTATATCTAGACTGCAAAGAACTAGGTGCGTTTTCGAAAACAGTTTTTCCTCCCTCTTCAACTTTGGTGCCTCCACCAGTGGCACAAATACCAAAACATTTTAAAAGTTCCTTGACAAGTCCCACTTGCCTAGGTTTTCTGTCAAAAACTTTTTATAAAACCATCCCTTCTTTCGAGTTCCCAACCTAGAATTTTTGTTAGGCTAAATCGGGGTTTCCAAGGGGTTGTGGTATATTAGACCACCTGAACTACTAGGATAGGAGTAGGAGGTCCAAGGGGGAGTACTTCGACAGTACCATAGGCATAAGTTTGGTGGAGCCAACCTAATACCATAATAATAATATAGCGAGTAAAACCAATGTAGTAGTAATATAAGTAAAACAAAGTGCATGGAAATAAAGATGCGACAAGTCTCATGAACTTGTAGGTGGCTTGCCTTGGTTGGCAGCTTGTTCCTGGTCCTCTTCTTAAAAATCTTCCCAATTACCTTCCTCAAACTCGTCCTCGTTCGTATCTATCGCCGAAAATGGAAATTATAAGCAAACCAATTTACCAAACATCACCCAAGGCACAACAATGAAATCAGTATAGAACAATTGCACAACTGAACCAATCCAACCACACACTAGTAGCTACTGACTCTAGCAGTACTCGGCCATTGAAAGAAATCAAAAAGGTTTCATCAAACTTAAATGATGATTTTTGTGGTTAAGACTAGATTAGCACTCAAGCAGATATTTTGACCACTATAAGTTGGTGAAAGTTGACCACAAAATACATATCTGATTAGCTACAGAGAAAACCAAGCTAACCCCACTGGTTTCATATTTTTATCAAAAAGGGTTGATTTTTAATAAATAAAATACTAGAAACAGAGCAGAAACTAGTACTAAAATCCTCAGGGCAAATCTACAGAGCCAAAAATTAAGCCCTTCCCGGAATAACTAGTATTAGCAGAGGCCTAACTCTGGGAGTTGGTTTCATCCAAAAATTAGCATGACAACAACCTCTGGAAAATAAACAAGAACCCTCTATTCATAACTTGCAAAAATAAGAACAGAGGCTTCACACATCCAAAAAGGATGATTCTAGTTTTTCACAGTAGAGAATTGCAAGGGAAATGCCTGGGAATTGGTTTCACATTTTTCTGAACTCTAGAAATGAAACTATGAATTTATTACTCTAAACAGACACTACTCACCACAGAAATTCTCAGTAAAAATACATACAAGCTTTGGACTAGCTACCAAGGACATGCAATAGGGAACTACAAGGGTTATTCTACAAAATTGGAAACAAGTCAGAACACTACACAGATTTTATTTGGTGGAATTTAAGCTACAGAACAATTTTCTAGGAAAGAAAATGACCTAAAAAGAAAAAAAAAAAGGGGCGGTGCATAGGCTGGGTCACGGCCCGCTACGGAGCTGGGTCGGCCCGCGTACACGGCGGCCTGCGCGGGGTGTTGGGGATTTAAATCCCGTAGCGGGGCCCACGTGTCATAGGCAGAGCGAGGCGAAGGGGTATCTGGCGATGCTGGCCGTTGGATTAAAATCCAGATCGACGGCCCGCAGCGCGTCTTCTTCCTAGATCGAGAACTCCGGTGAGCTAACCCTAGCTGGCACGGGCTGGGCTCGGGGTGGCTCACCTAGGTGCAAAGAGGGGTCGGTGACGGTGTGGTTCGAAGCGGTTGAGGTAGGGGCGTCGAAGGAGGTACGGCACGGCGGCTCCGGTCGTTTCGATGCGTCACGCTAGCAGCGGTGCGGCTCGGGACCGTCGGCCTCCACACAGCTTCGGCGTGCCTGTCGACAAGAATAGCTAGAGGAGATGGGATTAGGGCCGGTTTAAGGAGGGGAGTGCAGTGGAAGGGGTGCATGGAGGAGAGGTAGAGCAGGGAGGAGAGAACCTTCCCATTCATCGTCGGCACCGAGGCGGGGTGGAACGACAGAGAGAGGGGGAGAGAGCTAGAGGCTCTGCCTCCGCTCTGTGGTGGTGCTGGGAGCTCTGGGTGGAAATGAGGAGTGGGAGGTGCGTGTGAGGGGTGGGGGGCTATAAAAGGGCAGGGCCAGACGGTGGTGCACCGGGTGCACGACGAGGTGGTGGGGGTTGCATTGGGAGCTCGGGATTGGCCAGGAGGGACGGTGGCGACACCGTGGGGGTGACCCGGGGATGGCCTTACCCCAGGGGGCTGGCTAGGCCTACAATACAGCGAGAGGGGGCGGCCGATGCGCGGTGCGGGAAGGCTGCTCGACGGGATAGCACGGAGCGGCAGCATGCTGTCTGCGCGTCTAGGGCTTGGGGGAGTAGGAGGGTAGGGGCGCCGGAGGATGGAGGGGTTCTCCTCTGTCCACCGCGCGGTTTTGCACCGAGGGAGAGAATAGAGGGAATGGGACCGAGGGTGGTCGGCTGAGGTGGACGCCATGGGTTGGGGGTGGCTGGGCGCGCGGGAGAGAGAGAGGTAAGGGTGGAGGGAGCGCCTGGGGAGGGGGAGCTGTCCGTGGTGGGGCCAGATGGGACAGAAGGGAGGGAGGGCTGCTGGTTTTCAAGGTGGGCAAGATCTTGCTCATCTCTCGTGTCCCTCCTCTTTGTAGTGTGCTAGAGGGTGCGTGTGGGCTAGGTGTGTGCAAGGGGGGTAGTTGGGGTGGTGCTGCACCATGTCACGGCCAGGGAGAGAGGGTGGCACGAGCAGGGAAGAGGGAGAGGGTTTTGGGGATGATCTAGGGTAGTGTTGATGGGGGCTTGTCATTTCGAGTTCGGGCCACCAATGGCAGAGGGAAGGGTATGGGGTGGTAGAGGGTGACTTGGTGATCATGCTTAGGCCATGGTTGATCCTTGGATCACAGCCAGAGGCTCACAAGGGCCAACCAAACTTGGGACAAAATAAGGGTGTCATTCCCTAAATGACCACTAGTAAGATAAACACCCACTTGCAAGAGGCTAGGGCTTGTGGTTTTCCCAGGACTAAGGGGTGGTTCACATGTACTTGTATCATAGTACCACTTGGTACTCTTACATGGTAGAAAAGGGTGAAGGATTTAATCAAACCATGGCTCCAAAGTTGGAAGAAAAAATAGTTTTCCAAGACTTAGCCAATTTATTGGTTGGTGAACCCTTGGTGGTCATCTAAACATGTAGACTAGCAAATAGTAGTTCCAAAACACACAAGTTATCAAACAATTCTAAATAGGCAAGGCATATAAACACACAAGCAGAAAAGTTTTATTTCCCCCTACTTTCTAGCTTCCCAACCATCCACAAACATGGATGTAGAAAAATGGGATGTTATAGACCTCCCCCCCCCTTAAAATAATCTCATCCCGAGATTCGCTGGTTTTGCTGACAGGAGATGGGGAAATTCCTTCTGGAGAAAATCCTCTCGTTCCCAGGTGGCTTTGTCTTCCGAATGGTTGCTCCACTGAACCTTGTAGAAGTTTATTTCCCAACGTCGGGTGAGCCTATTGGCTTTCTCTAGGATCTTGATAGGCACCTCACGATAGGTTAAATCACAGTTGAGGTCACTGTCTTGATATTCAATCTCTTTGAACGCTTCGGTCTTGTTGGGTGTTTGGAGGCACTTTCGGAGTTGGGACACATGGAAGACGTTGTGGAACTCTGCCAATTCCTTGGGTAGTTCTAATTGGTATGACACCTGTCCTTGTTGGGCGAGGATCTTGAAGGGCCCAATATACCTGGGGGCGAGCTTACCTTTTTCATGAAACCTCTGCATTCCCTTGAGAGGGGAGATGCAAAGATACGTGAAGTCTCCCTTGTTGAAACTCACTTCCCGGCGTTTGTTGTCGGCATAGATTTTCTGACGAGACTAGGCAGCTCTCAAGCGATCACGAGCTAGATGTACTTGCTCTTCTGCTGCCTTGATCACATCTGGGCCGAAGATTTGGCTTTCTCCGGTTTCAGTCCAGTTTAGAGGGGTTCTACACTTCCATCCGTAGAGAAACTAAAAGGGTGCCATCTTCAGACTGGCTTGGTAGCTGTTATTGTAATAAAATTCTACGAATGGCAGACAGTCCTCCCACTTAGCTCCATAGGCTAGAACGCAGGAACGGAGCATGTCTTCCAGGACTTGATTGACTCTCTCTGTCTGACCTCCGGTCTGTGGGTGATAGGCGGTGCTAAAGGAGAGAGTGGTGCCTAAGGCCTCTTGTAGCTTGCCACAGAAACGGGAGGTGAATTGCGGTCCTCTATCCGACACAATTTCCTTAGGGACGCCATGGAGACTGACGATACGGGAGATATACAATTCCGCTAACTTCTTTCCATTAAAGGTTGTCTTCACAAGGATGAAATGGGCGACCTTGGATAGGTAGTCGACTATAACCCAAATTGAGTCGTGACCTCTGCTGGAGGTAGGTAAGCCTGTGATAAAGTCCATCCCAATCTTTTCCCATTTCCACTTCGGAATCCTCATGGGTTGCAACAATCTAGCGGGTCGCTGGTGCTCAGCTTTGACTCTCTAGCATATATCGCACTTAGCCACGAACAAAGCGATTTCGCGCTTCATTCCATGCCACCAGAATTGTCCCTTCAGGTCCTGATACATCTTGGTGCTACCGGGGTGGATGGAGTAGAGTGTCTCATGGGCTTCCTTCATAATCATCTACTTCAAGTCATGCTTGCTGGGTACGCAGATGCGCCTTTGTACCATAGTACACCCAGGTCAACAACTTTAAATCCGGGGATAGTTTCTCTCTCCATTCTTTGCTTAATGCCTTCAATACTTTTGTGACCTTTCTGAGCTTCTTTGATTTGGTCTAAGAGGGTCAGTTTTAGTTCCAGGTGGGCTAGGAATCCATGGCTGACTATTTCAAGTCCAAGCCTTTCCAGTTCTCGACTTAGTTCTGGTTGTTCTTTTACGACCATAGCATTCTTGGAACATGGTTCCCGGCTAAGGGCGTCAGCTACAACATTAACCTTGCCCGGGTGATAGTGAATGCCAAGATCATAGTCCTTTATCAGCTCAATCCATCGTCGCTGCCTCATGTTCAACTCTTTTTGGGTAAAAATGTATTTAAAACTGTTGTGATCTGTGTAGATCTCGCAGGGATTCCCCATCAGATAGTGGCATCAGGTCTTAAGTGCATGAACCACTGCTGCGAGTTCGGGGTCATGGGTGGGGTAGTTCATCTCATGTGGCTTTAGCTGTCTGGAAAGATAGGCAATGACCTTGCCTTCCTACATAAGCACACTCCCGAGTCCTAACTTGGAGGCATCGCAGTAAACTTCAAAGTTTTTGGTGATATCCGGCATGGTCAGGACAGGGGCAGACACTACTCTTTTCTTGAGTTCCTGAAAACTCTCTTCACACTTCTCGGTCCACTCGAACTTCTTATCCTTCTTCAGTAGTTGCGTCATTGGCATCGCGATACTTGAGAAACCTTCCACAAATTTACGATAGTACCCGGCTAAACCCAAAAAGCTTCGGATTTCCGAGGGGTTTGTGGGGGCTTTCCATTCTATAACCGACTTAATTTTGGTGGGGTCGACTGAAATTCCTCCTACAGACAGGATGTGGCCAAGGAATCCAACTTCCTTTAACCAAAACTCGCACTTGCTGAACTTAGCATACAGTTGATGCTCCCTGAGGGTTCCCACTACGACTCTTAGGTGCTGCTCATGCTCGGCTTCATTCTTGGAGTATATGAGGATGCCGTCGATGAACACTACGACGAACTTGTCCAGGTAGGGCATGAATACCTTATTCATGAGGTTCATGAAGTAGGCAGGGGTGTTGGTTAAGCCGAAGGAAATGACGGTGTATTCACAGAGACCGTATCGGGTGGTAAAGGTGGTCTTGGGAATGTCCGATTCTCGGATCTTAAGATGGTGGTATCTGGTGCGGAGATCTATCTTGGAGAAGATTTTGGCCCCATTTAACTGATCAAACAGGTCTTCGATCTTTGGTAGGGGATACTTGTTTTGATGGTGACATCATTGAGTTTCTGGTAGTCCGTCACTAGCCGGGTGGTTCCATCTCTTTTATCCACAAAGAGAACGGGTGATCCACAAGGGGAGGCACTCGGTTGTATGTGACCTTTGCATTATAGGTCGTCCAATTGTTTCTTCAACTCGACCAATTCTTCGGGGTTCATATGGTAAGGCCTCTGAGCTATGGGGTCTGTTCCAGGGACTAGTTCTATGATGAACTCGATATCCCTGACAGGGGGCATACCGGGCAACTCCTCCGGAAACACATCCGGATATTCACAGACTACGGGGACTTGATCTAGAGTAGGTCCAGCTATACTCTTCTGGCAATAGATTCGAGATGAGGGCACAGTTGCCTTATACTCGACTTGTATTCCTTCACTACTTGTCAAGGATATTGACTTTCTGACACAATTTATGATTCCATGGTATTTGGTCATCCAATCCATTCCTAGGATCAAATCTAGACCTTGGGCTCCCAAAACTATTAGGTCGTCCATGAAGGTTATGCCGTCGATGACTATGGGATTATCTCGGCAGACGGATTTGGTTTCGGCCGTTAAATCGGGTATTTGCACTAACATGAGCCTGCTCAGATGGCTACGCTCCATCCCACTTCTTTCAACAAACGGCTCTGTAACAAACGAATGCGAGGCCCTGGAGTCAAATAGTATTGTAGTAGGGATGGAGTTGACAAGGAACGTACCCAGAACAATGTCAGGGGACTCCTGGGCTTCCTCAGCAGTGATTTGGTTCAGATGTCCTCTGGCAGCATTGGCAGGCTTCTTGGGGGCGGCGCCCTTAGCTAGGGCTCCCCTGGCGTGACCTTGATTCAGGCGGGTTGCATTAGGGCGAGGTGTATCCTTCTTCCTTTCGGGGCATTCATGGGAGAAGTGCCCCACTTGACCACAGTTGAAGCAGCCAGCAGTATTGGGGTGGACATTGGTGTTGACAGGGCCTCTTGGGGTGGGTCTTGGATTCCCGCCTCCAGGGCGAGGGTTGTTGTAGTTATGTTAGGGGTTGTTGGGGCGCGGAGCATAGGACGGAGTCCTCTGCGGTGGCGGTGCAGGCCGTGAGGGTGGCATGCTTCGCGACCTCTGTCCACTGGGTCCTCCCTGTTGCATCATTTGGCACTTGCGACTCTCAATTACTCTTTTACACTTGTTCTCTACCAGTATGGCAGCATCAATAAGGGCATCCAGTTCCTTGAATCCCTAGGCTACCAGGTGGCACTGCAGTTCATCCTGAAGTCCATTCATGAAGATATCCACCTTCTTCTCTTCAGTATTGGTGTCATCTGGCGCGTACCTGGCCAGATCAGTGTACTTCTCCAGATATTATAGCACGGACATTCCTCCTTGCTTCAGATCACGGAATTGATCTCTCATCATCTTGATTAGACCAGGTGGGATATGACGCTTGCGGAACCTTTCATTGAAGTCCTCCCAGGTGATGGCTTGTCCTGCGGACAGAATCTCCTTGACACTGATCCACCAAGTCCTAGCTTGTCCCGCGAGAAAATGGGTGGCCAAGGTGACTTTCTCATTCTCTCCTACACGGGCAACTTCCAGGTTGTTCTCAATGGTGCGGAGCCAGTCATCGGTGTCAAGGGGATTGGTGCATTTGGTGAAGACGGGTGGGTTGGTGTTCTGAAAGTCTCTAAGTCTGGATCTCTGCTCTTCGCCCTCGGGGTCGGGGGCATTTCTAGCTGCGGCTTGTACTAGCTACTGGAGAGCGGCAATGTTGGCTTGGCGTTCCTCATTGGCGGCTTGGTGGTCTTGCATGAACATGTGCAGAAGCTGCGCCATGGTCGGGGGTGATGGAGGGGGTCCGTGTGGGTGCACCACCCTGAAGGTATATGATTAGGAGGGGTTACCAATGGGGTGGTTTGCAATCGGAAACATCAAGGGGCAGGGAGGAAGTAACTCATCAAACAACCACGCATAAGAAGGATGGGTGCTTAGGAGCTAAGAAACCATAGAAATAACCACAAAATAATCAGGTTCATGCGTCACATCCCGACGCTAGACAATACTAAGAGTTCAACCATACAAGCAAGCAGAAGACAAGAAAATCGCCACTCAAAAGGGGGACACGGCGATATTCTCACTTGCTTTCGTAGACTAATCGTGAAACCTACTCCGAGTCACAGCGTGCGGTGGTGTCTTCCTCAATGATGACCTCAATATCATCCTTAGACTCGAAAATGCGCTCTTTGGGATCCGCTTCTTCCTCACCCAACTGATCATCATCTTCAGGTTCACTCTGTGGCTCCATGTCAAAATCCTCCTTGTAGGCGGCATCATTGTCGGTCTCATTCAGCAAGTCATCGTTGTCCTTGTCGAGCTAGGTGCATTCCTCCTCCAATGCTTCTATCTGGGCCTCCATGGTCACCGAGAGTTCCTTCTGCTCCTTGGTGGTCTTCATGAGACGCTTGTTTCTTGCCATAACCGCCTGCTTGTTCAGCTTGGTCTGAGCGTGCTCCAATTTCTCGATCCTCAAATCCTCCACAAGGGTGAGGTACTCCAAGGTCTTGTTGTCTAGGCGAGTGCAAACATCATACAAAGATTCATGGGTCTTCTGCAGGAGATACTCCATGTTTTGGACATGCTCACCAAAGTCATAGTGCTGCGGGGTTACAGTGGCGTAACCTCGAGGGTGGCGTCTCCCAAAATGGTAGAACATGGTTCCCTCAAGCTGCTCGCGGCGATGATAGGCGAGGTGTGCTAGGGCCTCTTGAGCAAAACAGAGCACACCATCGCCCCAATCCTTCTCTAGCACCTCTACCTTAAGCTCCTCTGAGAATGGAGGTACTACACCACCTCTCATGGTGCAGACAACCAACCAGTTCTTCTATCCTTCAACCATCATGGGAATGAAAGCGCCTTGGATCTCTGGTGTGGGACGGCCCACATGCTTTGTCAAGTCCCTCAGCTCAGCCTCAGACAACTGGAGTGGCAAGTCCAGTCCGACTTGACGATACATGTTGAACACCACTGCCATCTACAAAATTTTAGTTATGTTTAAGTTAGTGAACAGTGTGCAAAAATTTTAGATATGCAAAAATGTAATTTAATGCAAGTTGTTTTTGAAATAGAGGGGAGGAGGCATAAGCAATATTTTGGCAAATATCAAACTCCTTCCTTTATAAAGAAAATAGTTTTTGAGGTCCGGGTATAACGTCCAAGCTAACTAGGGGCTCCTAAGGTCAGGATGGCTCTGATACCAAGTCTGTGGCGACCCCGGATTTTCACCTGAGATTACCAAATTATGCAAACCACCACGATCCCATGATCAGTGCATCGTGGAGCATAACCAACATGATATCAAAGTACACACATCCCTTACAGTACGACACAATAAGTCTTACAATAATAGTCTTACAACCTTGCCTCCATGGGCACAAATAGATAATAGCAGCGGTACTAATTACCGCGGAGGACCCGAGTCAAGCCATAGCCCAACAGGTGCCTGACTCGGAGAAATGCCATAGTTCGCGAAGTCTTCATCGTACCCTCCATTGTCCTCTTCATCCTGCTCATAGTCTGACCAAGTTGATAGCCAGGGAACATTGCCAGTGAGTACTTTGAATGTACTCGCAAACCACCATACAAGGAAGTACAAAGAGTATGCAATATGGTTGTGGATAGGATGGCTCCAAGGAGGCTATTTGAGAAATCTCTTAGAAGTATACTCTCAACTCTACCACTTGTTGTTTGCAAAACCCCTTTTTGGGTAAAAATAGTTAGTAAAACTTGAAAATACTAGACTGGGGTCAACCCTGTTATCCACTTCCACTTTGGTCATCCCATGACCACTACTTCCACTAGGTCCGACCATCCCATGGCCCATCCTCCTTGCCCTTCGACCATCCCATGGTCGAATCTCTTTTGATAAAACCTTTTTATAAACCAAAACCAGCACCGCTCTATAGAAGTTTGTCCAATTCGTCCTTAACCGCGGACACGGCTATTCGAATAGATTTTTATCCTCTGTAGAGGTTGTACACTTTACCCACAAGATCTGATACATCCGCCGCGAACTGTCGTGGATCGTCATACATCAGTATGCGGGTTTCGGATAACCGGACAAGACCTTTAGGATAATCCCCTCTTAACACCAACACCTACCCTATGGGTGTTATTCCCCTCAAAACTGGGACATCGGGCGAGGACCAACCGGAGCGCCTTTTCCACTCCTCGAGAGTGTGCACTTTCAATGAGGGGCCCATAGTAACGCATGGTGGCCTGCCGACCCTTTGTTCCTTCTCCAGGTCGATGTTCCACATGGACCTCTATGGAGAAGGCCCACCCTCTAGGGATCCCCGATCCCCTGTAGTAGTTGCGAGGCACCGGTATCAGAGAGAACCACTTTCGTGTCAAGCCCCTTCCCATATAGGACTAGTGTGGTTGCACGGGTTTAAGTTGTGATAGCTAGACTGCAAAGAACCAGGTGCGTTTTCGAAAACAGTTTTTCCTCCCTCTTCAACTTTGGTGCCTCCACCAGTGGCACGAATACCAATACATTTTAAAAGTTCCTTGACAAGTCCCACTTGCCTAGGTTTTCTATCAAAAACTTTTTATAAAACCATTCCTGCTTTCGGGTTCCGAACCTAGAATTTTTGTTAGGCTAAATCGGGGTTTCCAAGGGGTTGTGGTATATTAGACCACCTGAACTACTAGGATAGGAGTAGGAGGTCCAAGGGGGAGTACTTAGACAGTACCATAGGCATAAGTTTGGTGGAGCCAAACTAATACCATAATAATAATATAGCGAGTAAAACCAATGCAGTAGTAATATAAGTAAAACAAAGTGCATGGAAATAAAGATGCGACAAGTCTCATGAACTTGTAGGTGGCTTGCCTTGGTTGGCAGCTTGTTCCTGGACCTCTTCTCAAAATCTTCCCAATTACCTTCCTCAAACTCGTCCTCGTTCGTATCTATCGCCGAAAATGGAAATTATAAGCAAACCACTTTACCAAGCATCACCCAAGGCACAACAATGAAATTAGTACAGAACAATTGCACAACTGAACCAATCCAACCACACACTAGTAGCTACTGACTCTAGCAGTACTCCGCCATTGAAAGAAATCAAAAAGGTTTCATCAAACTTAAATGATGATTTTTGTGGTTAAGACTAGATTAGCACTCAAGCAGATATTTCGACCAATATAAGTTGGTGAAAGTTGACCACAAAATACGTATCTGATTAGCTACAGAGAAAACCAAGCTAATCCCACTGGTTTCATATTTTTATCAAAAAGGGTTGATTTTTAATAAATAAAATACTAGAAACAGAGCAGAAACTAGTACTAAAATCCTCAGGGAAAATCTACAGAGCCAAAAATTAATCCCTTCCCGGAATAACTAGGATTAGCAGAGACCTAACTCTGGGAGTTGGTTTCATCCCAAAATTAGCATGACAACAACCTCTGGAAATAAACAAGAACCCTCTGTTCATAACTTGGAAAAATAAGAACAGAGGCTTCACACATCCAAAAAGGATGATTCTAGTTTTGCACAATAGACAACTGCAAGGGCAATGCCTCGGACTTGGTTTCACATTTTTCTGAACTCTAGAAATGAAACTATGAATTTATTACTCTAAATAGACACTACTCACCACATAAATTCTCAGTAAAAATACATACAAGCTTTGGACTAGCTACCAAGGACATGCAATAGGGAACTACTAGGGTTATTCTACAAAATTGGAAACAAGTCAAAAAACTAGACATATTTTATTTCGTGGAATTTAAGCTACAGAACAATTTTCTAGGAAATAAAATGACCTAAAAAGAAAAGAAAAAGGGGTGGTGCAGAGGCTGGGTCACGGACCACTACGGAGCTGGGCCAGCCCGCGTACACGGCGGCCTGCGCGGGGTGCTGGGGATTTAAATCCCACAGCGGGGCCCGCGTGTCATAGGCAGAGCGAGGCAAAGGGGTATCTGGCGATGTTGGCCATTGGATTAAAATCCAGATCGATAGCCCGTAGCGCGTCTTCTTCCCGGATCGAGAACTCCGGCGAGCAAACCCTAGCTGGGAAGGGCGTGGCTTGGGGTGGCTCACCTAGGGGCGAAGAGGGGTCGGAGATGGTGTGGTTCGAACCGGTCAAGGGAGGGGCGTCGAAGGTGGTACGGCATGGCGGCTCAGGTCGTCTGGATGCGTCGCACCAGCAGCGGCGCGGCTCGGGACCGTCAGCCTCCACGCAGCTCTGGCGTGCCTGTCAACAAGAATAGCCAGAGGAGATGGGGTTAGGACCGGTTTAGGGAGGGGAGTGTAGTGGAAGGGGTGCATGGAGGAGAGGTAGAGCTGGGAGGAGAGAACCTACCCGTTCGTCGTCGGCACCGAGGCAGGGTGGAACGGCAGAGAGGGGGAGAGAGCTAGAGGCTCTGCCTCCGCTCTAGGGTGGTGCTTGGGAGCTCTAGGGTGGAAATGAGGAGTCAGATGTGCGTGTGTGGGGGTGGGGGAGCTATAAAAGGGCAGGGCCAGACGATGGTGCACCGGGTGCACGGCAAGGTGGTGGGGGTCGCGTTGGGAGCTGGGGATTGGCCAGGAGGGACGGTGGTGATGCCGTGGGGGTGACCCAGGGACGGTCTTACCCCAGGGGGCTGGCTGGGCCTACTAGACAGCGAGAGGGGGCAGGTGATGCGCGGTGCGGGCAGGCTGCTCGACGGGACAGTATGGAGCGGCAGCGTGCTATCTGCGCGTCTAGGGCTTGCGGGAGTAGGAGGGTAGGGGAGCCGTAGGGTGGAGGGGTTCTCCTCTGTTCACCGCGCGGTCTTGCACCGAGGAAGAGAAGAGAGGGAACGGGACTAAGGGTGGTCGGATGAGGTGGACGCTGTGGGTTGGGGGTGGCTGGGCGCGCGGGAGATAGAGAGGTAAGGGTGGAGGGAGCGCCTGGGGAGGGGGAGCTGTCCGTGGTGGGGCCATATGGGACAGGAGAGAGGGAGGGCTGCTGGTTTCTGAGGTGGGCAAGATCTTGCTGATCTCCCGTGTCCCTCCTCTTTGTAGTGTGTTAGAGGGTGCGTGCGGGCTGGGTGTGTGCAAGGGGGGGTAGTTGGGGTGGTGCTGCACCGTGTCACGGCCAGGGAGAGAGGGTGGCACAAGCAGGGAAGAGGGAGAGGGTTTTGGGGGTGATCTAGGGTAGTGTTGATGAGGTGGCCACTTTGGGGGCTTGTCATTTCGAGCTAGGGCCACCAATGGCAGAGGGAAGGGTATGGGGTGGTAGAGGGTGACTTGGTGATCATGCTTAGGCCATGGTTGATCCTTGGATCATAGCCAGAGGCTCACAAGGGCCAACCAAACTTGGGACAAAATAAGGGTGTCATTCCCTAAGTGACCACTAGTGAGATAAACACCCACTTGCAAGAGGCTAGGGCTTGTGGTTTTACCAGGACTAAGGGGTGGTTCACAGGTACTAGTAGCATAGTACCACTTGGTACTCTTACATGGTAGAAAAGGGTGAAGGATTTAATCAAACCATGGCTCCAAAGTTGGAAGAAAAATTAGTTTTCCAAGACTTAGCCAATTTATTGGTTTGTGAACCCTTGGTGGTCATGCAAACATGTAGACTAGCAAACAGTACTTCGAAAACACACAAGTGATCAAACAATTCTAAATAGGCCAGGCATATAAACACACAAGTAGAAAAGTTTTATTTCCCCCTACTTTCTAGCTTCCCAACCCTCAACAAACATGGATGTAGAAAAATGGGATGTTATAACACAGGAATACTAGCTCTCATAACACTACTTTGTGAAACAATATTAGAGGTATCTTTACAAAGGATAGTGTGTCCCTCTTCTTCATATTTAGTAACAAAGTCTTTCACATTTGCTATTATAGGTTCATCAACCATTTGTTTATCAGGTTCAACAGCTTTATATGCACTTTCATTAACCATACTAGCTATCATAGAATGTTCTTTTATCTTAACTGGGAAAGGCATTTTCTCAATATAAGGTTCAGGTAAGACATGATTAGCAGTATAAACTTTAGTATTTCTTGCAGGAACACTCTTAGCAATATCTTTATATGGTTCATGATACTTATTCCACTTCTTTTTAGGCACTTCAATGTAGGAAGCAAAAGCCTTAAAATAAGAAGCAATAGCTTGAGAATCTAGACCATAAGCATTTTTAATATTTTGAAAGTCATCAGTTCCCATAAAAGATTCAATGCATTCATAATCATAATTTATACCCGACTTCCTACCTTTGTCATTCTTCCAAGCTTCAGCATTGTCTTGAATATGGTCCAGAAGATCCCATTTAGCTTCTTCCATGCGAGTGAATGATCCAGCACAAGAAGCATCCAATAAATCCTTGTCATGTAGAGGGAGCCTTACATAGAAGTTATTGATAATAATATTGTTGGGGAGCTCATGAATGGGACATTTGAGCATTAGTAACTTCAATCTCCCCCAAGCTTGAGTTGTACTCTCTCCATCAAGAGGCCAAAAGTTGTATATTTGATTCCGATCTTTATGAATCTCAATAGGAGGATAAAACTTTGAATAAAAGAGAGGCACTATTTCCTCCCATTCCAGAGCTTGACCATTCTTCAGCAGCTTATACCATTCCTCAGCTCTTCCTTTTAGCAATAATGAGAATAACTTCTTCTTAACTAGATCTGTACTAATACCTGCACGCTTGAACAACCCGCATAATTCGTGTATAAAGAGTAAATGATCACCGGGATGGACAGTTCCATCCCCAACATAATAGTTATCCATAACACGATCAATAATTCTTGTAGGTATTTTAAAAACATCATTCTCAGCAGGTGGTGGCTTATGTACTACCTTAGCAGCGGTAGTAGCATTACCAAATAAGAAACTCAGTGAATTATCCATAACGAAAATAAAGCAACTAACAGAAGTAAACAATACTCACAGTAGAAGTTTCCTTTACTAGTTCCACTCTCCAATAGCGCTTCACTCCCCGGCAACGGTGCCAGAAAATAGTCTTGATGACCCACAAGTATAGGGGGTGTATCGCAGTATTTTCGATAAGTAAGAGTGTCGAACCCAACGAGGAGCAGAAGGTGCTGGATAGTGGTATGGATCAGGAATTCTCTGCAAATACTTATCAAACGGATTTTTAGGGGTTTTTCATCAAGCAAGTAAACAAAGTACGAGTAAATAAAAGACAGTAGGAATAAATGCAGCAAGTGGCCCAATCCTTTATTCAGCAAAGGACAAGCCGGTTGTATTACTTAAGATGACCAAACATTCTCGAGGACACATGGGAGGACTGTCAAGTGCTTTTGCTTCATATAGTTGATAAATCATCTTTAGCTTGCTAAGTGTTGTGTGGGTGAACATGTGCTAATGTACCGACCTTCCTAGGACTAATACATACTTGTGATTATACCCCTTGCAAACATCTGTAAGTACAAGAAAGTAATTGAGGTAGAAACCTAACCACAGCTTTAAACTCTAAGACCCTTACGTCCCTTGTGCAACGGTTTCCTAACAGGGATTCAGGTTTCTGTCACTCCGGCAACGCCTACGATTAGTAGCCAAATACACAATGCATTCCCCTAGGCCCATATAGGTGAAGTGTCATGTAGTCGACGTTCACATGACACCATTAGAAGAAGTACACCACAACTTAAATATCAAACTATTGAATCTTTCTCAATACAATTCCACTACTAACAACATGACTTCTCCCATGTCGTCAAGAACAAAATGAACTACTCACAAGACATCATATGGATCATGATCAGAGATGGAATAATGATGTATAAAAATCTAAACATAAACAATAATTCAACGGTTCACTCAATAGCATCAACTACAAAGAGTAATCAACACCAGGAAAGTTTCCCCTATGAACTATGCAAGATTCAACCCAATTGTTACAGCAATACGGAGATGGTGATGAGGGTGTTGATGGTGATGATGGTGGTGATGATGATGATGATGATCCCGATGAAGTCCAGCTTGATGGTGGTGTTGATGGCGACGATCTCCCCTCCCCGAGAAGGAATTCCCCCGGCAAAAATCTGTCTGCCAGAGAGATCTTTCTCTCTCGGTGCTTTCTACCCCGCAGAGGCGGCAAAATCTTTATGTGGTCGCTCCCTGAATCTTAGGGTTTCAGGAGGAATATATACGCCAGAGGGGAGTGCCAGGAGTGGACCAGGGCAGCCACACCACCTGGTGGCGCGGCCTAGGATGGCCCGCGCCAGGGGGTGGTGTGGGCCCCCTGTGGCCCATCTCTAGCCCCCCTTCTGGCCTCCTTCGTCTTCTGGAAAAATAGGATTTTCCTTATATTTTCCCAGATTTTCTGAACTTCGCGAATTTTGCCTCCAAACAGCACCTTTTCCATCAGAATCCTGACTACAGCGGTCCATGCTCCAAAAGTCATCAACCATGCAAAAACAGATGAAATAACATAAGTATTACCTCTCAATACGAAATATATCAATGAATAACAGTGAATTATGACATAGAATAGTGATGCAAAATGGATGTATCATAAAGTTGTTGTCATTCTTTACATACTAACTTGGGGAACCAAGGAGAACTCATCAAGTCATGTCCATGCCACGGGAGAAATCCCTTAATAGCGCGGTAATGCGATGGTTGTCGGTTACTGTCTGTTGTGGTTATCAGGATGATGCGTGCACTGGTTGCTGGCAAATCGTCCATATATGGAGCTCCTCCCACATACATACACACTATGAGAATATCCGTTATAATACTCTCGATTACTTAGTCTAAATCTCTAGTGGTGGATCCACTAATCCCTGAGAACGCCTTTTTTCCCTATTGTAGTTCCAAACTTTTATTACACACGCGATTCTTACTTTCTGCATTAAGTTTTGCTTTACTTTAAATGACCTTGTTCAACCAAAACACCCAAAAACAATTCTACTTATCTTGCATCTTAAAGTTATTTCTTAAGTACTTCATTTCTTTATAGTTAAAAGCATATTAGTCTTTCGCCTACTACTCCCTATGGGATCGATATCTTTATTTTGAAACTAGCCACAAATGATTTGTGCACTTGCAGTCATCAAGCTATTTTCTGGCGCCATTGCCAGGGAGCTTAGCGCTATAAGTCACTTCACTTTTAGTTATTTACTTTCGTGGTACTAAATTTTATTTGAGTTGCAGGACCGCAACAATGGACAATACTCAGCATTTAAACCAGTTTGAGGCAGTAAGGAAAATGGGTTTGCCCATGGATGCTTTTATAACTGTCAAAAAGGCATAAATCCGGATGGAGTCAAGATCCATCTTTATTATTCGAATTGTTACACTCTAAGAAATTTGCTGGAACCAGTGAAGAAACTCCATTTGGACACTTACAATTCTTTGAAGATATTCTCAGTTCCTTTATTTTTGTCGACTATAATTTTGAAATGGCTAAAATCCAGTTGTTTAGACAAACTCTCTCTAATAATGTTTGGGACTGGTACAGATCTTTTTGTGCAGAAGCACTAAGGACTTGGGAGGAATTGACAACTAAGTTCCTATCAAAATATTATTCTGAAAGCAAAGCTCAAAGGTTGAGAGGTATTATTATCAGTTTCAAAAAAAATCCTAGTGAAGGCTTATATGAAGGATATCTAAGGTATAGAAGTTACCTAGATAATTTCCCCCATCATTGTTTGCCTGATTGGTTAATCACTCATACATTTTATGGAGGGCTGAATATTGAAAATAGGACGAATCTAGACAATGATTCAAATGGCAGTTTTCTATCTTGTACTTATGATGAGGCTTGGAATCTAATAATAAAAATGAAAGAAGCAACTAAAAATTCTAAAGATAAGAAAAATATTACAAATAGTTTTTCCGAATATGCTTGCATTAACGATTTCCTTGTAGATGAGAGGACATATACAATGATTAAAACCCTCGGTATTGATTCTTACTCAGTAAAGAAATTTTTTGAGAATTATGCAGGGCATTTGCAGGTACCTACATCATGGGAACCTCATAAACCACTCGAAATAAAGAAGCGTGCAAGAGCGCTAATGGAAGAGTTCTCCTCGATACATATACAGGGGATCTTTGAAAAAAGACAAAGAGAGGAAGAACAAATAAAGAAGAGACCAAAGAAACCAGAAAGGAATTCCGAAGCTACAAATATAAATAATATTATGATAAAAGTGTTGGGGTCGCAGCATAGAAAACAAAAAAATTCCTACGATGAGAACTATTCTATGCCAAGATCTATCTACTAGATACAAGCAACAGGTGGATATACATCCAAAGAGAACATACCCTCGAAGACCGACAAAGTGTAACGAGATTGAACTTGTGGATGATGTAGATGAACGCTTGCCAATCTCAAGATCATGCGGAAGTCCTAGCGCCGCAAATTAGCAGCGCATCCGTCCTCACACACACGTTCAGGCCACCAGACAACCTCCACCTCCTTGCTCCAGCGAAGCAGCGGAAGAAGAAACTCCTTCCAGACGAAATGCCATCGGGAACATGTATCTCGCTAATCCGACACCATGGGGAATAATTCTAGAGGGGGGAGATCCCTCACGAGGAGGTGTGAGTGAGATGGAGTGAGAGGGAGCTTTATATAGGAGAGGGGGTAGTCCCTCCACATGGCCAGCGCACCATGGGAGGTGCCCCCACCTCTTCCTCATTATTTTATTCACATAAAACCCCCTGCAATATTTCAATATCACATGCAGAACCAATTTCAGCAATTTCACCCGAAACAATTACGGTGTCTATTGAAATAATTCCAGCGCTTTGTAATTCTTTCATCTAGAATATATTTGCTCCAAACGGTGTTGGCAACCCTTAAGTCTGTCACCCTACGGTTCATGAATAATGCAGACATGATCGAGACCCCTCTCAGATCAATAATCAGAAGCGAGACCTAGAGATCCATACACCCACACATTCAACGATGACTTCTGTGATCGTGAGAACCTTTAACAATAGCAACTAAATCCCTTTGTCTCGCGATATATTACAGGGCCGAGATTCGATCATCGGTATCTCAATACCTAGTTTGATCTCGTTACCGACATGCACTCTTTTCTCATTCATGTGATATAACATTCTAGTGATCACATCACTTGCTTGCAAGCTATCTTAATGTGATATCACCGAGAGGGCCCAAAGTATATCTATTCGTCATCGGGATTGACAAATTCCACTCTTGATGCATGAGCCTCAACATAACATCTTCAGAGTATCTAAACCCATCTTTATAGTCACCCTTTTACGGTGCGACGTTTGATGTTATCAAGTCACTCTTCCGATGTTAGCAATTAGCATGATCTCATGGTCTAAGGACTAAGATTACTTCGTATGATGTTATAGCAACATATACATAATGAGTTTGATCGTAATGCTATACTTCAGATGAATGTTCATCACATCATTTCACAAATGTTGTGACCTTGTTATTAACAACATCCAAATCTAATACCCATGGAGTTCTGGTGTTGATCATGTGTTTCCCGAGGGAGAAATTTAGTCAATTGATCTGCTACATTTAGGTCCGTGTGTACTTTACAAATCTTTATATCTCCATCCTTGACATGCTCGCAGATGGAGTGAAACCGGCGCTTAATATGCTTGGAATTCTTGTGAGACCTTGGTTCCTTGGTTTTGACTATGGCTCCATTGTTGTCACAATAGATAACCATTGGGTCCAATGAACTAGGAACCACACCTAGTTCCGTTATGAACTCCTTCATCCAAACCGCTTCCTGCGCCGCTTCTGAAGTAGCAACATATTCCGCCTCCATTGTTGATCCCGCCACCACAGGTTGTTTGGAACTCCTCCAACTAACTGCTGCTCCATTCAAGAGAAATACATATCCGGATTGAGACTTAGAGTCATCCGGATCGGTGTCAAAGCTAGCATCAACATAACACATAGCGACCAGCTCTTCTTCACCTCCGTATACAAGAAACATATCCTTAGTTCTTGTTAAGTACTTAAGGATATTTTTGACCGCTATCCAGTGTTCCGAACCTGGATCATATTGGTACCTACTAGTCAGACTAATACCATGTGCCACAACCGGTCTTGTACACAGCATGGCGTACATTACAGAGCCTATGGCTGAGGCATATGGGATCTTATCCATTATCTCTCTTTCTTCTGCTGTAGCCGGACTTTGAGTCTTACTCAATGTCTTGCCTTGCAACATAGGTAAGAACCCCTTCTTACTTCCGTCCATATTAAACTTCTTTAATATCTTATCAAGGTATGTACTTTGCAATAGCCCAATTAGGTGCCTTGATCTATGTCGTTAGATTTTAATGCCTAATATATAAGAAGCTTCACCAAGGTCCTTCATCGAATATTTGTTGTTTAGATAACTTTTAACACTGTTTAAAAGATCTATATCATTTCCAATCAATACTATGTCATCCACATATAATATTAGAAATGCCACATTGCTCCCACTCACTTTCTTATAAATACAAGCCTCTCCATAAGTTTGGAAAAATCCAAACTCTTTGATCACCTCATCAAAGCGGAGATTCCAACTCCGGGATGCTTGCTTTAGTCCATAGATGGATCGTTGAAGCTTGCATACCTTATTAGCATCCTTAGGATCGACAAAACCCTTAGGTTGTATCCTATACAACCCTTCTTCAATATTACCATTGAGGAACGCAGTTTTGACATCCATCTGCCATATTTCATAACCAAAATATGCAGCAATTGCTAACATAATCCGAACCGACTTTAGCATCGCTATGGGAGAGAATGTCTCATCGTAGTCAACTCCTTGAATTTTTCGAAACTCTTTTGCGACAAGTTGAGCTTTATAGATGGTCACATTACCATCAGCATCAGTTTTTATTTTGAAAATCCATTTCTTCTCAACGGCCTTTCGATCATGAGGTAAGTCCACCAAGGTCCAAACCTAGTTTTCGTACATGGATTCCATCTCGGATTTCATGGCTTCTAGCCATTTGTTGGAATCCGGGCTCATCATCGCTTCTTCATCCGTCACAGGGTCATCTATTTCATCAATCATGAAATTTATAATAGGATTTCCATACAGTTCAGGAGCTTCACGTGTCTTGCTTGACCTGTGATGTTCGGTAGTGTCCTCTTTTGGAGTTTCATAATCATTATCATTAACTCTCTCTTCATCAGGTGAAGTCAACTCTAAAACAATTTCCGGTGCTGCGCCACTCGCCATTTCATGAAGAGAAGGTTCAATAACCTCTTTGAGTTCTACCTTCCGACTACTCACACCTTTCGCGAGAAACTCCTTCTCAAGAAAGGATCCATTCTTGGCAACAAAAACCTTGCCCTCGGATCTATGATAGAAGGTATACCCAATCATTTCTTTAGGGTGTCCTATGAGGACGCATTTTTCCGCTTTGGGTTCGAGTTTATCCAGCTGAAGTTTCTTCACATAAACATCGCATCCCCAAACTTTAAGAAATGACAACTTAGGTTTGTTTCCAAACCGTAATTCAAACGGTGTCGTTTCAACGGATTTGGATGGTGCCCGATTTAAAGTGAATGCAGCAGTTTCTAGCGCATAACCCCAAAATGAGAGTGAAAAGTCAGGCAGAAACATCATAGATCGATCCATATCCAATAAAGTACGATTACGACGTTCCGACACACATTACGTTGTGGTGTTCCGGCAGGCGTGAGTTGTGAAACTATTCCACAGTCTTTCATATGTGCGCTAAACTCATAACTAAGATACTCTCCTCCACGGTCGGACCATAGAAATTTGATCTTTTTGTTATGATGATTTTCCACTTCATTCTGAAATTCTTTGAACTTTTCAAAGGTTTCAGACTTATGTTTCATCAAATAGATATACCCGTATCCACTCAAATCATCCTTGAAATTAACAAAATAATGATATCCACCTCACGCCGACACACTCATTGGTCCACATACATCAGTATGTATGATTTCTAATAAATCTGTCGCCCATTCCATGGAACCGGAAAACGGCGTTCTAGTCATCTTGCCCATAAGGCATGACTCACATGTATCAAATGATTCAAAATCAAGTGATTCCAAAAGTCCATCAGAATGGAGTTTTTTCATGCGTTTAACGCCAATATGAACTAGACGGCAGTGCCACATATATGCAGATATATCATTATCAAGTTTAATCCTTTTAGCATCAACATTATGAATATGAGTAATACTACTATCGAGATCCAAAGAAATAAACCATTCATCACAGGTGCATGACCATAAAAGATATCATTCATATAAATCGAACAACCATTGTTTTCTGATTTAAAGGAATAACCACTTCGCATCAAACACGATCTGGATACAATGTTCATGCTCAGTGCAGGCACCAAATAACAATTATTTAGATTTATCACTAATCCCAATGGCATATGGAGAGGCAGCGTTCCGACGGCGATCACATCAACTCTTGATCCATTGCCAACACGCATCGTGACCTCATTCCTTGCTAGCTGTCGCTTGTTCCGTAGCCCTTGAATCGAGTTACATATATTAGCAACTCAAATACATAGGTGCTACTGCGAGTAATAGTCAAGTACACATCAATAACATGTATATCACATATACCTTTGTTTGCCTTGCCGGCCTTCTTGTCCGCCAAATACTTGGGGCAGTTGCGCTTCCAATGGCCGGTCCCCTTGCAATAGTAGCACTCGGTATCAGACTTAGGGCCAGCTCGGGATTTCTTTTCAAGTGCGAAAACATATTTGCCGCCTTTCTTTCCCTTATGTTTGCCCTTCTTGTCTTTCTTGAAACCGGTGGTCTTATTGATCATCAACACTTGATGTTCTTTCCTGATCTCCACTTCTACAGTTTTAAGCATTGATAGAAGCTCAGGAAGAGACTTCTCCATGCCCTACATGTTATAGTTCATCACGAAGCTCTTGTAGCTAGGTGGCAGAGATTGGAGAACACGATGTATGCCGAAGTCAATGGGAATTTTTATTCCCAAGGACACAAGCTTATCAGCGTACCCAGACATTTTGAGTACATGCTCACTAACGGAGCTGTTCTGTTCCATCACGCAGCTAAAGAACTTTTCAGAAGCATTATAACTCTCTACGACATCATGGGTATCGAAAATCATTTTCAATTCTCCCACGGTATCAAAGGCATTGCCATTTTTGAAAAGCTTTCGAAGTTCTAGCTCTTAGCCCATACAGTATGCCGCAATGAACTAAGTTATGGTCCTCCCAACGAGTCAAATAGACATTCTTTTCCTCTTCAGGGGCATCAGGAGCAGGTGGGGGGCCTAGCGGCGCTTCTAGCACATATTGCTTTTGTGCAGCTGAGAGGAGAATCCTCAAATTCATGGCCCAGTTGGTAAAGTTGCTACCATTTGCCGCAAGTTTCTCTTTCTCCATGAACACATTGAAATTAAAAGCAGGTGGTGCCATCTACAATAGAATTTGTAAAGTTTATCTAGACTAAGTTTACGATAGATTGAGTTTAACTAATCCAAATTACGAATGAACTCCCACTCCAAAACGACATCCCTCGTGTGTTTTTGGTGATTACATGAACCAAATCCACTACACCAAGTCCGATCATCACGTGAGTCGGTGTAGCTTCAAAGGCGAGCATCTATATGGGCATCATATCAACTATATGACTCATTCTTAACCTTTCGGTCTATGTTCCGAGGCCATGTCTATACATGCTAGGCTCGCCAAGTAAGAACCTTAGTACTCGCGTGTGTAAAACTTTCTTACACACGTTGTATGAAAGCGTAGAGTCGAGTACACCCGATCATCACGTGATGTCTCGAAACACGATCCATAGAACGATGCATACTTAAGGAAGAACACATTTTTATCTTGATATTTAAATGAGGGATCATCTTATAATGCTACTAAAATGCCAAACAAGCAATATAAGATGCAAACATCATATGTATAGAGTGAAATGACATGGTTTTTGCACTTGATCACTATCATGTGCATCGTGGTGTGATCTTTATCATTCCTTTGTGTGTAAGGCCAAGGCCAATGGAACTTACACGTTAGGTGTGTTGTAACAGTATCGACTATACATCAACTTAAAACATTACCATATTAGGACACTAGCCCATCAACGATCTAAACAAGACGCTTTTAATTTATCAATTGCAAGTTTTATGTGGCTTAGGGCTTTCGAAGATAGAACCGGTCTTACCTACGAACATGGAACCACAACAATGATAACCAAATTATTAGCAACTTGTTGTAAATCCGATATTGACTATAGTAGGAGAGACAGACACCCGGTAGCCACTTATGTAAAACTAGTTGCATGTCAAGTGTGGAACATGTCTCATGTGCGAGGACATGTAATTTAGTCTGGGCCGCTTCATCCCACTATGCCACCAATATCCAAAGTACATATAATATGTAATAACATGATCATCATCGCCCACATACCCATATGTGTATTACTCATGCAAAGAATCTACGCATAGATCAGGCTCTGATACCACTGTTGGATTCACATCATAGAAAACAAAAAAATCCTATGATGAGAACTATTCTATGCCAAGATCTATCTACTAGATACAAGCAACATGTGGATATACATCCAAAGAAAACATACCCTCGAAGATCGACAAAGTATAATGAGATTGAACTTGTGGATGATGTAAACGAACGCTTGCTGATCTCAAGATCGTGTGGAAGTCCTAGCGCCGCAAATCAGCAGCGCATCCATCCTCGCGCACACGTTTAGGCCACCAGAACACCACCTCCTTGCTCCAGCGAAGCAGTGGAAGCAGCAACTCCTTCCAGACGAAATGCCACCAGGAACATGTATCTGCTAATCCGAGACCATGGGGAATAATTCTAGAGGGGGTGAGAGATCCTTCACCAGGAGGTGTGTGTGAGAAGTGAGGAGAGGGGGCTTTATATAGGAGAGGGGGAAGCCCCTCCCCATGGCCGGCGCACCATGGGAGGTGCCCCCACCTCTTCCTCATTCATGTGGAGGGAGCTCCACTCACATAATATGCCCCTCCATTTTCTCCACTCAAAAACCCCACTCATATGTATTAAATTTCCATTAAATTTAATACAACTCTCATTTAATAAAAATCTTTTATTTATTTTATTCAGAATTTTGTTAATTACTTTAATTAACAAACATTCACAAAAAAACCTGCAATATTTCAATATCACATGCAGAACCAATTTCAGTAATTTCACCCGAAATAATTCCGGTGTCTATTGAAATAATTCCAGCACCTCGTAATTCTTTCGTCTAGAACATATTTTCTCCGAATGGTGTTGCAAACCTTAAGTGTGTCACCCTACAGTTCATGAATAATGCAGACATGATCGAGACCCCTCTCAGATCAATAATCAGAAGCGAGACCTGGAGATCCATACCGACTCCCACAATTCAACGATGACTTCTGTGATCCTGAGAACCTTTAATGATAGCAACTAAATCTCTTTCTCTCGTGATATATTACATGTTCGGGATTCGATCATCAATATCTCAATACCTAGTTTGATCTCGTTACCGACATGTAGTCTTTTCTCATTCCCGTGATATAACATTCTAGTGATCACATCACTTTCTTGCAAGCTATCTTAATGTGATATCACCGAGAGGGAAATTCCACTCTTGATCCATGAGCCTCAACATAACATCTTCGGAGTATCTGAACCCATCTTTATAGTCACCCTTTTACGGTGTGACGTTTGATGTTATCAAGTCACTCTTCCGATGTTAGCAATTAACATGATCTCATGGTCTAAGGACTAAGATAACTTCATATGATGTTATAGCAATGTAAACATAATGACTTTGATCATAATGCTATACTTCAGATGAATGTTCATCACATCATTTCACAAATGGTGTGACCTTGTTATTAACAACATCCAATGTCCATGATCAGGAAACCTTGATCATCTTGTTAATCAACGAGCTAGTGTATAAGAGAGGCATAACTAGGAATCTTTTATTTGTTTATTAAACACACATGTATTGACGTTTCCAATCAATACAATTATATCATGCTAAATAAACATCTATCATATACAAGGAATACACAATAACAACTTTATTATTGCCTCTCAGGGCATATTTCCTTCAAAAACATCTTATGGAAGCACGAATAGTGGAAGATGAAGTGGTTATGATAGACCGTGAAACCTCGGAATTCATCCAAGGTAAGGTTCGAGGTAACAAAACTTCAAAGCCTATGACCACTACATATTGTGGAGAAACTTTCTTATATGGAATTTGTGAACCAGTTTCCACCATAAATATCATGTCGTCATCACTTTATGAAGAACTTCGCTACAACCTAAATAATCCAGATGTTGAACTGGTGGACACTATTATTCAATTGTCTAATAGAACCAATATAAAATAAGAAGGAGTAATCATAAATATCTATGTGTTTATTGGCTCACTCATGTACCCCCTTGATTTTCATATTGTTGATATGCCTCGAGATACTTTTTGTCCTATTCTTTTAGGCATGCTTTTTATTTCCATCACCAAAGCTCGAGTGGATAGTCAGAAGGAAACCATTTCACTGAAGTTTGGAGAAGAGGAAATGACATTGCACTTCTCCCAACTAAAGAAGAGGCCATATGAAGTGGAGGATATCAAGGAAGAAAATACGATTGTCGAGCTTGTGGCAATTCATTTCAGTACTCCACAAGATGAATTAGAAAGGAGCTTGATTAATTGGGAAGAACCACCGGATGATGAGAAGAAAGAAGACATGGATGATTACCTTGATTCAATTCTGGAAGCACAAAATCGACCTGACTATGAAGAGTTGGTAAGAACATGAGATGAAGAACCTCCACCAATAGAATTGAAAAAACTTCCAGACAATATGAGGTATGAGTTTTTAGATAATGAAAATAAGTGTCCTATTATTATTAGCAAGAATATATCCGAAAATGAAACAAATAAACTCATTTCAGTTTTGGTTAAGCATCGTGAAGCCTTTGGATATACATTGAGTGATATTAAAGGAATAGATCCTTCTATTGTAACACATAAGATTGCCATGGTTGATGATGCTGAACCCGTAGTAGATACACAAAGACGGCTTAATCCTAAGATGAAGAAGTAGTAAGGAAGGAAGTTATACGCTTACTTGATGCTGGCATAATATATCCTATTTCTTATAGTAAGTTGGTTAGCCCAGCTCATTGCATACCAAGACAAGGTGGTCTTGATGCTGCTAAGAATGAGAAAGGTGAGCTAGTTCTTGTGAGACCAGTTGTAGGATATCGTATGTGCATTCATTTTAGGAAATTAAATCGTGAGACACAAAAGAATCATAAACCTATACCATTCATGGATAAGATTTTAGAAAGACTTAGTAATAGTTCCTATTTTTGTTTTGTTGATGGTTATTCTGGATATTCTCAGATTGCCATACAGTCGAAAGATGAAGAGAAAACAACTTTCAATTGTCCTTATGGGACGTATGCTTATAGATTAATTCCATTTGGCTTATGTAATGCAGTATCAACTTTTCAGGAATGTGTTCTAAAGATCTTTGATGACTTTGTTGAGAAGACTATGGAAGTTCTAACAAATGATTTTTTCATTTGTGGAACAACTTTTGATAATTGCCTCTATAATCTAACCAAAGTTTTGCAGAGATGCAGGCAATCAAATTTGGTTTTGAATTGGGAACAATGCCGTTTCATGGAAAGAGAATGTAAAGTTTTTGGGCACAAAGTTTCTAAGAAGGGAATAGAAATAGATAAAACTAATATAAATGCTATAGAGAATCTCCCTATACCTCAGGACATTAAAAAGTTAAAAATGTTTCTAGGACATGCAGGTTTTTATAAACGGTTTATAAAAGATATTGTAAAGCTAGCTATGCCCCTCACCAATCTTCTTGATAAAGACACTCCATTCTATTTAGATCATGACTACATTGCAGCTTTTGAGAACCTTAAGGATAAACTAGTTTCAGCACCTATCATCCAAGCTCCAAAGTGGGATGAACCTTTTGAAATTATGTGTGATGCTAGTGATTATGCTTTAGGGGCTGTCTTAGGACAGCGAGATGGAAAGAATTTGAATGTTATTTATTATGCTAGTAGACCTTTTAATAAGATTCAGAAACATTACGCTACTATAGAAAAAGAGTTTCTAGCCATAATTTTTGCTTGCGACAAATTTAGATCTTACATAATTAATTCTAAGGTAATAATTCATACGGATCACCAAGCTTTGCGTCACCTAATTGTAAAAAAGGATGCTAATCCTAGGTTGATTAGGTGGGTTTTATTACTATAAGAATATGATTTGCAAATAGTAGATAGGAGGGGTAAGTATATTCCGGTAGCAGATCATCTCTCTAGGATGGAAGGAATAATTAATGACCCTGTACCTATTAATGAATCATTTTTGGGAGAATATTTAGCAAAGATAGAGATTGCGGATCCATGGTATGCAGATTATGCTAACTATCTAGCAACAAAAAATTTACCTCCCGGTATGACAAGAAATCAAAGAATGAAATTCTTTAATCATCTTAAATATTAGTTTTGGTATGATCCGTATCTATATCGTCATGGACTTGACGGAATGATTCAGAAGTGTGTTCCTAATCACGAAATGAATGCGATATTGAAGGCTTGTCATGACAGTCCATATGGAGGGCATCATGCAGGTAAAAGGACTGCTGCAAAGGTACTTCAATCCAGATTCTATTGGCCCACCTTGCTCAAGGATGCACACAGGTATGTGGAATATTGTGATGCTTGCCAAAGAAGAGGTAATATAGGTAGGAGACAAGAAATGTTAATGAATTATAGTCTAATAATTGGACCCTTTGATGTATGGGGAATGTATTACATGGGACCATTTATAGAATCTGATGGCTATACTCATATTCTTGTTGCTGTTGACTATGTTACTAAATGGGTTGAAGCTATCCCAACGAATCATGCAGATGCAGCTACCTCAGTGAAGATGATCAAGGATATCATATTCCCTAGGTTTGGAGTTCCTAGATTTTTAATTACTGACGGTGGTTCTCATTTTATGAAAGGGACTTTCAGGAAAATCCTCAGCAAGTATGGCGTAACTCACCGCATTGCTTCACCATATCATCCCCAAACAAGTGGTCAAGTGGAACTCTCAAATAGAGAACTAAAGACCATACTTGAGAAGATGGTGGACAAATTAAGAAAAGATTGGTCACTACTAGGAAACAACTTATCTGTGGCACATGGAAATGCACCTTCTATGGCGCATATGCTAGTTGCCACTGTTACCTCGCCCCTGATAACTGCTTCCTATGGCGCATATAGATATGCGCTTCTGTGGCGCATTTCTTCATATGCGCCACATGAAGAAGTTCAGTGGTGCATTCCCTCATATGCACCACAGAAAGCCTATGCGCCACTGACTATACTTATATATGCGCCACTGATTATATAACACGTATTCAAAGTAAAATACGTTCTTGGTGTATAATCAGGTATTTATACAGGATTTATACAATATTTATCTAGATGAGTATAAACAGTACATTGCACAAGTAGTAGATGCATGAAAACCGACATATATATAATACAAACACTTAGAGCCCGATCGAGATACATATATAGTGTCAAGTGCCGAATTTTTACACAAGTGCCGAATACAAAGTTCATATCATCTCACATTACAAATATGAAGTAGTCACCACCGCCTACACTAGGATTAAATAGAATACAACTGTGTTGATGGTAAGCAAGAGCATGAGCCCGACCAATATCTTCATCCGGTTCTTCTTCCAAAAGTGGTTCCTGTAACACCCTCGAATCGGCCCTATGCAAGTTTTAGTGATTCCCGCCAAACTCGCATAGAAACAATTCAAAGATGCCCACCAGGCACTTGCGTGCGGGTGGAAAACGAAGTAATAACATTACACGATAGTCCATGATGGAACCCACAGAAACATATATATATATATATATATATAACAACGACTCCATGAGTCAAAAATACAGATATACAATACAAAGATCCAAATCACCTTCAAAACGATACAACATCCGAGTACGGATAAGATGCAAATGGGGCTAAGAGCCCTGAAGATTAACCAATGGCATCCATGACCCTTCCCAGGCCAAGCCGGAAGGGTAATCCTGCTAACGACGTCGAACTTATACCTGCTAAAACAAAAAGCGTGCCGACAAAGGGCAAAGGAAAAAGAGAGCGGTCAGTATTGAGGCCAATACATGGCGAGGCTAGAATTCGGCAGCTCTCGCCTACATAGGTATGGTGGACTGAAGCGGCAGCAAAGCATGCACTAAACAACCTATAGAGACTCGATACAACTGTCAACTATTAGAGAGGGATAAGAAAGACCTATTCGGGACCAACCTAATACTAACACCAGTTATACCCATCCTGGTATTTCCCCCTCGATACCAAACGAGTAAGTCAAACCGAGGAACTCACATAGTTGGTAGTTTTATTCATTCCATTATAGTTGCAGCACTTACTAGTCAGATATAGATAGCATGAGTCATCCTGATATCATAAACAGTGGGCAGTTTTAGTTAACCTTTCCGTTATAGTTGTAATACTTACGAGTCAGATACAATTAGCCAAACATATCCCAAACTCAATAGTTTTGGCACTTTTATTTACTCATTCCGTTGTAGTAAAACTGATTACTAGATATGTCAAAGTCAAATTTATAGCACGAGTTTAGTTACAGTTGTCTATGATCGAGATACTGTGCTCCAAGTCGTCCATAACCGCGGACACGGATTTCAGAAAGTTTTACCCTGCACAGGTGCACAAATAGCAACATAGACACGGTCAACCTCGGGAAGAACCAAATAAAACCCAACGAGGCCTCATGAAAATGCATTCACATGATTCATAAATTATTTCAGGGGACCACCCCCAATAAGCTAACCGTTACGAAGTCGGTCGGCTCCGCGACGGACCCAGGGTGTGTGGTGATGGCTGTAAACGACTGGGAACCCGAAAGTGTGACTAGGCTTATCGATATAGCGTAAACGTGGCACGGGGTTCCTAAACAGTACAGGCGCTCCACGCGCAATCGTAAATAAAGCACTAAAGCATGGCATAAGTACAGGATAGTAATAAAGCCCCAAACAAGTTTGTGTCCCCAAGAAATAAAGTGTGAATCATGCTCAGGCGAAGGAGGGTCCATAGAGTCTCCCATATGTGGATAGTGTGAATAGTCAAGGAACATGTATCAAGTACCCGGGGCCTACGGGACACAAGTGAGCGTGGAAGAACCAAATAACATCTATTGCCCACCGATGCCTCTGCATTAGTTATATCTATTCCCAACATTTTATTTAACAAGTTGTAATGAAATCCATGATCATCTCCACCATTAAACATGTGCCAACCTTTCAACAACGGTGGAACGACAACAACGCGAAGCAGCACCTAAGCAAGCAACTACGACTCGCAAGGCCGACTATCTATTAGACAACAGGCAATAGGATGTGTCCAAGGCAATATAGCGGCTGCAAGGAATATAAAGGGTGCACGGAAACTAAAGCATGACAACACGGATAGCAATAGATCAACTAGAGGAAGTAAAGACTATAAATGCAAAATAGGTAGAAAGGGGGAGATTGCTCGCCTGGGAAACACTGCCAAAGATACATTATCCGAAAACTTGTTAATACTCGCATCAACTCAAAGAATCAAAGCACTATAGAAAACACCGGATGCACTATTTAATACTACGGCAGAAGATCAAGCATGATGCATGTATGATATATGACATGGCAAAGGTGCGATGCAACTAGGCAATATTAAGCGGAACTAGGATCCTAACAATTAATTATAAGGTTCATGTTGTTTAGATACCCGCAATTTAAATGTTGGATTAACAAGTCGATACATGGCATCGATTCGCTACACAAATTTAAATGGAGGCAATTTAAGGCTAGATTTGCCCCCATATAGCCTCCATCTTTAATTTAGGTGAATCATCGAAATACCCCCCCCCCCCCAAAACACCAACAATATGTATGCAAACATGTTCAACTAATACGCTACAAGTGACAATGTCATATTATAAAAATAGAGATATCGGATAGGTTTCACACATTAGGGTTCGACGATCTTGGGTTTCGAGGGTGTTCGGGTTTGGTCTTTGGATCCAAGAAGCCGGACTTGCCATTCCGAGAAGGAGAACTTGGAGTATGGAAGGAGAACTTGGAGTATGGCGGTTATATTGTAGGTGACAATCTTGTGCCCACACCGGGGATTCTCGGGTCACATCGTCAGCTGTTGGTCTTCAGGATATTTTGGATCCTCGGGTTCGATCTGGTGGTGAACTTGGTTAACACCATGTCGGTCTTCGGGAAGTACCACAATTATTGATCCGATTCACAAACCATATCAAATTAGCCGAAGTAACCGCTATCACCACACTACCATCACATGCATCTTCAACACATCGCAACACCTGACAGAGACATGCACGGGGATGAGGCCACTGGCCCGGGCGGCCAGAGACGTGCACGGAAGGCACACTAGGGGTACCGCGAGGTGGTGATGCGGCCCAGAGGTAGAACGCCAGTGCAGAGAAGAGCCCAGTCGTGGCGGAGGACGACACCGGCAAGTCGCGCGAGGCAGAGGAGGCTCGGGCAGGGCGGTGGCAGAAGGCGGTGGTCGTCAATGTGTGGGATCAGGCTCAGGCGGAGGGGCGGCTCGACTGTGACGGATTGAGAGTATGCTCGGCGAGGCGGGCGATGGAGGAAAGACGACGGCAATGGCAAGCCGAGCTCCAGCTTGCAGACGAGGACGGAGGCAAGCTCGGGGTTGCAGGATACGAGGACGGAGCGGCTGTGGGGTTGGTGGTGACTCGTGGCACAAGGCGGCGCTAGCGACGGGGTCGCGCAGGGCTGGTCGAGGCGCGCAGGACACAGAGTCGCGGGCTCCGAGCCTAGCAAGCAGGAAGGCGACAGAGACGGCGGGCGAGGCAGTGCGAGGTGAGCACGTCAGAGGAGGTTCCCAACAAGGCCGGCTCGCAGCAGGCGACGGCGCCTTGGGTCGATGGCAGCAGGGAGCCAAGCGGCAGTGGCGGCTGGAAGCGAGGGCCAGGGAGAGGATCAGGAGAGGGGCGATGCGGGGAGGAAGGCGACGCTGTGGGATTTGATCGCGAGCAAGGAGGCGTGCGCGAGTGGGGAACACGGGGATGGTTGGGTTCGTGGCGAGATGGGTCGTGGGGTGGGGTCCACGCGGTGGACTCTGCACACTGGGCGAGGATGTGCGAGCGCTGCCGCTGCGCGTACCGCGTGCGGTGCAGCGTAACTGCGTGTGTGACTTAGGGGCCAACGCGGGTGCGACGCAGTGGTGGGTCAGGGTATACTGTGATGGGCGGGTGAGTGTGTGGCAGCGGCGGCAGGGGGCCGGTTGGTGTGGTAGGGATCTAGGGTTTGGGTAGGTGTGGATTAGGGTTAGGATTTAGATCTTTTAGGGTTTGGGCTGGGCCGATCAGGGTGGTAGGTGGCTGAGGCTGGGCCTATAGGCCTGGTCGGCGACTACCTCCCCCAAAACAAAACATTATTATTATTTTTTTATTTTTTTTTAAACAAACTATTTTGCAAATAGATTTTAGACAAATAGAAGATTTAGACGGACCTAGGGTTTTAATTTGAAATAGAGAGGGGCTTTTTTAGAAAATAAAGGTAGACTTTTAGAAAATAGTTTTAGACAACAAATGCATGATGACATAACGATGCTCAAATGCAATGTGGCATGATGATATGAGCATGCAGTCATGATGATGCACAAAATAAAAACAACACACAATTTTCTAGTTGTGGTATTATCCAGGGTGCTACAGTTCCTCCACTTGGCTACTGCCTCCTCTCTAGTCGCGTATCCTTTGTAGATGTTGCCGCTGAACTTGTTCACTTGTTTGTGACAATCCTCCCACTCCTCGTAGACTCCTGGAACTCTACCCATGTAGGCGTCCCACGTTCGAGCCGCCGTCTCCCACAAGCTGGCTAACTCCTCTCTCAACAGCCCGAGATACAAATGCATATCAATACCTGGTTGTTTCGGCCCCTGAATAAGAATGCTCATGTGTACGTACCTTTGCTTCATGCACATCCATGAGGGGAGGTTGTACGGCCATACAAACACGGGCCAGGTGCTATGTGTGCTACTCTGGTTTCCAAAAGGATTGAGTCCATCGGTGCTCATACCCAGCCTGATGTTCCTTGCATTGCACCCGAACTCTTCGAACTCGATGTCTAATGCATTCCAATGGGTAGCATCTGAAGGGTGTGTCAGGATCTTGCCCTTCTCTGGATCATCTTCGGGTTTCTCTCTTTCCACGTGCCATTGCATGAGCTTTGCTTCCTTAGGATCTACGAAATATTGCTGCAGACGGGGGGGGTGATAGGAAAGTACCATACCACTTTTCGAGGAACTTTCTTGTTCCCTCTCTTGTACCGTCCTTGGCCGCACACCGGACATGTGGTTCTATCCGCATACTCGTTTCGATAAAGTGCGCAATCATTCATGCATGTTTGGTAGGTCGAGAGGGCACACGATTTTCTTGGCCTCCTCCATACTTGTAGGCAATGTGTTCCCCTTAGGAAGTCAGTCGTGCCAGTATTCCATGTTCGCGTTGAAGCTCACATCGGTTTTGTGTTCCGCCTTCATCTCCAGAACCTTGAGCATTACACTCAAACGTGTATCCTCGGGGCGACACCCAGGTGTTGGGGATATACTTTCCGGGTATCCTCACAGATCCTCACTGACCAGGGCGGCCCACTTCGGGTTAGAGCTTTGCTTCACGGGCGGCCCAGTTAGGGAGAGAAGACGGAGTCCAATCTGACTACGGGAAGGCCCAGAAGACTTACCGACTTAGGCCCATAATGTTACTTGTAGTTCAAGATGTACTCTGTAACCAACTCTTAGTCGTAGCCAGATTGATCTCTCCTATAAACTCTAGGCCGGATATCTATATAAGCCGTCCTAGGGAGAGCCTTTAGGGCAACACCAGACACCTCAATAGTCTACAATCTCAACTCGCACAGGTGAAACTCTTGTAACCCATATTCCGGCTCTGCCGTATTACTGGATTGCTAGCAGGAGTAGGGTTCGTCCAAAGCCGGCGGATTCGAACCTGGGTAAACTTGTGTGCTCACCGTCTCGGAACACCGTATGTCTCACACCCCTCTCTCCCGCACGCCTCGAGGACCCCCTCATGGCGTACTTGTCCTCAAACCGACGACAGTTGGCGCCCACCGTGGGGCCAGTGAGCTTCGGATCTGCGTTCCGAGCGGAATCTGTAAGAATCGGAATCGGCGAGACCATCGCCGTCGGTCGCATCCTCTACGCCAGCGACGTCCCTCTCATCGTTCTCCACGAGACTTGGATTCCGGCTAGGGAGGCCGTGATTGCCTATAAAATCATGTCTGTTGGCGAGATCGATGTTTACATTGGTTTCGCTGAACCTGCCCAACCCACCCCAGCGGTGATGATAGAGGCAGAAGAATCTTCTGGGTCCCCTTTGTCCGCGGAGGCGGTAGAGTTCCGGATCTCAGAAAACCCTAATCCCACCCAGCCTACACCAGTCGCGGAGATGGTGGAGAAATCCAAGCCTGAAGAAGACCTCACGGTCCAAGTTGAATCTAGAGTGGATCTCCCTGGAGAAGCCGAATCCCAGATCGACCCACCCGTGGAAGTCGAAATCCAGGCGGAGCACATCAGCGACACTGATTCCGACTCTGGCGATGTCGGGACAGACAGGCCTTTCCTCAGGTACACACTAAGATGTATGATACTGCAAGGCGCTAGCGCAGAAGCAATCCTCAAAACCATTAAAAGTTTCGATATGGCTGATCGCGAAAGCCGTAGGTACCTCAGGAAGCACGCATCGCACTTCGTCAGGTATGTTGGATCCGGATCCGGCTCTGCCGATGCTGGAGAAAACACTGACTCGGTGCTGGAGGCAATTGGAACAAACGCCGACGTTCCCGCATCCTCGGATGAGTCCATGACGTTAGCAGATTTCCAAAAGTTCTCCGCGGAATATGACGAGGAGTACAACTCCAAAGCTGCAGAAGATGGAGAAGCCATGGACGAAGGATCTGGGGAACACTCTCCCAAAGCGCAGGATGATATGGAAGTCGGAGACAATCCTGAAATCCAGATGTCCGAAAGTACCGATCAGAGCTTGACTCCGGAAAACGGACCCAAAGCCGTCTTTGCTACCGGCGCTGCCAAGAAGGCAAACAAGAAGAACAAGACTCCGACAAAAGACCCTCTAATAGAGGAGGTGATTGCCGAGGAATACGAGGAAGACTCGGATGGAGCACTTATCCCAGACGAGCCGAAAAAGAAGCATCAGTGGATGGATACGTGATCACTGAAGGTGCGCGTAAACTCATCGATGCCGCATTAACCACACCTATCCCTACAGCTGTAGAACTTACTGCAGATGAGCTGGACGAAAGGGCCCAAGCCCTAGAAGCGCGTCGTCAACAACTCCTCGATGAAGCCAAAAACATCGAGGTTTAAAAGAAGCGCATGTCAAACAAGGAGTATATGTCCCATCTATATCAGAAGACACGGAAGCGTCACATAGATGACAACCAATTCCCACGTGTCCGTGCCGTCCTTTTTGGAGATGAGATGGGAAAGCCACGGAAGGACAACAATGGAGATTGGGTTTACCCAACACCGGTGCAAAATACTGTGGCAGCTCGCGAAATTCTATCGGCTAATCTAGGACCAGAGGAGATACGTTTGGGTATCAAGCTACTCAATAAGGGACTGGAGCAGCAAAAGGTCGCCCTGTCTGGAAGTCAAAAGCTGGTCTCGGATTCTGACCAATGTCGCACAGATCCGGCATGGGCTAACGTAAGATCCCACTACGATCGGACGCAGCCTCGTCACCCCGATCGTAGGGAAGACAATTATTCAAGAACCGGATCGTCAGGACAGCACCGCAGAACTACACATAACTGGAGCAATGTCGCTCCAGCAGCCGAGAAAGACGCGATCGCTGCACTGATTCCGAGGAATCCTCCCCGAAAAGGAGAAGATAAAGAGAAACATCGGGAGGAGGATCGTTAGAAAATGCCACCTCCTAGACATGAAAACCGTCCGGCTGAGCCTCACCATGGTGGGAACGACGGACGAAGGAACGATGGAAACCACGCTGGCACGAACCGGCAAGGGGCTCGTCACAGTCAAGAACCTCCCCGGAACCGAAATAATGACGCTCCGGACGGAGGCCGGCGATCAGCCGGAAACAACCCAGCTGCACCACCCTCTCCACAACACAGTTATCACAACGGCCCCCGAGGAGGCCAAGGAGGACGACATGGCGGGGGAGGTGGTGGCAGAAGCCGAAGTCCGGCTCCAAGGCACCGTAGCCACAGCCGATATTCGGGACGATCCCTATCCCCGAACGACGCAAGGCACAGGATCAATTCCAACATAGAGGCTCGGCGCTACGAAAACGATGACGTGTACGTGGGCCCAAAGTGCTTCAAACCACGCATCAGAGCTACAAAATTCCTGGAAGGATTTGCTATCTCAAGACATATTCAAGCCTACGACGGCATTGCTCGGCCAGACACCTGGTTACAGGACTTCTTCCAAGCTTGATGCATCGCCAAAGGCGGAAATAGCCTGGTCGCAACCCGATATCTCCCACTTATGTTGGGGAAGACGGCACGATCATGGCTCAATGAACTTCCGGCGAACACCATCCACAACTGGTATGACTTTCAAAGTGCGTTCTTTCGGAATTTCGAAGGCACATATCGGAGGCCCTGTACGGTTGGAGACCTACAACATTGCACCCAGAAAGCCAGAGAAACCCGAGATTATCTCGGACGATGGATTGACACCAAGAACTCCTGCGAGGGAGTAAATTATCAAACTGCGATTGAAGCTTTCATTGCAGGTCTCCCAATTGGTTTACTGCGCCATCGCTTGAAGTGTGACAAGGTTACTGATCTGGGAGAGATGATAGAAACAGCGAGCAAGTATGCAGATGCTGACGACGACGTAGAGGGGTTACTCAACGTCCTGGCCGTGCCTCAGTCAGCAAAGACAAAGCAACAGGCTCAGAAGCGCAAAAACACCTCGGAAGAAAAACGCAGCGCGGAGACGGCAGTAGTTACTACTGTTTCTAGGTCTGGAGGACGAGGAGGATGTGGCGGAGGCCACGGGCATGGCCGTGGGACATCAAGGGTCCAAGGTAGAGGAGAGCAACAACCAGGCAAAACCTACACTTGGGCCGACATCGCCAATAACCCATGTGTCCATCACTTGGACGCCAATGGGGGCTCGTCCCACACCAACGCTGAATGTCGTTTTAACGATGACATCAAGAGAGATGATACCGCGGGCTACGAAGCTAAGCGGAAGAAGGGAAAGAAAAATCCCGAAAAAGACAAAGAGACCAAGGAAGATTCCGACATGGAGGAAGCCGACGCTTCAAATCCCAAGTCGGAAGGGAAGAAAGCTTTTCCTACCAAGAAGGACACTTACGTCACCTTCCTCGGATCTCAACCAGCCAAGGTCAAGAAAGCAGTTCTCCACAAGCTCAACGCAACAGTTCCGGCTGTCCCTCAGTATCTGGACTGGTCGGAAGTGGCAATAACGTTTGACCGCGCTGATCATCTGCCTAAGCTACACAGGCGAGGTAAATACGCCTTAATCGTCAATCCACTTATTGACGGTTATGGTTTCTCCAAGCCCCTCATGGACGGTGGTAGCAGCATCAATATTCTCTATGTAGAAACGCTACGCCGGATGAAGATCTCGGAAACACAGCTTAACCATAGCTTTGTGGTTTTTCACGGAGTTGTCCCAGGAAGACAAGCTAACTCCCTGGGAGAGATCACTTTGGATGTTACTTTTGGAACACCAAAAAATTATCAAATGGAGGCACTTTCCTTCAAAGTGGTCCCGTTCAAGAGCGCATACCACGCTATATTCGGACGTCCGGCTTACTGGGCTTTTATGGCTCGTCCGTGTTACATTTACAATATGATGAAAATTCCAGGTCCCAACGGCGTGATCACCATCAGGGGAGACCCGAAGAAAGCGCGAGAGTGCGAGGATGGAAATGCCGCCTTTGCAGAAGCCGTGCTGCACGCCCAGGAGTACCAGGAGATCAAGAAGAGCATAGATCCGTCCGAGATGCCCGCGACGAAGAAGGAGGTGACAAAGCCAAATCCGGAGTTCAAGGCATCAGAAGATACGAAGACAATGCCATTGAAGGATGATGACCCCTCCAAGGTGACCCAGATAGGCGCAGGCCTAAGTAGCGCATAGGAAAGCGTGCTCGTCAAGTTCCTCCGAGCAAATCAAGATATCTTCGCATAGCAGCCATCTGACATGAACGGAGTACCTAGGGAACTTGCCGAACACTCTCTAAATGTAAATCCTAACACTAAACCCGTCAAACGGTCCTTACGACGGTTTGGTGATGAAAAGCGTAAGGCAATAGCTAAGGAACTAGCGCGGCTCGAGTTAGCCGGATTCATAGAAGAGGTCATCCATACTGATTGGTCGGCCAACCCTGTAATGGTCCCTAAAAAGGACACCACTGATTTAAGGATGTGTGTTGATTATGCTGCCTTGAAGAAGGCTTGTCCAAAAGATCCGTTCGCTCTGTCTAGAATTGATCAAGTTATCGATTCTATGGCAGGCTCGGAACTCCTCTGTTTTCTCGACGCATATTCCGGTTATCACCAAATCCAGATGAAGGAATCTGGAAAAATCAAGACTTCATTCATAACCCCTTTCGGAACCTTCTGTTATGTTACGATGCCTTTTGGGCTGAAGAATGCAGGAGCTACGTACCAGCGCACGATGCAGCGTTGCCTCCATGATCAACTCGGACGCAATGTACATGCATACGTGGATGATATCACGGTCATGTCCAAAAAGAAGGAAACATTGATTTCCGACTTAGAAGAGACGTTCGCCAATTTACGAAAATACAACATCATGCTTAACCCAAAGAAATGCTTCTTTGGAATACCAGCCGGAAAATTGTTAGGTTTTATCGTGTCTCAACGAGGCATAGAGGTGAACCGTGACAAGATCAAGGCTATTCTCAATATTTCCAGGCCAACTCGCCTGAAGGACATACAAAGATTAACTGGTTGCATTGCTGCGGTCAATCGATTTGTAAGCCGGCTTGGTGAAAGAGTCGCACCATTATACAAACTCCTGAAGAAGACCAAGGATTTTGTCTGGACCGACGAAGCTGAAGCTGCACTACAAGACCTGAAGAAAGTACTCTCATCTGCTCCTATCCTAGCAGCGCCAGAACCTCAGGAACCAATGTTGCTTTACATTGCTGCGACAAAATAGGGTTGTCAGTATAGTTATGGTGGTGAAGAGACTAGAAGAAAATCAAGAGCACCTGGTGCAGCGTCCGACATACTTTGTCAGCGAGTTCCTGACAGAATCAAAACAGCGAAATCCACACTATCAAAAGTTGGCTTACGGTGTTTTTCTAGCATCTCGTAAGCTACGACACTATTTTCAGGAGCATCCAATTACCGTGGTGAGCAAAGCTCCCATGAGAGATATAATCAACAATAGCGATGCCACATGACACGTCGCCAAATGGGGTATAGAGCTTGCAGCTTTCGATATTGAGTACAAACCCCGGACAGCAATCAAATCCCAGATCCTTGCCGACTTTGTCGCTGATTGGACAGAGACCAAGGAGAACATGGTCTTTCCTGAGTCGGAATATTGGACCCTCTTTTTCGACGGGTCCAAGGCTCGAGGGGCTTCGGGGGCTGGCGTGGTGCTCAAGTCACCCCAAGGAGATAAACTTTTATACGTATTGCAAATCCACTTCACAGCGACAAATAACATTGCCGGGTATGAAGCACTGCTGCATGGAATCCGGATTGCTAAGGATATTGGCATCCGACATTTGATGTGTTACGGAGATTCGGATCTTGTCGTGGATGATCTATCTAAATCGTTCGAGGGGTTTGAAGTTCAACACATCCCTCGAGCAGAAAATGAGGAAGCAGATGCTCTATCTCGAATAGGCTCTGCACGGAAAGAGGTTCCGAATGGTGCATTTCTAGAGCACCTCAAAGTTCCCTCGATAAAGGGAGTAGATGAGGAATATCCGACCAAATCCGACTCACCTTTAACAGCAGTTCTGGCCGTAATTCCCAGCTGAACTCAACCCTACCTTGATTACTTGGTAGATGGTAAATTACCCGAAGACAAGGTGCTGAGCCGGCAGATTATCCGACGAGCAAAAGCCTATACTATTGTTAAAGGTGAGCTCCATAAACGGAGTGTTTCTGGAGTTTTTCAGCGCTGTGTATCTCCGGAAGAAGGAGTGGAAATCTTAAGAGAAATCCATGAAGGCGAGTGTGGTCACCACGGTGCAACCAAATCTTTAGTGGCAAAAGCTTTTCGACATGGTTTTTTCTGGCTTACAGCTCAGGCAGATGCCGAACGATTAGTCAAGACATGCAAAGGCTGCCAAAAGTACGCCAAGCAAGCTCATGTTCCGGCTGATCAGCTGCGAACAATACCTATAACATGGCCTTTTGCGGTCTAGGGGCTTGATATGGTAGGACCTTTTAAACGAGCTCCAAGTGGATTTACTCACCTCTTAGTGATGGTGGATAAATTCACGAAATGGATCGAGGCTAAACCTGTCACTAGTTGTGATGGAGCAACAGCCAAAAGATTTGTTGAGGATGTTATAATCCGGTATGGTTATCCGTATAGCATTATCACGGACAACGGGAGTAACTTTTCCATGGGAGAGTTGGCTGAATTCTGCGACGAGCAAAATATCCGACTTGACATTGCGTCAGTCGTGCATCCACAGGCTAACGGACAAGTCGAAAGAGCAAATGGTTTAATTCTACAAGGCTTGAAACTAAGACTCAAAGCACCACTTAGACGTGCTGCGGGGGCTTGGGCAGAGGAACTACCCTCTGTAATTTGGAGTTTGCGAACAACTCCGAACAGGTCAACAGGATATACACCTTTCTTCTTGGTCTATGGCGCAGAAGCAGTTCTTCCTAGTGATTTGATTCATACTTCTCCTAGAGTGGCCGCGTATATCGAAGAGGATGCCGAGATTTCTCGACAAAATGATCTCGACTTAGTCGAAGAAGTTCGCGTCGTTGCTGAGATGAGATCTACAGCATATCAGCAGAAGTTACGCAAGTATCATAGCCAGAGAGTCTGAACTAGATCTTTCAATAAAAGTGATTTTGTTCTCCGGCTTGTGCAACAAAGAAAGCACAAACTTTCCCCAATATGGGAAGGGCCCTTTTTAGTTAGTCGAGTATTGCACAATGGGTCATACTACTTAACTAACATGAGGCTAGTCAAAGAAAGACCTGCTACTAAGAAGAGAAAGAGAGCTGGAGGCAGTACAAATCCGAATGAATTAGACAGACCGTGGAATATTTCTCAGCTACGTCCCTTTTATTCTTAGTTTTATCTTTCTTTGTAATCATACATATGTACATGTTCTCTGAGAAATAAAAGTTTTGGTTACCTCAAAGTTTTTTTGAGAATTTTTTACCATCTTATTTCCTAATGATCATGTCATAGTCGAAAATCCCAGAATGCTTGAAAGTACTTTATGCTCATGTTCGTTCTGGTTTAGATTTCTGATTCTAAAACTGCTACCTTCGGGTATAACTCTAAAAAACTCTAGTCTTTACTTGGGTTATTTGTCTGATTGCTGGATGCGGGTATTTTCCGAGTAGTGAATTGTTGGTACTGGAAGCTGGCTTTGTTTCCGAGTTTAAACTGGTTTAGCAATTGAGCTCCGTTGCTCGGCAAAGTTTCCGACTGAAGGTTTAGCCGGCTCACGAAAGGGACGAGGCGGAAAGCCAGATAAACGATAAGTAGAGGCGGAGAATTCCAAGTGCTTATGCAAACATTTCAGGCACGCAAAAATTTTAAGAGAAAAGTGCTAAATAGATAAAAAAACTTAGCACTAGCAAAAGTCATAGTACTTAATATTTACAAAAAACGCATCATGTCTTTCTAGAATAATACATAGTTTTCTGATCTATGATGCAGGAGGAGATGAAGGAACTGTCGGATCGCTGGTTACTCCTCCTTGATATCGTGCCGAGATGTCCGGATCCGAGATGGTTCGTTCATCGTCGGAAACTTCTTCGGCGTCTTCTTGAGGAGGTGGCAGAGTATCCACGCGGGTGAAGAAGGGCACCTCGTAGCTGGTCAGGTCAGCTACGTGGCACCCATATCCGGCGCAGGAGTGCATGATAGCTTGAAGGTCTTGCTCCTGGCCGTCTTCGTCTACTTTGTAGTATCCTCTGGTCACCTGCCATATCTCCATGTTCCCATGGTGGCTCATGACCATGGTGAGAGCGTTCTGCGCAGCAGTCCGTGCGTAGGACATGTTCCAGTCCCGAACGAGCTGCGGCATCTCCTTGGCCTTCTCCTGCACCTAGAAATCCGACATGTTTGGCATGTCCGGAATCCTGAGAGACTCGCCAATGTCCTCAAGGGACTGGCGGTAGTCATGAAGAAGATCACCGACTTGGGTAAGCCGGTGAGTGCGGGGTTCGGACGAGGAGGAGTCCGTCAAGTTCAGAGGACCTACACACAAAACAAGGATAAGAAAAAACTAACATTGATGAAAGTCGAAGAAATGATAAGTCAGATAGATGGAACATACCAAGAATGACGTCGTCAATCTTGGCTTTCTCCTCCCGGAGACTCTGGAGTTCAGCCCGGAGTGCCTGGGAGATATCCTTTTCTCTGCCAACCTCATTTTTGAGGTCCGAGATAACCTTATCTTGAGCGGCACTCTTGAGATCGCGCTCTTCAGTGGCCATGGAGGAGGACTCGAGGACTTGAGCTATGCTTCTTTCATGATCCGCCTTGAGCTTATCCATCTCTTCAATCATAGCGCTGGATTGTTTCACCAACGCTGTAAGTCAAAAAGAACAACAGTTCAGAAAAATTCGACATTGAAAAAAGCAAAAGGCAAGGTTTGAATCTCGAAATGTTTACCTTCGGCTTCATCCTTGGCTACCTTGAGCTCAGCATTTTTAAGCCAGAGAGCTTTGATCTCTCTCCGCTTATCACATACATTTTTTAACAATTCCTGGTTATAGGAACATACTTTCTGTAAGTCAGAATACCCAAAGTCAGAAAGCTACTTAAGTCTTGGGCTAATATTTTTTGCTAAATATCAGCACGAGCCTTGGGGGCTACACTAGTTCGTTCTTTGGAATCCTAATGAAAGCATAAACCCGGATTTCTATATCCTACTTCATGCTTGGGGGCTAGAGGATATGATATAACATAAGGTAAAAAACAAGAGTTGGAATTCCAACTTACATATTGTTCGCGGGTGAGTTTGTCTAATCCCGCGTTCACCTCAGCTGCCACCTTCTCGGTGAGAGTAAGAGGAATTACTGGGGCTGTTGGAAGCTCGCCAGTCCTGATCCTCTCGTCGCGAAGGCGGACTTGGGCGAGAAGGTCAGAGAACTTGACGTCCTCTGTTTCTTGCATTTCCTCTTCGGGGGAAAGATGGCTTTTTTCCAGGACTTGCCTGGCCAGCCGCTGAATCTCCTCTGCGGACTTTCGGGATAAGCCAAACTTGGCAAGTTCAGGGTTGCTGAGGAGGTTGTCGACGAAGACTTCAGCCGAGGGATCATTACCCAAAGAGGGTTCACCCTTATCTTGAGCTGACGCACCCACGGTGACGTCAGTGTGCGATCCAAGGATCACAGGCGCCGTTGGAGGAGCCGGATCTTCTGCAACAACCGGAGACGGAATAATCACCGCTGTTATAGAAGGTTGAGGGGCAGGAGTTGGAGGAGCCGTGGCAGGGGAAGCTATGGTAAGCTTCGTCTGTCGCAGGGGCTTCACAGGAATCCCCTTCCCCTTACCCTTGATGAGAGGCTTTGCTCTGAGAATGTAGTAAAGTCGGAAACATTACATCTCAGAAAGAAATTCGAGAAAGGTACAAAGGCGGAAATTGTGAATGAAAGTTACCTCTTCACAACGGGCACTTCCTTTGTGCCAACAGCCACTGTCGGAGCTTTGCGCTTCTTGAGCGCAATGTCCGGCAATGGGACCACTTCAGTCTCCTGAGAAAACTCAGGAGGATATCCTTCGAGTGGAGCAAGCTCTGACTCGGGGAGATCAGCAAGCTGAAAACAAGAAAACATATCAGTATTGCAGTATATAACTTAAAGATTAAATCACGTAAAAGGTGTGCTGATGGAAGCTTACCGCTACCACGGGGTTTTCCGCCGTGTGCATGTCCAGAGAAATATCCGGAATTTTCCTCTCGATCTGCTCCTTGATCAGCCACTTGATCTGGCTTATGTAACCTTGGATGGTGTAGGCTTTGGGGCTGATGCAGAGAGAGTCTTTTTTGGAAGACGTGATGGAGTGCATCAGTCTATCCCCATGGTACTGAAGTGGCCGGATCCGACCTGAGACCTAGCACTAGACTAAGTCGGATCCCTTCAGACCCTTGTGCTTGATAAGATATTCGATCCGCCTCTTAGCGAGGATCAGATCGTCGGTGAGAGCCGGAGCAGCCTCATCCCAGGAAGGCTGGGCTGTGGCGGCTCCGTCAACAAAAGCCGGCAAAGCAGTAGCTCAGCTTTGCCGGGAGCTGGAATATCCCTATGATAGAAAAAAGTGGCTGGCCATTGTTTGACCGAGTCACTGGCGGAAATTTTGGGATATACCCGGTCTCGTCTAACAGAAAAACTAATGGTACCGATGATATAAGGAACACCGGCAGTAATGGAATTTCTCCGGACATGGAAATAATACCGGAAGAGAAGCAAACTCGGCCTAATGCCGAGAAAGCCCTCGCAAAGCGCAGCATATGCGCTCATCTCTAGAAGAGAATTGGGAGGAAGATTATGGAGTTGAACTCCATAGTGGTCAATCACCTCGGAGAAGAACTCCGAGGGAGGAAAGGACAAACGTCGGTCTAGATGGGTGCCGAAGTGGACGCGTTCGTCCTCGCGCGGATGGGGGACGGTTTCGCCGGAACTGCTCCGCCAGTTGCCGGCGGCGAGAAGCCCCTCCTTCTCCACGTTTTTGAGGCCGTCGTCATCAAGGGCGCAGGGGATCCAGATTCCCCGGAAGCTCTCTTTCTCCGTAGCTGCTTCCTGATGGGTTCGTAGCATGGAAAACAAAAAAAATTCTACCGCAAGAACGAACAAAACCCAGATCTAATCTAGATAAAATCCAAGATCTAATCTATTAGACATGTGCAACGAGATAGATCTGTACTAACCCTTGTAGATCCAAAAACGTTACGAGATTCGGATCTCGTGGTTGATGTAGTCGATCACTTGCCGATCTCAAGATCGAGTGGACGATCCTTCCGGCGCCGCGTTCCAGCAGCGCTTCCGCAGTCGGTCACACGTGCGGAGTCGAAGCAGACCTTCCTCTCCCCGTTCCAGCGAGCAGCGGAGGTAGTAGATCTTCTCCACGGAATCCCAGCAGCACGACGGTGTGGTGGTGGTGGTGGAGTAGAGAATTTTGCAGGGCTTCACCTAAGCCAGAGCAGAGGGAAGGAGGAGGAGAGAGGCGGCTAGGGCAAGAGTGGAGGGGGCCAGGGTGTGGCGCCTCCACCCCTCTATTTAAAGGAGGGAGGCACCATGGGAGGGGGGGTCCTAGTAGGACTCCGCTCCCTTCCTTGGCCGGAGGATTGGGAGGGGGGGAGGAGTCCTCCTCCCCCACGACTCCTTGTCTTGCCCCACAAGGACTCCTTGATCCTTTCTTGGTTTCAAGCAAACTCCAAGAAATCTTCCAGAACCTTCCGGAACATTCCGAAACCTTCTAGAATCCCCATACAAATACTCCGGAACATTTCCTAACTTAGAAAATGATCCCCAATACATGAATCTTATTCTCCGGAAAATTTTGGAGCTCCTCGTGACGTCCCGAATCCAATCCGAGACTCCGAACAACATTCGGTCTCCAACGCACATTCCATATCTACTTAAAACAACTTCGAACATTAAGTGTGTCACCCTACGGTTCGTGAATATGCAGACATGATGGAGACACCTCTCCGATCAATAACCATCAGCGGGATCTGGAGATCCATAATGGCTCCCACATACTCAACGATGACTTCGTGATCGATAGAACCATTAACATACGAAACCAATTCCCTTTGTCATGCGATACTCTACTTATCCGAGGTTTGATCGTCGGTATCTCCATACCTAGTTCTACCTTGTTACTGATAAGTACTCTTTACTCGTTCCATGTTATGTCATCCCTTGTGACCCAGTCACATGCTTGCAAGCTAATTAGATGACATTCCACCGAGAGGGCCCAGAGCATATCTATCCGTCATATGGATGGACAAATCCCAATCTTGGTCCATGCGCTTCAACACATACTTTTAGAATACCCAATGACACCTTTATGACCACCCAGTTACGAAGCGGTGTTTGATGTCATCAAAGTACCCATCCGGTGATGGTGATTAACATAACCTCATGGTCGAAGGATTAGGTTACTATGTATTTTAAAGCTTATAGCAAACAAACTTAATGACTTGATCTTTATGCTATGCTTACTACGGGTGTGTGTCCATCACATCATTTTCCTAATGATATGATCTTGTTATTAACGACATCCAATGTCCATGATCAGGAAACCATGATCATCCATTAATCAACAAGCTAGTTTAACAAGAGGCTTACTAGGGACTCTTTTATGTTTACAAAACACACAAGTATTAATGTTTCCGGTTAATACAATTATAGCATGGGATGTAAACATTCATCATAAACATAAAGATATAATAATAACCACTTTATTATTGCCTCTTGGGCATATCTCCAACAGTCTCCCACTTGCACTAGAGTCAATAATCTAGTTAAAAAACATGTGCATTCAACACCTATGGCTTTCTGGTGTTGTATAGACACTATTTCTAGTGGTAAACATAATCTTCGGATCTGACACTTCCAGGTCCGTGTGTATTTGCATGTCCTTGCGTCTCTACGCATTACTCATTCTCCAATGAGATGGCATTGTATAAATTTGGTCCTTTGGTGAGACCTTTAGTTCCTTGGGATTAAATTATGTTGATACAACTGTCATACAATGCATCTTCATAGTATTATCTCGCTATGAACCACACCTAGTTTGATAACAAACTACTTAACATAAATGCCCTCCTTTGCTGCTACTATAGCAGTTATATACTTAGCCTTTTGTTGTAGTATCCACAATATCTCAACTTTGGAACTCATCCAAATCCATCATGGAACATCCTTTCCATTATATTGTGCCACCCATAGTCTAAATTTAGATAAATTTAATTTGTGTCTTGTGACAACACTAGTATCAATGTAACACTTTACAATGAACTACCTTTAACTATTTGTGACTTATACATGATATATTCTTAGTTCTTCCAAAGCTCATAAGAATATCTTTACTATTGTCCAATGATCATCTTATGAATCATTCTGGTATATGCTCATAACATTTAGAGCATAGGACATATATGGATGTGTACATCTCAAAGAAAGATTGATCAAAATATTCTTGTGTTTCACCAAGTGTCAAAACACTTGAATCTCGTGTCAACACACTTGAATTTTGATTTAGTCCTTTCCGTGCATCAAGAACCTTTTTTGTTGTTTCCATATTGAACTCATTCAACATCTTATCTATGTACATTTGGCAAAACCATATTAGCGCCTCAATCTATTCATATAGACATTGATGCCTAATTCTTGAGTTATGCCTAAGTCTTTCATCAAAATGAAATTCTTAACCTGTGTCAATAAAAGATACATTATTTCTAAACAACAATATGTCTTTCACATAATGTATTAGAAATATGTCTTAGCGCTCCCACTTAATTTCTTGCAAAATGCAAACATCTTCATCGTCTCTGATGAAATTAAACCTTTTAACGGTTTCATCACGGTGAAGATTCCAACTCCGCGATGCTCACTTCAACCATTGAAGTTTTGCATACTCTTTTAGCATCCTTTGAATTAACAAAACCCTTTGGATCGTGTCATGTACACGTCCTAGGTAACCATTCTATTAGAAGAACTTGTTTTGTTTGTTCAACTACCATATACCAAAATATATGTAGTGGTTGCTACATTAATCCGTCCAGACTAAATATCGCTATGAAAGATCAAATCTTATCATAGTCAATTCCTTGAACATTGTCGTAAACTCTTTCCGACATGCCGACTATTTCATAGATTTGAAACATCCATGTCTATTTCTTTATAGATCCAAACACGACCGATAGGCTTCACGCCTTTCCGGAGGGTCTTCTAAGTTCAGAAACTTGATTTCTCGTGTATGGATACTATCACGGATTCCATGACTTCTAGTCATTTTATGGAGTCAGGGCCCATCATCACTTCTTTGCATGTAGTCGGTTCATCATTGTCAAAACAATAACGACTTGCTTATCAAATCTTACTATTTGATTCTTACCGACCCACACGGTTCTATAGGAACTCTAATCTCCGAGATCACACCTTTTGTAATCACGAGAGCCATGAGCATTGTGGCCGCCACCGGGACACTTTCCGACGCTGCGCTACTTAGCACATATAGCTAAGGTTCAACAACCTTATCAAAGTTCTATTGTCCTCCCACTTAACTTTTCACGAAAAATTCTTTCTCAAGAAACTTGACGTTCCAAGCGACAAACTCTTTTGTCCTCGGCGTTATGGAGAAATTCCCAACAAATTCTTTGGAATAACCTACAAAGACGTGCTTATCCGACTTTGGTTGTAAACATTTTACTTATGCCTAGCATACCAAAAATTTAAGAAAGGACAACCTGGGTCTTATCCCAAACCATGACTTATATGGTGTCATGTCAACGGATCACGATGGAGCTCTTTTAAGTGTAAGAGCGGTAGTCACTAAAGCTTTAATCTTTAATATATAATGGCAGTTTTATAAATGACACCTTTGATCTTACCATGTCAAACAAGGTTTCATTACATATCTTGAACACTCCATACTCCTATGGTCTTTTGGGAAATGCAAATCCATGGAACGATTCCTCAAATCTTAGGTGTTTTGCTAAACTTGTAACTCAAACATATTTCTTTATGATCCAATCATAAACTCTTTTATTTTCTTGTTACAATGATTTTCCACTTCATCTTGAAAGTCTTTGAACATTTTTCAAATGTTTCATACTTCTTCCTTATTGAGTAAGTATATACATATACTCACTCAAATATTTGGAGAAAGCATATGAAGTTGAAATCCATCGCCCACGACTACACATAATGGACTATATACATCAATATGTACAAATTCCAATCAGTTAGTCATCCGTTCCTCTTTTGGCGGAGTTTTAATTATCTCCAGGAAAGTATCACAAGCGTCATTTGATCTAAATCAAAGACTCCAAAAATCCATCAACATGGAGTTTCTTCATATATCCTTTCAATATAATTTAAACGGCGATGTCACTTCACAAGTGATCTTTCAATCATTTGTCTGGCGACATTTTAGCATTAGTTTTATGGTCGTTATTTCTCCTACCAGACTTGTATATTATCCATCTATTATTGAATACGATATTTATTTGAACAACCTTTTGTCGTCATAATACCTGATCAAAATAACAATTATTGAAACAAATCTTGAAGGCAAGCTTTGATGTTAACGAGCAACACAACAACCCTTTGTTTGTTTTCGATGAACATCATCACATTTTCTCTTGCTAGTTACTTAGGCCATTGCAGTTCATGAATTGTGTTGTCTTGTATGACACTTCATACCAACCAATTAGGTATCCACTACCGCAGAACCACATTGTTTAACAACCAAGGAATACAGCCATAACATGTATCTTCTATATACATAAGTTGGACATCTCCAATCTTTTCTTTTCTGCCAAATATTTTATAGATTCTCTTTCAACAATTCTTTTTCTTTTAAAAGAATCTATCAACATCAATAGTGGTGTCATCAACATGACACATGGTACAAAGCGTATATAGTCAACTACTAATACCTTTGGACTTGCACTTTGAAGTGGATCACCTTCATCAAATGTTTGGCATTCTTTCAAAAATCCATTCTTTAGTAATCTTTTAGTGTAGCAAACATTTTACTTACATCTTCTATTCATCCTTATCATGAAAACTTTCATGATCAAGCTGCTATAGCTTATAAAGGTGAATTGCGAGTATAATGTTTCTTTTTCAAAACCTTTTGGAGGATTAGGACGACTAGCGTCTCCAACCTTCACAAATTCTCATCAAATATGAGGACGTATACTCTATCATGTTGTAACCAACACATTGTTTTAGATATCACAATACCTTTCGCATATGATGGTTACTGAAACATTGCTTTCAGCTCTTAGATAAACTTGATATTAAAAACAATCTTTTGAGTATCAAGAATCATGGAGGCAAACATGATACATTAGATACTAACACTGGAATTGTTACTCTTGATTTAATACTATTTATTAAACTTCATGGAGTAAATAGAATTTGCTGAAAGTTTGCAATAGGACTTATAAACTTTAAATTGACATTCAAAACAATACGATACCAGTTCGTAAAGTAAATATCTAGAATTTCTATAGTTCCACTATCTCAACTATAACTAAGTGTAAGGTGGTGAACGGATGCCAATGACTACAACAAACTATGCAAATTCACTTTGATTGTGTTTATGATAAATTGAGTTCGACTAATCCAAATTACAAATGAACTCCCACTCAAAACAACATCCCTCGAGTTGTTTTAGTGATTACACGAACCAAATCCACTACACCAAGTACGATCATCACGTGAGATGATGTAGCTTTAAAGGCGAACAATCAACATGTTCATCATATCATCCATATGACTCATGCTTTACCTTTCGGTATTCCGTGTTCCGAGACCATGTCTGTACATGCTAGGCTTGTCAAGATAACCTTAGTTTCCGCATGTGCAAATCTAGCTTGCACCCGTTGTATGCACACATAGAGTCTATCACACCCGATCATCACGAGATGCTTCGAAACGAAGAGTCTTAGAAACGGTGTCAACTAAGGACGAACACTTTATTACTTGATATTTAGTGAGAGGGATCATCTTATAATGCTACCGTCGCGATCTAAGCAATACAAGATGCATAAAGGATTAACATCACAGGCAATTCATAATTAGTGTGATATGATATGGCCCTTTCTTCTTGTGCCTTTGATCTCCATCTCCAAAGCACGGACATGATCTTCATCATCACCAGCATGGCGTCAAGGTCAGTGGCGCCGCTTCATGGTTGTCCATCATCACTAGCAACTATTACAACTACTTGGAACAAAGCTATTACAAGATGAATAGACACGCAGGTCTTAACAGAATTGAAGACAACCATTAGGCTCCTGCCGGTTGCCATATTACAACAAGGATCATTGCATACATCAAATATAACCACAATCACATGATGGCCATATCACATCACGAAACCCCCTACAAAAACAAGTTAGACGCCTCTAATTTTCTTTGCATGTTTTACGTGGCTTGAGGCTTTAGAATAAGAACGGATCTTACCTACGAAACTGAACCACAACGTTGATACAAGTGCTATCAAGTTGCAAAGTGTAAATTGGATCTACACTATGGTGAGAGAGAAAGACACCCGCAAAGCCACTTGTGCAAAGAAAGTTACACGTCAAGTGTGGAGCAAGTCTCATGTGCGATGACATGTAAGGTTAGCCCGAGCCGCTTCATCCCACCATACCGCAAGATGCAAAGTACACAAAGCAAAATCCGGCACAAGCACCAACGCCCACAAAACCATTGTGTTCTACTCGTGCAACAGATCTACGTATAGACACGGCTCTGATACCACTGATGGCTTCGTAGCATGGAAAACAAAAAAAAATTCTACCGCAAGAATGAACAAAACCCAGATCTAATCTAGATAAAAGCCAAGATCTAATCTATTAGACATGTGCAACGAGATAGATCTGTACTAACCCTTGTAGATCCGAAAGCGTTACGAGATTCAGATCTCGTGGTTGATGTAGTCGATCACTTGCCGATCTCAAGATCGAGTGGACGATCCTTCCGGCGCCGCGTTCCGGCAGCGCTTCCGCAGTCGGTCACACGTGCGGAGTCGAAGCAGACCTTCCTCTCCCTGTTCTAGCGAGCAGCGGAGGTAGTAGATCTTCTCCACGGAATCCCAGCAGCACGACGGCGTGGTGGTGGTGGTGGAGTAGAGAATTCTACAGGGCTTCGCCTAAGCCAGAGCAGAGGGAAGGAGGAGGAGAGAGGCGGCTAGGGCAAGAGTGGAGGGGGCCACGGTATGGCGCCTCCACCCCTCTATTTAAAGGAGGGAGGCACCATGGGAGGGGGAGTCCTAGTAGGACTCCCCTCCCTTCCTTGGCCGGCGGATTGGGAGGGGGGGAGGAGTCCTCCTCCCCCACGACTCCTTGTCTTGCCCCACAAGGACTCCTTGATCCTTTCTTGGTTTTCAAGCAAACTCCAAGAAATCTTCCAGAACCTTCCGGAACATTCCGAAACCTTCTAGAATCCCCATACAAATACTCCGGAACATTTCCTAACTTAGAAAATGATCCCCAATACATGAATCTTATTCTCCGGACAATTCTGGAGCTCCTCGTGACGTCCCGAATCCAATTCGAGACTCCGAACAACATTCGGTCTCCAACGCACATTCCATATCTACTTAAAACAACTTCGAACCTTAAGTGTGTCACCCTACGGTTTGTGAATATGCAGACATGATGGAGACACCTCTCCGATCAATAACCATCAGCGGGATCTGGAGATCCATAACGGCTCCCACATACTCAACGATGACTTCGTGATCGATAGAACCATTAACATATGAAACCAATTCCCTTTGTCATGCGATACTCTACTTATCCGAGGTTTGATCGTCGGTATCTCCATACCTAGTTCTACCTCGTTACTGATAAGTACTCTTTACTCGTTCCATGTTATGTCATCCCTTGTGACCCAGTCACATGCTTGCAAGCTAATTAGATGACATTCCACCGAGAGGGCCCAGAGCATATCTATCCGTCATATGGATGGACAAATCCCAATCTTGGTCCATGCGCTTCAACACATACTTTTAGAATACCCAATGACACCTTTATGACCACCCAGTTACGAAGCGGTGTTTGATGTCATCAAAGTACCCATCCGGTGATGGTGATTAACATAACCTCATGGTCGAAGGATTAGGTTACTATGTATTTTAAAGCTTATAGCAAACGAACTTAATGACTTGATCTTTATGCTATGCTTACTACGGGTGTGTGTTCATCACATCATTCTCCTAATGATATGATCTTGTTATTAACGACATCCAATGTCCATGATCAGGAAACCATGATCATCCATTAATCAACAAGCTAGTTTAACAAGAGGCTTACTAGGGACTCTTTTATGTTTACAAAACACACAAGTATTAATGTTTCCGGTTAATACAATTATAGCATGGGATGTAAACATTTATCATAAACATAAAGATATAATAATAACCACTTTATTATTGCCTCTTGGGCATATCTCCAACACTTCCGCCGATGTCGCCGCCGCCGCTGGCGCCAGAGAAGAAGAAGAGGATGAAGCCATTTTTCTCTCCGGTGGAAAAGGTGACCTTAAAGTGGCGGCGCTAGGAGCTCTGTGGGAGGAGGACGAAAAGGCTCTGGGCGCGCTGGAGGATTGGCAGGAAAGAAACGGCGAAGGACTGGTGGAGAGGAGAAGAAGGAATCTAAACCCCTTCTATCCACCTACATGCGCCAAGATTCGTGCAAACGCTACAGTGTAATTGCCACGCGTCAGGGAAAGAACTAGGAAGGGCCCGCGCGATGATTGCGTCGCCTCGATCTCCACACACGCATTGAAACGGCGCCTCGGTTCCGCGAACCGCGGACCCACCAACGGTCGTGCTGACAGAACGTCTGTCAGATGATGTGACTTGACCATGCTTGTGTCAGGTGGCGTTAGAGACCAAGTTCCGGCTTAGTTTAAAAGCGAGCTGGAAAATCCGAGTAATTAATTGAAAGGTCCGACTTATTTTTAAGACTCGGATCGTATTTTTTGTTGTGAAGTTTCAGGAACCCTTCAAGATTCTGCAAGCCAAAGATCAAGCTAGACGATGATAAAATCCGACTTTGGATCTTGGAGGCCTCCGGGGGCTACTGTTGGGGATATACTTTCCGGGTATCCTCACAGATCCTCACTGACCAGGGTGGCCCACTTTGGGTTAGAGCTTTGCTTCACAGGCAGCCTAGTTAGGGAGAGAAGACGGAGTCCAATCCGACTACGGGAAGGCTCAGAAGACTTACCGACTTAGGCCCATAATGTTACTTGTAGTTCAAGATGTACTCTGTAACCAACTCTTAGTCGTAGCCGGATTGATCTCTCCTGTAAACCCTAGGCCGGATATCTATATAAGCCGTCCTAGGGAGAGCCTTTAGGGCAACACCAGACACCTCAATAGTCTACAATCTCAATTCGCACAGGCGAATCCCTTGTAACCCATATTCCGGCTCTGCCATATTACTAGATTACTAGCAGGAGTAGGGTCCGTCCAAAGCCGGCGGATTCGAACCTGGATAAACTTGTGTGCTCACCGTCTCGGAACACCGTAAGTCTCACACCCCTCTCTCCCGCACGCCTCGAGGACCCCCTCATGGCGTACTTGTCCTCAAACCGACGACACCAGGATACAATGGAGTCATCCCATCTACCTCCATTTGGGCCAGCCTGGCTTTCTCTCTGGCTGCAGCTTTGTCGTTGCTCGTCTCCTTGAGGAGCAGTTCTTGAACATGAGGGTCCTACAAGGCTGAAGTTAGCAGCGTCTGTGTATTCACGTCTTCTCCTTCTTCATGATGATCATGCCCGTCGCCATCTCCTTCTTCATGCGCATGCTGATCATGCCCACCGGCATCTCCTTCGTCATGATGATCATGCCTGGTAGACTCTTCGGCTTCTCGCCCACCCACGTCTTCACGACGACCATGTCATGTCAGCGCCTCATTGAGGTCACGCATGAAACGGCGCCTGAGCAGCTGACCCTCCAATTGTCTAGAATCAGGGTCGATCCAGCGCTGGAGTTTGCATGATCGACATGGACATCTTATCATGGTCTTGTTGTTCAGAATCATGTCCTCCTTTGCGTCTTTCTCGTACCTAGCAATTCGACCTCCGCTCATCGTGAGGACCATGGTTGCCTGAGCGGTCAAAACAGAGAGTATAGGTTAGAACCACACCATATGCACACACACATGCATGAATGCTAGCCGGAAAAATTCGGCATGACCTTTCCTAAAATTAGGACATATGGGTAGTGCAAAAATTTGCCGAAATGGAAATGAATCAACATTTTAGCAAACATCCATGCACCACACCTGCCAGGACAACACCAAGCAAGCAACAAAACACTTCCTCCCAATGTAAACATTCATGCACCACACAAGCATCGTCTCGCCATGCATCACACACACACTGCCCGCGCGACAAGCTTCACCTACATGTTCATGGCCAAGTACTCACCTAATAGACTCAATAATAGCGAGACGAGACCGCGCGATGAGAGAGTGTGGACAGATAGATCTACAACTTGGTGGAGAGGAAATTAGTAAACAAATAGAGATGTGAGAGATAAAAGTAAGGAACTTTTAGATCTACAAGTTGGAGGAAGCTTCCACTTACCAATCTATGGACTAAAGTAGGTTTAGTTACAAGAAAATGGAGAAACTATGGGCGACATGGGGTGGGAGGGAGGAGGAAGACGAGCTGGGAGGAGGTAGAAAGGAAGAAGACATGTGAAATAGGTGGTGGTGGATAGATAGGGTGGGATCTTGCCAGCTTTTTCACATGGATCTGGACGCCCTCATCTGTGGCGCATATGGTAGAAATGCGCCACAAATGCTCAAACTTCTGTAGCGCATATTGCGATATGTGCCACAGAATATATGGTGCAAGTTAAAGTGGTGGGACCCAGGGTTAGGTTTCTGTGGCGCATGTGTGGATATGTGCGATAGAAGTCAAACATATATGTGGCGCATATCCACACATGCGCCACAGATCGTGGGTGAAATAGATTCCGTGGTGGGGCCCACCTCCATGTTCTGTGGCGCGTAATGAAATATGCGCCATAGATGTTGCCTCTTCTGTGGCGCATATCTCATTATGCGCCACAGAACTTGGATCGCCCCACCCTCGCTGGCGGGTCCCACCAAACTTCTGTGGCGCATGTTCTATGAAATGCGCCATAGAAGTTTTTAGTGACTGTGGTGCATATTTCCTAATGCGCCACTGACAAGTATCTATGGCGCATGGATTTACATATTCGCCACAGAGTAACTTGTCTACCTATAAGCTGTTTCCTAGTAGTGGGTCATACAAGTTAAATGACACTCTATGGGCATATCGTACTGCGTTTAAAAATCCAATGGGTATGACACCTTATAAGATGGTGTACGGTAAGGCATGCCATTTACCTTTAGAACTAGAACACCAAGCTTTTTGGGCAATCAAGAATTTAGATTATGTCTTAAAGCGGCAGGAGAAAAGCGTTTATTAGATATGCATGCTTTAGATGAGTTTAGAAGTGAAGCCTATGAGAATGCTAGGTTGTTTAAGGAGAAAACTTAAAACATGGCATGATAGGAAGATTGAGAATAAGACTTTCAAAAGTGGAGATAAAGTGTTGCTCTATAATTCTTGTCTTAAGTTGTTTCCAGGAAAACTCAGATCGAAGTGGGAAGGTCCATATGTAGTGGAAGAAGCTCATCCTTCAGGAGCAGTTAAGCTCAAAGGAAAAACACCCACTCTTACGTAGGTAGTAAATGGGCAACGCTTGAAGCATTATCGAGTAAAAGAAGATATAAGTGCAATCACTATAGAGTTGAGCACCCCCGAAGAAGTGATAAAGCAAAAATACATGAAGAATGGCCATTACAAGAAGAATGGACTCAAGAAAGAATGAGAGGTACTACGATCAAGCTATTGACCATACAAGAGCGCTTCATGGGAGGCAACCCATGTGAAATAAATGTTGAGTAAGTTTTTAAATTTTCAGTTAAAGTATAGTTTGATTATTGTTTTTAATGAGAATTATTCATGCTCTCACAAAGCAGAAGGAAGATTGATGATGCCAAAATTTGTCGGAAGTCTAGGCTGATATTTCTCTATCAAAACTCGACATTTCATTAAGTTTCAGATTAATAAAGAATACCTGGAGAAGCAGAAATTTTTTGGTGGACACAGAAGGTTTAACGACCAACTATATGGCGGGAATAAAAATTCCAGCTGTATAGTTCCGGCCGTATAGTTGTTGCGACATCAACACTTTCGTCCACAAAATGTACTGAGAGTTGAACAACCAACTATACAGCCTGAATTAAAATTCCGCCCGTATAGTCGCGGTCGTATAGTTATTGACCCTTATCCAAAAAAAATTGTCGAGGAAAAAGAGAGTTTAACGACCAACTATACAGCCGGAATTAAAAATTCCGACTGTATAGTTGCGGTCGTATAGTTGTCTATACCTTTGAGAAAATAATTTCTGGAATACTGGGAGTTTAATGACCAACTATACGGCCAAAATTAAAAATTCCGCCCGTATAGTTCCGGCATATAGTTAGGTTCCGTCGTAGATCTAATCTATAGTCGGTTCACATCTATACGGCGGGAGCTATACGGGATGCGCCCATATAGTTTCTCGTTACGTAGGGCGGCTATGGTTTTTGACACCTCCATTTAATGCTGATCACATCTAACCTTTTTCATTAAGTTTTCACAGAGCTACAACCTCCAGCCTTGAAAAATCCTCGCCATCCCTATACAAGCCCTCTAATAACATATGTGCATCAAAGCCAAGCAGCCCTTCCACATCAGCCAGATCTGGAAGAACAAAGATGAGAAGCCCGTCAAGAGGATCGAGGAAGCAGAACCTAAAGGATCGTCATCATCATCTGACCTCGAGATCAAGCCTCTCCCAAATTGGGAGGACCTGTTCCCACAGAGGATGGAGATGATGAGACAAGCTGAGCGGGGAAGGAATAGGGATGAGTACCTCCCTAATCCTTATCGTCACAACATTGGATCCTATTATAAACCTCCTCTTAGTCCATCACCTCTTAAACCTAAGAAGGTGCGGCAAGATGAGATTCATGATAAGATCTGTAAGTTAGAAAAGGCTTCTAAGGCATGCGTTGAAACAATTGGAGAAGGAATTGACTCCTACTAGATGATGAGCAAAGACCTTGAGAAGAAGGTCGATGCAATCGATGGTAGAGTTGGTTTCTTGATTAAAACTGTCTTTGAGTTAACATATGAGAAGAAATTCCTCAAGAGGAAAATGATGAAGCTCCAATATGACATGGCCAAGCTCAGCATTCGCTTTGAAAGCATAGTTAAAGCGGGTAACGTAAAGGAAGAGGGTGGCGCCCTATCTACCCAAGAGGAGGAATAGGTACCCATAAGGAGTTAATTGATCCCGCCTGGCTTGATTCCAAGCTTGGTGAGATCTTTAAAGACCTTGTAATCTTTCTTATAAGTTATTATTATTATTTTTGCATTAGTTCAGACTACAAATTAAGGTTTGCATCATTAGGATTCCCTTAGGAATAGTCGATCCAATTTATGAAATTCTGAGTTTATTATTACATATGGAGCAATATTGAGTTTGTGTTTTCTTTATTTGATATATGAATGGCTTGAGTATGATTTTACTTGCACTTGATGATAGCAATAGAATTCTTCCACACCATTGGTATTAATAGAACACATAAAGTTAATTTAATCAATATGTTGTAAGTCTACAGTTTGATTTGCAAAAAAATCATCTACATAATTAAGGAAAAAGAAACCTTGAACAAAGGAAAATAAAAGTGCTATCAAAGTAGAGTGGGAACAAGTCGAGGTAGAATCTCCAAGTTATAAGGATGCTTCATATACACTTGGAATTTGGTAATTGAGATCGTTAAACTTTTAATTCCTACATGAAGTGGAATATATGGCAAGATCCTTTACACAACACTTAAACAAAAGTGTGAGCATATATATACAAAAGAAAAGAAAAAGAAGAATAAAAAGAGCGAGTGTGCAAATAGCAAGTAGGCATATACCAATGAGTTGTAGTATGACAAAGAAATACTTTTGAGATTCTAAATCCCAAGTGAATACACTAATCTTAAAAACACTTGGGACTACCTCGTTGACTCATTCGATTGAACCAGATTCTTTTACATTATGTTGAGATTCATCTATTACGAACTATTGATCACTAAGATGTGGAAGCCTTCTAACACTATCCAAATGGTTAGGTACTACTCATGAAATTATTCCTATGTATTGCACATGATAAACACATGCTGCAATTGCCTCATTTATTTCATTCATCTTCATGAATATGAGGATCATTAAGCTAGAACTTGACCATGACGAGCAAGAGTCTAAGCTTGGGGGAGTTGATGAGTGCATATTTGTATCATGTTTTACATTATTATTTTGCATTGTAGATGTAGGATCTTGGTATTTTACGGCGCTCTGTCAACACCCAGATTTTTAAGTCTAGCTGCCTGCTATGCCGTACGTCGCAATCCCAGGATTACCATTTTTGCGAGACATAACAGAATTGGTACCACAGTACATCATCCATTACAAACCATAATAGTCTTGCGAATAGTTGATCTCATGATCAAGTATTAATACAAATCAGAGCAGCGGAAATAAACGTAGTAGACTCCATCCTTATGGTCACAAGCAATGTTGAAGATGCGATATGATCCTAGTTATCATAGACCTCCCGCTGTCCATCTTCTGGGTAGTCTTCCTCGTAATCTGGCCATGGGAATAGCTAGGGACAAAGCCGTGAGTACTCTTTAAGTACTCAAAAACTATCACTAACACAAGTAAGGTAATACTAGTGGGAATCCTAAGTTCTAGTCTTATCTGCAACAAGCCAATTTTATTTCATAAGTACTTCATAGTAAGCCTAATTTAGTTCTCTAGATTACTTAGGTGGGAACTTAGTTTCATGTCCACAACCCTGTTGTGGTCAAGTAAAAGTCATATTTCAAGTCACAAGTCATTTTGAAAATATCTGACAACGGAACAGTATGGCCACTCCAACTGTCCATAACCACGGACACGGCTATTCGAATAGTTTGACACTTTGCAGAGGTGGTACACTTTCACCACAAAATTTGATACATCTGTCACGGATAACCCCGAATCATCATACTTGGTATGCGGATAATCAATCCTAACCTTTCAATTACACACCCTAGTATAGGCACCTCCTCTACGAGCTTGGCCTCCTAGCCATGGCCAACTACCATCCTATGAACTGCATAGGTGGACATTTATCACGAGGTAGCCTTAGCTCAACCTCTTTCCACAACGGAACCCATACTAAGACATATAAACTTCTAGTTAAGCCCAACCCAACTAAGGTATTGTGGTTGTACGGTAAAATTGGAATGGTATCGCATCCGAACCCAACCATCAGTTTTTTATCAAAGTCAAGTGTGGCATCCCCCTAAAACCACTACTAGAAAATCGCTGTGTTTTGGTGCATTGCATCATCATGACCGCATGCTCATGTCATCATGCCACATTGAATTTGAGCATCATCATCATGCATGGTTTTGTCTAAAACTATTTTTCAAAAAAGTCTGGTTTTGTTTTCTAACGCCCCGTCTTTATTTGAAATTAAAACCTGGCCTCTTCTGGATATTTTGTTTTCTCTAAAAACTGTTTGCGAAAGGTTTTATAAAATAAAAATAAAACAAATATTTTTTTATTAGGGGAGGCAGCCGGCCAGGCCCAAAAGCCCAGCCAGCCCGCCTACTACCCCTATCAAAACAAAACCCTAGCTAATCCTAGCCCCACATCTAACCAAACCCTAATTCTACCCACCACCAGACCAACCCACCCCGTCGCCACTCCCTTGTTGCGCCGCCAACCACAGCAAGCAGCAGCACAAACCTACCCCTACCGCCTGGCCCCACCACCCCATCGCACGCAGTCCCGCGGTACACCGCAATCCGTGACACTTCCCAGGTCACATCGCAAGAAGCTTACCTTGGCCCTGCCTTGACCGTTCGACGCAGCACCACACATCGCTCGTGAGCCCCTCACGTTTTTTCTCCCTCCCTCGCTCGACACGCCTGCACGCAGCCCCAACCGCGTGACCCAGCCCCGTGCACCAACCGCCACCGCTCTCAACTCGGGCCCACCTTGTTCCTCGCTTCCCCCAGAATCCTCGGTGGCCCTCTCCCCTCGATCCCCTCTGCTCCGTCGCGCAGGCCGCTCCCTCCCCTCCTCGATCTTGTCTCTGCCCGCCTCTCTCGCTGCTCGCCGCCACGAGCGACCTCGGCCTCACCAAAGAAATCCCTGCCGCTCTCTGCTTCCTCGCCGCCTGCGTCATCCACCTCATCCCCGGACGCCTCATCTCCGGCCGCCAGTCGCCATGTGCGGCCCCAGCTCAACCCCTCTACGTGCCGCGCCGGTGCCTCGCTGTGCCTCCTCCGTCCCGCGTCGAGCCGCCGGCGCTCATCCCCGGCCTCCTGTCCGGCACCACTCCGTCGAGCCCCTGCTTCACCGCTGCATTGCCGGCCGATCTCCATCGCGGCCCCGTGCCCTTTCCCCTTACCTCGTCCCGAGCCGTCGTCGCCAGGTTCCTTGCGCTGCTCCTCTGCATGGTCCTCTTCGAGTTCTCCGTGGGACCCGACGCCTGCGACCTCGACCTCTGGCGCCTCCTCCGTCGCCCGCCACCCGGGCCACCACCTCCTCAACGACCGGCCTCGGTCTGCTGCCGAGGGCGTCCTCCACCTCGACCCCATCCCGCGCAGTAGGGACGTCCATGGCCACGCCAAGTCCGTCTTCCACCTCGCGCATGCGCGTAAGCAACAACTTGCCAGCCCTGGCCGCGGCTTGTTGCTGACCGGCCCCGTGATATTCTATTGAGGTGAAGTGGTGAGAATGTCGTATGACCCGATGTGGTTCCGGTGTACAAACATGGTAACATTGTTGCTGAGAGAAATTGTGATGATGTGGTTGTTAGAGACTCTCGCGATGGACAAGATTGAGGGATGTTCAGACAAGATCTATAGTACTATGCGGGTGATCGAGACCGATGGTTGAAGTGAAGCCGAAGAACCGTGTCGAATGCGGATATCTCGCCAAGACGTCATTGATGCCAAGACCCCGAAGACCGATCCTGCTGAGACCGACCCCGTCGAACCCCCCGAGATGATGGATCCGAAGCCCCGGTCCCAAGGACGCCAAGGCCTACCTCATGGATCTGAACATCGAACCCCTGATCCTGGAGTCTGAAGCCGAGACCGATCCCTCGAGACCCCAAGATCTTCAGACCTTCATGTGTGACCCTATCCGAGACCCCTATTTTTATAATATGACATATATACTTGTTGCATATGAATTATTCATACTCGCATGCATATTGTGGGGTTTGGGGCATTATGTCGATTCATCTAATAAATTAAATATGGAGACTATATGAAGGATTTTCTAGTCTTATATTGTCTCCATTTAAATTTGTGTAGCAAACTGATGCCATGTTTTGCCTTGTTAATACAACATTTAAATTGCGGGGTAGCTAAATAACTTGAATCTTCTAATTAATTGTCGGGACCCCGGTTCCGCTTAATACTGCCTCATTGCACCGCATCTGCATCATATCATAAGCATGCTGGATCTTCTGCCGTAGTATTAAATATTGCATCCGGTGTTTCTTCTAGTGTTTGCTTCTTCACGGATTAGGCTGATGAGTTGATGCGAGTATCGACAAGTTCTCCGGATATGATCCTTCGGTAGTGTTTCCGAGGCGAGCATCTCTCCCCCTTCTACCTATTTTGCATTTATAGTCTTTATTTCCCCCTGTTGATCTATTGCTATCTGTGTCGTGATGTTTTAGTTTCCGTGCACCATTTGTACTCCTTGCAGCCTCTATATTGCCATGGACGCATCCTATTGCCTGTTGTTTGATAGATAGTCGGCCTTGCGAGTCGTAGTTGCTTGCTTCTATATTGCTTCGCGTCGTTGTTGTTCCACCGTTGACCGCAAGTTGGTACCTAATAAATGGTGGAGATGCTTAATGGTGGAGATGATCATGACTTTAAATACAACTATGAAATTGCTAGATATAACTAATGTAGAGGCATCAGTGGGCAATAGATGTTATTTGGTTTTTTCACGCTCACTTGTGTCCCGTAGGACCTCGAGTACTTGATACCTATTCCTTGACTATTCGCACTATCCACATACGGGAGACTCTATGAATCCCCCTTAGCCAGAGCTTGATTCATTTCTTATATCTTGGGGCCACAAAGTAGTTTGGGGCTTTATTACTATCCTGTACTTATGCCATGCTTTGCTGCTTCATTTACGATTGTGCGTGGAGCACCTGTACTATTTAGGATCGTGACACGTTTTCGCTATATCGACAAGCCCAGTCACACTTTCGGGTTCCCAGTCGTTTACAGCCGTCCACACAAACCTTGGGTCCGTCTCGGAGCCGGCCAACTTCGTTGCGGGTAGCTTAATGGGGTAGCCCCTTGAAATAATTTATGAATCCTGTGATTGCTTTGTCGTGAAAGCCTCGTTGGGTTTTGAGTTGGTTTTTCCGAGGTTGATCGTGTGTGTGTTGCTATTTGTGCACCCCTGCAGGGTAAATCTTTCTGAAAGCCGTGTCCGCGGTTATGGACGACTTGGAGCACAGTATCTCGATCATAGACAAGCATAACTAAAGTAGTGCTATAAATTTGACTTAATATGTGACTAGTAATCAACTCAAGTATAACGGAATGGATATTAAAAATGCCAACAGCTGGTGGGTTTGTGGTGATCCATGTCATACTATACCTGCCTAGTAAGTATTGCAACTCCAACGGAATGTGGTAAAAGTGCCAATAATTGCTGGGTTTTGGGATTCCTTAGGACAATTATATCTGACTAGTAAATGTTCCAACTACAACGGAATGGTGATTAAAACTGCCCACTACTTATGCTATCAGGATGACTCATGCTATCTATATCTGACTAGTAAGTGCTTCAACTATAATCGAATGAATAAAACTACCACTGTGTGAGTTCCTCGGTTTGACTTCCTTGTTTGGTCTTGAGGGGGAATACCAGGATAGGTATGCTTGGTGTTACTATCAGGTTGGATCCGGATAGGTCTTTCTTATCCCTCTCTAATAGCCGCCAGTTTTACTGAGTCTCTATAGGTTGTTTAGTGCTGCTGCGCTGCCGCTTCAGTCCACCATACCTATGTAGGCGAGAGCCGCCGAATTCTAGCCTCGCCATGTACTGGCCTCAGTACTGACGCTCCTCTTTTTCCTTTGCCCTTTGTCGGCACCCCCTTTTGTTTTTTTAGCAGGTTTACGATCGACGTCATTAGAAGGGTTACCCTTCTGGCTTGGCCTGGGCAGGGTTATGGACGCCATGGGTTATTCTTTAGGGCTCTTAGCCCCATTTGCATCTTGTCCGTAGTCGGACGCTGTAGTGATTTCAAGGTGATTTGGATCTTTGTATTGTATATGTATATTCTTGACTCGTTGAGTCGCTGTTATATATATATATATATCTGTTCTGTGGGTCCCATCGAGGACTGTTGTGTAATAGTATTACTTTGTTTTCCACCCGCACGAAAGTGCCTGGTGGGTGTCCTTGAATCTTTTCTATGCGGGTTTGGCGGAAAGGGCTAAAACTTGCATAGGGCCGATTCGAGGGTGTTACATCAAGGCTCATGCCTCACTCAGTTTCATCATCAAACCATTGTGTTTCATAACACATGTCAAAACATTTCAATAGAATGAATCATCATTCCAAGGTTTTCATAATCATTTTCACCAAGTGTTCCCATCTAAACTGATCAAGTATAGTTTAGCACTAGCCACTAATATGGAGGGTATCACTATTGAGGGGTGCTAGTCAAGTATAAGTACCCAAGGCTAGTTCTACGATCTTGATGGTATCCATCCTATTTTCCACTAATCACAATTCATTAACTAAATAAGAAACTTTAGTAAAGGGAAAAGTAAAGCTTGAGGTAACCTGGGATTGGTATAATTAAAGTTGCATAACCAAGCATGCATGGTGCATCTTGCATAGGTTATCTTGCATAGTGGGCTTGCATAGTTTAGCTTGCCTTGAATAGTGCAGTTGTTGAAGTTCTCTTCCTCTTCCTCGAAGTACTCCTCCTCGTCATACCCCGGGTCGGTACTAGCGTCTATAAATACATACGAGGTACACAATCACCAAACAACACTTAAGTACTTCTATTTAGGACACAAAGGCTCACACTAGATTATCTAGCATCATCTCAATCATCACATGTAATAATGGCACATTCTTATTTATCTTATTTGGGAAAAGTAATTTCTACTCATTGAAAATACTTAAGATTTAATATTATACAATTAAAATATGGGATCATGTTGACACATGTCATCACCACATATTCTAATACTTGGGAATGTGATCTAATGTGGGGTCATACATTACAAAATGTAATATTGCTATTTAAAGTGACTAGAAATGCTTATATAGCATTCTTTGAATACTTGTCCATGATCAATGCATGTAAAACTAAATCTTTTTACATATTCATATAGAGCATGGCAAATGTGATTTTTGAGAGTTTGAATCAACTAAAAAGCATTTATGGTTGATTTTATAAAAATGTTGGAAGTTGTAAAAGTCTATGTATTGTTATTTTTCGTATAGGTGATCCATAGTTTCAAATGGTTTGAATCCAACGGAAGTGATTAGATATCTTCAGTATATTTTTAACAAAATTGGAAACATGCAATTTGGTTCAGTACGTCTCTTTGAATTCAATTTTGAACACAGCTAGAGAACAAGGTTTTGAATAAAATAGAAAAACTAAGTTTAAATCACTAGGCTATGTGCGGGAAAGAAACTAGGCCGGCCCAACTACACAGCGCACGCAGCGGGCTGCTGATAGGTTGGTCCCACACGTTAACGGCTCTATCTAAACGAAACAGTATCAGCTAATATCAGCCCTACGATTAGAGCAAGATCTACGGCTCTGGTTCATCGTCGACGTCGTAGTGCGTGCCTGGGATTCTAAACCTAGCGGCAAGGTGGGGGTCGTCGGAGGCTTACTAGGGCTCTAGCTAGGTCCGGTGATGGGAGCGAATGGGCTGGTCGACGATGGTGAGTCAATTGGTGGTTGCGGCGGCTCCTGGGGTGGCTCCAATCAACGGCGCCCTTCCTTCACTGCAGTGGCGGGCTCACTCCAAATTCCGGCGATGTGGTGCTCGCCTTGCTCCGGGGAAGGGTCAGGGATGTTTCTGAGGGAAAGAGGAGTTGAATGGTGTGCTGTTTGAGGTTGGAGGAGGGTCCTATTTATACACCGGCGTTGGAGGCAGTGCGGCATGGCTCTGGCTCATTGGCAATGCTGCTACAGGTCACTATACGCATGGCAGAGGGCATAGGTCGGCGTGGTTTACTGTGCGATCGTCACGTGCATGGTGGCACGGCAAGGGGCGGTCTTAATCGGTCGGGATAGGTCCATGCTCTGTGTGGGTACTGAAGTGTTCGTCATCGAGTACGGTGGTCAGGGGGCGCCCGGCGGTGAATGGTCGTGTTTGGGAGGTGGCTGGTGACGCGGCGAGTGCGGGGTATGCACGGAGAGAGCGAGGCACGGCATGGCTGCGCGAGGCGGCTTCGGCACTTTGGCGTGCTCTCAGCATGGCAGAGAAATAAATGGGTGCGGTGCTGCTAGCTTCTTCACTGCTCGCCGTTGGTCGAGGGGTGGACAAAGGGGTGTGGAGAGGTCATGCCTACCTGCTAGTGGTCGTGGGAGAGGGCGGTGCGGCGTGTGGCATCATGTCCATGATCTACTGGCATGGACATGCTTGGGTACGACATGGCACTGGTGCAACGACGAAGGGGAGAGGCTCCACTGCACGGTTGTGTACTGGGATTGATCATGCAAGAGGGGTGGAGTCGAACTGGGTACAATTGATGATCAGTTGATTGATCAAAATAGTGAATAGGTGGTAGGTTGTACTTTGTCTACTAAGTGTTCGACTAAATGGCCGCATGAGCTAAACTTTTAAATTTTCAAAAGATTTTTGGTGGGTGTGTTGGTCACATGCTTAGTAGTCTCTGGATGCTGGGATTTGTCAAGTGGAGATGGTTTGAGTGGTTTTTTAAAAAGTGCCATCTAGGTACCTACACTTGATTCAATTTTGAAATGCCTCTCAAATAGATTTAAAATTTGTTTTTGTAAGTTTGTAAAGTTTGCTTGGATTCATTTTTACTTAGTCTAGCAAGGGGTGAAAAGAATTAGAATTGTTTCTGTTGGAAATCTTTTACTAGAGATGCCCAAAGTAGGCTAGCGGTTAACTTTGGCCAAAGTGACCATTTGATCATTATGCTTATAACTTGATTTTATTTTGATTTGTTTCTATTTAAAAAATGACCTAGATGATCTTGTTTTCATCTTTAAGGTAATCATCATTGATAGCAATCAAACATGGCATAGCAAGCATTCATGCATTAATAATAAACACATATGAATTTATATAGAGTTTAATAATAAAAGTTTTTGTTAACCCTAAACTTGGGTGATTAGAATGGGATAATCTTGTTTAATATTTTTTAGGTGTGACACGCTCACGCGCATATTTTATGTCTGTTTTCACTAGGATCATGATAGATGATGGATCCAATGGATACAATTATTGGAGCAGTTGTACTTTGGAGAAAAGGAGTCAAAAACAACGTAAATCGCTTATTTGGGAAATATTAATAATACCATAAGAAGATCAGAAGCGAACAAAGGAGACAAAGAGTGTAACGACCAACTATACGGTGGGAGAATTTCTTCTGCCCGTATAGCTCCGGCATCTCCGCCTCGTCAAATAGTTTCACCCTGTGAAATTGGTTCAGGGAGACGACATATAGAACACCTAGAAATCGCGAAAACCTCACCTCCGGAAGGCATCTGGAGGGGGAACTCGTCTGCTAGGGATCCATCTTCAACCTGCGTAGATCTGGGAGGCTAAGGCATCGATCTTCATCAACAACGATTGCATCACCACCATCTCCATCCATCCCATCTACATCTAGTCTAGATCTTGTTGTAATTCCTATACTCGTTGTGGATTTATACAAGTACTATTCATCTATGATTGTTTCCATTACCATTACTATGATGTTGATTGTGTCCATGTATGAGTAGATCTCTAGTTGATTTTGTTCTGCTCTTATTGATTTTGTATTGTTGTCCTGCTCTTATTGATTTTGTTATTGTTTACATGCCTGAAGATGTTATCGCTCCTATTATATTAGGCCGTCCATTCTTAAGAACTATTAAGGCTTTTATTAATCTACATGAAGGGAACATGAAGCTTTAATTGCCTTCGCATGATCCTTTTGTTATTCATTTTCCCAGGAAGAAGAAAGCCAAGCATGATGAAAAGGAGGCCATCACTTTGTAGGCCAACTATTTTGGTGTGGGTGTTCCACTCATCTGGCCTAAGTGAGAAACATTGAGGTCAAGCTATTGACCATAAAAGAACGCTTCATGGGAGGCAACCCATGTGAAATAAAGGTTTGAGTAAAGTTTTTAAGTTTTAGTTTAAGTTTTATGTTTAATAAAGAGTGCTAGAAAGCTCCAGTTGAGGAGAAGAAGGTCGGTAGTACTAAAAATCCTTCTCTATACATGCTGATGTTGGTCGAAAATTTTTACTATCATTTTTCTGTCAAAAATAAGGTGATTTGCTAAGTTTCAGGATAAGAAAGAATTCTCGAAGAAATAGAATTTTTTTGATGTTACAGAAGGTTTAACGACCAACTATACGGTGGGAATTAAAATTACAGCGGTATTGATATCTTTGCCATCGACGAATTTTGTTTCGTAGGTACTGAAGGTTTAAGGACCAACTATACGGTAGGCATAAAAATTCCAACTGTATAGTTCCAGTCGTATAGTTATCGTTGCCTTTGTAAAATTTCTTTTCCAGGATACAGAAGGTTTGACGACCAACTATATGACGGGGATAAAAATCCCGGCCATATAGTCCTGGCCGTATAGTTGCGCCCCAAGTGAAAACCCTAAAGTTTTGACACTAGACCAACTATACGGCAGGAACAAATTGTTCCGACCATATAGTTTGGCCATATAGATGCGTCCGACCACAAAATTGCCACGGGAAGGTACCCCCAACACCAAAACTTCAATCCTTTTTCACCCTTCTACCTCCAAACTCTCTCAAAACCTCAAGAGATCTTCATTTCTACTTAATTTCGTTCGATTTCCTCGCACACAAGTGAGCTATGGTATGTTTCTTCTTCGATCCTCCAATTACTTTTTGCAAATTTATTTTTGATCTGTTGTCATTATCAATCTAGGGTGAGACCTACTATGAACTAATTTCCATGATTCTCTTGCCTAGATTATTATTTTGAGGGACTTTTTAATGTGCTATGATGAGGAATATGTTATGCTTATTATTGTTGGATCAAAAGATTTCATTTTTCTGTCTTTCCTTATTATTTTAGATGATGAACACAAGGAGACAAACTCGTGCTCGCGCTGCCGCTAGTTCTTCTCGGGATGCCGCTCAAGAACGCACGGGGATATAGTTCAGGGATGATCTCCGACATGATCGCTTCAACAGGATCAACAACCGAGAATTGAAGACAACCAAGTGGGCTTACCCCTTTATATTGAATCAACTCGGTATTTCTAATGACTTCAATTTACTCTGCAATAGAGTTGGCCTGGAAAACTTTGTATTCAATGATGTGCCTATTTATCACCAATTAACTCTTGAATTTCTATATTCTTTGCAAAAGACCGTTAAAGCATGGCATGGAGAGGTGGTGTTTATTACTTGAATATTGGTGGAGTTGGGAATCTCTACCCCGCTCCTTTGCCTAATGGTCTTTTGTCTATCAAGGAAGGTCATTTGCTATATGACTTGCAGGTTGAGAAACACCAACCCGAGGAGGAGATTCTGGATGAGGATGAGGACCAAGAAGAGGAGCCAGAAGTTCCTTATCAAGAGGAGCAGCCACAAACCCAGTTTGCTACATACCAAGACTTCCAAGAACTTGGTGGAACTGTGTAGAAGATGCATAACCTCTCCTTGAACCTCCGAGAAACAACTAGTAATTTATCAACTCAATTTGCGAACTGGAGTTATGACTTTTCCCCACCACCACCACAATGATTTGAAGGGCTTGCAAAAGCCTAAGCTTTGGGAAGTTTCCTCATTATCTTTATTTGGCATTCATTTGCTTTTATTTATTTTGAGGTTATGTTTTTAATTCGAGTTTATAAGCACTCGTGTTGGTTTCCCCAACACTTTATCTTTAGTTATTTCTATTTGTTTTCGAGAGTTTCTAGCCGAGCTTTGCCGCCAATTTTCTATTCTTTAATTCCCTCTCTTAAAACAACAAAAAGATTTTTCCATTTATCTTTATTTTCCCTCTTCCTTCATTTCTATCCTCCTTGTGGCTTTCACATATTTGCAGGAGAGTGATCAACTTCGAGTTTCCAAGAAGCAAATCAAAAGGGTAGAGAGAAGTGGAACCAATCATGAGAGGTATGCCTTAAGACTCCCCACTTTTGAAGTTTGAGAAACCCATGCTAGTTAGTAGTAAATGTTAAGATATTATATTGGTGGAGTGAGTCTTTATATTGTAGTAAAAATTTGTTTGCATGGGTATTTAGTTGGGTACGTTTTGTTCCAGCTCTTGTAGTTAACCAAGTCTTGGATAAAAATTTGCTAAACAATTGTAATAAGAAAAAGTCTCACAATTGAAGGCTTGGGTGTTGTAGTGTTTCGTCTTGAAGGCTTATTTCTAGAGACACTCAACACCATAGAAAATAATGATTGACTTGATAGCTCTCTTTACAAGGATTTGTTCAATTGAATTAATGTTTAGCGTTTTTGTGAGCATGCCAAAGTTTGACTTGTGAATCATAAGAACGATATAGCTTATACATGTCAAACTTCATGGGATGCCAACAACTCCATTAGCCTACGAACGATCTTCATGGAGGAAAATCCTAGATTTCGGTTATGAGTTGATTAAACATATGTAGTAGCAATGCTATAATGGGTAAGATTCTTTGCATTCTCGAGTAGCTGTGTTCATGATGGAATCACTCCTCTGGCTGATATGAGTAACCATTGTGCAAATGGAACAAAAACCTTGGTGATGCTACGAGTGTCCATCACAACCTGATAAACTAATTAATTTTTTTGGCATGCTCTCAATTACTTAAGAACTGAAATTCTTGAAGGACAATGAACATAAAAGTAGTGCTCAAAAAGTCTTCACTTATTGATGTGGGAGAATTGAGATACTCTAGTGTATATGTTTTCATGACAAACTCTCACACTCTCAGTTTTACATTGTTATACTTTATTGTTCAAAGGCAAGCCTATGAGTTGATTACATGACATGGAATAAGGTTTACTCATTTGAATCATCCATGTTAACAATAATTTTGTTGCACTATAAGGATGCATAAAAACTCATATGATATGCTTGCCATTACTCTATCTATGCTGAAGTTTTTTAGATTAAAAAGTGGAGGAAACATGAGACTACCAATCATGAGTAAGATCATCATCTTGTTATTTCAGTTTAAATGTTGAGTTCCTTTTTGATTTTGGTTTTATTGCTCGAGGACGATCAAGTTTAAGCTTGGGGAGGTTGATGGCTATGGAATATAGCCATCTACATCCACATTGAAACTAGATATTATTCATGTTTTTGATGAAATATCTCTCTAAACCCTTCCACTAATGCCTTCCACTATGCAATCCTTTCTTTCTATTTTTACTTGTGCAGTTAATTACGTTTGATGATGGGAATCACAACATTAAAGTCAAAGATACGAGATTTCCAACAACCCAAAGAAACCAAGGTCCGTGAAATGGAGACAGAAGCTTTAACGACCAACTATATGGCGGGAATAAAATTCCAGCCTCATAGTTCTAGCCGTATAGTTGCCATCGACACCGCTAGGTCAAACAGAACAACTTTCGTGAACGGACCCCTATATAAAGAGGCTTCGGGCAACGAGAAATAGCGCCCCCAGAACCCCAGAAACCTGCATCCACAACACCGAAGAGCCGTCAGAGGAATAGACTTAGATCTAATCTCCAAACCGTTCTCCACCACCATAGCCATATTCCACCACTTGTAATAGTAGGTCTCATCTTCGATTGGCGAAATTATAAGACTATTTGCTATTAATCTCATGATTTCTGTTGCAATGTTTATGATTTTTGATTTCATCTCTATGCATGAGTAATTCTCTTTGGGCTAAGGGCTTCGACCTAGCCATGTAGCTTTTGTGCATGTTATTTTCATAGATGGAATCATGTATTAGTTTGTATGACATGATGATTATTATATCCTCTCTTGCCTCAATCCAAGGACTTGTCAGGTACCCAAGACCCCAAGGATTGAGCCAGGTATAGGGAGTATGAGTAATGACTAATCTGTAGGTTGGGAACCCTAGTGATAGAAGGGTTAGTACGGCTATATGTGAGGGATTTACTTGGGATTAACGCTGACATCACTATACATATCATTAGTTATCTTTCTTCTATGGATGAGACTAGTAGGTTATTGCTATAATCAGTTACAGAGGCAATAGCAATTATGGATGCACTGCTCACATATAATTATCTTGCTCTAACAATTACATGCATACTTTATTATTATCTTTTATTCCCATCAGATGTTTTGCATAGCTACAGGTGAAACCAAAAGCCCTAGGCCCTCTCTCTCCATCATCGACAACAACAAAAGGCAGTAAACTCTTGGTCCCATAAAACACAAAAAGAATTGTAAAACTCCCGAAGGTCCATTAAAGTAACTTCACTATGTTTTCTGCTTCCCGAGGATTTGATAACCTAGGTCTACTAGGGAAAAAGAGCTATACTACATCCGTAATCCGGATCGAACGTATCAGTAATCAACCTTGATGTCAGTTTTGAATTGAATCCACTTCCATATCTATGAATGATGGGCGGCTAAGTACTGCGGAAGATCGGGGGCTTCCGCAAAAATCTTTCTCATGAAATATTCGCTGCTCCAAGCTTTGTAAGCTCTAGCAGCAGGAAACATGTAACCAAATATGTTTTATTTGTAAGCTTTGATAGCTCCAAATTTCATCACTTTTTACTATTGAGTTTCCTCTTTTTTATTGCCGGATTTCACTGAAGATTACTTCTTTCTACTAACATTAATGTTGCAATTAGAAAATCCTTTGTTTCTTGTGATGGTTTTCACGTAATGAACATTTATTAAAGAATTGATAGCATTAATGGGCTAATTTCACCTAAAGAAGTAAATCCCCAATTGGAGCCCCTTTCATTGGAGGCGTTCAGAGAGCTTAACGACCAATGGTACGGTCAGGACACGCCCGTACCGTCCTCCCGTACTACACGCTGCCAGCTCTATTATATCAATACAAGCAACTTTCATGAACGAGAGATGACGAATAAGAGAACACAGTTGCCGCTAACTCATCTAGAGAGGGTTAGATTAGATCTGGAAGAGGAGAAGAACCTACCCTCGTTCCTCGACGATTTTCAACTCCTCAACCACACACTCCACCATCATCCCCATCATTACTTAGAGAAAGAGATTGGTAAGATTAGGTGATACTTTGATCTACCTTTGGTTTGTATTTGATTTAATTTTCAATCGCTATTGTGGTTTGCTATAATAACTTTGAGATGATTCATATTTGCAATACAATTATGCTTTTGATTTGTGTTCCTCTCATGTCTGAGTAAATCCCCATAGGTGTGGGAGATGTAGGGGTTGGTGAGATGTGTTGTGCCTCCTTTAAATCCATCCATTTCTGATCATTGTAGTGTTTATTAAATAGTGAGAATGATTATCTATGTTTGTCTAATTCTTGTTATCTAATTAGAGGGCCCATGTAACATGATCCAAAGATCTCATAGGTATGAGCTTGTATGCTAGCGAATCGGTGACCCCCGAGTTACATGGTCGATATAAATGAGGAGCTAGCACTACTCGAGGACAACAAGGAACCATCAAGATTAAAGTCTTTATCCGGTCGCAAGACCTTAATTAATGTGCCGACCATTGTCGTGGTAACAGGTAGACGGATCATTGGGGCTAGGAAGAATTGGCCGTGAGGACTCCTAGTCGGTATATTGGTTGCTTTCCTACTCACTTACAAATAATAAATATCACTATCACTTATTCCACTTTATCCATTTGACACTTTCACTATCACCATGAATTGTTTCTCTCGGTGCCTAACTTCTCATCTGCAGGACCTTTAGACACCTTTCACGTTTTTTATGCAATTTAATCCTTATTTATTTCCTAAGCAAGTTTCCTCTATCTTTTACTCAAAACCTTCCACCACTAGCAGTTTCAGTCAATTCACTCAAGACATGTGACACCTTGAGTGTGACAGAAACGGCACATAAAAACACTTACCAAGGCTCCTTATCGGGATCGATATAAAAACTGGAATTAATACTTCCACAAAAACATTCTTTGACAAACCTGTGCACTTGCAGGGCATCAATATATTTTCTAGCGCCGTTGTCGGGGAGCTAAGTGCTAAGAGTTGTTTCTTGAAAAAAGCAGTTGTTGACACCATTCATGATCTCTGTTGAAGACAGAGGTACCCCTCGATTAGGAAAAACTTATCTACCTTCGTATATTGATCATTTTCCGATCAAGAGACGCCTAGAATTTATAGAAAGGTTTTCTAACTCGCGTACTGTAGACATGAACAGTTTGATTCCACTGATGGCATACATGACCATCACCAAAGGGGCTAAACCTGAGCTACCATTGGGAGAATATGGGAATCCATCTAGGCACTTAAGGAAAATGCCTATTATTTGTCCTGAACTTGAAGGCCAGGAATTCGAAATATATCTTAAGCTAATTTATATGATGAAAGAAATTGCTTTCATGGGAAAAGAAGAGGAAAATCCTAGTGACCACTTGACAAAGGTCCATTACCTTTGTGCTAGTCTTAAACCAACAAGTTTACCAATAGAGTTTGTACTCCTTAAACTTTTTCATTGGTCCCTAAAAGATAATGGTTTTACTTGGTTACAATCATTACCTAATCACACTATAAAAAGTAGGGAAGATTGCATCCGAGAATTTATGCATAAATATTGTTCATTCACTAAAATTATGCAGATTAAATGTAGCATAACAAACTTTCTCCAAATAGTTGGAGAAAACTTCTATCAAGCATGGAATATATTTTATGCAATGGTTATGAAAGTCCTGAATCATGGTTTCCATAAGCATTTAATTATTTAATATTTTTACAATGGGCTTAATGATGAAACAAAAGAAATGATTGATCTATCTGCGGGAGGAGCTATATGTAACTTAACACTACCAGAATATGTAAAGCTTTTTGAGGTAAGATCCTTTAATGATGAACAATACAATCCAGTTGAGGATGTTGAACCATAAAAATGTATGATTCACATACCACCAGATCTTATACCCGAAGTCAAAAAGTCCATGGCAGAAAAAAGGTATGGCCTCAGAACTTGTTAAAGAAAATAAATTTGACATTCTTCAAACTTATGTAATGGAGGATGATATAAATCCTGTAATGCAAAAGTTTAGATATCAATAAAATCAGTTCCGTGAGAAAAATTACAAACGTCTTATGGCACAAGAAAAGAATATAAGAGACCTAACAGAAGTGTTTGATGACTTGGGTCATGCTACAAAATATTTAGATAGATATCTGAGTATGGTTAAAACTCAATGTGATCAAATAATCGAAACCCAAACTTTGATTTTGATCCAAGGAAATTTCAATACTGTGTCAACTAAAATTGTCACTAGACGTGGTACAGAAACACATGAACCACAAAGACCACCTCGGTATCAAGAAGAGCAAGCTCGCAAGGCAAGCGAGACTCAAGAGATGAGTTAAGAAGAAGAGGACTTAGTGGATCCTCAAGATGACATTGATTATGAGATCCAGAAAAGGGAGCATGAGGCTTCCAAAGCTAGAGAAGAAGAGGAAGCGGGGGATAAACATAAACTATATGATTTAGACTCTGAGATAATCGATTCAAGGGAAGAAGACAATCTCAAAAAGGAACGAGAAGATCAAGTTATCATCACACGTGAAGAACACGCCGATAAGCAAAAATCAGCCACAAGGAAAACTAGAAAATGTTGAACCAGTAGCAAAGGTAAAGGAGAAGGTAATATCCACCAAAAAGATCCTTATCCTAATAGAGTTCAATATGAACTGAATAAAGCAATTTATGACTCTTTTGCTGAGGCACTAGAAAGCTTACGCTTAGAACTTCCTTTAACTGATGTTATTCAAGTTCCTACTTATAAAATGTTTATGCGAGATATTCTTAATAAAAATAAGATGGTAACTAAGAGTGTAGCAGTAATGACAAGCTTTGGTGATAAGCTACCTGCTAAGCTTGGGGACCCAGGTATACCAACCATCTCCTGCACAATGGGGAAACCAAATATATGTAATGCTCTTTGTGATTTAGGAGCAGGTGTTAATGTTATGCCTTATTACTTATTTAAAGAATTGAATACTGGAGAGTACTCTCCTACTTCAATCACTTTACAAATGGCAGATAAAACAACTAAACAACCTATTGGTATGATCGAAGATGTTCTACTTAGAATAGACCAACATGTTATATCCACTAATTTTATTATTCTTGATGTTCCTGAGGATGACAAACTCTCTATCATCATTGGAATACCTTTTCTTAGCACAGCTGGAGCTAACATAGACTGCTCTAGCGGTAAGATTGTCTTCAATATATATGATGATCAGATTGTTCGATATTTTCCAAAGTAACTAGAACATAATGGAAAATATGTCCCACCGCCTAAGCGTGTTCAAGCAACAAGAACCAAAGATAAAGAGCATCTTGAGGTAAACGCTGATGGTATGTAGTTTGCCTAGAACCGAAACTATAGAATTAGATACTTAATGGGAGTTAACCCATTCTTAATAAATTAAGTTTAAGTTTTTATTTGTTTTATTATTTTCTGTGTACTAATAAATTTATTTCAAGTCTTGAGTTGTTCCGAGGACTTACCCTAGAGGAGTTAAGAAGCAAGATAAAAATGAAGGGAAGAAATAAAATAGGGGTCGCAGTACCAATAACGAGCTATAGTACGGTCAGACGCGCCCATACCGCGTGCCCGTACTGAACTTTGGCAACTTCACCCAGGGGTCGCAGTACCAATAACGAGTTGTGGTACAATCGGACACGCCCGTACCGCACACCCATACCAAACCTCGATGAATATGACTAGAGTTCATAGTAGCGGTAAGGAGCATCGGTACGGCAAGGACACGCCCATACCGTCTGCCCGTACTAGACCATCCATGTTTGATCTCGAACCCTAACCTTGATCCAACGGTGATGATCACTGGTACGTGCGGGATGCGCCCGTACCACCCGCCCGTACCGACTACATCGCCAGGTAAAGGCCGACGGCAGCTGGCCTCCAGCCACCATTCTTCTTCCTCGTCCTCTTTATTTGTTGCTTTTTCTCTCTCCACCTCAAACCCTAGCCTACTAGAACCTTTTATTCTTCATTGATTTCATGTTTTTGAGTTGGGGAATCTTCACATCAATAAGTGTTTAATATGATCCATGCTCAATTTTCTAAAATCCATGGTTGAATTCATCACATTGGCAATTTAGATGAGTTCATCATATTTTGAGATTATTGTTGATTCCTCAAGTTAGGATTTGTAACTTCAACCTGTAATCATTTGTCGATGTGATAGAAACTTGATGCCTATATTTTTCTTTGAAAATTGTGCAGCACAATGCATAACATTGGAAGGATTTTCCGCACGGGCACGGGCTTGGGTACGGCAGGGGCCTCGGGTTCCACTAAGTCGCTGGGATCAAAGAAGAGGTGTTCGGAGGCGGACAACTTGAGGGCCACCATGAGCCGAGACTATGAGAGGGTGAGCAACCGCAAGGTTTTACCCACCAAGTGGGTGGACCATGAGTTCCTCTCCTTCCAAGGTCTTTTGGAGGACTTCGAGCAGATGACTGTGCAAGATGGCATGGTCCCCTTATCCTACGTCTCTGTCGGCACCTACAAGCTCGCCACATTTGAGTTCTTGTCATCATTCCATGATGATCTCGAAGCACAAGAGTGTAATTGCATTAGAAGATTTGTACTCAATGGGCAGCTCCATAGCCTCTCCATTTATGAATTTTGTGATTGTTTCGGATTCTCCCATGAGGGGGAGCTCAATATTAATGACAATGTGCACAAAGAGGCAACGCATTCTTGGGAGCAGATTTCCATCCACAGGAACACTGATTATTTGCGCTAGAAGAGAGCCACCATCCAGAACCCCACTATTCGTTATTTTCACGCTTTCCTAGTAAATTCTATTTTGGGGAAAGGATATGTCGGGGCAATGGTAGGCCCCGAGATGAGCGTAATTCATATGGCTTTGCACCCCAAGATGGAGCACAAGGTAAACTTAGGTGCTCTACTGATGACTGCAAGTGCACAGATCATTTGTAGCTAGTTTCGAAATAAAGATATCGATCGCACAAGGAGCAGGAGTCTAAAGTCTAATAACTCTTGAAATAAATCTTACAAAAGAAATGCTAGATAAAGTTCTAAGTGACAAGATAAAATGCGAGTATTGTGTAAAAAGGTGTTTTGGGGTTTTTGGTATAAGAGCAATAATAAAGTAAAGTAAACAGTTGTGTATAGAAAGTAAGTATCTGATGCGCTCGACTTTCGACGTAGAGCTCGTTGGGAACCCCAAGAGGAAGGTACGATGAATATAGCAGCAAGTCTTCCCTCAGTTACGGAACTAAGGTTTAATCGAACCAGTAGGAGCAAGGAAATACCCCAAAGGTGTTACTAGCTGAGCTTTGGTAGGGCGCACTCCCGGTGCTAGTAGAAACGTGGAGACCTGCACAACACAACCACAGAACTTTGTCCCCAACTTGTGATCAGGTAGTCAATCTCACCGTCTTTTGCGGAAAACAAAGGATTAAACGTATCGAATGGAAAGAAGTAAAAGTTTGCAGAAAGTAAACACAAAGTAGTAACCAGTTGTAGATTGTATGTAAAGAAAAAGGACCGGGATCCATAGTTCACTAGAGGTGGCTCTCCTTAGATAGATAACATGCTGGGTGAACAAATTACAGCGGGGAAATTGACAAACACCGAGAAAGCAATACATGCATATACTAATCATCTTGACCCCTTTGAGACTTGATTGGGCATTACAACATAATACATAGACCGCCATCCAACTGCATCTATGACTAATAATCCACCTTCAGGTTATCATCCGAACCCCATCCAGTATTAAGTTACAACCAACAGATTATTGCTTTACGAACTACGTGTAAAGTAAACAATACAATTGTTCTATGAACAAAGGATCGTTGTTTTCTCCCTAGTAGCAACAACACATCTAGTACCTTAGAGATTTCTGTCACTTCCCTAGATTACAAGAGGCATGAACCCACTATCGAGCATAAATACTAACTCTTGGAGTTGCTAGCATCTACTTGGCCAAGATAGCTACTAACAACGGAAAGCATGCAAGATCTCAAATAACAAAGACATGATAGAATCAATAATCAATCTGAAATAGCATCTCAATATCCATTGGATCCCCGCAAACACAACATGTATGGATTACAAATAGATGATCTTGATCATGAACGGAGCTCACAAGATCTAAACATGAAAGCACAAAGGAGGAGAAACCAGCCATCTAGCTACTACATGGATCCGTAGTTCAAGGATGAACTACTCACGCATCACACCGGAGGCTTGCATGGTGATGAAGAAGGCCTCCAGGGTGAATTCCCCTCTCCAGCAGGGTGCCAGGAAGAGCTTCAGATCCCCCCGATCTAGGGACAGAGACGACGGCGGCTACAGACTCTTTCGTGGATTTTTGATCGGGTACCTAGGGTTTTCGTCTCGAGGGCAACTTATAGGCGGAAGGAGAGGCCGAGGGGGTGCTGGGGTCGGCTAGACCACCCCCTGGCGCGGGCCAAGCCTGGCCGCACGGCCAGGTGGTGTGGCCGGCCCCTGCCCCTTCTCCGTCTCGTATTCTGGCACTTGATCCCTTGCAGAAAATAGGCACTTTGGCTTTTGTCCCGTCCAATTCCGAGAATATTCACTTTCTGAATTTCCTGGAACCAAAAATAGCAGAAAACAGGTAGCTGGCACTGTGGCTCTTGTTAATAAGTTAGTCCAAGAAATCATAATAAAAGTACTCCAAAGTTGGACAAAACACAAGAAAGTGGATAAAACTAAGCATGGAACATCAAAAATTATAGATACATTTGCAATGTATCAACATCCCCAAGCTTAACTCCTGCTCGTCCTCGAGTAGGTAAGTGATAAAAAGAAAGAATTTTTGAGGTGACATGCACCATCAAAGACTTGATCAAAGTATTTGCAGAACATTCTAGGATCAAAGTACTTCAATCATAACATGAAAGACAAAGTTCTAGCAATAAGAAAAGAGACTATGACGCAACATGAAAAGGCACAAACAAAAGATGAATAACAATGCTTTGTAAGACGTTTGTTTGTTTCACATAAAGAAAACATAGCATAAAAGTATTCAGCTTGTCCCTCAATAGAGTAGCAAATATAAATGCATAGGACACCTTCAAAGTTCATAAGAGTGACTAGATACAATAGTTTCAAACAAGCAATAACAAGTTATGCATCAATCAACTAGTCTTGGGACAATGCAAATAGAACTAAGAATGGCCACTACGCTCTCAAAGTAGTGCATAAAGATAGAAGGTGGAGACTCAATATAATGGTGTAAGAAAGGCCTTTTGTAAAAGGAAGTAGGGATTCAAGTCTCATAAAGAGCTTCCAAAAATTATGATACTTAAAGCTTTCGGCTCTCATTCCCCCTATCATAAGCATCTTTAAGGTGATTAAGGTTAAAGTGACACAACTAAGAGGATATGCTTGGCAAGTTATAAACCGAAATCTCATGCCCCTTACTTACGAAGACCGATCCTCATGCTACTCAACTTCAGTAATGAGTAAGCTCTTGTCATTGTAAGTATATGTGTATCATTAAGAACCGCCAACGGGGTACCCCTTGCACATGATACGGGAGCTTTCCATAATCAAAATGACAAGGAAAGTAGACAATGAGCATCTCAGCGATCTTTTTATTTGCTATTTGCATAGGTTTTTATTGAGGATGCTTCATAGAGTGCTCATTATGGTGATGCTGCAAGTTTCCACCATGATTAGGCATGGCTTAGGCTAGCGGCCCAGGCGTTTCTCTAACACACATACAAACTCCATGATCTTACAAGTTCCACTTTTATTTCACACCGCCGAGATCCGTAAGCAAAAGAATATAATATCAACGGGGTACAAAGTACAAGTGCAATGTTGAAAGCGTTCCCCACAAAACATGGTTCTGCTAATTTCAACTTATAAAGCGCAAGCATATACGCAACAAAGAAGGACCCAATGGTTCAAGTTTATTAGAGGCAAAAAGTAAAGTGTGCCATCAAGTTCGTGAGAGCTTTAATCACTAGTTTTATCATAACAAATGGAAGGTAAACAAAAGCATGAATATACTTGGAATAGCATAAGCTAATAGGTAGGTATGGTGGACTCTTTGGAATAACTTGGTTTAGGGAGTTGGATGCATGAGTGGAACTCATACTTTGTTGTGGAGGCTAGCAAAAGACTGGGAGCGACAAACTAAGAGAGCAATAATGGCAATAATCATGCAGAGCGACAAAACATCATTGATCAAAGCATAAAGTGATACTAAAAGTTGAAAACTAAAGGATCATAAAGTCTATGGTGACTTGTGACAGTCATAACATGGTGTGAGCATGTGCCAAGTCAACCCAAATAAAGCATCAAAGGAGAATACCACTATACTATGCTTTAATATGCTAAAACAACGCATGATTCATCCAAGGCACATTAAGCAATCTCAATTGTTTATAACAATTCATGCTACAGCAAAGTATACTAAGCCTAAACCCAAAACAATATCAAGCATGGCATGACAAAGCATAGGCCACAGTCAAAAACGAGCTCTTTTTACCACATAAGTATGAACTTTCCTACTCTTTTCCAAACCAAACCAAACTATTTGCAAACCAATGTATGAAAGAGGGGGTCCAACCAAATTATTCAGAAAACTAAGCAAACCAAATCAAACTAAAAACCAAAACGAAAACGAAAAGGAAGACGCTCCAAGAACAAGACAACTGTGCATGAAACAATAAAAAGAAGCGTTTGGAAGAAACCTGGATTTTTTATTGATGAAGAAGGGGGATGCCTTGGGCATCCCCAAGCTTTGAAGCTTGTACTTCTTGAATATTTCTTGGGGTGACACACGTGGCATCCCCAAGCTTGAGCTTTAGTCCATCCTTCATCTCATTACTCATTCCTTCCATACACCTGAAATTTTCCCTTCATACAAAACTTCACACAATCTCATAAGCAACATTAGTGCACTTAAGATAAATAAGTCTCAAGGTTCAGTTCTAACACCAAATAAACTTCCATTAGAACACTATATACTGTAGAACTTCCCTCAAAAAGCTCAATTCCCCAAAGGAACTGAAGAAGGAACTAACAAGAAGCAAATGCAGAAAATGGCAGAAAACTGTCAAAACAGACCAGCAGGTAAAGACGAATTTTTTCGAAGATCTTCTGCTGCTCAAATCAAAAAGTGTTGAACTAACTAAAGTTAGATAACAACCAGAGGCAGAATCAAAAAAAAATACAGCTCAATCCGACTTACAGATATCTCTCAGAAATCTTTACGGTGAAGAACAGAAATCTGTTTCGGGACAGCAACTTTCCCAATCATTACTTCACTCTCATTAGAGGTTACTCTTGGCACAAAAAGCAAATAAAAAGGATAAAGAGAGGTTATTACAGAGGTAATAACTTCCAAGAATCATCTAAAACTCTTGGGTTATCTCCCAACAAGTACTTTTCTTTAACGTCTTTAAGTTAGGCATAAGAAGTAAAGAAAGAATCAAGTGTTCTCAAATGAAGAAGCATTAAGACCAAATTTTGTTTTCATAGGAGAAGCAAAATAAATATTTTCTCTCTTTTTAGGGAAGTTTTCTATACCTTTCTTGAGTGGGAGTTGATATTTAATGGTGCTTTCTTTCATATCAATGATGGCACCAACAGTTCTAAGAAAAGGTCTTCCCAAAGTAATAGGACAAGAAGCATTGTATTCAACATCCAAAACATAGAAATCAACGGGGACATAGGAATCGTTAACCATGATAAGAACATCATTAAGGCTCCCCATGATTTTCTTTTTAGCATTAGCATCAAGTGGGACATTCAAATAACAATCTTCAAAAGGAGGCAAATCAAGCATATCATAAATCCTTCTAGGCATAATAGAAACACTACTATCAAGATCACACAAAGCTTTGAAATCAAAGTCATTCACTTTGATATTAATGATGGGTTCCCAACCATCTTCTTGCTTTATAGGAATAGAAGCTTTATGTTTCATCTTTTCTTCTTTAATCTTTATGAGAGCATCAGTAATGTGTTTTGTAAAAGCCATGTTCATAGCACTAGCATTAGGACTTTTAGCAAGATTTTGTAGGAACTTAATAACTTCAGAGATGTTGCAACCATCAAGATCAAAATCAACTTTATCATCTAAAGTAGTAGAACTATTACTATCCTCAACACTAGTGGTGGTGATAGTAGAAACACTAATGTTTCTAGCAATTTCATCTTCTCTTTCCCACTTAGCATGTAATTCAGCTAATAGTCTAACATTTTTATCAATTCTTACTTGTATAGCATTAGTAGATGCAAAGGGATTATCATTAGTTTCAGGTTTAGCAGCCATTTTATTCAAAGAAGATTGAGCTTTAGCCAAAGATGCTATATTTATTTCAGCATTAGAGAGTTTTTCCTCAATAGTTTTATTGAAAGCAGTTTGTTTACTAATAAACTCTTTAAGCATAACTTCAAGTTCAGAGGGAGCACTCTTATTATTGTTGTAAGAATTTCCATTAGCATTACCATTGTTGGGAGGATATGGCTTATAATTGTTGCTACCAAAATTGTTCCTATAAGCATTATTACCATAAGCATTGTTGCCGAAATTATTATTTCTTATGAAGTTCACATCAACTTGCTCTTCTTTAGCAACCAAAGAGGCTAAAGGAACATTATTTGGATCAATATGGGCTTTCCCATTAACAAGCATAGACATAATAATATCAATCTTATCACTCAAGGAGGAGGTTTCTTCAACAGAATTTACCTTCTCACCTTGTGGAGCTCTCTCAATATGCCATTCAGAATAATTAACAATCATATTGTCCAATAGTTTTGTTGCAGCACCCAAATTGATGGTCATAAAGGTACCTCCAGCAGCTGAATCCAATAGGTTCCTTGAAGAATAATTCAATCCTGCATAAAAGGTTTGGATGATCATCCAGGCAGTCAGTGCATGAGTGGGACAATTCTTTACCAAAGATTTCATTCTTTCCCAAGCTTGAGCAACATGCTCATTATCAAGTTGTTTAAACTTCATTATTTCACTTCTCATGGATATAATCTTAGCAGGAGGGTAGTATTTTCCAATAAAAGCATCTTTGCACTTAGTCCAAGAATCAATACTATTCCTAGTTAAGGAATTCAACCATTCTTTAGCTTTTCCTCTCAAAGAGGAAGGAAACAATTTAAGTTTAATAATATCACCATCTATATCCCTATGCTTTTGCATCTCACAAAGTTCAACAAAGTTATTTAGATGGGAAGCAGCATCTTCATTACCAATACCAGAAAATTGTTCTCTCATAACAACATTGAGCAAAGCAGGTTTTATCTCAAAGAAAGTATTTTCAGCCACAGGTGGAGCAAGAGGAGTGCTCATAAAATAATTGTTGTTGGTGCTAGTGAAGTCACACAACTTAGTGTTTTCAAGAGTAGTTATTTTTTTTGGGTTTTCAAATAAGAAAGCAAACAAGTAAAACTATTTTTTTTGGATTTTTGATAAAGAAACAAGCAAACAAAGAAAAAATAAAACTAAGCAAAACAAAAACAACAAAGTAAAGAGATTGGTTATGAGGGACTCCCCTTGTGAAGATGTCCTTGACTCCCTGGCAACGGCGCCAGAAAATCTTGATGCGCTCGACTTTAGACTTAGAGCTCGTTGGGAACCCCAAGAGGAAGGTACGATGAATATAGCAGCAAGTCTTCCCTCAGTTATGAAACCAAGGTTTAATCGAACCAGTAGGAGCAAGGAAACACCCCAAAGGTGTTACTAGCTGAGCTTTGGCAGGGCGCACTATCGGTGCTAGTAGCAACGTGGAGACCTGCACAACACAACCACATAACTTTGTCCCCAACTTGCGATGAGGTTGTCAATCTCACGTGTTTTGCGGAAAACAAAGGATTAAACGTATCGAATGGAAAGAAGTAAAAGTTTACAGAAAGTAAACACAAAGCAGTAAACCGTTGTAGATTGTATGTAAAGAAAAAGGACCGGGATCCATAGTTCACTAGAGGTGGCTCTCCTTAGATAGATAACATGCTGGCTGAACAAATTACAGTGGGGCAATTGACAAACACCGAGAAAGCAATACATGCATATACTAATCATCTTGACTCCTTTGAGACTTGATTGGGCATTACAACATAATACATAGACCGCCATCCAACTTCATCTATGACTAATAATCCACCTTCAGGTTATCATCCGAACCCCCTCCAGTATTATGTTGCAAGCAACAGATTATTGCTTTACGAACTACGTGTAAAGTAAACAATACAATTGTTCTATGAACAAATGATCGTTGTTTTCTCCCTAGTAGCAACAACACATCTAGTGTAGCATCCCATCTGTCTAACATCTGTAATGCTACATGGTCTAATAATAAAATGCTACTTCCTACATATAATTGTTGCATCATAATTATATCATGCTCATGACATCATGCCACCTTGCATTTGAGCATCATATAAAACCCTTTTCTTTTGGATCTTGTCTCATATGCATTTATCAATTGTATTTGGTTCTTAATAAATTGTATTTGGTTCTTGATAAATGCTTGGTGCCCAAGTTGAGTTGGGGGCATATCTTTTATTTAACTCCACCACCTTTTCTTGTCACCACCCCATAATTCCACCATCCAACTATATGTGAGCTTCACATTTTATTTGGGTTTACCTCTAGCTCATGTGGGTTGGGACGGATACACTTCTAATTCCACATGCTCCCATATATGCCTCATGTTGTTTTCACATTGTTGATATGTGGAGAGCCACATGGCCACCTTTGCATGCATGTGGTTAATTTCACTTGTTCTATCTTCCATATGGTTTTTTTTGGGAATAATTGAGCATTGTTTAAATATAATAGTGGCCAAATGATCTTCTAGTGGGACATACACACTAGCATGGCCTATTAAATTCAATGATGCTTAAATCTACCCTTACCATATTTTATCAAGCTTGTAGCTTATGGTGTGGCCTTTAATCAAGTATGGTTGTGCACGGGTGTAATAGGTTCCCATATGTATATGTAGTTGTTTTCACAACTAATGAATGTGGCAATTATTCTTCATGCATGGCCCATGCAAGGCCTCTCTCTTGTTCTTCTATTTTGGTTTCTTTTGGAATATTTTGGGTGGAGTTTGTTTGAACTCTTTTGGTAGATAAGGACAGAGGAGGGAGAAGAGAAAGGGTGCACACCACCTTTTTCCCACCGAGCCCCCATGTGCATCTCTCCCTCTCCTCTGTCCTTATCTACCCCTCCCATGCCGCCGGCAGCCTCCCCAGATCTCACCGGTGTGCTGCCGTTCACCACCCTTCCCCATCTAGCCGACCAACCCTCTCTTCCATCTTCGATCGCCCACCGTCGGCATCAGCTCCCCACCGTAGCTAGAAGGAGGCGGGCGTGGAGTTGAGGTGTCGAGGAAGACCGAGGAGAGCCCCAGGAAGCTGCCTATACCCGTCGACGAGGAGGAGAAGGACCGGAGCCGGAGACCATCGCCGCGCCCGAAGCAAAACCCTAGCCTCGGGTCGCCTGCAACGCCGCTGATCCGCTGCGCTCCAGGCCGATCCGCCACCACCAACACACTCCCGGTGAGCTCCTAAGTCCCCTGGACATCCTCACGCTCATCGTTGCTTCCTGGACGCGTTGATCGATCTGTCGAGCGCCCTCTCGGCATCGCGCTCACGGTCGTCTTTCCGTCAATGCACCGCGGTAACCTCTTCTGGCCGCGCAGCCGTTACCCAGCATCAAACCAAGCCCGCCCCAGTGGTCGCCGCCGCCCGCTCGCGCGCGCCAGATCGCGAGTTCGAGTCCCCCGCGCCAGTTTCCCCGCGCCGTCAGTTTCGTCAGAGGACGGAGAAGAGGAACAGGGCCTCCTTTTCTTTTTGCAGTTAGCCCCATGTTCTTTAAAGTTCTCAACCCGCAGTCCTTTCTAGGCCCACCTGTCAGCCGCGGTTGCTCTTTTATAAAAAGGTACCCCGGCTTTTGGTTCCTCAACCCGCCGTCCCTGTCTCAGCCACGTGGCTGCGCCCGGTTCACGCGCCCGTGCGTGGCCCCGCGGATACGTCGGCCACCTGTCTGTCAGCCCGGCTAGACGACCCCGCGGTGAGAAAAGCTCTGCCGCACGTCGTTTTCCGCTAGCTCAGCGCGTCCCCACCCGTCAGTGGCTGTGGCTAGCTTCCTCTGTGTACAAAAAGTCTCTGTTCTTTTTTGTTTAATAAAAATGATTTCAGGGAATTGTTAAATATGTTTCAAATCCAGGAAATAATATCTTTTAATTGACTTATCCAAATAATACAAATGATATATGTTTTTGAATCAGAAAAATGTGAGGAATTCAAATCTGCCATCTAAAATAATGTTTGATTAATTTAAATTTTCGAAATTGTTTAATTGCAATAAAAATGCCTTTTCTTAATTAATTAATAACTTTAATTCTATAACTCTAAATTTGACAAATAATATGTCTAAATCGATCAGCGCGACGAGCCCGTTCTATTTATGCATTCCATGATATGAATGGAAGCATGCATCATGTCATTATTAAAAATCAGAACTGTTTATGGCAATAAAACTTGACCAAATAATTAATAAAATGATTTATTCTTGCCCTTGTTTGTTTGGTTCTTCTTTTGAATAGACGCCGAGCAGGGGAAATATCAGGAATCCCAGGAGTACTACCCAGATCCATCTCTCTCTTCAACTGAGCTGCCAGGCAAGCACTACCACATGCTTGCATACATATAGTACCTATTGCCTCTATCTTATTCTTACATCATTGAGTCGCGATTGCATTAAATTGAATCCCAAGTACTGCATAGCCTTTACTTTTAAACCCCACCGAGCTTGTTCCTCCATCCCATGAGCCATTACTACAGGAGTTGTTTGAGCCATGCGGGTCGTAGAACAGCATGTGTAGGGTATGTGAGAGTCTGATGGATAACGAGGTACCTAAACAACTTAACCTGAGTAGTAATGGGATAACTAATGAAAGAGGCACCGGTGGGCAATATCTGTCATTTGGTTTTTATGTCCACTTGTATCCCGTAGGACCCCGAGTACTTGATACCCGTTCCTTGAATATTCGCACTATCCACATACAGGAGACTCTATGAATCCCCCTTTGCCCGAGCTTGATTTGTACTTTACTTCTTGGGGCCACAAAGTAGTTTGGGGCTTTATTAGTAGCATGTACTTATGCCATGCCTTACCGCTTTATTTACGATTGTGCGTGGGGCACCTGTACTGTTTAGGGATCGCAGCACGATTTTGCGGTATCGACAAGCCCAGTCACACTTTCGTGTTCCTAGTCGTTTACAGCCGTTCTGGCAAACCCTGGGTCCGTCTCGGAGCCGGCCAACTTCGTTGCGGGTAGCTTATTAGGGTGGCCCCCTGAAATATTTTATGAATCTTGTGAATGCATTGTCGTGAAAGCCTCGTTGGGTTTTGATTTGGTTTTTCCGAGGTCGATCGTGTGTGTATTGCTATTTGTGCACCCGTGCAGGGTAAATCTTTTTGAAAGCCGTGTCCGCGGTTATGGACGACTTGGAGCACAGTTTCTCGATCATAGACAAGTATAACTAAAGTATCGTCTTTAATTTGACTAAATAACTGACTAGTAAATAGAGCAATATTGGAGGAATGATTAAATAAAACTGATAACAGATGGGTTGTTCGTCCGCTTTCTCGTTGGTAAGCGAGAAGGAGGATGGATCTGTTACTTGATACTGTTATAACTGTTATTTCTAATTAACGGACATCCGCCTATCATTGGTTAGGCGGATGGTTAGCGAGTATCTATAGACATGTTAGTTATTATCTCTTGCTGCAATTGCGTCACCCCAGGTATATTTCCCCTTTAGAGGCATAAAGACTTGTTGAGTACCCCTAGGGTCTCACACGATAAATTGTTTGATTCAGATGAAAAGGTGTATTCGCAAGATGGATACTGGGTGGAGGAGACAGATGATGTTGGCAATGATCACTCGGTGTAGACATTCCGGGGATGGGGATCCGTGAGATATGTGGGCGGGATGTGCTTATTTATGTGGCATCTTATGCCGATTTTCTTCTTATCCGTACTCGGATCTTGTTTCCCGCTTCCGCTTGATACTCTGTTGATTGATGTATGAGGAGCTATCCTACACTATTATAACTATCTAGGATATTTGGATCTTGCCGTATGGTGTTGCAATATTTCTATTTCTTTTAGATGGTATGGCTCTGAGAACTGTTGTAAGGTAGCTTGCATACATACTCACTTGTGTATGTATTTGATCTCTTCGCTTGTTGCCTACGCCGCTCGTTCTTGTCCCGATGTTCTTGGAAGTTCTTAGGGCGGCCGACGGGCCTACACGTGGGTGGCCCTGGGCCTCCACTGTACTTCTTTAACCACTTTTGGTTCATCCAGGCTTGAACTTAGAGAGTAGGGTCTGAGGTTGTTAGATCTAGTACCTTAGAGATTTCTGTCACTTCCCCAGATTACCAGAGGCATGAACCCACTATCGAGCATAAATACTAACTCTTGGAGTTGCTAGCATCTACTTGGCCAAGATAGCTACTAACAACGGAAAGCATGCAAGATCTCAAACAACAAAGACATGATAGAATCAATAATCAATCTGAAATAGCATCTCAATATCCATCGGATCCCCGCAAACACAACATGTATGGATTACAAATAGATGATCTTGATCATGAACAGAGCTCACAAGATCTAAACATGACAGCACAAAGGAGGAGAAACCAGCCATCTAGCTACTACATGGATTCGTAGTCCAAGGATGAACTACTCACAAATCACACCGGAGGCTTACATGGTGATGAAGAAGGCCTCGAGGGTGAATTCCCCTCTCCGGCAGGGTGCCGGGAAGAGCTTCAGATCCCCCCGATCTAGGGACAGAGAAGACGGCGGCTACAGACTCTTTCGTGGATTTTTGATCGGGTACCTAGGGTTTTCGTCCCGAGGGCAACTTATAGGCGGAAGGAGAGGCCGAGGGGGTGCTGGGGTTGGCCAGACCACCCCTAGCACGGGCCAAGCCTGGCCACGCGTCTAGGTGGTGTGGCCGGCCCTGGCCCTTCTTGTTGGGTCCGCAGCATAGAAAACAAAAAATTTCCTACGGTGTGAACTACACGCCAAGATCTATCTACTAGGTACAAAGGAACGGGTGGACATACATCCAACGAGAACTTACCCTCGTAGACAACGAGCTTTGTTAACGAGTAGGAACTCATGGTTGATGTAGTCGTACACTTGCCGATCTCAAGATTGTGAGGAAGTCCGAGCGCCACAACTCAGCAGCGCATCCGCACTCGCACACACGTTCAAGCCACCGGACAACCTCCACCTCCTCGCTCCAGCGATCCAGTGGAAGCAGCAACTCCTTCCAGACGAAATGCCACCGGGAACATGTATCTCGCTAATCCGGGACCATGGGGGAATAATTCTAGAGGGGGAGAGAGATCCTTCACAAGGAGGTGTGAGGATGAAGGAGGGAATGGGTGGCCTTTCATAGGAGGAGGGGGGTGCCCCCTCTCTCCATGGCCGGCACATGGGGGGTGACCCCTCACCTCCCCCATTCATGTGGTGGTAACCCCTCCACATTAAAATGCCTCTTCACATTCCCTTTTAAAGTCTCCACTTTAAATGCATTAAATTTCTCCAAATTTAATGCTCTCTCATTTCATAAAACTCTTTTATTAAATTTATTCAGAATTTTGTTAATTACTTTAATTAACAAACATTCACATATAGCCCCTTGCAATATTTCAATATCACATGTAGAACCACTTTCTGCAATTTCACCCGAAACAATTTCCGGTTTCTATTGAAACAATTCCTGCGCTTTGCAATTCTTTCGTCTGAAACATATGTGCTCCAAAATGGTGTCCGGTAACTCTTAAGTGTGCCACCCTACGGTTCGCGAATAATGCAGACATGATCGAGACCCTTCTCCGATCAATAATTAGTAGCGGGACCTGGAGATCCGTACTGACTCCTACACATTCAACGATGACTTCTGTGATCGTGGGAACCTTTAACGCTTGTAACTAAATCCCTTTGTCTCTAGATATATTACATGTCCGAGATTCGATCATCGGTATCTCCATACCTAGTTTGATCTCGTTACCGACATGCACTCTTTTCTCGTTCCTGTGATATAACATTCTAGTGATCATATCACTTGCTTGCAAGCTATCTCAATGTGATATTACCGAGAGGGCCCAAAGTATATCTATCCGTCATCTGGATTGACAAATTCTACTCTTGATCCATGAGCCTCAACATAACACCTTCGTAGTACCGAACCCATCTTTATAGTCACCCTGTTACAGTGTGATGTTTGATGTTATCAAGATACTCTTCCGGTGTCAGCAATTAACATGATCTCATGGTCTAAGGATAAAGATTACTTCGTATGATGTTATAGCAATATAAACATAATGACTTGATCCTAATGCTATACTTCGGATGAATGTTCTTCACATCATTCCACCAATGGTGTGACCTTGTTATTAACAACATCCAATGTCCATGATCAGGAAACCTTGATCATCTTGTTAATCAACAAGCTAGTCTATAAGAGAGGCATAACTAGGAACCCTTTTTGTTTATCAAACACACATGTATTGATGTTTCTGATCAATACAATTCTAGCATGCAAAATAAACATCTATCATATATAAGGAATACATAATAACAACTTTATTATTGCCTCTCAGGGCATATTTCCTTCAGTCTCCCACTTGCACTAGAGACAATAATCTAGTTCACATAGTGATAAATCTAACACCCATGGAGTTCTGGTGTTGATCATGTTTTGCCCTAGGGAGAGCTTTAGTCAACGGATCTGCTACATTTATGTCCGTGTGTACTTTACAAATCTTTATATCTCCATCCTTGACATGCTCGCGGATGGAGTGAAACCGATGCTTAATATGCTTGGAATTCTTGTGAGACCTCGGTTCCTTTGCGTTGGCTATGGCTCCATTGTTTTCATAATAGATCACCATCGGGTCCAACGCACTAGGAACCACACCTAGTTCCGTAATGAACTCTTTCATCCAAACCGCTTCCTGCGCCGCTTCTGAAGCAGCAACATATTCTGCCTCTGTCGTTGATCCAGCCACCGCAGGTTATTTGGAACTCCTCCAACTAACTGATGCTCCGTTCTAGAGAAATACGTATCCAAATTGAGACTTAGAGTCATCCGGATCGGTGTCAAAGCTAACATCGACATAACACTTAGCGACTAGCTCTTCTTCACCTCCGTATATAAGAAACATATCCTTAGTTCTTCTCAAGTACTTGAGGATGTTCTTTACCGCTATCTAGTGTTCCGAACCTGGATCAGATTGGTACCTACTAGTCAAACTAATAGCATGTGCCACATCCGGTCTTATACATAGCATGGCATACATAATAGAGCCTATGGCTAAGGCATAGGGGATCTTATCCATCATCTCTCTTTCTTCCGCCGTAGCCGGACTTTGAGTCTTACTCAATGTCTTGCCTTGCAACATAGGTAAGAACCCCTTCTTACTTTCGTCCATATTAAACATCTTTAATATCTTATCAAGGTATGTACTCTGTGATAGCCCAATTAGGCGCCTTGATCTATCTCTATAGATTTTAATGCCTAATATATATGATGCTTCACCAAGGTCTTTCATCGAAAATTTGCTGTTTAGATAACTTTTAACACTGTTTAAAAGATCTATATCATTTCCAATCAATAATATGTCATCCACATATAATATCAGAAATGACACATTGCTCCCACTCACTTTCTTGTAAACACAAGCCTCTCCATAAGTTTGGACAAATCCAAACTCTTTGATCACCTCATCAAAGCGGAGATTCCAACTCCGGGATGCTTGCTTCAGTCCATAGATGGATCGCTGAAGTTTGCATAACTTATTAGCATCCTTAGGATCAAAAAAACCCTTAGGTTGTATCATATACAACTCTTCTTCAATATTACCATTGAGGAACGCAGTTTTGACATCCATCTGCAATATTTCATAATCGAAATATGCAGCAATTGCTAACATAATCCTAACCGATTTAAGCATCGCTACAGGAGAGAATGTCTCATCGTAGTCAACTCCTTGAATTTGTCGAAACCCCTTTGTGACAAATCGAGCCTTATAGATGGTCACATTACCATCAGCATCAGTTTTTCTTTTGAAAATCCATTTATTCTCAACGGCCTTTCGGTCGTGAGGTAAGTCCACCAAGTTCCAAACTTGGTTCTCGTACATGGATTCCATCTCGGATTTCATGGCTTCTAGCCATTTGTTGGAATCCGGGCTCATCATCGCTTCTTCATACGTCACAGGGTCATCCATTTCATCAACCATGAAATTCACAACAGGATTGTTGTACAGTTCAGGAGCTGCACGTGTCCTGCTTGACCTGCGAGGTTCGGTAGTGTCCTCTTTCGGAGTTTCATGATCATTATCATTAGCTCTCACTCTTCATCAGGTGAAGTCAACTCCGAAACAACGTCCGGTGCTGCGCCACTCGCCATTCCATGAAGAGAAGGTTCAATAACGTCTTCGAGTTCTACCTTCCGACTACTCACACCTTTCGCGAGAAACTCCTTCTCAAGAAAGGATCCATTCTTGGCAACAAAAACCTTGCCCTCGGATCTGTGATAGAAGGTATACCCAATTGTTTCCTTAGGGTATCCTATGAAGACGCATTTTTCCGCTTTGGGTTCGAGTTTATCCGGGTGCAGTTTCTTCACATAAACATCGTATACCCAAACCTTAAGAAATGACAGCTTAGGTTTGTTTCCAAACCATAATTCATACGGTGTCATTTCAACGGATTTAGATGGTGCCCGATTTAAAGTGAATGCAGCTGTTTCCAGTGCATAACCCCAAAATGACAGAGGTAAGTCAGTCAGATACATCATAGATCGAACCACATCCAATAAGGTACGATTATGACGTTCCGACACACCATTACGTTGTGGTGTTCCGGCAGGCGTGAGTTGTGAAACTATTCCACACTCTTTCATGTGTGTGCTAAATTCATAACTTAGATACTCTCCTCCACGGTCAGACCGTAGATATTTGATCTTTCTATTACGATGATTTTCCACTTCATTCTGAAATTCCTTGAACTTTTCAAAAGTTTCAGACTTCTGTTTCATCAAATAGATATACCCGTATCTACTCAAATCATCCGTGAAAGTAACAAAATAACGATATCCACCTCGCGTCGACACACTCATTGGTCCACACACATCAGTATGTATGATTTCCAATGGATCTGTTGCCCGTTCCATTGAACCAGAAAATGGCGTTCTAGTCATCTTGCCCATAAGGCATGGCTCACATGTATCAAATGATTCAAAATCAAGTGATTCCAAAAGTCCATCAGAATGGAGTTTCTTCATGCGTTTAACGCCAATATGACCTAGACGGCAGTGCCACATATATGTAGACATATCATCATCAAGTTTAATATTTTTAGCAATAACATTATGAATGTGCGTATTATTACTATCGATATCCAATAGAAATAAGCCATTCAACATAGGTGCATGACCATAAAATATATCATTCTTATAAATCGAACAACCATTGTTTTCAGATTTAAAGGAATGACCACTTTGCATCAAACACGATCCAGATACAATGTTCATGCTCAGTGCAGGCACCAAATAACAATTATTTAGGTTTATAACTAATCCCGATGGCAAATGGAGAGGTAGCGTCCCGACGGCGATCACATCAACTCTTGATCCATTGCCGACCCGCATCCTGACCTCATCCCTTGCTAGTTGTCGCTTGTTCCGTAGCCCCTGAACCGAGTTACATATATTAGCAAACGATCCGGTATCAAATACCCAGGTGCTACTGCGAGTACTAGTCAAGTACACATCAATAACATGTATATCACATATACCTTTGTTTGCCTTGCTGGACTTCTTGTCCGCCAAATACTTAGGGCAGTTGCGCTTCCAATGGCCAGTCCCCTTGCAATAGTAGCACTCGGTATCTGACTTAGGGCCAGCCCGGGGTTTCTTTTCAGGCGTGGCAATAGACTTGCCACCCTTCTTTCCCTTGTGCTTGCCTTTCTTGTCCTTCTTGAAACCAGTGGTCCTATTGATCATCAACACGTGATGTTCTTTCCTAATCTCCACTTCTGCAGTCTTAAGCATTGACAGAAGCTCGGGAAGAGAATTCTTCATGCCCTGCATATTATAGTTCATCACGAAGCTCTTGTAGCTAGGTGGCAGAGATTGGAGAACATGATGTATGCCTAAGTCAATGGGAATCGTTATTCCCAAGGACACAAGCTTATCGATGTACCCAGACATTTTGACTACGTGCTCACTAACGGAGCTGTTTTCCTCCATCATGCAGCTAAAGAACTTTTCTGTAGCATTATAACTCTCTACGGCAGCATGGTATCGAAAATCATTTTCAATTCTCCCATGGTATCAAAGGCATTGCGATTTTCGAAACGCTTTTGAAGTTCTGGCTCTAGCCCATACAGTATGCCGCAATGAACTAAGTTGTGGTCCTCTTGACGAGTCACATAGACATTCTTTTCCTCGTCAGGGGCATCAGGAGCTGGTGGGGGGCCTTGCGGCGCATCTAGCACATATTGCTTTTGTGCAGCAGTGAGGAGAATCCTCAAATTCATAGCCCAGTTGGTCAAGTTGCTGCCATTCGCAGCAAGTTTCTCTTTCTCCATGAACACATTGAAATTAAAAGCAGGCGGTGCCATCTACAATAGAATTTGTAAAGTTTATTTAGACTAAGTTTATGATAGATTGAGTTCAACTAATCCAAATTACTAATGAACTCCCACTAAAAAACGACATCCCTCGTGTCCTTTTGGTGATTACATGAACCAAATCCACTACACCAAGTCCGATCATCACGTGAGTTGATATAGCTTCAAAGGCGAGCATCTATATGGGCATCATATCAACCACATGACTCATGCTTAACCTTTTGGTCCGTGTTCCGAGGCCATGTCTGTACATGCTAGGCTCACCAAGTAAGAACCTTAGTATTCACGTGTGTAAAACTGTCTTACACCCGTTCCTATGAAAGCGTAGATTCGAGTACACCCGATCATCACGTGATGTCTCGGCACACGATCCATATAATGGTGCATACTCAAGGAAGAACACATTTTTATCTTGATATCTAAATGAGGGATCATCTTATAATGCTACCAAATGCGCCAAACTAGCAGTATAAGATGCTAACATCTAATGTGTAAAGTGAGATGATATGGTCCATGCATTTGATCTCTATCGCTTGCATCGTGGTATGATCTCTATCATTCCTTTGTGTGTAAGTCCAAGGTCTATGGAACTTACACGTTGACTGTGTTGTAAGAGTATCTACCATACATCTACTTACAACAATACCATATCAATACACTAGCCCAGCAACGATCTAAACTAGACGCCTCTAATTTATCAATTGCAAGTTTTACGTGGCTTAGGGCTTTTGGAGATAGAACCGTTCTCACCTACGAACATGAACCACAACGAGGATAACTAAGTTATTAGCAACTCGTTGTAAATCAGATATTGACTATAGTAGGAGAGACAGACACCCGCCAGCCACTTATGCAAAACAAGTTGCATGTCAGTCGTGGAACCAGTCTCATGTACGATGACATGTAAGGTTGGTCCGGGCCGCTTCATCCCACTATGCCACCAATATCCAAAATACATAGAAGATGCAATAACATGATCATTATCGCCCACATACCAACATATGTGTACTACCCGTGCTAAGCACCTACGCATAGATCAGACTCTGATACCACTGTTGGGTCCGCAGCATAGAAAACAAATAAATCCTACGGTGTGAACTACACGCCAAGATCTATCTACTAGGTACAAAGCAACGGGTGGACATACATCCAACGAGAACTTACCCTCGTAGACAACTAGCTTTCTTAACGAGTAGGAACTCGTGGTTGATGTAGTCATACACTTGCCAATCTCAAGATCGTGAGGAAGTCCGAGCGCCGCAACTCAGCAGCGCATCCGCACTCGCACACATGTTCAAGCCACCGGACAACCTCCACCTCCTCGCTCCAGTGATCCAGCGGAAGCAGCAACTCCTACCAGACGAAATGCCACCGGGAACATGTATCTCGCTAATCCGAGACCATGGGGGAATAATTCTAGAGGGGGAGAGAGATCCTTCACAAGGAGGTGTGAGGATGAAGGAGGGAATGGGTGGCCTTTTATAGGAGGAGGGGGGTGCCCCCTCTCTCCATGGCCGGCACATGGGGGGGATGACCCCTCACCTCCCCCATTCATGTGGTGGTAACCCTCCACATTAAAATGCCTCTTCACATTCCCTTTTAAAGTCTCCACTTTAAATGCATTAAATTTCTCCAAATTTAATGCTCTCTCATTTCATAAAACTCTTTTTATTAAATTTATTCAGAATTTTGTTAATTACTTTAATTAACAAACATTCACATGTAGCCCCTTGCAATATTTCAATATCACATGCAGAACCACTTTCTACAATTTCACCCGAAACAATTTCCGGTTTCTATTGAAACAATTCTTGCGCTTTGCAATTCTTTCGTCTAAAACATATGTGCTCCAAAATGGTGTCCGGTAACTCTTAAGTGTGCCACCCTACGGTTCGCGAATAATGCAGACATGATCGAGACCCTTCTCCGATCAATAATCAGCAGCGGGACCTAGAGATCCGTACTGACTCCTACACATTCAACGATGACTTCTGTGATCGTGAGAACCTTTAACGCTTGTAACTAAATCCCTTTGTCTCTAGATATATTACATGTCCGAGATTCGATCATCGGTATCTCCATACCTAGTTTGATCTCGTTACCGACATGCACTCTTTTCTCGTTCCCGTGATATAACATTCTAGTGATCATATCACTCTCTTGCAAGGTATCTCAATGTGATATCACCGAGAGGGCCCAGAGTATATCTATCCGTCATCTGGATTGAAAAATGCCACTCTTGATCCATGAGCCTCAACATAACACCTTCGTAGTACTGAACCCATCTTTATAGTCACCCTGTTACGGTGTGATGTTTGATGTTATCAAGATACTCTTCCGGTGTCAGCAATTACCATGATCTCATGGTCTAAGGATAAAGATTACTTCGTATGATGTTACAGCAATATAAACATAATGACTTGATCGTAATGCTATACTTCGGATGAATGTTCATCACATCATTCCACCAATTGTGTGACCTTGTTATTAACAACATCCAATGTCCATGATCAGGAAACCTTGATCATCTTGTTAATCAACAAGCTTGTCTATAAGAGAGGCATAACTAGGAACCCTTTTTGTTTATTAAACACACATGTATTGATGTTTCCGATCAATACAATTCTAGCATGTAAAATAAACATCTATCATATATAAGGAATATATAATAACAACTTTATTATTGCCTCTCAGGGCATATTTCCTTCACTTCTTCGTCTCGTATTCTGGCACTTGATCCCTTCCGGAAAAATAGGCACTTTGGCTTTTGTCCCGTCCAATTCCGAGAATATTTATTTTCTGACTTTCCTGGAACCAAAAACAGCAGAAAACAGGCAGCTGGCACTGTGGCTCTTGTTAATAGGTTAGTCCAAGAAATCATAATAAAAGTACTCCAAAGTTGGAACAAAACACAAGAAAGTGGATAAAACTAAGCATGGAACATCAAAAATTATAGATACATTTGCAATGTATCAGTATCACATATGTAAGAGAGATTGGAACTGCAGTAGGGAAAAGCATTCTCAGGGAATAGCGGATACACCACTAGTATCGTAAAGATCTTAAGATAAAGATTATCATCATGAACATTCTCAACTATTATGTGTGGGAGGAACTCCGTATTTGGACGAATAGGCAACAACCGCTGCTCACATCATCCTCATAACCACAGAAGTCAGCAATCAACATCAATCGAATTACTGTGCTATTAAGGGACGTAATCTCATAGGACGTATCCCATGGCATGGATAGTGTTCCGTGAGTTTCCTCGGTTTCCCAAGTTGATACGTAAGGGGTGCCAACAACTTTATAGTCATTATAAGTGCTAGCACGCCTCTGTCTACCAACAAGTAGTTTCCTCCATCAAGTCCACAGGAGAGGCAAATATTGAGAGGTCGACTTCTCTCAACACCAAGATGTAGAAAATCTAACACGTGGTCAGAGTGATGAATATCATAATAGACTTTATCTTATTTCAATCTCATACTAGGGTTTCTCCATCTCCCCAAGAACTAATGATCTACTCAGCCATGGAGGCAATCAACATCATGGCAATGGTAATGGAAACAATCATAGATGAATAGTACTTGTATAAATCCACAATGAGTATAGGAATTACAACAAGATCTAGACAAGATGTAGATGGGATGGATGGAGATGGTGGTGATGCAGCGGTGGATGATGAAGATCGAAGCCTTAGCCTCCCGGATTTGCGCACAGCGAAGATGGATCCCCGGTGGATGAGTTTCCCCTCTAGTTACCTTACGGAGGTGAGGTTTCTGCGATTTCTAGGTGTTCTGTATGTCGTCTACTGGAACCAATTGCATGCGGTGAAACTATTTGACGAGGCGGAGGCGGCGCCAACTATACGACTGGAAAATTTGCTCTGCTCGTATAGTTGGTCGTTGAACTCTCTACCTCCCTTGTTCGCTTCTGGTATTATTAACATTTCCCAAATAAGCAATTTACGTTGTTTTTTACTCCTTTTCTCCACAGTACAACTGCTCCAATAATTGTATCTGTTGTATCCATCATATGTCCTGATCCTGGTGAAAACAGACATAAATGTGCCCGCGAACGCCATAAAATACCAAGATCCTACATCTACAATGCAAAATAATAATGTAAAACATGGTGCAAATATGCAGTCATCAACTTCCCCAAGCTTAGACTAGTGCTTTTCCCAAGCAAGTTTTTAGCTTATGGATGTGATCCTCATATTCATGAAGTTGAGTCGATAAAATAAATGTGGCAATTGCAGCATGTGTTTATCATGTAAGATACATAGGAACAAGTTCATGAATAGTACCTTACTCGAACCATCTGAATAGTATTAGAATGCTTCCACACCTTAGTGATCAATAGTTCATAAAAGATGAATCTCAACATAACGTAAAAGTATCCGATTCAACCGAATGAGTTAACGAGGTAGTCCTAAGTGTTTTTGGATCAACATATTCACTTGGGATTCAAAATCTTAAAGGTGTATCTTTGTCATACTACAATACAGTGGTATATGCCTACTTGCTCTTTGCACACTTGCTCATCTTCTTCTTCTTTTCCTTTTATTTTGTATATATGCTCACACTTTTGTTTAAGTGTTGTGTAAAGGAGCTAGCCATACATTCCACTTCATGTAGGAATCTGAAGTTTTAACGATCTCAATTATGAAATTCCAAGTGTATATGAAGCATTTTTATGACTTGAAGATTCTCCCTCGTCTTATTCTCACTCTATTTTCATAGCATTTTCATTTTCCTTTGTTCAAGGTTTCTTTCTCAACTTAGTGTATAGATAGTTTTTCTTTCTAAATCAAACCGTAGACTTACATCATATTGACTAAATTATCTTTAGGTGTTCCATTAATTACCAATGTTGTGGAAGACTCCTATTGCTATCATCAAGTGCAAGTAAAATTATACTCAAGCCATTCATATATCAATAAAGCAAACACAAACTCAATATTGCTCCATATATAATAATAAACTCGAAATTTCATAAAAGGGATCGACTATTCCTAAAGGGAATTCTAATGATGCAAACATTATTGCTAGTTTGAACAAATACGAAAATAGTAATAAAAACTTATAAGATAGATTACAAGGTCTTAAAGATCTCACCAAGCTTGGAATCAAGACAGGCGGGATCAAATAATCCCTTGCGATTATTTGATACCGTGATTGTTGTAGATCATTGTGGCGCCATGGCACGTGGTATATCCTCCTCACGAGCCAGCATGAGGCGGAGGGATTGATTGACAGCTTCCAATTCTTTAACATGTAGCTTGTAGAAAAGATTGTTCCTCTCCAGCACCTTCACTTGTTCTTTAATAAACTCATTGTTATCCTGAAGTGTTTGTAGCACCTTAAGACTCATAGAAAAACCTGCTTCGGTTTTTTTCTTGATATCTTCATCTAATTTATCAAGATAAAGTCACAGCAGTCAAAGGTGTTTGGGTGTCCCTGGCTTCTCCTTGTTCAACTCTTCAATTTTTGGCTCCAGGGCCTTCAAATCCCTCTTCTGACACCCATGGTCGGTGTCGACGAACTCTATAGGGATGGCCTTGATCTCCTTGCCTTTCTCGCACGTTGCAAACGAATCTATAATTTTTGATGTTCCATGCTTGTTTTATATCTACTTTCTTATGTTTTGTTCATACTTTGAGATACTTTTATGCATTTTCTGGGACTAACCTATGAACAAGATGCCATAGTGCCAGTTGCCAATTTTCTTTTGTTTTTGGTTCTAGAAAAGCCAGAAAATGAATATTCTTGGAATTGGACAGGACAAAAGCCAAAGTCGATATTTTACCGGAAGACTCATGGAGCCCAAAGCAGAGACGGAGGAGGGCCAGCGCCTAGCCACACCATATGGTGGCACGGGTGACCCATGGCCGCGCCACCAGGTGGTGTGGCCCCCCTGGCACTCCGCCAACCTTGCCCCTTCGCCTATAAGAAGCCTCTGATGCAAAAACCCAAAAAGAGGGAGCCTCCAGCCACGAAAAGTTTCGCAGCGCCGCTCCCACCGAAGGGGTGATTTGGGAGACAGAAAGTCTCTATTCCGGCACCCTACCGGGACGACGAAGTGCCCCCATAGACATCTCCATCGATCTCCACCACCATCTCTATCGTCGTTGCTGATTCCCATGATGATGAGGGAGTAGTTCTTCCTCTAGGCTAAGGGTTCTACCGGTAGCTATGTGTTCATCTCTCTCTCTATATGCATGATCATATTGTGATCATGAGCTTTGTAATCAAGTAGATCTACCTTGCTACTCAAGTGCGTTAATAGATCTCTGCTCTCCCCATGTGTGTGAAAGTGACAGCGTGCACACCATGGTGGCACTTAGGCTAGAGATTACAATTACTTGTTATGCGTTATATTTGGAGTTGGATGTTTCTATGAAATTGTGGTGTTTGTTGGAACCATCTAGTGCTCAAGGTGACAGTGTGGGGTTATCTAGATGGGGAAAGCGGACTTTGAGGTGTGCTGTTATAGCCCTACCGTGGATTAGAGTGTCCAACCAGAGAGTAGTTAAGAGTAGTATATAAAGAGAAGATATCTATATGAGAGTGTTCACTAGTGAAAGTATGATCCCTATGCCTTGCTTCTAAGCATTGAAACACCGTTTGCAACTAGATATGTTACATGTTTGCTTGCTTCCATCTTTATTGCAGTTTGCCTTTAGTCTCTTCCATGCCATTAAGCTATTTTCTGGCACCGTTGTCTTATATCCATACCACTTGTATTTTACTATCTCTTCGCCGAACTAGTGCACCTATACACTGACAAGTGTATTCGGTGTGTTGGGGACATAAGATACTTCTTGTATCTTGATTGCAGGGTTGCTTGAGAGGGGATATGTTTGACCACTTCCTCCCTGAGTTTGATAAACCTTGGGTGATCCACTTAACTGAAAACTTGTTGCTATTCTACAAACCTCTGCACTTGGAGGCCCAACAACTATCTACAAGAATAGAAGCGTGTGGACATCAAGCTATTTTCTGGTGTCGTTGTCGGGGAGGTAAGGTAAAAGATACTCACATCCTCCGGTGTGATTGCTGGAAGTTATTTCCTTTAGATTCTGCAATTTTTTCTTTTTGTTTCTTGTTTTCACTAGTTAGGCTTAATGGAAAATAACAAAAAAAATAGAGAGCTTATTAGTATTTTTCCTAAGGTAGAACATGAATTGTCTGAAAAGAAAATTAAAAAACCCATGGAACTTTCTTTGCATGCTAATAGCAATGTTACTAGTATGAATCTTTTGAACACCTTTGTTACTAATGCTAAGGAAACGTCTAAGCTTGGGGAAGTTAGTTTTTATGAAAATGATCTTTTTAGTTCCCCAGCTTTAAAGAAGAAAATTTGCTCTGATGATACTTTATCTCCCATATGTGGTAATTCTAATGATACTTGTGATATTTTAAATCCACATACTGAAAGCAACCCTTTTAAAATACCTATAAAAATTGTTGAACATGCTATGCATAACTGTTATTTTGGAGATGGAACTATCCATCCTGGTGATCATTTACTCTTTATACACGAATTATGCGAGTTGTTCAAGTGTGCAGGTATTTCAATGAACCAAGTTAAGAGGAAGCTATTCCCTTTTTCACTTAAGGGCAAAGTAAGGGAGTGGTATGAGCTACTAGATGATCCTCATCATTTGGAGTGGAAGGAGCTTGAATCTCTCTTTTACTCTAAATTTTACCCTCCTCATGAAATTCATAAAGATAGGAATTATATTTATAATTTTCATCCTCATGATGGAGAAAGTATAGCCCAAGCATGGGGGAGATTGAAGTCACTAATGCTCAAATGTCCCATTCAGGAGCTCCCTAGTAATATTATTATTATTAATTTTTATGCAAGGCTTTCAGGACATTACAAGGACTATCTAGATACTTTTTTAGAGGGATCCTTCACAAGTAAGGAGGTCAAAGCTAAGTGGGATCTTCTTGAAACAATTCAAAGCAATACCGAAGATTGGGATAACGATAAAGGTAAAGAACCAGGTATAAACTATGAGTATGACCGCATTAAGTCTTTCGCTTAAACTGCTGATTTTCAAGAGCTTAGTGCTAAATATGGTCTTAATCCTCAAATTCTTGTTGATTGTTTTAGAGCCTTTGCTTCTCATATTAATGCTCCTAAAGAAAAATGGGACATGTACCATGAGCCTTTTAAAGACACTTGCATGGAAAATGAAATTGTTATTAATGATAGCAATAAACATGCTCAAACCTATGGAAGTACTCTTTCTTATAAGCATGTTAATTTTTGTGGAATACATAGACCTTGTGAGAAAAATCAAATTGAAGAAGAATATTGTATCACCCACAGGAATGAAAAAACTAGAATGTGGTATAGGGCTTTAAATGATCTTGGTAAAAACGTTTGTGCCCTTTATCTTTTTATTTGTGAAATTTGCTTTGAAGTGGGTCATTTAAATTTTCAATGCTCAGGCCATAATAATAGCCCTTCTAATCCAATGAGTACTGCAAGTTTGTATTGTAATGACATGATCACTCCTAATCAGCATGATGAACTTACATTATTTTTGGGGTGTGAAGAGTTATCAAGAAAAACCTCTTTGGTAGATATGGGTGTTTTTATATGAATAGTGTTCTACATGGTTGTCATCTTTATTGTGTTGATAATTGCCACACAAAAACTTACATACAAAATATTATAAACGATGAGGTTTTACCAAAATATGACAAGACTAATATGTGTTTTGATCTTATTAATGGAAATGAGGAATCCTCCAAAGTTTCTTCTATTGTCTCTAATAATAAACCAGGGTATATGGAGAAGCTTCCTTTCAAGCCTCTCCCTCCTAAAGAGAAGAAGAAAAAGAAGAAAAGGAGGAGTAAAAGGAGAGAGGAAACGGTATTTTCCCCTATTATAGTTTTTGATGAGTCTGAACTCGATGATGTTCCTATGCCTGTTACCTATAGTAGTGATCATGATTGGGAAAAGCACACTACTTTTGATATTGAAAATCTCTTCGGTACCAATTCTGAAAATGATGATATTATTAATTGATGTACTATTAGTGCTACCCATGTTCCTTCCAATGATGATATGTTTACAAATAAACACACTTTGGAAGATAACTATTATATTGCTTATGATGATACTATACCTCCAATATATGATGATTGCAATGATGAATATGCTATTTTCAGTCCACCTACTATTGAGTAGAAAATCAATTATGATTACAATATGCCTCCTATATTTGATGACTATGGTGATGAGAATAATAATGATAGCTATTTTTTTGAATTTGCTCCCACCACAATTAATAAGAATGAATATGCTTATGTGGAGAGTAATAATCATTTTATGCATGTGGATCATGATAAGAATGTTTTATGTGATAGTTATATTGTTAATTTTATTCATGATGCTACTGAAAGTTATTATGAGAGAGGTAAACATGGTTTTATGCATCTCAATAATATTAAGTTTCCCCTCTTTATATTGAAAGTCTTGAAGTTACACTTGTTTTGCTTTACGATGCTTGTTGCTTTTTGCTTTCATGACTTGTTTCTTTATAAGATTCCCGTGCATAGGAAGTGGGTTAGACTTAAATGTGCTTTTAATTGGCCTCTTGATGCTCTATTTTACTTCAATTGATATTTCTTATGTGAGCATCTTCTCAAACTATCATGCCTAACTTAAAGGCGTTAAAGAAAAGTACTTATTGGGAGATAACCCAAAAGTTTTAGATGAGTCTTGGAAGTTATTACCTCTGTAATAACCTCTCCTTATCCTTTTTATTTGATTTTTGTGCCAAGAGTAACCTCTAATGAGAGAGAAGTAATGCTTGGGAAAGTTGCAGTCCCAAAACAGATATTTGTGCTTCGCTGTAAAAATTCATGTAAAATCTATGTACGTCTGTTTGAGCTGTGATTTTTTGTACTTCTGCCCCCGGTTGTTATCTAGCTTTTGTTAGTTCAACACTTTTCGATTTCAGCAACAGAAGGTCTTCGAAAAAAATTGGTTTTTACCTGCTAGTCTGTTTTGACAGATTTCGGCCATTATTTGCATTTGCTTGTTGTTGATTACTTTTTGGGTTCTTTTTGGGGAATTGAGCTATTTGAGGGAAGTGCTACAGTAGCTTGTGTTTTAATCGAAGTTTTATTGGCGTTGAAACTGAACCCAATGACCTATTATCTTGAGTACACCAATGTTGCTAATAAAGATTGTGTGAAGTTTTGTATGAACGAAAAAATTCAGGTGTATGGAGAGAATGATGTAATGAGATGAAGAATGGACTAAAGCTCAAGCTTGGGGATGCCACCCCGTGTCACCCCAAGAAATATCCAAGAAGTACAAGCGTCAAAGCTTGGGGATGCCCAAGGCATCCCGTTCTTCATCAATAAAAATCTCAGGTTTCTTCCAAACACTTCATTTTTATTGTTTCATGCACAGCTGTGTTGTTCTTGGAGTCTCTTTACTTTTATTTCCCCTAATAAACTTGAACCATTGTGTCATCTATGTTGTATATGCTTGCACTTATATGTTGGGTATTAGCATAACCATGCTATCATGGGGAATCCTTTCAACATTGCACTTGTACATTGTACCTAGTTGATATCATGCTCTTTTATCTATGGATGTCGTCGGTGTGAAATGAAAGGGGAGCTTATAAGTCCATGAAGTTATGTATGTGTGTTAGAGAAACGCCTGGGCCACCGGTCTAATCCATGCCTAATCATAGTGGAAACCTATAGCGTAACCATAATGAGAAATCTATGAAGCATTCTTCTTATAACAAAAGAGATAGAGATTGAGAAAAAAAATAGATGAGAAAAGAGGAAAGAGAGAAAAAAGCACCATTTTCCCATGTAAAGAAGAAGATTGGTGAGATACTCGTTGTCTGCTTGCCTTGTCATTTTGATATGGGGATTCTTCCGTATCATCAGGCAAGGGGGACCCAGTTGGTGGTTCTCTATGATACACATGTAATTACTATGACAAGAACTTACCAGTAACTAAACTTGAGTAGCATGAGGAGTGGACCTCGTATTCAAGGGACATGAGATTTCCATCTTATAATTTCTCAAGCATATACTCCATAGTTTGTTCACTTTAACCTTAATCACCTAAAGATGCTTATGATAGGGGCAATGATATCTAAAAGCTAATAAGTACCATAATTTTTGGAAGCTCTTTATGAAACTTGAATCCCTGCTTCCTTCTATGAAGGCTTTTCTTTTACTTTTATATTGAGTCTCCACCTTCTGTCTTTATGCACCTATTGTGAGAGCATGGTGGCCATTCTTAGTTTAATGTGCATTGTCCCAAGACTTGTTGATTGATGCATAACTTTGATATTGCTTGTCCTTAAACTAGTTGTATCTAGTCACCATTATAAAGTTTGAAGGTGTGCTATGCATTTATGTTTTGCTACTCTATGAGGGACAAACTGAATGCCACTATGCTATGTTTTCTATATGTGAAACAAACAAACGTCTTTCAATGCATTGTTATTCAAGAACCTTTGTTTGTATCCTTTCATGTTGCATGCATAGTTACTATGTCTTATTGTTAGAACTTCATCTTTCATGATCATGTCTAGAGTACTTTGATCCCAGCTTTCAATGCTTGCAAATGGTTTGATCTTGATTGTGATGGTTCATGTCACCTCAAAAAATATTCTTTTTATCACTTACCTACTTGAGGACGAGCAGGAGTTAAGCTTGGGGATGTTGATACGTTGCAAACATATCTATAATTTTTGATGTTCCATGCTTGTTTTATATCTACTTTCTTATGTTTTATTCATACTTTGAGATACTTTTATGCATTTTCTGGGACTAACCTATTAACAAGATGCCACGGTGCCAGTTGCCTGTTTTCTTCTGTTTTTTGTTCTAGAAAAGCCAGAAAATGAATATTCTCGGAATTGGACGGGAAAAAAGCCAAAGTCGATATTTTACCGGAAGACTCACGGTGCCCAAAGCAGAGACGGAGGAGGGCCAGGTCCTGGCCACACCATATGGTCGGGCGGGTGACCCCTAGCCGCGCCACCAGGTGGTGTGGGCCCCCTAGAGCTCTACCGACCTTGCCCCTTCGCCTATAAGAAGCATCTGATGCAGAAACCCTAAAAGAGGGAGCCTCCAACCACGAAAAGTTCCGCAGTGCCGCCGCCTCCGAGGGGGAGATTCGGGGGACAGAAAGTCTCTATTCCGGCACCCTACCGGGACGAGGAAGTGCCCCTGGAGCCATCTCCATCGATCTCCACCACCATCTCCATCGCCGTTACTAATTCCCATGATGATGAGGGAGTAGTTCTTCCTCGAGACTAAGGGTTCTACCGGTAGCTATGTGTTCATCTCTCTCTATGCATGATCATATTGTGATCATGAGCTTTGTAATCAAGTAGATCTACCTTGCTACTCAAGTGCGTTAATAGATCTCTGCTCTCCCCATGTGTGTGAAAGTGACAGCATGCACACCATGGTGGCACTTAAGCTAGAGATTACAATTACTTGTTATGAGTTATATTTGGAGTTGGATGTTTCTATGAAATTGTGGTGTTTGTTGGAACCATCTAGTGCTCAAGGTGACAGTGTGGGGTTATCGAGATGGGGAAAGCGGACTTTGAGGTGTGCTGTTATAGCCCTACCGTGGATTAGAGTGTCCAACCAGAGAGTAGTTAAGAGTAGTATCATAAAGAGAAGATATTTATATGAGAGTGTTCACTAGTGAAAGTATGATCCCTAGGCCTTGTTTCTAAGAATTGAAACAATGTTTGCAACTAGATCTGTTACATGTTTGCTTGATTCCATCTTTATTTCAGTTTACCTTTAGTCTCTTCCACACCATTAAGCTATTTTCTGGCACCGTTGTCTTATATCCATACCACTTGTATTTTACTATCTTTTCGCCGAACTAGTGCACCTATACACCGGACAAGTGTATTGGGTGTGTTGGGACACAAGAGACTTCTCGTATCTTGATTGCAGGGTTGCTTGAGAGGGGATAACTTTGACCACTTCCTCCCTCAGTTTGATAAACCTTGGGTGATCCACTTAAGGGAAAACTTGTTGCTGTTCTACAAACCTCTGCACTTGGAGGCCCAACAACTATCTACAAGAATAGAAGTGCGTAGACATCACTCCCGGTCTCCATGGGAGATTTTCTTCTTGACCTCTATCCCTTGGTTGAGAGTCCTTACGTGTTAATAAGATGTAGATTGGTTCCTGGAGATTATGATTACAGAGTGAGGCGATGGCAGTATATAAGGGGATCAGAGGTCGGTAAAACTCGTGAGAAACACCAAATTGTCGCTCAAGAAAAGAATCTGAACAGAACAGGGAAAGAAATCACGGATTTGGAAGTGTACTATCGTGTAACGACCGACTATACGGGCGCGACCCGTACAGCTCCGGCCATATAGTTGGTTCCGGGCAGATATTTCCAAATATATCGAGTCCGGGTCGATTAAACCATGACTCGGAACCGATAAGAATGTGTTTTTTAGATGAATAAATGAAAGATCAAACGAAAAAGTTTCTAAGAGTTTAACGATCAATTATACGGCCGGAATTTTTGCTTCAGTCGTATAGTTGCGACCATATAGATACAAACACCGAAAATCAAAAGTGTCTGAGAGTTTAACGACCAACTATATGGCCGGAATTTTTGCTCCGGTCGTATAGTTGCGACCGTATAGATACAGACACCGAAAGCAAAACCATATGAGAGTTTAACGACCAACTATACGGTCGGAATATTTTGTTCCGGTCGTATAGTTGCGATCATATAGTCTCAGATAGCGAAAACAATTTCAAGAAGATGATACAGAGAGTTTAACAACCAACTATACGGCGGGAGCTTCCTCTCCGGTCGTATAGCTATGCTTGTATACTTGATAAAAACCCTCTAAAACTTCAGAAAAACACAAGGAATTCTAAGGCAGAATTTTCAAAAGTAAAAATTGTGAAAACAAATCACTTATTTTGGAAAGAACACTTACCTTGCACTTACCATTTTCTTATTCGGGGATTAAAAGTTCCTCCCATAACAAAGACTTCTCTTTTGGAGGAATTGACCTTAGTTCATTGAATAATTCCTGTAAACGAAAATCACCAGGACTAAAGTTCCTCTTAATAATATTGGTGTCTTGCGGGGTAATAATGGACACTGCATCCAACATTTTTATTTCTTGCCTCTTCATAATCTGCAACTCAAATTCTTGAAGTAAAAGAATCCAACGGATTAGTCTTGGCTTATGGTCTTTCCTTTTAAGGAGTTCTTTCAAGCCATCACGATCCGTGTGAACTCTTACCTTTGCATCGACTATATAGGAATGAAATTTATCACAAGAGAAAAATACAGCAAAAAGTTCCTTTTCTTCCTTAGGGTAGTAATTTTGAGCACCATTGAGAGTTCTACTAGCACGGTGTATAATATTAAATCTACGACCAATATGTTGTCCTAGAGTTACTCCTACAACATCATCACTAGCTTCACATATTAAATCAAAGGTTGTATCCCAAATAGGTGGTTTAATTATTGGTGCACGAGATAAAGCATTTTTTAGTTTATCAAAGGCTTCAAGACATTTATCATCAAAATTAAATCTCATTCCCTTTTGCAAGAGATTTGTCAAAGGTTTAGATATTCTAGAGAAATTTCTAATGAACCTTCTATAAAAACCCACATGACCAAGAAAACATCTTATACCTTTAATATCCGTAGGTGGTGGCATTCTCTCTATTGCTTCAACCTTAGCCCTATCAACTTCAATTCCCTTACCTGATACCTGGTGTCCAAGGACTATACCTTATTCGACCATAAAATGGCATTTTCCCAGTTTAGAACAAGATAAGTTTCTTCACAATGCTGCAAAACTCTTTTGAAATTATCTTGAACTAGTAAACGAAGTTCCATAGACAGAAAAGTCATCCTTAAATACTTCCATTATAAATTCTATAAAATCAGCAAAAATAGCAGTCATGCATCTTTGAAAAGTAGCTGGAGCATTACATAAACCAAAAGGCATACGTCGGTAAGCATGTAAACCATAAGGACTAATGAAAGTTGTTTTAAGTTGTTCATCAGGATGAACATCTATTTGAGAGAAACCAGAGTATCCGTCCAAGTAGCAAAAATGAGTATGGTTTGCTAGCCTTTGTAACGTTTGATCTATGAACGGTAATGGATAGTGATCCTTCCTAGTCTCTTTGTTTAATTTCCTGAAGTCTATGCACATCCTATGCCCAACAATGGTTCTAGTAGGTATCAATTCATTGTTTTCATTAGGAACAATAGTAAAGCCGCCCTTCTTAGGAACATAGTGAACACGACTTACCCATTCAGTTTCTTTAATAGGATAAATTATACCTGCATCCAATAGGCATACAATTTCTTTTGTTACCACTTCTTTCATTTTAGGCTTCAGTCTTCCATTGAATTCTGCAACTGGTTTAGCACCTTCTTCCATGAATATTCGATGGACGGCTATCATGGGACTAATGCCCTTCTAGTCATCCATTGAGTACCCAAAGGCCTGGCGATGCTCCTTAAGTATTCTCATGAGTTCTTCTTCTCCTGAAAGTTTAGCACTAATAATAACAGGGAATTTATTGGTATCATCTAAAAACCTGTATTTAATATTTTCTAGTAGAGTCTTCAACTCTAGGGGTGGTAACTCCTTGTCCCCTCTCTTTTCTGGCTCTTCAAAAGCCTCATCAGTTGGAGGTCCCAAAACGGGAAGCGAATCGAATTCATTTTCTAGTTCTCCCAGGGACTTGTCCTCCATAACTATTTCTTCATAATTTGGATCTTCATCTATTTCTTCTTCTTGATTACTAAAGAAAAGAGCTGCCATTTCCTCAATAGTTCTCTCTTCCTCTTCTTCTTGTATTTGTGGAGGCCTGTCTTTAAATTTGGAAAAATGGAATTTATTTTCCGTTCCCCAAGCTTAAGAGACACAATCTCCTTCTTGAAGTTAACATAGGAACCTATATCACCAAAAAATTCGTTCCAAATATAATTGGGAAAATATGTCACCTGGTATATCAACAACTACAAAATCGATCGGAAAGTTTTTAATGTCAATCGTGACAGTTGCATCTTCAACTACTCCCGTTGGAATTCTCAGATTTTTATTGGCTAGCATAATTGTCATATCAGTATTTTCAATTGTAGCTGGTTCTATTTCTTCTTTTATTTCTAAGTAGAAATCATAAGATATAACATTAACTTCGGTGCCAAGATCACATAAACCGTAATGAGAGGTTTCTTTAAATATGCAGGGAAGAATAGGCTTACCCACATCTTTTACCTTTGTTTTACCTTCAACCAATATAGAAGTCTCTTCATCAAGTTCAACTATGTTACAATGTGAGTACATAGCCATAATTGATTCCTTGGTTACCTCTTCATCTTTGGTTTCTTCCAGATGTTCCATGACTTCTGGCATGCTTTCCTCTTCCCTCTTTTCCTATACTGCTTCGACCTGTTCATATTCAAAAATATTCTTTTGTGTAGTGTTAGGGAAAGGAACTTTATATATTGGTTCTACGAAGGCCAGTGTTGCTTTATCTTCTATTTTCTTTTCTGGTTCGGGTGGTGGATCAGACTTGACTAGACCCTCCTTTGGAGATTTAATATGTTCTGTAAAAGCTTTAATAACTTGCAACACAAGATCTAAATCCAAATAAAGTTCTTTAGATAATTCTTTAATATGGCCTTTTTATTATAATCATGAATACAATCATGCTCTATTTCTATGCCTCCTTCACTTCCTAGACCAAAATTCCATGAAACTCTATGATCAAGAATTCTATTAAGTAAAGCCCAAGCTTTAGGTATAGGAAGACTCATAAAGGCTCCTTCCGCAAAAGAGTCTAGTTCAATTTTATTAGGCCCAATTAAACCGCCATAAAAATATGTAGCAAATACCATTCAGGCAAATCATGATGAGGACATAGTCATAGTAAATCTTTAAATCTAATATAAGCTCTTACTAGTCCTTCATTAGGATGGTTCTTCCAAGTCATTATAAAACACCTGATTCCAAAAGATTTTGATAATGGATAATATTTTGATAGAAAATCACAGGCTAGATTATCCAAAGTAGTAGTGGCTTCAGGGGGTAGAGATCTATACCATAAGAGAGCTATACTTGTCAAAGTTTGACTAAAAAGTTTAACCCTTACCTCATCAGCGGTATATCCCGTCAATAGAAAAGTGCCACATATTGTAGCACCTCCAGCATTTAGGAACCAACGAAGGGTAGAAATAGGAATCTATGCATATGCATGCATTCATCTGTAAAACCGGGGTAATTTTTTGCCAAAAAAACCTAAAGAGATCAAAGTTTCTTTCACTATCTAGAGGTAGGAATCCCTCTCTAAGGTGATTGCTATAAATTTTGACATGACCTTTAGGCATTATTGTGTTTTGGGGGGAAATAGTTTGAATTCAAATTTGAAATTTAAATCATTTGAAAAATATTTTAAAATTAGAAGTTAGGAGCATAAAGTGGTTTTCTAGAATGAGGTATTAACATTGTTTGATTGTATTATAGATATATTAAAGAACAATATGAATTTAAGAATAGTAAACTCAAATAAGAAATGAATTCTTATTTCTTTTCTTTATTCCATAATAATATTACAAATGGAGATAATTACACCCAAAAAAATTTGAACAAGGATCGGGTCCCGAAGGACCCAGGCTGCTTATATTCCATCAGTGGGATTACAAATTGCAGAGAGCCCTAAAGATAAAAGAAAACTACAAATAGGATCTGTGCTTTTACACAAAGGACCCCAGAGAGAAAAGGAAAAAGCAATCAAGTCCATGGAGCCCTTCTCCACCGTAGTATGTCGACGAACTCGTCGGCCGGAGCAGCGATGCCGTCGCTAGGAACGAATCACTTGGGACAGCACCTCCGTTGGGTCTTCGGCCGGAGTTAAGATGCCTCCAAGATGGCCAATGGCCAGGAGGTTGCACAACCATTGAAACATGGCCTTGGAGAGCCGCCAACCGGCTATAAGAAGCGGAGGCAAGACGGTTGTCGCCGTCACGCGTCCTCCATTGTTGAACTCCAGAGAAGCAGCAGCACAAGATCCCCACCATACAGGTTGAAGAAGAACAGCACCCCACAATCCCCTTGACCACGTCCTTGATGGCTGAGGAAGAGAGAAGGAGCAAGAGCTCCACACGCAACTGCACAGCACCATGCCTCCCGATCCAGATCTGGAGGCCAAAATAACGCGAGCTTATTTATGGAGATCCTGGTGGCGGCGTCCATCTCCACCTCCGGCTCTAACCACCAAAGCACCGCAAACAGGACGCCGAACATCAGCCGCCCCTGGATCAGGCCCGCACAACCTAGAAGCATACTCCAATCGAGCATAAAGCCTAGATGCCATAGAGGAAAATCAAGGATACTACCTACTCTATTGGGAACAAGGGAAGCCAAACCACCTAAGCCATCTTCTCGCCGGCCAGCGTTGCCGCCGGAAAGAGAGAAGTCCAGGAACGGCGAAGAGGATGAAGAGACGACTCTCAACGGGGGCGAGAAAAGAGACGAGGGGAAAAATTCCAGAATGGCTCGATAATTACACCAAAATAGAATATTACAAGGAATAGAGTCCAATAAAATGAATCTTTATTAAATCAGAGGATATTATTACAAGATTATTTACAAAGAGAATAGAAGAAGATTACAATGAGAATCTATACTACCTATCTATTCCTATACAACATCTTGTGCATCTAGACCTTGTTCCTGCAAAATAAGATAAACCACTGAAATAGAAATAAAGGGATAGTTGGTTATGTTTACTCTCACTGGTGAACAATGAAGTGCACTATTCATATTAAAAGAGGCAAGTTTCACCAATATGCAATATTTGTTCTTTTTAAGCAAATAGCTTCAATAACACATTATAAACCAAGTAGAGAGGAGTAAGTTTCACTAGAAAAGTAACCAGTAAAAGGATAGGAAGTAAAAGTCATATCACTTGATCTGCTCCATACATAGCCAGGCAGCAAGGCAGCTTAGTCATCTAACTGCATGATGTGTGTTGTGTACATAGCAACAGTAGTCCAAGCAGTCAAAAGAAACACTCAGATGTGGCACAACCACTAGTGATCTCATTCTATCTCCATCTTCTCAAGCACACGGCAAGGACACAGAGGATAGCAAGGACAAGCACAAGGTCACATGAGCAAGGAGGAGCAGAACTAGAACCTAGGGTGTGCAGGGCAGGATCCAGGAGGTGATCAAGTCACCAAGATTAGGCCAGCAAAACCAAGCAACATCACAACATCACCAGCAAGCAACTTTTGTGGTGAGTTTATACAAAACAATCACATGTTAAATTCCAGATAAGCATGTGTTGTTTCATATAACATCTTCTCAGAAAAGCACCCAAGTGGGATGTATCCATTACAGAAGAGATAAAATAAAGCCAACCAATCAATCTTTGCAAACCACTCCAAGATCTCAGCTTGTGCATCACTGATCTTGGATAATAACACATTTTTTCACATCTAATAAGACAGCAACCTTAAGGAATATTTTTGGGCACATCTTATAATAGTAGCACCTCATAAACTATTTCATCTTAAGGATTTATATTAAACAGCATGAGCTGACAAATCATTTTCTTAAAGATCTCTAAGAATCATTGTTTACACTTAATATAGAGGCACATCTGTGAGAATCAGCAGGTAAAAACCTTAGTTTTTATCTAGCATAGCCTCAGACCAACATCATAGGCTAAAGAAAGTTCATATACATTATAAGTTAATGTATCCAACAGAAGTTTCAATCCATTTTAGTCAAGCCACACTTAGACACAAGTAGAATTTAGCCTAGTACTAGAATGAACATTTGTATACCATTCCTAGGAAGGTGTCACAGGTATTCATGCTAAACCAAGCAAATCATACACAGAAATTTGCAAGTAAACTTGGAGAAAATCACTTTATCATTTTCCTGGAACAAATCACCAGGAATCAAATTACATTTACACAAACTATCCTAATCAGAGAATCATATGGAGTATCAAATCAACTCAAATGTAAACATATCAACACAGGCCAGTGTATCAGAATTCAGTGAACCATTATGGAAGGTGCTACTAACAGCACCAAGTACATTAAGCAGTAAGTGGAAACCACACCACTAGAATCAATAGCCCATAGTTAGAACAGTATCATCACCATAGGTAATTCTACATCATTCATTAACCTCAATAATCAACACAGAGGGATAAAACCCTAGCAGCACCGATGAACCCTAATTAGGGATTTCTCGCCGTAAGCACCCATAGAGTTGCAAGGGAGGACCAGAGGGGGAGAGAGAGGTAGACTTACCCGTAGCCTCGCTGAATTTTAGAAGAGGAAGCAGAAGGGCCGACGAGCGCACACGGCGGCACGGGGAGCACCCGAGGGTGCTGCAACCCGTGCCAAGCGATGAGGCGGCGGTCACAGCCACACGAGAAGCAGCAGCGGTGGCACCATAGGGCCACCAAAGTCATGGCACAACATCACGGGGGCGGCGGAACACCACATCGCCGGCAATCACCAAACCCTAGGGTTCGGAGTGGAGGTGACCTGGCTAGAAGGAGCGCCCAACTATGAATCGGACCGGACCAATCGATGGAGCAGCATCGACTACCCCATCGTGCACCAGGGCGGCGGCCAGAGATGCCTGGGAAGGGCAGAATCGCGTGACGACAGCGTCGACAGCGCCGCGTCTCCGCGGGAACGCGAGAGAGAAAGAGTGAATGCGTGAGAGAGAGGAGCGAGTGGTAGTGGGCCACTCATTCACAGAGGGTTTGACCAGCCCAAGTGGGCTAAGTCAGGGCCAGCCCAATGGGCTTGGTCCAGATTTAAAATAAAAAAATCTGAATAATTATAAAAAGACCAAAATACCCCTAGGACTTAAAAGGTTCTAAGAAACAAAATAAAAATCCTAAAAATATAAATAAAATACTAATAAACTCACAAAATAACCTCTATTCAAAAATAATAATAGAGAGAATTTTAGGTAAGGAAATTTAAAGCTGTTATTATGAATAAATATATTCCTTTTGGAATTTTATCAAAATAGACAAAACACTTAAAATTGAATAAAATTCATTTTTAAGATCCTAAAAGGAAGTACTATTATAGAAAAATACTAGTTTGTATTTTTTGAAAAGTAAATCAAGTGTGATAAAGATAAAGTCTTATTTCCTTAAAGGAATTTTAGTTAAACATTTGAAGAGATAAAAAATCAAATAAGTTCACTTTTTAAACTCTTAGAATAATACTAGTTATTATAATAATGCTAAATATAAAAATTATATGAATTTAATGATTCTTGAGTAATACTTTTATTTTATTAATTAAAATTAACATAAACCTTTATAAGGTGGGTAAAACACGCAAAGAAGAAAGATAATAACTCATTGCATGTCATTACTATGCATTGCATATTGCTTCTTTAAATATTGTCCTTACTGGGCAATAATGGTTTTCTATAGAAACAGGAGCTGAAGGTCAAGTGGAAGTATTCGACTTCACTACCTTGTAGTCACGAGGTAAGTTCATCACTTGCTCATGTCCTTTGAAGAGTCTTTATGAAAGTATTTGAAAATTGTGTGTTATCACCTATGTTCTAAAGAGACAGAAAATAAGTATTTTCCCAAACAAATGAAATGCTATTATCATCCTAAGTGATGATAAATACTAAGAATTGTAGGGAAATCTAAGATTCCAATTGCAAAATAACTAGGACTTAATAACCCATGACATCAGTGATTCTAGCGCCGTATATTACGCGTTAACCATGAGATCTGGAATGGGATGGAGAAGTCAACTAGATCTTCTTCCTTTTGCGTGGACGGATGACCTTATCATGAGGCTATAGCTTCCTTGCAGGGACTTAGCAGATGGGTGGGACTCCTAGTTCCCCGCGATATTGGTGTCTAGACATTCCGCGAGGGGCTATCGGAGGTATATCTGCCTATATGGGGGTTACCAGGGACATGATCTGCTCACTAGAGTCTCCAAGGGGTTGCCAGGGTTATATCTGCCTATATGGGGGTTAACGGAGGTATATCTGCTCGGGGAGGTCGTGTCTTCATGCGAGGTCGCGGAGAGGGACAGTGATTGGCTTGGATCATATACTGGGCCCCACATCACAGAATTGTGGATGGGAAAGTACGCCCGGTTGTGCAACAAGGATTTGGTCTCTTATGGGTAAAGCAACGCACCTCTTCAGAGTGTAAGAATTGTGACATGTTACTTCCTATTCTGGGAAGGAGCTACAAACGCGGCATGAAAGGAACTCCATGAAGTTCTGGTCAACCTATGAAGGCTGATGGGCATAGTTTTTGATAATAAAATCAATATTTGAGGAAATGTTCTAAAACTGCATAGTACCAAGGACTTATAGTCCGAGGTGGTAGTTAGAGCATCAAACTTCTCACCTTGCATATAGTGAACTTGTTGGGTAACATTGTTACTCACCCTTTCCTTTGAACCCCTTGCTAGACTTTGAGGGCCAGAAGGATGGCCAGGTGTATGCTACAGAAGTCCAAAACGACATCTACTATGAAGACCCAAACCTATCTGGAGGAATCGAAGGGGTGGACTATGGACTACACTATGGAGCTGAAGACAATGAGTCAGAGTAGTTGCCAGGTCGTAATGTAGTTACCTCGGTTGAGCCGAGCAGCACGAACCCTATAGAATAAGCTATTGAGCTCACGTCTTTATTACCATTGTGTCTTTCGTTCTTCCGCTGAACTTATGAAATAAGTTATTTGGTTTGTAAGTTTTAATCACTTGAAGTATTGAACTTCTTGTATTGTAATAATAATGAAGTGTGTATGTTTGTAATATGGACCCGCAATGTTTCTATTGTACCAATCCGAGGGATGTGATATTTACGAAATGGTGTTATATGGATGTCATGTCAACGACTATAGTGTACTACACATGCAGTAGTATGCTGGGTCACCGCACATATATCTTAGAAACATGCAATATGCTCATATGGATCAGGATATTCTTCATCTCCAGTAAATTTCTTCTTATGTAGAATACTAAGTAGTAGAGGAGTTATTTCAAACCCCCTTGTCTTCTCATTGGAGTTGTCTTTTTTATAAATATAATAGGGCTTCCCAAAGTGGTTGAGTTGGCTAGCACTAGTCATATGTTCAAACTCCATCATATTGGTGGAAACCTGTAACTCAAAACAAAATTTAGCAAGACAAAAATACATAAGCAAAAACTAAAAGACCAATAGCGCTTAGCTCCCCAGCAACGGCGCCAGAAAATAGCTTGATGACTGCAAGTGCACAGATCGTTTGTAGCTAGTTTTGAAATAAAGATATCGATCCCACAGAGAGTAGGAGTCTGAAGACTAATAACTCTTCAAAAAAATATTACGAAAGAAATGCTAGATAAAGTTCTAAGTGACAAGATAAAATGTGAGTATTGTGTAAAAAGGTGTTTTGGGGTTTTTGGTATAAGAGCAATAATAAAGTAAAGTAAACAACTGAGTACAAAAAGTAAGTATCGAGTATGTAAGAGAGATTGGAACTGCAGTAGGGAGAAGCGTTATCAGGGAGTAGTGGATACATCACTAGTATTGTAAAGATCTTAAGATAAAAATTATCATCGTGAACATTCTCAACTATGTATGTGTGGGAGGAACTCCGTATTTGGACGAATAGGCAACAACTGTTGCTCACATCATCCTCATAACCACAGCAGTCAGCAATCGACATCAATCGAATTACTGTGCTATTAAGGGATGTAATCTCGTAGGACGTATCCCATGGCATGGATAGTGTTCCGTGAGTTTCCAAGGTTTCCCAAGTTAATACGTAAGGGGTGCCAATAGCTTTATAGTCACTGTAAGTGCTAGCACGCCTCCGTCTACCAACAAGTAGTTTCCTCCATCAAGTTCCCACGAGAGGCAAATATTGAGAGGTCAACTTCTCTCAACATCAAGATGTAGAAAATCTAACACATGGTCACAGTGATGAATATCATAATAGACTTTATCTTATTTCAATCGCATACTAGGGTTTCTCCATCTCCCCAAGAACTAACGATCTACTCAGTCATGGAGGCAATCAACATCATGGCAATGGTAATGGAAACAATCATAGATGAATAGTACTTGTATAAATCCACAACGAGTATAGGAATTACAACAAGATCTAGACAAAATGTATATGGGATGGATGGAGATGGTGGTGATGCAGCAGTGGATGATGAAGATCGATGCCTTAGCCTGCCGGATCTGTGCAGGGCGAAGATGGATCCCCGGTGGATGAGTTCCCCCTCCAGATGCCTTCCAAAGGTGAGGTTTCTATGATTTCTAGGTGTTCTTGATGTCATATACTGGAACCAATTGCAAGGGGTGATACTATTTGACGAGGCAGAGGCGGCGCCAACTATACGGCCAGAGCTATATGGCCGGGAAATATGCTCCCCCCATATAGTTGGTCATTGAACTCTCACCCACCCTTGTTCGCTTCTGGTTTTCTTCTGGTATTATTAATATTTCCCAAATAAGCATTGTACGTTGTTTTTGACTCCTTTTCTCCATAGTACAACTACTCAAAGAACTATATCCATTGGATCCATCATCTATCCTGATCCTAGCGAAAACAGACATAAAATGTGCACGTGAACGGCGTAAAATACCAAGATCCTACATCTACAATGCAAAATAATAATGTAAAACATGGTGCAAATATGCACTCATCATCTACTCATCCAACATTTTCGCCGCCAAAGGGAAGCTTCCTCTGGGGACATCCGCTGTGGTGGCTTGATCACACAGATCACTTAAACAAGTGAATTTGTCCTACCACGGGAAAGGGTTGTGGCTAGCAGTAAGATTCTGGATGATAACCATATGGATAGCACCAAATTCATGGGGGTCTATAGAACCGAACGCTCCCTTCATGCTTATTATATTTATTTTGAGCCTAATGGTGATCTCCACCAAATTTTGCTTCCTTTTGTCCAAGCTTTTGGTTTGCCAGGTAAACTGAGTTGGGTCCTTACTAAGGAGGAGTTCTAGAAAGCACTGATCCTCTCAGGAAGGATTGCGCCGCAAGGAGGTCACCCCAATTGGAAAACGGAGCTGCTGGCCAACAACAGTAGGAACAAGGAGGAGAAGATTGGAACGCTGCAGGCTGGGATGACTATGGTCAGTAGCACCATCACCAGCAATATTTCCCTCAGTACCAACATCAAGGTATGCCTCCACCATAGCTAGGGTTCGACTATGTCCCAAGAAGTGATTTTGACCAAGTGGTACATCGCATCGACAACATAGAAAATATGTTGCAAGATACGAACACCAACATAGTCAACCTCACTCAGGACTTCACATCTTTTATGACCGACTTTCCAAAATGATACCCGCACTTCCCATACGAGTATCCGCCACCTGATGGTGGCAACTTTTGATTCCAGATAGGCCGAGAGCTTAAGCTTGGGGAGGTTAAACTCCTCCCACCTTTTAGCATTCATATTTTTCATTCTTCTTTTGATTTATTTCTGTTTTCATTTCAATGCATGTTTACTTTCAGTTTTGCATTCATAAAAAGAAAACCCAAAAAAATTAGACTAGCTTTTATCTTCATTTGTGCAAATTTCTCTCGGCTCTCATTGATTTTTCTGCAGGCTATTCGTTTCTAGTGGTTTAAGCTATGGGGATGAACACAAAGAGTTGGCTCAAGCAGGAGATGAGCAAGTATGAGGAGGTATCACATTCTTGTTTTCCCTCTTCCTGTAAGTTTATTCCTGAACATTTTATATCTTTTCTATTGCACTTGAGTTCTACTCCATGCTTAACTCGTTATCTCTTAGGACTTGAGCTCAAACGTGTTTGTCACTACTTTGGTTGAGACTTACGACAATTTATATTAGTTTGGAAAACAACTCCTTGGATTAAATTCCAAAAGTTTTAAGAATAATAGAAAGTGTCTATCAACAACTTTGGTGCCATGTTTTTGTCTTAAGGGCTTAATCTTAGTAGTATTCAACCCCGAATATTGATCATTGACTTGATGATACCTTCGGATAAAAGAATTGTTTGATAGAATGAACTTTTTATGGTGGGAGAGGATGATTCTAAAACCTGTTTTTCCTAGCTAAAGAGAGAGAGAGAGAGGAAACAATTATTTGTTTCTCATACACACCTTTGGGATGCCAACAACTCGGCTGGCCTTTGAACGATCTATGGTATAACCCCAGATTTCGGCTATGAGTTGATGACATGAGCGGCATATGTGTCGCTATATGGGCAAACTTATTAGCACTCTTAATGAAAAAACTCTAAGTTTATCCTTCTTTTAACATCTACCTGTGCACCCTTAATTTTGACTCAAGCGACCTTGCTTAAAACATTTTCACTCTCATAATAAGAGAGGCATTAAAAGAAATTAGTTTGCAAGCCTAGCCAAAAAAAATAACAATCTCATTTGAGTTATAAGAACTACTAGCTAGCGAGTTACTTGCGTCTAGGAATTGAACTTAAGTGCAATTGTTCAGATATATTATGCTCATATTCAAGGTTGCAGGATTTGAGACAATGGAATATGATACAACCTCGAACTTGTATGTTTTTCATCTTGATTCAATTCCTTGCTATTACTCATTATAGCTTTGTCACTCGAGGGCGAGTAACCTCTAAGCTTGGGAAAGTTGATAGATCCAAATTTCATCACTTTTTACTATTGATTTTCCTCTTATTTATTGCAAGATTTCAATAAAGATTACTTCTTTCTACTAACGTTAATGTCGCAATCAGAGAATCCTTTGTTCCTTGTGATGGTTTTTAGGTAATGAACATTTATTAAAGATATGATAGCATTTATGGGTTAATTGCACCTAAAGAAGTAACTCCCTAATTGGAGCCCCTTTCATTGGAGGCGTTCAGATAGCTTAACGACCAGCGGTATGGTCGGGACACGGCCGTATCCTCCGCCCATACTACACGCCTCCAGCTCCATTATATCAATACAAGCAACTTTAGTGAAGGAGAGATGACGAAAAACAGAAGATAGTCTCCGCTCACTCATCTAGAGAGGGTTAGATCAGATCTAGAAGAGGAGAAGAACCTCTCCTCTTTCCTCGACGATTTTCAACTCAACCACACACTCCACCATAATCCCCATCATTACTTAGAGAGAGAGATTGGGAATTTTAAGATTAGGATTTGATACTTTGATCTACCTTTGGTTTGTATTTGATTTGATCTTCAATCGCTATTGTGGTTTGCTATAATAACTTTGAGATGATTCCTATTTGTAATACAATTATTCTTTTGATTTGTCTTCCTCTCATGTCTGAGTAAATCTCCATAGGTGTGGGAGATGTAGGGTATTGGTGAGATATGTTCTGCCTCCTTTAAATCCATTCACTTGTGATTGTTGTAGTGTTCATTAAATAGTGAGAATGATTATATATGTTCTCCTAATGCTTGTTATCTAATTTAAGGGCCCAGGTAACATGATCCAAAGATCTCATAGGTATGAGCTTGTATGCTAGCGAATCGGCGACCCCCGAGTGACACGGCCGATATCAATGAGGAGCTAGCACTACTCGAGGACAATAAGGAACCATCAAGATTAAAACCTTGATCCGTTTGCAAGACCTTAATTAATGTGCTGACCATTGCCATGGTAACAGGTAGACGGATCATTGGGGCTGGGAAGAATTGGCCATGAGGACTCCTAGTCGGTATATGGGTTTTTTGCCTACTCACTTACAAATAAGAGATATCACTATCACTTGTTCCACTTTATCCATTTGGCACTTTCACTATCACCATGAACTGTTTCTCTCCACGCCTAACTTCTCATCTACATGGCCTTTAAACACCTTTCTCATCTTTACTTTTATGCAATTTAATCCTTATTTATTTCCTAAGCAAGTTTCCTCTATCTTTTACTCAAAACCTTCCACCACCAACAGTTGCAGTCAATTCACTCAAGACATGTGACACCTTGAGTGCGACGGAACCGCCACATAAAAATACTTACCAAGGCTCCTTATCAGATCGATATAAAAACTGGAATTAATACTTCCGCGAAAACATTCTCTGACGAACCTGTGCACTTGCAGGGCATTAGGATTCTCTATCCTCAGCTCGTGGGAACAGCTCCTTCACTTCATTCGTTAGCCCTTTGCATGCATTTATGGATATAGCCAATGGATCCATGTGGCCTATTGATCTCCTGAGTTGCCTCATAAATCGGACCTAGTTTTCCTCTGTTTCTGTATCGAACAGCCCGAATGCCACTGGGAACATCCAGTTGTGACCATCAAGTGTTGTTGCAGATGCTAGGCATCCTTTCCATTTGCCAGTTAGGATAGTGTTGTCTACACTCAGATATGGCCTACAGTGTTGTCCTTGAATCCCTGGATGCAAGGTTTAAGCGCCATGAAAAAACAGTTGAAATAAATTTTCCCACCTTCTAATTTAGTGTCAATCTCCACAACACTCCCCAGACACCTTGCTTGTACCTCAGCCTTGAAGTTGTACAGCATCCTGAAGCTATTAGTCCAATCCCCATGCAAGACTTTTAGAGCTTTCTCTTTACCTTTGCAAACCGTGTAATACGGTAGGACAATGTTGTATTTAGCACTGAGGCTAGTTTTAATGCTTTTCACGGTATCCTTAGGGTTGTACTTTAGTATGGACATAGCTTGTAGAGCCACCCACTCTGTATCAGCCATTGAGGATTTCAGCATGCTACCTATCTGACACATGTGGGGAGGGCCTATTTTGTTCACCTGCAACATAGATTCATTTACAATATAAGCGGAGTCGACTCATGGCCAAAAAGATCTTGCACCACAATTGTAGTTATAGAGTGAAAAAAGAGAAAGTTAGAATGGTTTGCTGCATTCATAACCCGAATACCCTAATTTCCTTTGACGCAGGTAAGGCTCTGTCTACGATCCTCCATGGACAAGGTACCGACACCCGTCCATTCTTCCACATTAACCTACAAATGGCCTCATACCTCTGGGAACTATTATACGCCAAGATATATCTATTAGATACAAGCAATGGGTGGATATACATCCATAGAGAACATACCCTCGAAGACAACAAAGCTTTGTTAACGAGATGGAACTCGTGGATGATGTAGTCGTACACTTGATGATCTCAAGACTGTGATGAAGTCCAGCAGGTCCAGCTCCAGCACGTCCATCATATCCAACACCACCAAGTCCAGCACCGCAAAGCAGCGGTGCATCCGTGATTACACACACGTCCGGTACCCCAACAACCTCCGTCCCTCTCTCTAGCAAACCAGCGGAAGCAGCAACTCCTTTCCAGATAAAGCCACTAGGATCATGTATCTCGCTAATCTGAGACCATGGGGAAAAATACTAGAGGGGGAGAGAGATCCTTCACGAGGAGGTGTGTGTGAGAAGTGAGGAGAGGGGGGCCTTTTATAGGAGCAGGGGAGGGTACCCCTCCCATGGCTGGCGCCCCATGGAGGTGACCCTTCACCTCCCCCATTCATGTGGTGGTAACCCCCTCCACATAAATTTGTCTCTTCACATTCTCCATTAAAGTCTCCACTTTAAATGCATTAAATTTCTCCAAATTTAATGCTCTCTCATTTAATAAAACTCTTTTATTAATCTTATTCACAATTTTGTTAATTACTTTAATTAACAAACATTCACATAAAACCCCTTGCAACATTTCAATATTACATGTAGAACCAATTTCAACAATTTCACCTGAAAAAGTTTCGGTGTATATTGAAATAATTCCAGCGCTTTCTTAAATATTTATCTGAAACATATTTGCTCCAAATGGTGTCGGTATCCCTTAAGTGTGTCACCCTACGGTTCGCAAATAATGCAGACATGATCAAGACCCCTCTCCGATCAATAATCAGCAGCGGGACCTGGAGATCCGTACTGACTCCCACATATTCAACGATGACTCTTGTGATCGTGTGAACCTTTAACGTCGTAACTAAATCCCTTTGTCTCGTGATATATTACATGTCTGAGATTCGATCATCTGTATCTCCATACCTAGTTTGATCTCGTTACCCACACGTACCCTTTTCTCGTTCCCATGATATAACATTCTAGTGATCTCATCACTTGCTTGCAAGCTAACCAATGTGATCTCATCGAGAGGGCCCAGAGTATATCTATCCGTCATCGGGATGGACAAATCCCACTCTTTATCCATGAGCCTCTACATAACACTTTCGTAGCACTAAACCCACCTTTATAATCACCCTTTCACGGTGTGATGTTTGATGCTATCAAGATACTCTTCCAGTGTTAGTGATTAACATGATCTCGCGGTCTAAGGACTAGGATTACTTCCTTAGATGTTATAGCAATATAAACACAATGACTTTGATCGTAATGCTATACTTCGGATGAATGTTCATCACATCATTCCACTAATGTTGTGACCTCGTTATTAACAACATCCAATGTCCATGATCAGGAAACCTTGACCATCTTGTTAATCAACAAGCTAGTTTATAAGAGAGGCATAACTAGGAACTTTCCTTTTTTTATTAAACACACTTGTATTAACGTTTCGAATTAATACAATTATAGCATGCAAAATAAACATTTATCATAAACAAGGAATAAGATAATAACCACTTTGTTATTGCCTCTCGGGCATATTCCCTTCAACTATTGGTTGTGTTCTCCTTCGTGCTAGACATCTTAGCCTTTTTGTATACTACTCCTGGGTGTGTCCACCACCGTGCTCGCCCTCTTAGCGTTTTTGCTGCTACTGTTTGGTGTAGCATTTTTACTAGATCTTAGGGGTGTACTCTGCAACATGGTGCCATATTTCGTGCAACTCTTGGGTGTCCGCTTCTCTGGAATGGTCTACTTGGTGATGTTCTTCTTCGGGGTGCACTTTCTAGGGATTATGTTCCTGCTCCTCTTTATGATTCTCCTCTATAAGACTCTCCTCTGTTCTAAGCTATCCTCAGTCGGACAACCATTAGTGATGCCATTGACCAGGTCACTCAATTTTTGTACAAGTCCATCATCTCTATTGTCAAAATCCAATTCCTCTCCAACCATTTGCACTATGAAGTAGATGTACACTTCACGTTTACTATGTTTCCTTCTAAAAAGTATGGTTAAATCACTAGTCACTTTTAGTTTTGTAGCCTGTTTGGTCTTGTAACAATAATATACCAAATGTGCCACCTGGGAGGACACCCATGCCACCTTCTCACGTAATGCTGCCATCAGGTCAGATATCTGTACCACTTTAGGATTGTATATGCCAAGGATTAGATCAAAGTCGTTGTACAAATTTTCTGTGCCATCATCTAATTTTGTAGTGACCTTCTTGATAATGATACGAACGTGTACTTTGCCATCATTAGGTTCTACAGGACTAAAACCACCAAGAGGTTTGAGAGGTGGAGCAGCACCATCAAACCCAGCCACAATGCCACCGTCCCCATCACCAGCGGCATCGGTAGCTGGAGCAACCTCGGTGAAAGTATCAGTAGGAGGAGCAAGGCAAGGGCCCTTAGCAGCAGGAGCTACAATACCTGGTGAACAAGCAGGGCCACGGCTAACGGTAGCTACAATAGGAGCAGCTGATGCCATGCCACATCGATAACCACGAGCAGTTCCCACAATAGCAGTGCTTCGAGTGCTAGCAGAGACCAGACCATGAGCTTGCTCCACAATAACAGGGCTTGGAGTAGCTGCAACAGCAGCCCGCTAAACTTGAGCACAGGTTTGAGGAGGAGCAACCCCAAAGGAGAGAAGATTTGGCAACAACAGTGGGGCATCCTCCGGAAGCCGGGGTTTGCACAACGGCGGCAGGGTTTGGGTCAGCAGTAGCTACAGCAACAACACCACGGGGATGACCAGTACCAGCAGATTCCATAACAGGGGTTTGCACAACAGCGGCAAGGATTGGGTCAACATTAGCCAGAGCAACAACACCACGGGGACAGCCAGTACTAGCAGATTCCATAGCAGGGGTTTGCACAACGACGATAGGGATTGGGTCAACAGCAGCTAGAGCAACAACACCACGGGGACGACCAGTACCAGCAGATTCCATAGCACGGGTTTGCACAACGGCGATATAGGGACTCCTATGAGGAGGTTGCCCGACAGAAGCATGGTGCATAGGACGAACCACATTTTGCTTACCAGCAGCAGGGGTTGGAGTTAAACCACCCTATCCAAGAATAGCAGGGCGACTACTAGGAGGAGGTTGCCCGACAGAAGCATGGCACGGAGTACAAACCACATTTTTCTTACCAGCAACAGGGGTTCGAGTTAGACCACCCTGTCCAAGAGTAGGGAGACTCCCAGTAGCAGCAGCTTCCGCATCCACTATTTTACAACTCAGCACAAACATGAGAATCTTAAGAGACTTTTTCATCATCCCAGTTAGCTGACTATCACATGTTAGAGGAACCATGATGCCTCGTTCATCCATGAAGTTCAACTGTGCAGTCTACTTCGGCCCTATTGCAGCACGTTTACACACATCAGCAACCATACTAGGGATAGTGCAGATCTACACAAGCGCTTCTTCCATGCTGATACAATGAAGTCAATACGACCTTCCCTTCCCATTTGCTAATTTAGAGTGGTACTTGCCGAGGGTTGATAGGATCATGTAAGGGTTGTCCGCGGAGATCCTACTTGACAAAAAATTGGGGACAAAAGATAAGTATTGTTTGTCAATGTTGGGCCAGCAAACAATTCTAGGTTCGATCTATCTCTCTAATGTTAATAGCAAGCTAGCAGTTATAGTTAGTGCGAATATCAAAGAGAAGAGTAGCTCACCCGCATGTAGCCTGAAATTCTTCTTCCTTGGTAGCAGGATCTTCCATCCTCCGTGTTGCTCATCTCATCGCTGGCGGAGGCGGGCTAGAGCCTCGCAACGGCAGGCACATCATCCGACATTGGAGCTTAGTATCAGCGAGTGGGATGATACGTCCAAAACGTATCTACTTTCCCGAACACATTTTCTATTGTTTCTCCTCTAAACTTGTGTGATTTGGCTACAACTAACACGGACTGACGCTGTTTTCAGCAGAATTACCTTGGTGTCTAGTTTTTGTGTAGAAAATCAACTATCACGAAAATCCAGGAAAATATGCCAAAAATCCTATTTCACCGGAAGACTCACGGAGCCAGAAGACGAGACAGAGGAGGACCACGAGGGTCCCGCACCCCCTGGCCACGCGGGCCAGCCCAGGCCACGCCTGGCAGGGGTGTGGCTGCCTCGGGCACCCCCTCGGCCTCCCTCTTTGCCTATAAGATGCCCCTTGACCTAAAACCCATGGGGTTGGACATTTTTCTAGAGAGAGTTCCGTTGCGCCGCCACCACCAGATACTGCGATTCGGAACCAGAAACTCCATTCTGGCACCCTGCCAGGACAGGGAATTGGAGGAGATCATCACCATCATCATCACCATCGCTTCTCCATCAACCATCCATGATTCCCCCATCCATGAGTGAGTAATCCCCCACTGTAGGCTATGGGTATGGTAGGGATTGGATGAGATCGTTCATGTAATTGCATCAGATTGTAAGGGCATGGTGCCTAGTATCTACTATTAGTGATTTTTGACTTTGTTGCAACTTGTTATGCTTAATGCTTGTCTCTAGGGCCTGAGTGCCATGATTTCAGTTCTAAACATGTTATTGATTGATGACAATATTATTGTTTATAATCTTACCTGCAAGTTGTATATACATATTATTTTCCGGAACCAAAGGCCCCGAAGTGACAATAATCGGGATAACCGGAGGGAATGGCTGTGATATGAGGATCACGTGTGTTCACGGAGTGTTAATGCTTTGCTCTGGTGCTCTATTAAAAGGAGCACCTTAATTTCCAGTAGTTCCCTTGAGGCCCCGCTACAAACGGGCTGGCAGGACAAAAGATGTTGTGCAAGTTCTCATTACGAGCACGTATGACTATATATGGAACACATGCCTATGATTATTTAGTACTTGGATGTTTTAACTTATTAAAGGAAATATGCCCTGAGAGGCAATAATAAAGTTATTATTATTATGTATTCCTTGTATATGATAGATGTTTATTTTGCATGATATAATTGTATTGGAAGGAAACATCAATACATGTGTGTTTAATAAACAAAAGGGGTTCCTAGTTATGCCTCTCTTCAAGACTAGCTCGTTGATTAACAAGATGATCAAGGTTTCCTGATCATGGACATTGGATGTTGTTAATAACAAGGTCACACCATTTGTGAAATGATGTGATGCACATTCATCTGAACTATAGCAATATGATCAAGTCATTATGTTTACATTGCTATAACATCATACGGAGTAATCTTAGTCCTTAGACCATGAGATCATGTTAATTGCTAACACCGGAAGAGTATCTTGATAGCATCAAACATCACACCGTAACAGGGTGACTATAAAGGTGGGTTCAGTGCTACGAAGATGTTATGTTGAGGCTCATGGATCAAGAGTGGAATTTGTCAATCCTGATGACGGATAGATATACTCTAGGCCCTCTCGGTGATATCGCATTAAGATAGCTTGCAAGCAAGTGATGTGATCACTAGAATGTTATATCACGGGAACGAGAAAAGAGTGCATGTCGGTAACGAGATCAAACTAGGTATTTGGATACCGATGATCAAATCTTGGACATGTATTATATCATGAGACAAAGGTATTAAGTTACTAGCATTAAAGGTTCTCACGATCACAGAAGTCATCATTGAATGTGCAGGAGTCAGTATGGATCTCCAGGTCCCGCTTTTGATTATTGATCTGAGAGGAGTCTCAATCATGTCTGCATTATTCATGAACCATAGGGTGACACACTTAAGGGTTGCTGGACACCATTTTGGAGCACATTTGGTTCAGACGAAAGGATTGCAAAGCGCAGGAATTGTTTCGATAGAAACCGGAATTGTTTCAGGTGAAATTGCAGAAAGTAGTTCTGCATGTGATATTGAAATGTTGCAAGGGGTTTTATGTGAATGTTTGTTAATTAAAGTAATTAAAAAAATTGAATAAAATAAATAAAAGAGTTTTATTAATTGAGAGTTGCATTAAATTTGGTGGAAATTTAATGCATGTTAGTGGAATTTTGGGTGGAGTCAAAATTGATGTGAGTGGAGCTTCCACCACATGAATGAGGAAGAGGTGGGGGCACCCTCCTTGGCCGCTGGCCATGGTAGGGGAGGAGCCCCCCTCTCCTATAAAAGGACCCCCTCTCCTCCCTCACAAAGCACACCTCCTCGTGAAGGATCTCTCTCCCCCTCTAGATATTCCCCCATGGTCTCGGATTAGCGAGATACATGTTCCCGGTGGCCTTGCGTCTGGAAGGAGTTGCTGCTTCTGCTGATTCACTGGAGCGAGGAGGTGGAGGTTGTTCGGTGGCTTGAATGTGTGTGCAAGGACGGATGCGCTGCTGATTTGCGGTGCTCGGACTTCTACACGATCTTGAGACCGGCAAGCGTACGACTACATCATCCAAGAGTTCGAACTCGTTAACAAAACTCTGTTGTCTTCGAGGGATAAGTTCTCCATGGATGTATATCCACCCGTTGCTCTGTATCTAGTAGATAGATCTTGGCGTATAGTTCTCATCGTAGGAAATTTTTTGTTTTCTATGCTGCGAACCCAACAGTGGTATTAGAGCCTGATATATGCGTAGGTGCTTTGCACGGGTAGTACACAAATGTTTATATGTGGGCGATGATGATCATGTTATTTCTTCCTTCATGTATTTTGGATATTGGTGGCATAGTGGGATGAAGCGGCCCGGACCAACCTTACATGTCATCGTACATGAGACTGGTTCCACGACTGACATGCAACTAGTTTTGCATAAGTGGCTAGCGGGGGTCTATCTCTCCTACTATAGTCAATATCTGATTTACGACGAGTGTCTAATAACTTGGTTATTCTCATTGTGGTTCATGTTCGTAGGTAAGACCGGTTCTATCTCCAAAAGCCCTAAGCCACGTAAAACTTGCAATTGATAAATTAGAGGCGTCTAGTTTAGATCGTTGCTGGGCTAGTGTCTTGATAATGGTATTGTTGTAAGTAGATGTATGATAGATACTCTTACAACACACTCAACGTTGTTGGGAATATGCCCTAGAGGCAATCATGGTTGATGATATTTCCCAAAGTATTCATAAAGTAAAGTTGTCCTTATATGAACATCAGATATATATCACTAGATGCGTGATTTAGTTGTGGAACTATGTATTCATGATTGTTCATATTAGAATGTCCTTGGTCGTTGAGGTTGTGTTGGGCACACAACTTAGAACAATGTGCAAGTCGGTTGATGACACGGTTCCACTTGTCATGGGCATGGTGATGCTATTCCGACTTACACTGATTCGGCTAAAGAGTTTAGCGAGTCGGACTGACCCATAGTTGAGATGCAACGAGCATATTGTCATTTGCAGTCTCAAGCAATGGAATCCTTTGACCTGAGGTGATTGCATGATCTGATTTGTGGATCGCCAACTTAGGTTCTATCAAACGTTGTTCCGTAAATGGGCAGTTATAAAGGTAGAGTTCGGGTTGGTCGTGAAGCAAGCTGCGTGACGTGGATTACCAAGATGGGATTTCCCCTCCATAATGGAGAGATATTCTCTAGGCCCTCTCGTGTGATATGATTCAGAAGCATGGCCATGCGCTACTCAGTTAAGTGTTAACTAAGGAGTCGGACTAAGAGTTAGTCCAGTGAATCGCATATCATGGTACGAGAAGAGAGTTAAGCTATTTAAGGGATGGCAACTACTCGCCTATAGCTTAACAGATATATTGTGAGGCAAAGGGACTTGGAAAAAATTCACATTGAAGGTTTGTCTTCTGACTTTACGGCACTTGGTAGTTGGACGTCTTGCTAGAGGCCGCTACCATCTATCGACTTGAGACCGAGTTTTCATGGAAGTGAGTTGGACTCAAAGCCATGACGGGATACTTGGAGGAGTAGCTCATGTCGTGTTCAGGTGCACGTGAACCTACAGGGTCACACACTTAAGGGTAAGGAGCCCATGTGGATTAGATCCATATGGAGATTGGAGTATAGCCTAGATGGGCCTCAAGAGTTGAGCCCGACTAGGAGTGTAGATAAGTGGAGTGACAAGGGATAGTCCCTGACCTAGCCATCACTTTCTCCACTTCCATTTCGGGCTAGACAGGATCTAGCAGTCCTCTGTCCGAAGCTCCTTCCTGTATGTGTGGATACCGGTAGAGGCGTTGCACGTGCGGCGTTGGAGACGGGGAAAGCTCGTGGGGATTTGGCGAAGGAGTTCGCGGGATCCGGTGTAGCTGTCCATGGGATTCGGAGGGCTGTCCACGGGATCGTTCGGCACTACTTCGACGCGCTACATCAACTTCCACATCTGCGCGTCTAGCGGTAATCTCGTGGCCTATTACCTGAGCTGGATCTTGGGAGTACTGCGTTAAGGGAAAAAGTTTTGTTTATCTCTGCATGGCCCAACAAACGTGTAAGTTCCATAGACCTTTTCCTTACACACAAAGGACTAATAGAGATCATACCATGATGCAAATGATAGAGATCAAATGCATGGACCATATCAACTCACTTTATACATTAGATGTTAGCATCTTATACTGCTAGTTTGGCGCTTTTGGTAGCATTGTAAGATAAAAATGTGTTCTTCCTTCAGTATGCACCGTTCTATGGATCGTATTTCGAGACATCATGTGATGATTGGGTGTACTCGACTACGCGCTTTCATACAACGGGTGTAAGATAGTTTTACACACGCGGGTACTAAGGTTCTTACTTGACGAGCCTAGCATGTACAGACATGGCCTCGGAACATGGACCGAAAGGTTAAGCATGAGTCATATCGTTGATATGATGCCCATATAGATGCTAGCCTTTGAAGCTACACTGACTCACGTGATGATCGGACATGGTGTAGTGGATTTGGTTCATGTAATCACCAAAAAGACACAAGGGATGTCGTTTTTGACTGGGAGTTCATTAGTAATTTGGATTAGTTGAACTCAATCTATCATAAACTTAGTCTAAATAAACTTTACAAATTCTGTTGTAGATGGCACCACCTGCTTTTAATTTCAATGTGTTCATGGAGAAAGAGAAACTTGATGTGAATGGTAGCAACTTCACCAACTGGGCTATGAATTTGAGGATTCTCCTCACTAGTGCACAAAAGAAATATGTGCTAGAGGCGCCGCTAGGCCCTCCACCAGCTCCTAATGCCCCTGACAAGGAAAATAATGTCTATATAACTCGTCAGGAGGACCACAACTTAGTTCATTGCGGCATACTATATGGGCTAGAGCTAGAACTTCGAAAGCGTTTTGAAAATGGCAATGCCTTTGATACCATGGGAGAATTGAAAATGATTTTCGATACCCATGCTGCCATAGAGAGTTATAATACTTCTGAAAAGTTCTTTAGCTGCATGATGGAGAGGGAACGGCTCCGTTAGTGAGCATGTACTCAAAATGTCTGGGTACGTCGATAAGCTTGTGTCCTTGGGAATAACGATTCCCATTGACTTAGGCATACATCGTGTTCTCCAATCTCTGCCACCTAGCTACAAGAGCTTCCTGATGAACTATAACATGCAGGGCATGAAGAAGTCTCTTCCCGAGCTTCTGTCAATGCTTAAGACTGCATAAGTGGAGATTAGGAAAGAACATCAAGTGTTGATGATCAATAAAACCACCATTTTCAAGGAGGACACGAAAGGCAAGCAGAAGGGAAAGAAGGGCGGCATATCTGTTCCCGCACCTGAAAAGAAACCCAGAGCTGGCCCCTAAGTCTGATACTGAGTGCTACTATTGCAAGGGGACTGGCCATTGGAAGCACAACTGCCCCAAGTATTTGGCGGACAAGAAGGCCGGAAAGGGCAACAAAGGTATATGTGATATACATGTTATTAATGTGTACTTTACTAGTACTCGCAGTAGCACCTGGGTATTTGATATGGGATCGGTTGCTAATATATGTAACTTGATTCAAGGGCTGCGGAACAAGCGACAGCTAGCAAGGGATGAGGTCACGATACAGGTCGACAATGGATCAAGAGTTAATGTGATCGCCGTCGGAACGCTGCCTCTCCATATGTCGTCGGGATTAGTGATAAATCTAAATAATTGTTATTTTGTGCCTGCAATGAGCATGAACATTGTATCTAGATTGTGTTTGATGCGAAGTGGTTATTCCTTTAAATCTGAAAACAATGGTTGTTCGATTTATATGGATAATATCTTTTATGGTCATGCACCTGTGTTGAATGGTTTATTTCTATTGGATCTCGATAGTAGTATTATGCATATTTATTGTGTTGATGCTAAAAGGGTTAAACTTGATAATGATATATCTACATATATGTGGCACTACCGTCTAGGTCATCTTGGCGTTAAACGCATGAAGAAACTCCATGCTGATGGACTTTTGGAATCACTTGATTTTGAATCATTTGATACATGTGAGCCATGCCTTATGGGCAAGATGACTAGAACACCGCTTTCCGGTTCAATGGAACGGGCGACAGATTTATTGGAAATCATACATACTGATGTGTGTGGACCAATGAGTGTGTCGACGCGAGGTGGATATCGTTATTTTGTTACTTTCACGGATGATTTGAGTAGATATGGGTATATCTATTTGATGAAACATAAGTCTGAAACTTTTGAAAAGTTCAAGGAATTTCAGAATGAAGTGGAAAATCATCATAATCGAAAGATCAAATTTATGCGGTCCGACCGTGGAGGAGAGTATCTTAGTTACGAGTTTAGCACACATATGAAAAATTGTGTAATAGTTTCACAACTCACGCCTGCCGGAACACCACAACGTAATGGTGTGTCAGAACGTTGTAATCATACTTTATTGGATATGGTTCGATCTATGATGTCTCTGACTGACTTGCCACTATCATTTTGGGGTTATGCACTGGAAACCGCTGCATTCACTTTAAATCGGGCACCATCTAAATCCGTTGAAACGACATCGTATGAATTATGGTTTGGAGACAAACCTAAGCTATCATTTCTTAAAGTTTGGGGATGCGATGTTTATGTGAAGAAACTTTAGCCAGATAAACTCGAACCCAAAGCGGAAAAATGCGTCTTCATAGGATACCCTAAGGAAACAATTGGGTATACCTTCTATCACAGATCCAAGCGTAAGGATTTTGTTGCCAAGAATGGATCCTTTCTTGAGAAGGAGTTTCTCACAAAAGGTGTGAATAGTCGGAAGGTAGAACTCGAAGAGGTTATTGAACCTTCTCTTCATGAAATGGCGAGTAGCACAGCATCGAAAGTTGTTTCGGAGTTGACTTCACCTAATGAAGTGAGAGCTAATGATATTGATCATGAAACTCTGAAAGAGGACACTACTAAACCTCGCAGGTCAAGAAGGACACATGCAGCTCCTGAACTGTACGGCAATCCGGTTATGAATTTCATGATTGATGAAATAGATGACCCTGCAACTTATGAAGAAGCGGTGATGAGCCCGGATTCCAACAAATGGCTAGAAGCCATGAAATCTGAGATGGAATCCATGTACGAAAACCAGGTTTGGACCTTGGTGGACTTACCTCACGATCAAAAGGCCGTTGAGAATAAATGGATTTTCAAAAGAAAAACGGATGCTGATGGTTATGTGACCATCTATAAAGCTTGACTTGTCAGAAAGGGGTTTCGACAAATTCAAGGAGTTGACTACGATGATACATTCTCTCCGGTAGTGATGCTTAAGTCGGTTAGGATTATGTTAGCAATTGCTGCATATTTCGATTATGAAATATGGCAGATGGATGTCAAAACTGCGTTCCTCAATGGTAATATTGAAGAAGAGTTGTATACGATACAACCTAAGGGGTTTTTCGATCCTAAGGATGCTGATAAGGTATGCAAACTTGAGCGATCCATCTATGGACTGAAGCAAGCATCCCGAAGTTGGAATCTCTGCTTTGATAAGGTGATCAAAGAGTTTGTATTTGTCCAAACTTATGGAGAGGCTTGTATTTACAAGAAAGTGAGTGGGAGCAATGTGGCATTTCTGATATTATATGTGGATGACATATTATTGATTGGAAATGATATAGATCTTTTAAATAGTGTTAAAAGTTATCTAAACAACAAATTTTTGATGAAAGACCTTGGTGAAGCTTCATATATATTAGGCATTAAAATCTATATTGATAGATCAATACGCCTAATTGGGCTATCGCAGAATACATACCTTGATAAGATACTAAAGAAGTTTAATATGGACGGAAGTAAGAAGGGGTTCTTACCTACGTTGCAAGGCAAGACATTGAGTAAGACTCAAAGTCCGGCTATGGAGAAAGAAAGAGAGATAATCGATAAGATCCCCTATGCCTCAGCCATAGGCTCTATAATGTACGCCATGCTATCTACAAGACCGGATGTGGCACATGCTATTAGTTTGACTAGTAGGTACCAATCTGATCCAGGTTCGAAACACTGGATAGCGGTCAAGAATATCCTTAAGTACTTAAGAAGAACTAAGGATATGCTTCTTGTATACGGAGGTGAAGAAGAGCTAGCCGCTAAGTGTTATGTCGATGCTAGCTTTCACACCGATCCCGATGACTCTAAGTCTCAATCCGGATACGTATTTCTCTTGAATGGAGCAGCAGTTAGTTGGAGGAGTTCCAAACAACCTGTGGTGGGTGGATCAACGACGAAGGCGGAATATGTTGCTACTTCAGAAGCGGCGCAGGAAGCGGTTTGATGAAGGAGTTCATAATGGAACTAGGTGTGGTTCCTGAAGGAAATATGCCCTGAGAGGCAATAATAAAGTTGTTATTATGTATTCCTTATATATGATAGATGTTTATTTTGCATGCTAGAATTGTATTGATCGGAAACATCAATACATGTGTGTTTAATAAACAAAAAGGGTTGCTAGTTATGCCTCTCTTATAGACTAGCTTGTTGATTAACAAGATGATCAAGGTTTCCTGATCATGGACATTGGATGTTTTTAATAACAAGGTCACACCATTGGTGGAATGATGTGATGAACATTCATCCAAAGTATAGCATTACGATCAAGTCATTATGTTTATATTTCTATAACATCATACGAAGTAATCTTTATCCTTAGACCATGAGATCATGTTAATTGCTAACACCTGAAGAGTATCTTGATAACATCAAACATCACACCGTAACAGGGTGACTATAAAGATGGGTTCAGTACTACAAAGGTGTTATGTTGAGGCTCATGGATCAAGAGTGGAATTTGTCAATCCCGATGACGGATAGATATACTCTGGGCCCTCTCGGTGATATCACATTGAGATAGCTTGCAAGCAAGTGATGTCATCACTAGAATGTTATATCACGGGAACGAGAAAAGAGTGCATTTTGGTAACGAGATCAAACTAGGTATTTGGATACCGATGATCGAATCTCGGACATGTATTATATCATGAGACAAAGGGACTAGATTACAAGCGTTAAAGGTTCTCACGATCATAGAAGTCATCGTTGAATATGCAGGAGTCAGTATGGATCTCCAGGTCCCGCTTCTGACTATTGATCTGAGAGGAGTCTCAATCATGTTTGCATCATTCGCGAACCGTAGGGTGACACACTTAAGAGTTACCGGACACCATTTTGGAGCACATATGTTTCAGACGAAAGAATTGCAAAGTGCAGGAATTGTTTCGATAGAAACCGGAAATTGTTTCGGGTGAAATTGCAGAAAGTGGTTCTGCATGTGATATTGAAATATTGCAAGGGGCTATATGTGAATGTTTGTTAATTAAAGTAATTAACAAATTTCTGAATAAATTTAATAAAAGAGTTTTATGAAATGAGAGAGCATTAAACTTGGAGAATATTAATGCATTTAAAGTAGGGACTTTAAAGGGGGATGTGAAGAGGCATTTTAATGTGGAGGGGTTACCACCACATGAATGGGGAAGGTGAGGGGTCACGCCCCCATGCGCCAGCCATGGGGAGGAGGGGCACCCCCCTCCTCCTATAAAAGACCACCATCTTCCTCCTTCTTCCTCACACCTCCTTGTGAAGGATCTCTCTCCCTCTCTAGAATTATTCCCCATGGTCTCAGATTAGCGAGATAGATGTTCCCGGTGGCGTTTCGTCTGGAAGGAGTTGCTGCTTCCGCTGGATCGCTGGAGCGAGGAAGTGGAAGTTATCCGGTGGCTTGAACGTGTGTGCGAGTACGGATGCGCTGCTGAGTTGCGGCGCTCGGACTTCCTCACGATCTTGAGATCGACAAGTGTACGACTACATGAACCACGAGTTCCTACTCGTTAACAAAACTCGTTGTCTTCGAGGGTAAGTTCTCGTTGTATGTATGTCCACCCGTTGCTTTGTACCTAGTAGATAGATCTTGGCGTGTAGTTCTCATCGTAGGAATTTTTTTGTTTTCTATGCTGCGGACCCAACAGTGGTATCAGAGCCTGATCTATGCGTAGGTGCTTTGCACGGGTAGTACACATATGTTTATATATGGGCGATGATGATCATGTTATTGCATCTTCTATGTATTTTGGATATTGGTGGCATAGTGGGATGAAGCGGCCCGGACCAACCTTACATGTCATCGTACATGAGACCGGTTCCACGATTGACATGCAACTTGTTTTGCATAAGTGGCTGGCGGGTGTGTGTCTCTCCTACTATAGTCAATATCTGATTTACAACGAGTTGCTAATACTTTGGTTATCCTCGTTGTGTTTCATGTTCGTAGGTGAGAACGGTTCTATCTTTGAAAGCCCTAAGCCACGTAAAACTTGCAATTGATAAATTAGAGGCGTCTAGTTTAGATCGTTGCTGGGCTAGTGTATTGATATGGTATTGTTGTAAGTAGATGTATGATAGATACTCTTACAACACATTCAACGTGTAAGTTCCATAGACCTTGGCCTTACACACAAAGGAACGATAGAGATCATACCACGATGCAAATGATAGAGATCAAATGCATGGACCATATCATCTCACTTTACACATTAGATGTTAGCATCTTATACTGCCAGTTTGGCGCTTTTGGTAGCATTGTAAGATGATCCCTCATTTAGCTATCAAGATAAAAATGTGTTCTTTCTTGAGTATGCACCGTTCTATGGATCGTGATTCGAGACATCACGTGATGATCGGGTGTACTCAACTCTACGCTTCATACAACGGGTGTAAGACAGTTTTACACACACGAGTACTAAGGTTCATACTTGGCGAGGCTAGCATGTACAGACATGGCCTCGGAACACGGACCGAAAGGTTAAGCATGAGTCATATGGTTGATATGATGCCCATATAGATGCTCGCCTTTGAAGCTACACCGACTCACGTGATGATCGGACTTGGTATAGTGGATTTGGTTCATGTAATCACCAAAAAGGCACGAGGGGTGTCATTTTTGTGTTGGAGTTCATTAGTGATTTGGATTAGTTGAACTCAGTCTATCATAAACTTAGTCTAAATAAACTTTACAAATTCTGTTGTAGATGGCACCACCTTCTTTTAATTTCAATGTGTTCATGGAGAAAGAGAAACTTGCTGCGAATGGTAGCAACTTCACCAGCCGTGGCATCCCGATAAAACCACTACTAGAAAATCGTTGTGTTTTTGTGCATTGCATCATCATGACCGCATGCTCATGTCATCATGCCACATTGCATTTGAGCATCATCATGTCATCATGCATATTTTCTTGCATTTTTCCAAACGCAAAAGTATTTTTATTAAACACCGTATTTTGTTTTTCTAAAATATCTGTACAGTCTAATATATACTAAGCCGTCATCTTTCTTTGTTATTTTAAATTAAAGCAATATTTTTCCGGTCCGTTACGTGACCATAAAGATTTTCTTATTTTTCTAACAATAAAATTAGGCAAAAAGCCTGTCTAAAGTTTTAGCCTAAAACTAGTCCTATCTAGTCTATTTTGGACTATATAAATATCCCAATCCACTCAGTCTTCCTCGCTGAACTCTAGCCCCAAGTCTGAGATCTAAATATGTCCAATGTCCTCTACCTTTCCCTATTTTTTTTCTCCTCAAAATTTTTCCGTTCCAAATCTTGTAGCAGACTCGTGCCTTCTTGATTCAATTTCTAATGCCCAGCAAGCAGCTCACTACTTCCAAGTAAATCAATCAAGCTGGCTTGCCCAAGCAAATCGATTAGCTCCTCGATGTGTTTGCCCAGATTTGTGCGTGTGTTGACCAGAGGCACTCTTGGCCTTGTACACCGTGTACCACCTGCCCCTTGCCCCATGTTGAGAGCTTCCATCGCCACCACCGGCCCGCCGCCTTGTCCCTTGTGCGCCATTCGCTTGGAGCCTTCCACCCATCACCAGCTCGCCAATTCCTTGGTCCACGCGCGCCAGGAGGACCACGCTCGAACCGTCTGCTTTGCTATGCACGGGAGTGAGCCTGGATCCGGTGTGCGCATCCAGCCGTGCAAGATCACGTCGCTGCCACATGCATCTGCAGAATCCTGGGCGCTCTCTGCATGCCTCTTCGACCGCAGCAGCAGCGCTGCACTCCATCGAGCGCAACACCAATCCCCAGGTCAGCGCGCGCTCGGTCGTTTGGCTCTGTCCGTGCTGCTAGCCCTCAGGTGTTCGACGAAAGGTCATTAAGAGTTCTGGCTTGGACTTCTGCTGTTTTAAAATGTCCTATCTATTCAGTTGTCAACCAAGTTCTTCTTTGTCTAGTTGGCTCTAATCCGCCGGATCGCATCGGATCGTGCTGTCCGACACCAACACCCCTCCAACAAGTTCTTCCCGACATCGGCTACTTTCATGACATTGACTCCTTCCGGCACTTCAACTTCAACTTGAAGCCTATTTTCTCGCCTCTCCGATCCTAATCGTGAGACCCATGCCCTACCTTATTTTGTATAAATATCATACAACTTGTTTCAAATTAAATAATTCATCTCGCATACATACCATTGATATTTGGGGGCATTATGCCGATTCACCTAAATTAAATATGGAGTCTATATGCGGGCTATTCTAGTCTTATATTGGCTCCATTTAAATTGGTGTATCGAACCGATGTTATGTTTTGTCTTGCTAATACAACATTTAAATTGCGGGGTTTTAAATAACTTGAACCGTCTAATTAATTGTGGGGACCTCGGTTCCGCTTAATACTGCCTAATTACATCGCATCTGCATCATATCATAATCATGCCGGATCTTCTGCCGTAGTATTAAATATTGTATCCAGTGTTTCTTTTAGTGCTTTGCTTCTTCGCGGATTAGGCCGATGAGTTGCTGCGAGTATCGACAAGTTCTCCGGATATGATCCGCCGGCAGTGTTTCCCAGGCGAGCATTCTCCCCCTTTCTACCTATTTTGCATTTATAGTCTTTACTTCCTCCTGTTAATCTATTGATATCCGTATTGCGATGCTTTAGTTTCCGTGCACCATTTATATTCCCTGCAGCCTCTATATTGCCTTGGACACATCTTATAGCCTGTTGTTTGATAGATAGTCGGCCTTTGCGTGTCGTAGTCGCTTGCTTAAGTGCTGCTTCGCGTCGTTGTCTCTTCCACCATTGACGGCAAGTTGGCACATGATAAATGGTGGAGGTGCTTAATGGTGGAGATGATCATGACTTTAAATACAACTATTAAATTGCTAGATATAACTAATGCAGAGGCATCGGTGGGCAATAGATGTTATTTGGTTCTTCCACGCTCACTTGTGTCCCGTAGGACCCCGAGTACTTGATACATGTTCCTTGACTATTCGCACTATCCACATATGGGAGAGTCTATGCATCCCCCTTAGCCAGAGCTTGATTCATTTCTTATTTCTTGGGGCCACAAACTAGTTTGGGGCTTTATTACTATCATGTACTTATGCCATGCTTTACTGCTTTATTTTCGATTGTGCGTGGAGCACCTATACTGTTTAGGATCGTGACACGTTTTCGCTGTATCAACAAGCCTAGTCACACTTTCGGGTTCCCAGTCGTTTACAGCCGTCCACACAAACCTTGGGTCCGTCTCGGAGCCGGTTAACTTCGTTGCGGGTAGCTTAATGGGGTGGCCCCCTGAAATAATTTATGAATCTTGTGATTGCTTTGTTGTGAAAGCCTCGTTGGGTTTTGATTTGGTTTTTCCGAGGTTGATCGCGTGTGTGTTGCTATTTGTGCACCCCTGCAGGGTAAATCTTTCTGAAAGCCGTGTCCGCGGTTATGGACGATTTGGAGCACAGTATCTCGATCGTAGACAAGCAAAACTAAAGTAGTGCTATAAATTTGACTTAATATGTGACTAGTAATCAACTCGATTATAACGGAATGGATATTAAAAAAATGCCAACAACTGGTGGATCTTGGTCATATCGTGTTCTGATATACTTGCCTAGTAAGTATTCCAACTCTAATGGAATGTGATAAAAGTGTCAACAACTGCTGGGTTTTGGGATTCCTCTGGACAAATATATCTGACTAGTAAATGTTCCAACTACAACGGAATGGTGATTAAAACTGCCCACTACTTATGCTATCAGGATGACTCATGCTATCTATATCTGACTAGTAAGTGCTTCAACTATAAACGGATGAATAAAACTGCCAACAGTGTGAGTTCCTCGGTTTGACTTCCTTCTTTGGTCTCGAGGGGGAAAACCAGGATGGGTATGTTTGGTGTTAGTATCAGGTTGGATTCGAATAGGTCTTTCTTACCCTTCTCTAATAGCCGACAGATGTGTCGAGTCTCTATAGGATGTTTAGTGCATGCTGCGCTGCCGCTTCAGTCCACCATACCTATGTAGGGGAGAGCCGCTGAATTCTAGCCTCGCCGTGTACTGGCCTCAGTACTGACGCTCCTCTTTTTCCTTTGCCCTTTGTCGGCACCCCTTTTGTTTAGCAGGTTTGAGATCGACGTCGTTAGCAGGGTTACCCTTCCGGCTTGGCCTGGGCAGGGTTATGGACGCCATTGGTTATTCTTCAGGGCTCTTAGCCCCATTTGCATCTTATCCGTACTCGGACGCTGTAGCGATTTCAAGGTGATTTGGATCTTTGTACTGTATATCGGTATTTTTGACTCATGGAGTCATGTTGTATATATATATATGTTCTGTGGGTCCCATCGAGGACTGTTGTGTAATGGTATTACTTCGTTTTCCACCCGCACGAAAGTGCCTGGTGGGTGTACTTGAATCGTTTCTATGCGGGTTTGGCAGAAAGGGCTAAAACTTGCATAGGGCCGATTCGAGGGTGTTACAGAGTGGTATCAGAGCCCAGTAGTTACGATATCCCACAAGTCCAGCCTATAGGATAACCTAGCTAACGGTCGATGTAGAGTGTCAAAACTATTTTGCAAAACTCGGTGGGATAGATCTGATTAGGTGTTCTTTTACTCCTTACCCCTCTGCTATTCTCCTCTTACCTCTGCATGTTTTGATTCAACTCTCTTATCTTTTCTTCGAGTCCACTGATTTCCCGTGGTTGAGTTTCTATCGTACCTTCAGGGTTTCGCTTCCTCCCTTTATAACGGTGGTTCTACAATCATCAATCTGCTTCTCGGCTGTTGTACCTTCATCCAATCTTTTGTCCTTGAACTCTTCATCCGTATGTGCCCCTTGACAGATATCTGTATCATTGAAAAGCATATGAGAAGGATAAGCATTGGTGAAGTTGGAGTATACCTTGAGGATGTGTTGTTCATGCCAATGGAACCATCACAAAACTTGATCGTTGTGCCTTTTAGTATGATGTTTCTTTGTATCTTCCGGTGGTCCCCAATGCGACGACATCATCTACGCCAGATCCGATGAAGATCCTGCATCACCCCTCTTGTTCTGAACACCGCTTGTGAAGATCTTCAGTCTAAATCCCGAGAGTTGGTTGCATGATTCTGCGATTCATTTACAGAAGGATGCTTTGAGTACGGGATGGACTGATCACCCTACCCGCCTCTCACTGTGCACTTTTGTACATCGAATCGGTGGATCCAGTAATTTCGCTCCGTCCACGAAAGTTAAAGGTGGCCTTATCTCTTGATACCTTTACCTTCGTCCTTTGTTCCCGGAGTGTTTTCTCGACGACCATGGACAACAACCCCTTGTCGGTGGTGTTGCCGATTTCAAGAAGGAGCAGCAATCTTGTTAGTGGTGTCGCGGGGATCTACCCAAAGCGAGAAGATTCTGATCGTCGGCCTTCTTCCCGGTACCATGAGGCGGATCTCGAGGGGGAGATCCCTTGTTAGTGGTGTCGAATTGTGGCATCCCGATAAAACCACTACTAGAAAATCGCTGTGTTTTTGTGCATTGCATCATCATGACCGCATGCTCATGTCATCATGCTACATTGCATTTGAGCATCGTCATGTCATCATGCATATTTTCTTGCATTTTTCCAAACGCAAAAGTATTTTTTATTAAACACCGTATTTTGTTTTTCTAAAATATCTGTACGGCCTAATATATACTAAGCCGTCATCTTTCTTTGTTATTCTAAATTAAAACAATATTTTTCCGGTCCGTTACGTGACCATAAAGATTTTCTTATTTTTCTAAAAATAAAATTAGGCAAAAAGCCTGTCTAAAGTTTTAGCCTAAAACTAGTCCTATATGGTCTATTTTGGACTATATAAATATCCCAATCCACTCAGTCTTCCTCGCTGAACTCTAGCCCCAAGTCTGAGATCTAAATATGTACAATGTCCTCTACCTTTCCCTATTTTGTTTTCTCCTCAAAAATTTTCCGTTCCAAATCTTGTAGCAGACTCGTGCCTTCTTGATTCAATTTCTAATGCCCAGCAAGAAGCTCACTACTTGCAAGTAAATCAATCGAGCTGGCTTGCCCAAGCAAATCGATTAGCTCCTCGATGTGTTTGCCCATTTTTTTGCGTGTGCTGACCAGAGGCACTCTTGGCCTTGTACACCACGTACCACCTGCCCCTTTACCCTGTTGAGAGCTTCCATCGCTACCACTGGCCCGCCGCCTTGGCCCTTGTGCGCCATTCGCTTGGAGCCTTCCACACATAACCAGCTCGCCGATTCCTTGGTCCACACGTGCTAGGAGGACCACGCTCGAACCGTCTGCTTTGCTATGCACGGGAGTGAGCCTGGATCCGGTGTGCGCATCCAGCCGCGCAAGATCATGTCGCCGCCACACGCATCTGCAGAATCGTGGGCGCTCTCTGCATGCCTCTTCGACCGCAGCAGCAGCGCTGCACTCCATCGAGCGCAACACCAATCCCCAGGTCAGCGCGCGCTCGGTCGTTTGGCTCTGTCCGTGCTGCTACCCCTCAGGTGTTCGACGAAAGGTCATTAAGAGTTCTGGCTTGTACTTCTGCTATTTTAATATGTCCTATATATTCAGTTGTCAACCAAGTTCTTCTTTGTCTAGTTGGCTCTATTCCGTTGGATCGCATCGGATCGTGCCATCCGACACCAACACTCCTCCAACAAGTTCTTCCCGACATCGGCTACTTTCACGACATTGACTCCTTCTGGCACTTCAACTTCAACTTGAAGCCTATTTTCTCGCCTCTACGATCCTAATCGTGAGACCCATGCCCTACCTTATTTTGTATAAATATCATACAACTTGTTTCAAATTAAATAATTCATCTCGCATACATACCGTTGATATTTGGGGCCATTACGCCGATTCACCTAAATTAAATATGGAGTCTATATGCGGGCTATTCTAGTCTTATATTGGCTCCATTTAAATTGGTGTAGCGAACCGATGCCATGTTTTGTCTTGCTAATCCAACATTTAAATTGCGGGGTTTTAAATAACTTGAACCGTCTAATTAATTATTGGGACCCCGGTTCCGCTTAATACTGCCTAATTGCAGCGCATCTGCATCATATCATCATCATGCCGGATCTTCTATTGTAGTATTAAATATTGTATCCGGTGTTTCTTTTAGTGCTTTGCTTCTTCGCGGATTAGGCCGATGAGTTGATGCGAGTATCGAAAAGTTCGCCGGATATGATCCTTCGGCAGTGTTTCCCAGGCGAGCATTCTCCCCCGTTCTACCTATTTTGCATTTATAGTCTTTACTTCCTCCTGTTGATCTATTACTATCCGTATTGCGATGCTTTAGTTTCCGTGCACCATTTATATTCCCTGCAGCCTCTATATTGCCTTGCACACATCCCTATAGCCTGTTGTTTGATAGATAGTCGGCCTTTGTGTGTCGTAGTCGCTTGCTTAAGTGCTGCTTCGCGTCGTTGTCGTTCCACTGTTGACGGCAAGTTGGCACATGATAAATGGTGGAGGTGCTTAATGGTGGAGATGATTATGACTTTAAATACAATTATTAAATTGTTAGATATAACTAATGCAGAGGCATCGGTGGGCAATAGATGTTATTTGGTTCTTCCACGCTCACTTGTGTCCCGTAGGACACCGAGTACTTGATACATGTTCCTTGACTATTCGCACTATCCACATATGGGAGAGTCTATGAATCCCGCTTAGCCAGAGCTTGATTCATTTCTTATTTCTTGGGGCCACAAACTAGTTTGGGGCTTTATTACTATCATGTACTTATGCCATGCTTTACTGCTTTATTTTCGATTGTGCGTGGAGCACCTATACTGTTTAGGACCGTGACATGTTTTCGCTGTATCAACAAGCCTAGTCACGCTTTCGGGTTCCCTGTTGTTTACAGCCGTCTAGACAAACCTTGGGTCCATCTCGGAGCTGGCCAACTTCGTTGCGGGTAGCTTAATTGGGTGTCCCCCTGAAATTATTTATGAATCCTGTGATTTCTTTGTCGTGAAAGCCTCGTTGGCTTTTGATTTGGTTTTTTCGAGGTTGATCGTGTGTGTGTTGCAATTTATGCACCCTTGCAGGGTAAATCTTTCTGAAAGCCGTGTCCGCGGTTATGTACGACTCGGAGCACAGTATCTCGATCATAGACAAGCATAACTAAAGTAGTGCTATAAATTTGACTTAATATGTGACTAGTAATCAGCTCAATTATAACGGAATGGATATTAAAAAAATGCCAACAACTGGTGAATCTTGGTCGTATCGTGTTCTGATATACCTGCCTAGTAAGTATTGCAACTCCAATGGAATGTGATAAAAGTGTCAACAACTGCTGGGTTTTGGGATTCCTCAGGACAATTATATCTGACTAGTAAATGTTCCAACTACAACAGAATGGTGATTAAAACTGCCCACTACTTATGGTATCAGGATGACTCATGCTATCTATATCTGACTAGTAAGTGCTTCAACTATAATCGAATGAATAAAACTGCCAACTGTGTGAGTTCCTTGGTTTGACTTCCTCGTTTGGTCTCGAGGGAGAAAACCAGGATGGGTATGTTTGGTGTTAGTATCAGGTTGGATTCGAATAGGTCTTTCTTACCCCTCTCTAATAGCCGACAGATGTGTCGAGTCTCTATAGCTTGTTTAGTGCATGCTGCGCTGCCGCTTCAGTCCACCATACCTATGTAGGCGAGAGCCGCTGAATTCTAGCCTCGCCGTGTATTGCCTCAGTACTGACGCTCCTCTTTTTCCTTTGCCCTTTGTCGGCACCCCTTTTGTTTAGCAGGTTTGAGATCGACGTCGTTAGCAGGGTTACCCTTCCATCTTGGCCTGGGCAGGGTTATGGACGCCATCGGTTATTCTTCAGGGCTCTTAGCCCCATTTGCATCTTGTCCGTACTCGGACCTGTAGCGATTTCAAGGTGATTTGGATCTTTGTACTGTATATCGGTATTTTTGACTCATGGAGTCATGTTGTATATATATCTGTTCTGTGGGTCCCATCGAGGACTATTGTGTAATGGTATTAATTCGTTTTCCACCCCACATAAAAGTGCCTGGTGGGCGTCCTTGAATCGTTTCTATGCGGGTTTGGCAGAAAGGGCTAAAACTTGCATAGGGCTGATTCGAGCGTGTTACAAGCTGGGCTATGAATTTGAGGATTCTCCTCATTGCTGCACAAAAGCAATATGTGCTAGATGCGCCGCTAGGGCCCCACCATCTCCTAATGCCCCTGACGAGGAAAAGAATGTCTATGTGACTCGTTAGGAGGACCACAACTTAGTTCATTGTGGCATACTGTATGGGCTAGAGCCAGAACTTCGAAAGTGTTTCGAAAATGGCAATGCCTTTGATACCATGGGAGAATTGAAAATGATTTTAGATACCCATGCTGCCGTAGAGAGTTATAATGCTACTGAAAAGTTCTTTAGCTGCATGATGGAGGAGAACAGCTCCGTTAGTGAGCATGTACTCAAAATGTCTAGGTACGCAAACTAAGCTTGTGTCCTTGGGAATAACGATTCCCATTGACTTAGGCATACATCGTGTTCTCCAATCTCTGCCACCTAGCTACAAGAGCTTCGTGATGAACTATAATATGCAGGGCATGAAGAAGTCTCTTCTCGAGCTTCTGTCAATGCTTAAGAATGCAGAAGTGGAGATTAGGAAAGAACATCAAGTGTTGATGATCAATAGGACCACCGGTTTCAAGAAGGACAAGAAAGGCAAGCACAAGGGAAAGAAGGGTGGCGAATCTGTTGCCGCGCCTGAAAAGAAACCTCGAGCTGGCCCTAAGTCCGATACCGAGTGCTACTATTGCAAGGGGACTAGCCATTGGAAGCACAACTGCCCCAAGTATTTGGCGAATAAGAAGTCCGGCAAGGCAAACAAAGGTATATATGATATACATGTTATTGATGTGTACTTGACTAGTACTCGCAGTACCACCTGGGTATTTGATACGGGATCGGTTGCTAATATATGTAACTCGATTCAGGGGCTGCAGAACAAGCGACAACTAGCAAGGGATGAGGTCACAATGCGGGGCGGCAATGGATCAAGACTTGATGTGATCACCGTCGGAACGCTGCCTCTCCATATGCCATCGGGATTAGTTATAAACCTAAATAATTGTTATTTGGTGTCTGCACTTAGCATGAACATTGTATCCGGATCATGTTTGATACAAAGTGGTTATTCGTTTAAATCAGAAAACAATGGTTGTTCGATTTATATGGATAATATCTTTTATGGTCATGCACCTGTGTTGAATGGTTTATTTCTGATGGATCTCGATAGTAATATTACGCACATTCATAATGTTAATGCAAAAAAGATTAAACTTGATGATGATATATAAGCATATATGTGGCACTGCCGTCTAGGTCATATTGGCATTAAACGCATGAATAAACTCCATTCTGATGGACTTTTGGAATCACTTGATTTTGAATCATTTGATACATGTGAGCCATGCCTTATGGGCAAGATGACTAGAACGCCGTTTTCAGGTTCAATGGAACGGGCGACAGATTTATTGGAAATCATACATAATGATGTGTGTGGACCAATGAGTGTGTCGGCGCAAGATGGATATCGTTATTTTGTTAATTTCACGGATGATTTGAGTAGATACGGGTATATCTATTTGATGAAACACAAGTCTGAAACTTTTAAAAAGTTCAAGGAATTTCTGAATGAAGTGGAAAATCATTGTAATAGAAAGATCAAATTTCTATGGTCTGACCGTGGAGGAGAGTATCTAAGTTACGGGTTTAGCACACACATGAAAGAGTGTGGAATAGTTTCACAACTCACGCTTGCTGGAACACCACAACGTAATGGTGTGTCAGAACGTCGTAATCGTACCTTATTGGATATGGTTCGATCTATGATGTCTCTGACTGACTTGCCACTGTCATTTTGGGGTTATGCACTTTAAATCGGCCACCATCTAAATCCGTTGAAACAACACCGTATGAATTATGGTTTGGAAACAAACCTAAGTTGTCATTTCTTAAAGTTTGGGGATGCGATGTTTATGTGAAGAAACTTCAGCCGGATAAACTCGAACCCAAAGCGGAAAAATGCATCTTCATAGGATACCCTAAGGAAACGATTGAGTTTCTCGTGAAAGGTGTGAGTAGTCGGAAGGTAGAACTCGAAGAGGTTATTGAATCTTCTCTTCATGAAATGGCGAGTAGCGCAGCATCGAAAGTTGTTTCGAAGTTGACTTCACCTAATGAAGAGAGAGCTAATGATATTGATCATGAAACTCCGAAAGAGGACACTATCGAACCTCGCAGGTCAAGCAGGACACGTACAGCTCCTGAACTGTACAGCAATCCTGTTGTGAATTTCATGGTTGATGAAATGGATGACCCTGCGATGTATGAAGAAGCGATGATAAGCCCGGATTCCAACGAATGGCTAGAAGCCATGAAATCCGAAATGGAATCCATGTACGAGAACCAAGTTTGGACCTTGGTGGACTTACCTCACGATCGAAAGGCCGTTGAGAATAAATGGATTTTCAAAAGAAAAACTGATGCTGATGGTAATGTGACCATCTATAAGGCTCGACATGTCGAAAAGGGGTTTCGAAAAATTCAAGGAGTTGACTACGATGAGACATTCTCTCCCGTAGCGATGCTTAAGTCGGTTAGGATTATGTTAGCAATTGCTGCGTATTTCAATTATGAAATATGGCAGATGGATGTCAAAACTGCGTTCCTCAATGGTAATATTGAAGAAGAGTTGTATATGATACAACCTAAGGATGCTAATAAGGTATGCAAACTTCCGCGATCCATCTATGGACTGAAGCAAGCATCCCAGAGTTGGAATCTTCGCTTTGATGAGGTGATCAAAGAGTTTGGATTTGTCCAAACTTATGGAGAAGCTTGTATTTACAAGAAAGTGAGTGGGAGAAATGTGGCATTTCTGATATTATATGTGGATGACATATTATTGATTGGAAATGATATAGATCTTTGAAACAGTGTTAAAAGTTATCTAAACAGCAAATTTTCGATGAAAGACCTTGGTGAAGCATCATATATATTAGGCATTAAAATCTATAGAGATAGATCAAGGCGCCTAATTGGGCTATCGCAGAGTACATACCTTGATAAGATATTAAAGAAGTTTAATATGGATGAAAGTAAGAAGGGGTTCTTACCTATGTTCCAAGGCAAGACATTGAGTAAGACTCAAAGTCCGGCTACGGCGGAAGAAAGAGAGACGATAGATAAGATCCCTTATGCCTCGGCCATAGGCTCTATTATGTATGCCATGCTATGTAAAAGACCGGATGTGGCACATGCTATTTGTTTGACTAGTAGGTACCAATCTGATCCAGGTTTCGAACACTGGATAGCGGTCAAGAATAACCTCAAGTACTTGAGAAGAATTAGGGATATGTTTCTAATATACGGAGGTGAAGAAGAGCTAGTCGCTAAGTGTTATGTCGATGCTAGCTTTGACACCGATCCGGATGACTCTAAGTCTCAATCCGGATACGTATTTCTCTTGAACAGAGCAGCAGTTAGTTGGAGGAGTTCCAAACAACCTGCGGTGGCTGGATCAACGACAGAGGCGGAATATGTTGCTGCTTCAGAAGCGGCGCAGGAAGCGGTTTGGAGGAAAGAGTTCATTACAGAACTAGGTGTGGTTCCTAGTGCGTTGGACCCGATGGTGATCTATTATCATAACAATGGAGCCATAGCCAACGCAAAGGAACCGAGGTCTCATAAGAATTCCAAGCATATTAAGCACCACTTTCACTCCATCCGCGAGCATGTCAAGGATGTAGATATAAACATTTGTAAAGTACACACGGACCTAAATGTAGCAGATCCATGGACTAAAGCTCTCCCTAGGGCAAAACATGATCAACACCAGAACTCCATGGGTGTTAGATTTATCACTATGTGAACTAGATTATTGTCTCTAGTGCAAGTGGGAGACTGAAGGAAATATGCCCTGAGAGGCAATAATAAAGTTGTTATTATGTATTCCTTATATATGATAGATGTTTATTTTGCATGCTAGAATTGTATTGATCGGAAACATCAATACATGTGTGTTTGATAAACAAAAAGGGTTCCTAGTTATGCCTCTCTTATAGACTAGCTTGTTGATTAACAAGATGATCAAGGTTTCCTGATCATGGACATTGGATGTTGTTAATAACAAGGTCACACCATTGGTGGAATGATGTGATGAACATTCATCTAAAGTATAGCATTACGATCATGTCATTATGTTTACATTGCTATGACATCATACGAAGTAATCTTTATCCTTAGACCATGAGATCATGTTAATTGCTAACACATGAAGAGTATCTTGATAACATCAAACATCACACCGTAACAGGGTGACTATAAAGATGGGTTCAGTACTACAAAGGTGTTATGTTGAGGCTTATGGATCAAGAGTTGAATTTGTCAATCCCGATGACGGATAGATATACTCTGGGCCCTCTTGGTGATATCACATTGAGATAGCTTGCAAGCAAGTGATGTGATCACTAGAATGTTATATCACGAGAACGAGAAAAGAGTGCATGTCGGTAACGAGATCAAACTAGGTATTTGGATACCGATGATCGAATCTCGGACATGTATTATATCATGCGACAAAGGGATTAGATTACAAGCGTTAAAGGTTCTCACGATCACAGAAGTCATCGTTGAATATGCAGGAGTCAGTATGGATCTCCAGGTCCCGCTTCTGATTATTGATCTGAGAGGAGTCTCAATCATGTCGGCATTATTCATGAACCGTAGGGTGACACACTTAAGAGTTACCGGACACCATTTTGGAGCACATATGTTTCAGACGAAAGAATTGCAAAGCGCAGGAATTGTTTCGATAGAAACCGGAAATTGTTTCGGGTGAAATTGCAGAAAGTGGTTCTGCATGTGATATTGAAATATTGCAAGGGGCTATATGTGAATGTTTGTTAATTAAAGTAATTAACAAAATTCTGAATAAATTTAATAAAAGAGTTTTATTAAATGAGAGAGCATTAAACTTGGAGAATTTTAATGCATTTAAAGTAGGGACTTTAAAGGGGAATATGAAGAGGCATTTTAATGTGGAGGGGTTACCACCACATGAATGGGGGAGGTGAGGGGTCACCCCCCCATGCGCCGGCCATGGAGAGGAGGGGCACCCCCCTCCTCCTATAAAAGGCCACCCTCTTCCTCCTTCTTCCTCACACCTCCTTGTGAAAGATCTCTCTCCCCCTCTAGAATTATTCCCCATGATCTCGGATTAGCGAGATACATGTTCCCGGTGGCATTTCGTTTGGAAGGAGTTGCTGCTTCCGCTGGATCGCTGGAGCGAGGAGGTGGAGGTTGTCCGGTGGCTTGAACGTGTGTGCGAGTACGGATGCACTGCTGAGTTGCGGCGCTCGGACTTCCTCACGATCTTGAGATCGGTAAGTGTACGACTACATCAACCACGAGTTCCCACTCGTTAACAAAACTCGTTGTCTTCGAGGGTAATTTTCGTTGGATGTATGTCCACCCGTTGCTTTGTACCTAGTAGATAGATCTTGGCGTGTAGTTCTCATCGTAGGAATTTTTTTGTTTTCTATGCTGCAGACCCAACAGTTCCTAGTGCTTTGGACCTAATGGTGATCTATTATGACAACAATGGAGCCATAGCCAATGCCAAGGAACCAAGGTCTCACAAGAATTCCAAGCATATTAAGCGCCGGTTGCACTCCATCCGCAAGCATGTCAAGGATGGAGATATAAAGATTTGTAAAGTACACACGAACCTGAATGTAGCAGATCCGTTGACTAAAGTTCTCCCTAGGGCAAAACATGATCGACACCAGAACTCCATGGGTGTTAGATTTATCACTCTATAAACTAGATTATTGTCTCTAGTGCGAGTGGGAGACTGAAGGAAATATACCATGAGAGGCAATAATAAAGTTGTTATTATGTATTCCTTGTATATGATAGATGTTTATTTTGCATGCTATAATTGTATTGAAAGGAAATGTCAATACATGTGTGTTTAATAAACAAAAAGGGTTCCTAGTTATGCCTCTCTTCAAGACTAGCTCGTTGATTAACAAGATGATCAAGGTTTCCTAATCATGGACATTGGATGTTGTTAATAACGAGGTTACAACATTTGTGAAATGATGTGATGAACATTCATCCGAAGTATAGCAATACGATCAAGTCATTATGTTTACATTGCTATAACATCATCCGAACTAATCTTAGTCCTTAGACCATGAGATCATGTTAATTGCTAACACCGGAAGTGTATCTTGATAACATCAAATGTCACACTATAACAAGGTGACTATAAAGGTGGGTTCAGTGCTACGAAGATGTTATGTTGAGCCTCATGGATCAAGAGTGGAATTTATCAATCCCGATGACGGATAGATATACTCTGGGCCCTCTCGGTGATATCACATTAAGGTAGCTTGCAAGCAAGTGATGTGATCACTAGAATGTTATATCACGGGAACAAGAAAAGAGTGCATGTCGGTAACAAGATCGAACTAGGTATTTTGATACCAATGATCGAATCTCGGACATGTATTATATCATGAGACAAAAGGATTAAGTTACTAGTGTTAAAGGTTCTCACGATCACAGAAGTCATCGTTGAATGTGCAGGAGTCAGTATGGATCTCCAGGTCCCGCTTCTGATTATTGATCTGAGAGGAGTCTCAATCATGTCTGCATTATTCATGAACTGTAGGGTGACACACTTAAGGGTTGTCGGACACCATTTTGGAGCACATATGTTTCAGACGAAAGGATTGCAAAGCGCAGGAATTGTTTCGATAGAAACCGGAATAATTTTGGGTGAAATTGCAGAAAGTGGTTTTGCATGTGATATTGAAATATTGCAAGGGGTTTTATGTGAATGTTTTTTAATTAAAGTAATTAAAAAATTCTGAATAAAATAAATAAAAGAGTTTTATTTAATTGAGAGTTGCATTAAATTGGGTGGAAATTTAATGCATGTGAGTGGAATTTTGGGTGGAGTCCAAATTGATGTGAGTGGAGCTTCCACCACATGAATGAGGAAGAGGTGGGGGCACCCTCTTTGGCCGCCGGCCATGGTAGGGGAGGAGCCCCCCTCTCCTATAAAAGGCCCCCCTCTCCTCCCGCACAAAGCACACCTCCTCGTGAAGGATCTCTCTCCCCCTCTAGATATTCCCCCATGGTCTCGGATTAGCGAGATACATGTTCTTGGTGGCCTTGCGTCTGGAAGGAGTTGCTGCTTCTGCTGATTCGCTGGAGCGAGGAGGTGGAGGTTGTCCAGTGGCTTGATCGTGTGTGCGACTACGGATGCGCTGCTGATTTGCGGCGCTCGGACTTCTACACGATCTTGAGATTGGCAAGCGTACAACTACATCATCCAGGAGTTCCAACTCGTTAACAAAACTCTGTTGTCTTCGAGGGTAAGTTCTCCATGAATGTATATCCACTCGTTGCTCTGTATATAGTAGATAGATCTTGGCGTATAGTTCTCATCGTAGAATTTTTTTCGTTTTCTATGTTGCGAACCCAACGATTATTTATCTGCAAATTCCCTATATCTTGATTGCTACATGAATTGGCTTGTCCATGCAACACTCGTCCATCCATCCCTATGCCTACCGCGCTTTAATCCTACTATTTACTGCAATTGTTACTACTGTCTTTACTTCTACTACTGCTATTGCTACTATAAAACTTTTGCTACTGATAAACTACTGTGAGCAAGATTATTTCTAGGTGCAACTGAATTGACAACTCAGTTGTTAAGGCTTCTAAATATTCTTTGGCTCCCCTTGTGTCGAATCAATAAATTGGGTTTTACTTCCCTCGAAGACTGTTGCGATCCCCTATACTTGTGGGTCATCAAGACTATTTTCTGCCACCATTGCCGGGGAGCATAGCTCTATTTATCAAGTTCACTTGGGATCATTATAGTTCGCTACCATCCATTCATCATGGGTAAATCTCATGATGGAAAGGTTCCTATATTACCATCCACTACAAGGAGAGGTACAATTCTGAACACCTTTGTTGCTCTTGATTCACCATCTGTAATGAGTAAGCTCCTTACACCACCATCACATACACATGCTACACATACTGCTACTTCTGCTGAATCTGAAACTTCTGATACTTATGGTGCTGCTTCTACTGTGCTTGATAAGAGTGGTTCATTAGGTTCTTTCCTAGATGCTACGATTTCTAGAACTATAGCTAGAAATACTGAAACTCCTAATGAAGACACTACTACACATGTCAGTTCACTTGAGTCTATAGAGATCTATGATATTGAAGACGGATATATAGAAATGAATGATGAATTTATTAAAGAATGTCAAAATACTCATGGTAAAAGTGCTATTAAGAGTCTCCTTGAGAGGTGTACTATAAAACCCAAATTATCTCCTAATACTAAGTTTTCTACATCTCCCATAAACATTAAAGATAAAGATTATGATTTCTCTCTTGATTTATCTTACATAACCATTGTTGAGAAAGAATATTTTTGTGGGACTAAAAATGAAAGTGGTGTAGCACATATGACTGAGCTTTCTACCATGAGTGGCCTATTTTCTAATGTTATTAAGATGCGCACCTACTTTGTTGCTAAAATTTTCCCTTTTTCACTGAAAGGAGAAGCTAAGGCTTGGTTTAATAATTTACCTCCTGGATCTATTGATAGCCCTGATTGCTTGATTAGTACTTTCCTTCAGGAATATTTCCCTCCTAGTGCTAGACATGCCATTTTGCAGGAACTTTTTGATTTTAAACAGGGAGAAAAAGAGATATTGCCTAAATCATGGGCATGGTTTTGTGCTTTGATTCATGCACAGGCTGGATGTCCATTACCTAACAATGAGCTTCTTGGTATATATTATAATGGACTAACTGAAGAATCTAGGACATACCTAGATAGTTATGCTGATTGTGTTTTCAGGAAGAGAACTCCCAAAGAAGCTGGGGAATTAATGGCTAAAATAAGCAAGCATTATGATGACTAGACTTCACCTGAGCCAACTACACCTGAGACAACTACACCTGAGTTAAATGTGCCTGAGCCAACACCAACACCAAAGAAGAGGGGAGTTATTGAACTAAATGATGAAGTGATGAAGGAAGCTAAGAAACGTCTTAAGGAGAAGGGTATTAAAGCTGAAGACGTGAAGAATTTACCTCCTATAGAATAATTATGTAAGCCAATCTCCCACTCATCCACTATTGAGGTACACTCTCTCCAACATTTTGATGAAGGTGATATTCCTTATTCTAAACCTCCTGATCAATGCTTAGAAGAATTTGATATCTTTATTGTTAAGCAAGATAATTTTAATAAAAGAGTGCAGAATCATTTGATGGAAAACTCTAGAGCTATTATTGAGTTAAGGGATATTGTGGAAAGAACCTCTAATAATGTTAAAATGCTTGTTAAACATTTCCAAATGGTTCAAACTAAAATTGATCAGCTTATTAAGGTACAAAAAGATTTGCTGGTTAATGCTTCTATGGAAAACAAGCTTATGAAATTAGAACTAGAAGTGGCGCTGCCACCTAGGATCCTCTATATCCTGAGGGGCATCTTAAAAGAATTGAGCAAGATTCCCAACAAACTGAAAATAGAGGTACTTCTTTTAAGAGAAAGAAAAGGAGACATAAAACAGTTGTAGAATCTCCTGAACCTGCTAAAGATCCTAATAGTATATTTGTCTCTGATGCTGAAACTGGGAGTGGCAATGAGAAAAATGATGCTCCTGATAAAGAAGAAATTGAAGAAGAACCTGAAAGGAACACTAAAAATGCTAAGTACACGAAGGAAGATTTTGTTGCTAATAAACAAGGTAGTGAAAGAGAGCCCTAGGTTCAAAAACCAATGCCTTTTCCTGATAAGAAACACAAGTCAAAGGAAGACGAACACTATAATAAGTTTTGTGAGTGGATGAAACCTTTATTTTTGCAAATTCCTTTAACTGATGCTATTAAATTTACCTACTTATTCAAAGTATATGAAGGATATTGTCTATAATAAAAGGAAGATCCCTAATGAGGAAATTTCTACTTTGCTTGCTAATTATTCCTTTAATGGTAAGGTTCCAAAGAAACTTGGAGACCCAGGAATTCCAACTATTCCATAATTATGTTAGAATTGCCTAGTGTGATTTGGGAGAAGGAGTTAGTGTTATGCCTTTTTCTCTCTATAAAAGACTTCAATTACAGAAATTAATACCAACTGATATATCTTTGCAAATGGCTGAAAAATCTACTACTATTCCTACTAGTATATGTGAGGATGTACCTGTTCAAGTGGCCCATAATTGCTTGATATTAACTGAATTTGTTGTGCTTGAAATGCCTGAAGATGATAATATGTCTATTATTCTTGGGAGACCTTTTCTTAATACTACAGGAGCTGTTATTAATTGCAATCAAGATAAAGTAACTTTTAATGTTAATGACAAGGAGCATACTATATATTTCCCTAAGAAGATTGATAGGAATTATGGCTTAAATTCAATTGAAAATATTGAGGGCATCCAAGTTGGAGAAATATATTGTCCCATACCACGAGAAAAATATGAAACAATTATGATTGGGACCATTGCTATCAAGGTTGAGGTAACATAATCATTTAGTGGAATACAAAGTTTTGTTTCATATGAAATTGTTTTGGTAACAAGACCTGATCAACCTTGTTAATAAAGGGATTTTAATGAACAAAACAATGTTTTCACCATGATTATCCTTGCTTACTTTTATTTTATCCATTTTAATTTTTGCTTTCACTTAGTTTACTGTTCTATTTGCTAGTTGCTTACATATTAGAGTGTCTTAGAATTTCTGAAGTTTTAGTTTTGTTTTGCTATTGCATCATTCCAAAATTATATTTCTGCTAGAAAGTCATTCATCAATACCTGAAAATTGCTAAAAATTAAAGTGTCTCGAAAAATTCTAGAAAATTCATATTAAATTTTTACGTCAAAAGAGGGGCAGAGAAGTACCTGGAGTGACCCAGGGGGCACCAGGCAGGCACACCACCTGCTGGCACGGCCACCCCAGGGGCACGCCTGGCCATGGTGTGGGCCACCCCTGGCCCTCCACTTACTCTCCCTCCTGCCACTTTTTTATCTCTCCTGAGAAAACACTAGTTCATTGCTCAAACTCGCGTTCCTGCTGTTCTTGCTCGCGATTTTTCGATCTCCTTGCTCAGCCCATCTTTGCTGCTGAAATTTGTAGCATTTGTTCTCCGGTATGTGACACTTCCGCTTGTCCAAGTAGATTTGTGTTTAGTGGATTATATCTTGAGTATTTTGCTTCTGTAGGTGACAGGTTATGTGAGCTTGTAAGCTTGTTCAATGCTTAGAGACATTGTTTTGATGCATGTTTAGGCCTCTTACAAGTCCCCGTAATTAGTTCCTTCCATTATGTAATCACTTTGCAATCACTTGTATGATGGTTGTCTAAAAATTTCAGAATAGACGAGATGAACAACCACACTTTTGGAGAAGTATTTGAGAGGGACACACCTAGGAGGGCAAGGCCTTCAAGTTTAGCTTCTCAATTTAGGCCCTCATATAATGAAGATCTTATTGCACCATGCTTTGGCAATGAAGGAGATGAGTGAGATGCTCACCCATCTACCTTCCCTTGTTTTTCCTTTTTGCAAGCTGCAGGGATCCTCGATGATTTCTTACTCCTTGTTCAGTGGGTTGGTCTGACCACTTACATGGAAGATGATAGTGAGCAATATGCCATGCTCACCAAAACTTTCGTTCTCACTAACACCCCTTATCGGTCAACTGTTTTGTTCAAAATTTATAATATGCCTCTTACCATGCCATTGGAAAGATTTTGCAGCATTATAGGCATAGGCATGACTGGGACAGTGAAGAAGATCCAAGGTCGACCCGCTGATTTGCTGGAGCTCTACCGAAGTGTGACAAATGACGATGACCGCATAGCTGAGCGCGGGAAGATAAGAAACATTCAACTCCCAGCTCTTAGATATTTTGCTTATTATCTTACCACCAACATTGTTGGTAGGGAGAACACTAGTAATATTTCCAATTATCAGTTAGCCCCTCTTGCTGCTGCACTTAATAATGATACCAAGTATAATCTGGGTTCTCTCATTGTCCGTCGCTTAGCTGCTAGAGGACCCATTTATGGGGGTATTATTGCCTCACGCATGGTTGCTGCCTTAGAGCTTTCTGTTGATCCTAATAACACTGTGTTGACACCGCATAGGATCGATCTTGCTGCTATGAAAACACATCACTTTGTTACTACTGACTCTAGTACTGAGAATTTAGTTTACAGGATGTAGTTTACTGATGGAGACGAGAGGGAAATTTCTTTTCCACAGTCCACTTTGTTTAGTATTTGCAGGATGCCATGGTCACATTCCAAGGAGGAGGTGGACGAGAAGCTCCGCTTGCTTGGTTTCCACGGGTAGCACCAGGGGGATGTGCCCTCTTACGACTACTCTACGCACTATGCTGGGGCGTCCTCGAGTTCATATCAGGATGAAGACACTTCTTCGCCATATTATGGAGGCTCTCCTTCCTGCCCAACTTGGGATTGATACCCACTTAGGACAAAAGCCTAAGATTGGGGGGAGGTACACCGACATCACACTCATCTACATATCATGTTTAGTCGGTACTTTGTATATCCATGTTTTGTTTTCTTTTTAGTCTTTGTTCTTGCTTTATTTATGCTTTCCAAAACACAAAAAGACCAAAAATATTTTCGTTATTTCTCTTTGCTTGCTTCTTTATCTTTTTTCCTTGTTTTGCTTCTTTCTTTTAGCTTTGTTTTGATTATTCAAAAAACCCAAAAATATTTCTCTTTGCTTGTTCTTCCTTTTGGTTCTTGCTTTAAATATTGGAAACGCCAAAAATATTTGTTGTTCTTCTTTGGTTTTGTGAAGTTCGTTGCATGGTTCAGCAGTCCTCAGTGGAGTTTGGTTTCATGTTCTTATTCAAGGCACACAAGTGAAGGACAATAATGAAGATTAATGACAACTTGAGGTGTGGTAAGAGCCTGGTAATGAACTCTATTTTTTCATTTTTGTACATATACTCATCATTCTAGGCATGCTTAGTCTATTCATGTAAGGTGTATGTTATTTATGGATGCTTTGTAGTTCTCGATTTCTTCTGATTATCTCCAGCTTGCTAATGGTTTGTAGCATGTCATATGAATGTTTGCTTGCATTGTTCTATTCATAACTTGGTATGTCATTGTGGTATCCTCCTCTGAATGTTTCATTTGAATCGACTTGGCACATGCTCACACATGTGTATGACTGAACCAGTTAAGCCTCGATGAATTATTTTGCCTCAGGGTTCTTGAATCACTTTCATGCCATAATTAGTCATGTTTTGTTGCAAGCATGATTATGACAGTTATTACTCTCTCGTTTGTCGCTCCCTTTCTATTGTTGGCTTTCACTTGCACTGAGTATGAGCTCTACTCATGTTTCCAACTCCCCAAAACCAATATTGCCAAAAGTGTCCCCCATACCTACCTATTAGCATCATTTGCTATTCCGTGCATATTCAGTATGCCTTGTTTTCTTTTGAATAAAATGTTTGCTTGTTATGAGAAAGTTAGCTAGTAAAGCTCTCACGAACTTGATGGCACACTTTATTTCTTGCACTTAATAAACCTGAACTATTGTGTCTATCCATGAAAGTTATATGCTTGCAAATTATAGGCTGGGATTTAGCAGAACCGTGCTGTCACGAGGAACACTTTTCAACACCTGTAAATATATACCCAGTTGATATCATGCTCTTTTGTTTACGGATGTCGTCGATGTGAAATAAAGGGGGAGCTTGTAAGTCCATGGAGTTATGTATGTGTGTTAGAGGAACGCCTGGGCCGCTAGCCTAAGCCATGCCTAATCATGGTGGAAACTTGCAGCATCACCATAGTGAGAAATTTATGAAGCATTCTTCTTATAAAAAAAGAGATAGAGATTGAGAAAAAGAAAGAAAAAAAATGAGAAAAGAGGAAAGCGAGAAAAAAGCACCATTTTCCAATGGTAAATAAGAAGATTGCTGAGATGCTCATTGTCTGCTTGCCTTGTAATTTTGATTATGGGATATCTCCTGTATCATGTGCAAGGGGTACCCCGTTAGCGGTTCTCTATGATACGCATGTATTTACTATGACAAGAACTTACCGATAATTAAAGTTGAGTAGCATGAGGAGTGGCCCTCGTACTCAAGGGACATGAGATTTCCAGTTTATGGTCTGTCAAGCATATAACTCATATTGGACCTCACTTTCACCTTAACCATTTAAAGATGCTTCTGATAGGGGCAATGAGAGTTCAAAGCTAATGAGTACCATACTTTCAGCATTTGGAAGCCTTTCAAACTTTTCAAAACCTTTTCACTTCCTTATTGAGTCACCACTTATTCTATGATCACTTTCTTTAGAGCATAGTTGTCATTCTTAGTGTAATGTGCTTGTCTCAAAACTTGGTTAATTGTGTCATGACTTTGATGCTTGTATCTTTGATATCTTTACTTCCAGTCTTCACTTGAACCTCAGAGATGCCTTGGCATTTATGTTTTCTCTACAATCAAAGGCAAGCGAGATACCAATCTATCATACCTTTTTATGAGCATTGCAATGTTGCTTATACTTATGTTTCATGCTACTTATTATTTTTGACTTGGAATCTCTTCATAGCTTGCAATAACTATTAAGTAAACTTATTTGCATACTATTTATTATGAATTGCCTAAGTATTTGATCATATGCTAAGAATATATACATCTTATGAAGCAAATGTATTCGTGAAAGCTCTTTTATCGCACTTAGTTTTCAACTGAATTGCTTGAGGAGAAGCAATAAGCTAAGCTTGCGGGGAGTTGATACGTCCAAAACGTATCTACTTTCCCGAACACTTTTGCTATTGTTTCTCCTCTAAACTTGTGTGATTTGGTTACAACTAACACGGGCTGACGCTTTTTTTAGCAGAATTACCTTGGTGTCTAGTTTTTGTGCAGAAAATCTACTATCAGGAAAAATCCCGGAAAATATGCCAAAAATCCTATTTCTCCAGAAGACTCATGGAGCCAAAAGACGAGATGGAGGAGGGCCACGAGGGGCCCACACCCCTGGCCACGCGGGCCATCCCAGGTCGCGCCTGGGAGGGGTGTGGCCGCCTCGGGCACCTCCTCAGCCTCCCTCTTCGCCTATAAGATTCCCCTTGACCTAAAAACCCAGGGGGGTTCAACGTTTTTCCAGGGAGAGTTCCGCTGCGCCGCCTCCACCAGATACCGTGATTCGGAACCAGAAACTCCGTTCTGGCACCCTGCCGGGACGGGGAATTGGAGGATATCATCACCATCTCTTCTCCATAAACCATACATGATTCTCCCATCCATGAGTGAGTAATCCCCCGCTGTAGGCTATGGAGATGGTAGGGATTGGATGAGTTGGTTCATGTAATTGCATCAGATTGATAGGGCATGGTGCCTAGTATCTACTATTAGTGCTTTTTGACTTTGTTGCAACTTGTTCTGCTTAATGCTTGTCACTAGGCACCAAGTGCCATGATTTCAGATCTGAACATGTTATTGATTCATGAGGATATTATTGGTTATGATCTTACCTACAAGTTGTATACACATATTATTGTTTGGAACCAAAGGCCCCGAAGTGACAATAATTGGGATAACCGGAGGGAATGGCTGTGATATGAGGATCACGTGTGTTCACGGAGTTTTAATGCTTTGCTCTGATGCTCTATTAAAAGGAGCACCTTAATTGCCAGTAGTTCCCTTGAGGCCTGATGGTTCAAAATATATTCGAGCTCATTGGGGAACCCCAAGAGGAAGGTATGATGAGCACACCAGCAAGTTTTCCCTCAGTTATGAAACCAAGGTTATTGAACTAGTGGGACCAAGGAAACACCTCAAAGGTGTTGTTTCCAACTTGTAATCCTGCACAACACAACCACATAAATTTTCCCCCAACTTACAGTGAGGTTGTCAATCTCACCGGTTTTGCTAAAAACAAAGGATTAAACATATTGTGTGGAAAATGGTAATTGCTTGCAAAAAGTAACAGAAAATAATAAATAGCAGATTGTAGATTGATAGTAAAAGAATGGACCGGGGTCCATAGTTCACTAGAGGTGATTCTCCTTAAGACAGATGACATGTTGGGTGAACAAATTACAGCGAGCAATTGACAGACACCGAGAAAGCATACATGCATATACTAATCATCTTGACTCCTATGAGAATTGATTCGGCATCACAACATTATAAATAGAATGTAATCCAACTACATCTATGACTAATAATCCACCTTCAGGTTATCATCCGAACCCCCTCCAGTATTAAGTTGCAAGCAACAGATAATTGCATTAATCAAAGTGTGTAAAGTAAACAATACGATTCTTCTATGAACAAAGGATTGCTGTTTTCTCCCTAGTAGCAACATCACATCTAGTACCTTAGAGATTTCTGTCACTTCCCCAGATTCCCAGAGGCATGAACCCACTATCGAGCATAAATACTCCCTCTTGGAGTTGCTAGCATCTACTCAGCCAAGATAGCTACTAACAACCGAAAGCATGCAAGATCACAAATAACAAAGACATGATAGAATCAATAAACAATCTGAAATAGCATCTCCATATCCATAGGATCCCCGCAAACACAACATGTATGATTACAAATAGATGATCTTGATCATGAATGGAGCTCACAAGATCTAGACATGGTAGCACAAAGGAGAAGAACCAACCATCTAGCTACTACATGGACCCGTAGTCCAGAGATGAACTACTCACGCATCACACCGGAGGCAGTCATGGTGATGAAGAAGGCCTCCAAGGTGATCTCTCCCCTCCGGTAGGGTGCCGGTAAGATCTTCAGATCCCTCTCGATCTAGGGATGGAGATGGCGGCAGCCACAAACTCTTTCGTGTAATTTTGATCGGGTTCTTAGGGTTTTCACCCCGGAGGCAATATATAGACGAAGGGGTGATACATTGCAAATGTATCTATAATTTTTGATGTTCCATGCTTGGTTTTATCCACTTTCTTGTGTTTTTTCCACACTTTGGGGTACTTTTCATATGATTTCTTGGACTAACCTATTAACAAGAGCCATAGTGCTAGCTGACTGTTTTCTGCTGTTTTTGGTTCTAGGAAAGTCAGAAAATGAATATTCTCGAAATTGGACGGGACAAAAGCCAAAGTGCCTATTTTTCCGGAAGTCATCAGATGCCAGAATACGAGACGGAGAGGGGCCAGGGGGGCACCACACCACCTGGCCACGCGACCCAGCTTGGCCCGCGCCAGGGTGGTGGTCTGGCTGTCTCCGGCACCCCCTCGGCCTCCCCTTCCGCCTATAAGATGCCCTCGGGATGAAAACCCTAAGGGCCTAATCAAAAATCTAGGAAAGAGTGTGTAGCCGCCATCATCTCCATCCCTAGATCGGGAGGGATCTGAAGTTCTTCCCGGCACCCTGCCAGAGAGGGGAATTCACCCTAGAGGCCTTCTTCATCACCATGGAAGCCTCCAATGTGATGCGTGAGTAGTTCATCCTTGGACTACGGATCCATGTAGTAGCTAGATGGCTGGTTCTCCTCGTTTGTGCTTTCATGTTTAGATCATGTGAGCTCCGTTCATGATCAAGATCATCTATTTTTAATTATGCATGTTGTGTTTGCGGGGATCCGATGGATATTGAGATGCTATTTTAGATTGATTATTGATTCTATCATGTCCTTGTTATTTGTGACCTTGCATGCTTTTCGATGTTAGTAGCTATCTTGGCCAAGTAGATGCTAGCAACTCCAAGAGTTAGTATTTATGCTCGATAGTGGGTTCATGCCTCTGGTAATCTGGGGAAGTGACAGAAATCTCTAAGGTACTAGATGTGTTGTTGCTACTAGGGAGAAAACAACAATCCTTTGTTCATAGAACAATCATATTGTTTACATTACACGCAGTTCGTAAAGCAATAATCTGTTGCTTGCAACTTAATACTGGAGGGGGTTCGGATGATAACCTGAAGGTGGATTATTAGTCATAGATGTAGTTGGATGGCGGTCTATGTATAATGTTGTAATTCCCAATCAAGTTCTAGAGGAGTCAAGATGATTAGTATATGCATGTATTGCTTTCTCGATGTTTGTCAATTGCCCCTGTAATTTGTTCACCCAGCATGTTATCTATCTTAAGGAGAGCCACCTCTAGTGAACTATGGATCCCGGTCCTCTTTCTTTACATACAATCTATAAACTGTTTACTGCTTTGTGTTTACTTTCTGCAAACTATTACTTCCTTCCATTCGATATGTTTAATCACGGTGAGATTGACAACCTCATCACAAGTTGGGGACAGAGATCTATGGTTGTGTTGTGCAGGTCTCCACGTTGCTACTAGCACCGGTAGTGCGCCCTGCCAAGGCTCAGCTAGCAACACCTTTGGGGTGTTTCCTTGCTCCTACTGGTTCGATTAAACCTTGGTTTCATAACTGAGGGAAACTTGCTGATGTGGTCATCATACCTTCCTCTTGGGGTTCCCAATGAGCTCTACATCAACACTGAGCCATCAAGCATTTTTCTGGCACCGTTGCCGGGGAGTCAAGGACATATTCACAAGGGGAGTCCTTCATAACCAATCTCTTTACTTTGTTATTTTTGTTTTGCTTAGTTTCTTTTTGTTTTGTTTGCTTGTTTCTTTCTCAAAAACACAAAAAATTAGTTTTACTAGTTTGCTTTCTTATTTGAAAACACACAAACAATTAGTCTCCTTTAGTTGTCACCTCTTCCTTAGCTCACCATGTTGATCCCTAAATTCACCCTGAAAGACCTTTCAATTGGTAGTGGTTCTATAACTGGGAAAGATAATATTGAAGAATTCTTTAATCATGTTAGTAAGCATGAAGATACTGAGGATAGTTAGGGATCCTGAAAATATTAGTAATCATGTTAGTAAGCATGAAGAATTCTTTAATCATGTTAGAAGCTAGGTTTCTTAACCTCAACCCCTTAATGCAAGTAATGTTTCTGAAGCTTAAAGAAATTGAGGACCCTGAAAAGAGGGATTTTATTCTAGAAACTTTGTTTAAGGAGTTCTATGATGTTGCCAAGGAAGCTACGAAAGTCTTTGAACGTATCAATATGCTAGGATCATGTGTAGATGTTGTTGGTACACGAGAAAAGATGAAGAAAACCGAACCTAATGGGGAGGAACCTAAGATACCAATACCCTTTAAACTAGTAGCAATGCATGATGCCATAGAAAAGAATCTTGATTAGATTGTTCCTGCAAACCCTTTTGATGAAAATAGTGAACCTAAGAGCATTGAGAGAGGATCCTCTAGAACTTATTTGGATGATATACCTTGCCTTGTTGAAAATATTTCTGGTATTGGTCTTAATGCTTCTTCATTTGAGAACACTTGATTCTTTTTCTTGCTTCTTATGCCTAACTTAAATGCATTAAATAAAAGTACTTATTGGGAGATAACCCAAAAGTTTTAGATGAGTCTTGGAAGTTATTACCTCTGTAATAACAGCTCCTTATCCTTTTTATTTGTTTTTTGTGCCAAGAGTAACCTCTAATGAGAGAGAAGTAATGATTGGGAAAGTTGCTGTCCCAAAACAGATTTCTGTGCTTCACCGTAAAACTCCTTGTAAAATCTCGGTACGTATTTTTGAGGCGTGAATTTTTTCGCTTCTGCCCCAGGTTGTTATATAACTTTCGTTAGTTCAACACTTTTTGATTTGAGCAATAGAAGGTCTTCGAAGAAATTCGTCTTTACCTGCTGGTCTGTTTTGACAGATTTCTGCCATTTTCTGCATTTGCTTCTTGTTGGTTCCTTTTTGAGTTCTTTTGGGGAATTGAGATATTCGAGGGAAGTGCTACAGTAGCTAGTGTTCTAATGGAAGTTTATTTGGTGTTAAAACTGAACCTTAAGACTTATTTATCTTGAGTGCACTAATGTTGCTAATAAAGATTGTGTGAAGTTTTGTATGAAGGAAAAATTCCAGGTGTATGGAAGGAATGAGTAATGAGATGAAGGATGGACTAAAGCTTAAGCTTGGGAATGCCACGCGTGTCACCCCAAGAAATATCCAAGAAGGAAAAGCGTCAAATCTTGGGGATGCCCAAGGCATTCCCCTCTTCATCAATAAAAATCCCAGGTTCCTTCCAAACACTTCATTTTTATTGTTTCATGCACGGTTGTGTTGTTCTTGGAGCGTCTTCTTTTTCGTTTTCGTTTTGGTTTTCATTTTCTTGTGTTTGCTTAGTTTGATGAATAAATTGGTTGGGCCCCCTCTTTCATACATTGGTTTGCAAATAGTTTGGTTTGGTTTGGAAAAGAGTAGGAAAGTTCATGCTTATGTGGTAAAGAGAGCTTGTTTTTGACTGTGGCCTATGCTTTGTCATGCCATGCTTGATATTTTTTTGGATTTATGCTTAGTATTCTTTTCTGTAGCATGAATTGTTATAAACAATTGAGATTTCTTAATGTGCCTTGGATGAATCATGCGTTGTTTTAGCATATTAAAGCATAGTATAGTGGTATTCTCCTTTGATGCTTTATTTGGGTTGACTTGGCACATGCTCACACCATGTTATGACTATCCACAGTCACCATAGCCTTTATGGTCCTTCATTTTTCAACTTGTAGTATCACTTTATGCTTTGATCAATGATGTTTTGTCGCTCTGCATAATTATGGCCATTTTTACTCTCTTAGTTTGTCGCTCCCAGTCTTTTGCTAGCCTCCACAACCAAGTATGAGATCCACTCATGCATCCAACTCCCTTAAACCAAGTTATTCCAAAGAGTCCACCATACCTACCTACTAGCTTATGCTATTCCAAGTATATTCATGCTTTTGTTTACCTTCCAAATTAAACTTGTTATGAGAAAACTAGTGATTAAAGCTCTCACGAACTTGATGGCACACTTTACTTTTTTGCATCTAATAAACTTGAACCATTGGGTCCTTCTTTGTTTCGTATATGCTTGCGCTTTATAAGTTGAAATTAGTAGAACCATGTATCATGGGGAACGCTTTCAACATTGCACTTGTACTTTGTACCCCGTTGATATCATGTTCTTTTGCTTAAGGATCCGGGCGGTGTGAAATAAAAGTGGAACTTATAAGATCATGGAGTTTGTATGTGTGTTAGAGAAATGCCTGGGCCGCTAGCCTAAGCCATGCCTAATCATGGTGGAAACTTGCAGGATCACCATAATGAGCACTCTATGAAGCATCCTCAATAAAAACCCATGCAAATAGCAAATAAAAAGATCGCTGAGATGCTCATTTTCTGCTTCCCTTGTCATTTTTATTATGGGATAGCTCCTGTATCATGTGCAAGGGGTACCCCGTTGGCGGTTCTTTATGATACACATGTACTTACAATGACAAGATCTTACTTGTGACTAAAGTTGAGTAGCATGAGGATCGATCTTCGTAAGTAAGGGGCATGAGATTTCGGTTTATAACTTGTCAAGCATATCCTCTTAGTTGTGTCACTTTAACCTTAATCACCTTAAACATGCTTATGTTACGGGCAATGAGAGCTGAAAGCTATAAGTACCATAATTTTAGGAACCTCTTTATGAGACTTGAATCTCGACTTCCTTCTATGAAGGCCTTTCTTCCACCATTATATTGAGTCCCCACTTTCTATCTTTATGCACCTACTTTGAGAGCACAGTGGCCATTCTTAGTTCTATGTGCATTGTCCCAAGACTAGTTGATTGATGCATAACTTGATATTGCTTGTTTTAAACTATTTGTATCTAGTCACACTTATGCACTTTGAAGGTTCCCTATGCATTTATATTTGCTACTCTATGAGGGACAAGCTGAATGCTATTATGCTATGTTTTCTTTATATGAAACAAACAAACGTATTGCAAAGCATTGTTATCCATGAATCTTTTGTTTGTGCCTTTTCATGTTGCATCATAGTTTCTTTGCCTTATTGCTAGAACTTTGTCTTTCATGTTAGGATTGAAGTACTATGATCCCAGCTTTGAATGTTTTACAAATACTTTAATCAAGTCTTTGATGGTGCATGTCACCTCAAAAATTATTCTTTCTTTTTATCACTTACCTACTCGAGGATGAGCAGGAGTTAAGCTTGGGGACGTTGATACATTGCAAATGTATCTATAATTTTTGATGTTCCATGCTTGGTTTTATAAACTTTCTTGTGTTTTGTCCAAACTTTGGAGTACTTTTCATCTGATTTCTTGGACTAACCTATTAACAAGAGCCAAAGTGCCAGATGCCTGTTTTCTGCTGTTTTTGGTTCCACGAAAGTTAGAAAATGAATATTCTCGGAATTGGACGGGACAAAAGCCAAAGTGCCTATTTTTCCGGAAGTCATCAGCCGCCAGAATACGAGACAGAAGGGCCCAGGGGGCCACCACACCACCTAACCGCGCGGCCCAGCCTGGCCCGCGCCAGGGGGTGGTCTGGCCTCCTCCGGCACCCCCTCAGCCCCCCTTCCGCCTATAAGATGCCCTCATGACGAAAACCCTAAGGGCCCGATCAAAAATCCACGAAAGAGTCTGTAGCCGCCGTCATCTCCATCCCTAGATCGGGAGGGATCTGAAGCTCTTCCCAGCACCCTGCCGGAGAGGGGAATTCACCCTGGAGGCCTTCTTCATCACCATGCAAGCCTCCGGTGTGATGTGTGAGTAGTTCATCCTTGGACTACAGATCCATGTAGTAGCTAGATGTATGGTTCTCCTCCTTTGTGCTTTCATGTTTAGATCTTGTGAGCTCCGTTCATGATCAAGATCATCTATTTGTAATTCTGCATGTTGTGTTTGCGGGGATCCGATGGATATTGAGATGCTATTTCAGATTGATTATTGATTCTATCATGTCTTTGTTATTTGTGATCTTGCATGCTTTCCGTTGTTAGTAGCTATCTTAGCCAAGTAGATGCTAGCAACTCCAAGAGTTAGTATTTATGCTCGATAGTGGGTTCATGCCGCTGGTAATCTGGGGAAGTGACAGAAATCTCTAAGGTACTAGATGTGTTGTTGCTACTAGGGAGAAAACAACAATCCTTTGTTCATAGAACAATCGTATTGTTTACATTACACGCAGTTCGTAAAGCAATAATCTATTGCTTTCAACTTAATACTAGAGGGGGTTCGGATGATAACCTGAAGGTGGATTATTAGTCATAGATGCAGTTGGATGGCGGTCTATGTATAATGTTGTAATGCCCAATCAAGTTCCAAAGGATTCAAGATGATTAGTATATGCATGTATTGCTTTCTCGATGTTTGTGAATTGCCCCGCTGTAATTTATTCACCCAGCATGTTATCTATCTTAAGGAGAGCCACCTCTAGTGAACTATGGATCCCGGTCCACTTTCTTTACATACAATCTATAAATTGTTTACTGCTTTGTGTTTACTTTCTGCAAACTATTACTTCCTTCCATTCGATACGTTTAATCCTTTGTTTTCAGCAAAACACGGTGAGATTGACAACCTCATCGCAAGTTGGGGACAGAGTTCTGTGGTTGTGTTGTGCAGGTCTCCACGTTGTTACTAGCACCGGTAGTGCGCCCTGCCAAGGCTCAGCTAGCAACACTTTTGGGGTGTTTCCTTCCTCCTACTGGTTCGATTAAACCTTGGTTTCATAACTGAGGGAAACTTGCTGCTGTGCTCATCATACCTTCCTCTTGGTGTTCCCAACGAGCTCTACATCAACACTGAACCATCAAGGGGCAAGGTCGGTGGAGTACTAGGGGGGCCACACCACCCCTGGCATGGCCTGGCTTGGCCCACGCCACCAGGTGGTGTGGCCAGCCCATGGCCCCTCTCCGTCTCGTCTTCTGGCTCCGTGAGTCTTCCGGTAAAATATTGACTTTGGCTTTTGTCCAGTCCAATTCCGAGAATATTACTTTTCTAGCTTTTCTGAAACCAAAAATAGCAGAAAACAGGCAACTGGCACTGTGGCATCTTGTCAATAGGTTAGTTCGAGAAAATGTGTAAAAATACTCCAAAGTGTGGACAAAACATAAGAAAGTAGATATAAAACAAGCATAAAACATCAAAAATTATAGATACGTTTGCAACGTATCAACATCCCCAAGCTGAACTCCTGCTCGTCCTCGAGTAGGTAAGTGATAAAAAGAATAATTTTTGAGGTGACATGCACCATCAAAATCTTGATCAAGGTATTTGTAAAACATTGATAGCTGGGATCATAGTACTTTAACATAGCATGAAAGATATAGTTCTAACAATAAGACATAGCAACTATGTTGTAACATGAAAAGGTACAAACAAAAGATTCATGAATAACAATGCTTTGCGAGTGATACGTCACTTTTGCATCACTATTCTATATCATAATTTACTATTATTCATTGATATATTTCATATTAAGGGATGATGCTTATGTTATTTCATCTGTTTTTGCATGGTTGATGACTTTTGGAGCATGGACCCCTGTAGTCAGGATTCTGATTGAAAAGGTGTTTTTTGGAGGCAAAATTCGCGAAGATCAGAAAATCCAGGAAAATATATGGAAAATCCTATTTTTCCAGAAGACGAAGAATGCCAGAAGGAGGAGTGGAGATGGGCCATAGGGGGCCCACACCACCCCCTGGCGCGGGCCAGCCTAGGTCACGCCACCAGGTGGTGTGGCCACCCTGGTCCACCCCTGGCTCTCCCCTCTGGCGTATATTATCCTCCCGAAACCCTAAGACTCGGGGGTGACCATAGAAAGATGCTGCTGCCTCTGCAGGTCAGAAAACACCAAGAGAGAAAGATCTCTCCGGCAGACAAAATTCTGCCGGAGGAATTCCTTCCCGGAGAGGGGAGATCATCGCCATCAACACCACCATCAAGCTGGACTTCATCGGGATCATCATCATCATCATCATCATCATTACCATCATCACCATCAGCACCCTCATCATCACTTCCATATTGCTGTAACAATTAGGTTGAATCTTGCATACTTCTTAGGGGAAACTTTCCCGGTGTTGATTACTCTTTGTAGTTGATGCTATTGAGTGAACCATTGAATTATCGTTTATGTTCAGATTGTTATACATCATTATTCCATCTCTGATCATGATCCGTATGATGTCTTTTGAGTAGTTTGTTTTGTTCTTGAGGATATGGGAGAAGTCATGTTGTTAGTAGTGGAATTGTGTTGAGAAAGATTCAATAGTTTGATATTTAAGTTGTGGTGTACTTCTTCTAGTGGTGTCATGTGAACGTCGACTACATGACACTTCACATATATGGGCCTAGGGAAATGCATTGTGTATTTTTCTACTAATCGTAGGGGTTGCCGGAGTGACAGAAACTTGAACCCCCATTAGGAAACCATTGCACAAGGGACGTCAGGGTCTTAGAGTTTAAAGTTGTGGTTAGGTTTCTACCTTAATTACTTTCTTGTACTTACGGATGTTTGCAAGGGGTATAATCACAAGTATGTATTAGTCCTAGTAAGGTCGGTACATTAGCATAGGTTCACCCACACAACACTTAGAAAACTAAAGAAGATTAATCAACTATATGAAGCGACAGCCCTTGACAATATTCCCATGTGTCCTCGAGAACGTTTGGTCATCTTAAGTAATACAACCGGCTTGTCCTTTGCTGAATAAAGGATTGGGCCACTTGCTGCATTTATTCTTATTATCTTTTATTTACTCATACTTTATTTTCCTGCATTATCAAAAACCTCTAAAAATCCGTTTGCTAAGTATTTGCAGAGAATTCCTGATCCATGCCACTAGCCAGCACCTTATGCTCCTCGTTGGGTTCGACACTCTTACTTATCGAAAATACTGCGATACACCCCCTATACTTGTGGGTCATCAGCAAGATGTTTGTTTGTTTCACATATAGAAAACATAATGAGAATGGTATTTAGCTTGTCCCTCATAGTGTAGAAAAACATAAATGCATACGACACCTTCAAAGTTCATGAGGGTGAGTAGATACAAATAGTTTAAGAACAAGCAATATCAAAGTTATGAATCAATCAACAAGTCTTGGGACAATGCACATTAAACTAACAATGTCCACTATGCTCTCTCAATAGGTGCATAAAGATAGAAGTTGGGAACTCAACATAAAAGTTAAAGAAAGGCCTTCATAGAAGGAAGCAGGGATTCAAGTCCCATAAAGAGCTTCCAAAAATTATGGTACTTATTAGCTTTCAGCTCTCATTGCCCCTATCATAAGCATCTTGAAGTGATTAAGGTTAAAGTGACCAAACTATGCAGTATATGCTTGAAAAAAGTATAAGTTGGCAATCTCATGTCCCTTGAATACGACGGCCGCTCCTCATGCTATTCAAGTTTAGTTACCAGTAAGTTCTTGTCATAGTAAGTACATGTGTATCATAGAGAACCGCCAACGGGGTACCCCTTGCACATGATACATGAGCTATCCCATAATGAAAATGACAAGGCAAGCACACAATGAGCATCTCAGCAATCTTCTTATTTACTATGGGAAAATGGTGCTTTTTTTCTCTCTTTCCTCTTTTCTCATCTTTTTTTCTTTCTTTTTCTCAATCTCTATCTCTTTTTTATAAGAAGAATGCTTTATAGATTGCTCACTATGGTGATGCTGCAAGTTTCCACCATGATTAGGCATGGACTAGGCTAGCGGCCCAGGTGTTTCTCTAACACACATACATAACTCCATGGACTTACAAGATCCCATTTCATTTCACACCGACGACATCCATAAACAAAAGAGCATGATATCAACTGGGTACAATGTACAAGTGCAATGTTGAAAGCGTTCCCCATGATAGCATGGTTCTGCTAATTCCCAACGTATAAGTGCAAGCATATACAACATAGATGACACAATGTTTCAAGTATTAGGGGCAAGAAAAGTAAAGTGTGCCATCAAGTTCATGAGAGCTTTAATCACTAATTTTCACATAACAAATTTAATTCGGAAGGTAGATAAAAACATGAATATACTTGGAATAGCAAATGCTAATAGGTAGGTATGGTGGACTCTTTGGAATAACTTGGTTTTGTTTGGAGTTGGATGTATGAGTGGAACTCATACTTGGTATGGAGGCTAGCAAAAGACTAGGAGCGACCAACTAAGAGAGCAATAATGGCCATAATCATGCAAAGCGACAAAACATTATTAATTAAAGCATAAAGTGATATTACAAGATGAAAACTAAATGATCATAGAGGCTATGGTGACTTTGTATATATTAACATGGTGTGAGCATGCGCCAAGTCAACCCAAATAAAGCATTAAAGGAGAATACCACAATATTATGCTTTTGTATGCTAAAACAACACATGATTCTTTCAAGGCACATTAAGCAATCTCAATTGCTTATAACAAGTCATGCTACAGCAATAATCACTAAGCATAAAGCCAAAAGAATATCACACATGACATGATAAAGTCTAAATCACAGTAAAAAACAAGCTCCTTTTTACCACTTAAGCATGAGCTTTCCTACTCTTTTCCAATCCAAATCAACTTTATTTGAAAACTAATGCATGAATTAGGGGGTCCAACCAATTTATTCAAGCAAACTAAGAAAACGAAAACTAAAAACAAAAACAAAGACGCTCCAAGAACAAAACAATTGTGCATGAAACAATAAAAATGAAGTGTTTGGAAGAAACCTGGAATTTTTATTGATGAAGAAGGGGATGCCTTGGGCATCCCAAGCTTTAACGCTTGTACTTGTTGAATATTTCTTGGGGTGTCACGGGTGGAATTCCCAAGCTTGAGCTTTTGTGCATACTTCATCTTATCACATTACTCTTCCCTACACTTTAAAATTTCCTTCATACAAAACTTCACACAATCTTCATTAGCAACATTAGTGTACTCAAGATAATAAGTCTTTTGGTTTAGTTCCAACACGAGTAAAATTTCCATTAAAACAAAATCTACTGTAGCACTTCCTTTAAAAAGTTCAAATGATCAAAGAGAACTCAAAGAGAAAGAGATTAAGAGGCAAATGTAAATAATGGCAGAAATCTGTCAAAACAGACCAGCAGGTAAAAACCAATTTTTTCGAAGACCTTCTGTTGCTCAAATCGAAAATTGTTGAACTAGCGGAAGTTGGATAACAACCTCGGGAAGAAGCACAAAAAATTACAGATCAAACCGACATACAGAGATTTTTCACGAATTTGTACAGCGAAGCATAAAAATCTGTTTCAGGACAGCAACTTTCCCAAATCTTACCTCTCTCACATTAGAGGTTACTCTTGACACAAAACCACACAAAAATGATAAGGAGAGATTATTACTGAGGCAATAACTTCCAATACTCAACTAAAACTTTTTGGTTATCTCCCAATAAGTGCTTTTCTTTAACGCCTTTGAGCTAGGCATAAGAAGCAAGAAAAGAATCAAGTATTCTCAAATGAAGAAGCATTAAGATCAATACCAGAAATATCTTCAAGAAGGAAAGGTATCTCATCCAAATAAGTTATAAAAGATCCCCTCTCACTACTCTTGGTTTCACTATATTCATCAAACGGGTTTTCAGGAACAATCCAATCATAATTCTTTTCTACGGCTTCATGCATTCCTACAAGTTTAAAAGGTATTGGTATTTTAATTTTCTTTCCATCTTTAGGTTTTGTTTTATCCATCCTTGATCATGTCCCAATAACATCTACGCATGAGCCTAGCATATTAAAACAATCAAACACTTTTATGGCTTCCTTAACAACATCATATTAAAACAATCAAATCTCTCTTTTTAGGGTCCTCGATATCTGTAAGTTTAAGAAACATTACTTGCATTATGGGGTTAAGGTTAACAAACCTAGCTTCCAACATATGTACTAAAGAAGCTGCAACTATGTCATAATTAGGAGCAAGTTCTGCTAGGGATTTATCCTCAATATCTTCATGCTTGCTAACATGATTAAAGAATTTTTCAATATTATCTTTCCTAATTATAGAACCACTACCTATTGAAAGGTGTTTCAGGGTGGACTTAGGGATCAACATGGTGAGCTAAGAACGAGGTAACAACTATAGAAAGAACTAATTTTTTTGTGTTTTTGATATAAAGAAGCAAAATAGTACAACTAATTTTTTGTGTTTTTGATAAACAAACAAGCAAACAAAGAAGAAATAAACTAAGAAAAACAAATAAATCAAAGTAAAGAGATTGGTTATGAGGGACTCCCCTTGAGAAGATGCCCTTGACTCCTCGGCAACGGCACCAGAAAAATAGCTTGATGGCTCAAAATATATTCGAGCTCGTTGGGGGAACCCCAAGAGGAAGGTATGATGAGCACAGTAGCAAGTTTTCCCTCAGTTATGAAACCAAGGTTATCGAACCATTAGGAGCAAGGAAACACCTCCAAGGTGTTGTTTCCAACTTGGAATCCTGCACAACACAACCATAGAACTTTTCCCCCAACTTACAGTGAGGTTGTCAATCTCACCGGTTTTGCTGAAAACAAAGGATTAAACGTATTGTGTGGAAAATAGTAATTACTTGCAGAAAGTAAACAGAAAAAAATAAATAGCATATTGTCGATTGATAGTAAAAGAATGGACCGGGGTCCATAGTTCACTAGAGGTGATTCTCCTTAAGATAGATGACATGTTGGGTGAACAAATTACAGCGGGGAATTGACAGACACCGAGAAAGCATACATATATATACTAATCATCTTGAGTCCTATGAGATTTGATTGGGCATTACAACATTATACATAGACCGTAATCCAACTGCATCTATGACTAATAATCCACCTTCAGGTTATCATCCGAACCCCCTCTAGTATTAAGTTGCAAGCAACAGATAATTGCATTAAGCAAAGTGTGTAAAGTAAACAATACGATTGTTCTATGAACAAAGGATTGTTGTTTTCTCCCTAGTAGAAACAACACATCTAGTACCTTAGAGATTTCTATCACTTCCCTAAATTCTTAGAGGCATGAACCCACTATCGAGCATAAATACTCCCTCTTGGAGTTGCTAGCATCTACTCGGCCAAGATAGCTACTAACAACGGAAAGCATGCAAGATCACAAATAACAAACACATGATAGAATCAATAATCAATCTGAAATAGCATCACAATATCCATCAGATCCCCATAAACACAACATGTATGATTACAAATAGATGATATTGATCATGAACGGAGCTCACAAGATCTAGACATGGTAGCACAAAGGAGAAGAACGAACCATCTAGCTACTACATGGACCCGTAGTCCAGGGATGAACTACTCACGCATCACACCAGAGGCATTCATGGTGATGAAGAAGGCCTCTAGGGTGATCTCTCCCCTCTGGCGGGGTGCCGGGAAGAGCTTCAGATCCCTCCCGATCTAGGGTTGGAGATGGTGGCGGATATAGACTCTTTCGTGGAATTTTGATCGGGTTCTTAGGGTTTCGTCCCGGAGGAAATATATAGGCGAAGGGGCAAGGTCGGTGGAGTACCAGGGGGCCCACACCACCCCGGGCGCAGCCTGGCCTGGCCCGCGCCACCAGGTGGTGTGTACCAGGGGACTATTACTTTGCTATTGCTGCTATAAAACTGTTGCTACTGATAAAATTTTTGCGAGCAAGATTGTTTCCAGGTGCAGCTGAATTGACAACTCAGCTGTTAAGGCTTATAAATATTCCTTGTATCCCCTTGTGTCGAATCAATAAATTGGGTTTTACTTCCCTTGAAGACTGTTATGACCCCCTATACTTGTGGGTCATCAACATGGGCACACCAACCTGGCACCAAAACTCAAATGTCCGAAGGGATCGTTCTGGTGGGAGGGTGGATTTCAACACCGTCGGTGCTAGGGTTCATGCGAAAGGAGGGAGTGGATTTGTGAATTTGTTCAACGCACCAAAGGCCCTTAGTTCCTTGTTTTGCCTACGTGGTTGCCACGTTGGCGCTCGCGTCACGGACAAATTACTGACATGAGGTTCTCGACCGTCTACTTCACGAGGCAGTTTGACGAAATGTTTGAATTTGGTAGGGGTGAGATGAGTTTGCCTCGAAATGGCCCCTCTCGGTAGTTGGCATCCCAACTTTGCGAAACACGACAATTATAGGCAACTCGAGCCCCGCTATGCACTCGCCCGACAACTTTGGGGCCACAAATCAACAAGCTCTTTACCATGGAGGCCATCCATCGTGGAAGACTTTTCCACCATGAAAAATGGGCCTTCAACAACGAAAACCGTCCGTTGTAAAAGCAAACTTTTCTTGTAGTGAGGGTCACACACTTAAGAGTTCAATGGCATTTAGAATGTGAGTGAAAATGAAGATTTAGTAGAGAAGTAATTTCGAAGGTGATCAAAGTGTCTCGGAATATATCGGAGGTATCCAAAATATTACCGAGATTGTTCAAAGTAAGTTTTGAGCATTAATAAGATGATAGAAGGGTTCCGGGAGTGTCTCGGATGGTCTCGGAATGGTTCCGAGCGGTCCCGGATGATCCCGGAAATGTCCGGAATGATCCCGGGAGTGTCCGGAATGGTTTTAGACATATATGGAAGGTTTTGGGAGGAGTGAAAGGTTCCATAAGGTTATTGAAGGTTCCGGAAGTTACCGGGGTGATCCGGGTCATCTTAAGATGACAGGAAGGTTCCATAATAGGTGCAGCCACGTTTCCCCAAGGGGCAAGGAAAGTTTCCCTACCCCAATTCGGATTGGTCAATGGAGGCTGTTTTCTAGTAGGTTCGGTTGACCTAAACCTACCAGAACTCGTCCAAACTTGGGGGATGGGTCTTGGACAACCCAAGGGGCTTGTAGAACGATAAATGGATACCCAAGGGCACCCAAGAGGGTTACAAGTCGTGGCCTTGCCCTCCCAACCCGCAGCATGCGCGTCGCCCCGAAACCCTAGCCGTCGTGTGTTGCGTGCCGCCCGCATGCTGCCGCCTCATGTGCCGTTGTCGCCTCCCTCTCGTTCTCCACCACCTCCATGGCGTGATGCTAGATCCTAGGGCCGACATGTCCTAGGTACTTCTTCTACTACTACAACACCGGAGCATTGTTCAAGTTCTACCTCCGTTTAGATCTAATCTAGACGGGACTATGGAAGTTGTTGGGGATATACTTTCCGGGTATCCTCACAGTTCCTCACTGACCAGGGTGGCCCACTTCGGGTTAGAGCTTTGCTTCACGGGCGGCCCAGTCAGGGAGAGAAGACGGAGTCCAATCCGGCTACGGGAAGGCCCAAAAGACTTACCGACTTAGGCCCATAATGTTACTTGTAGTTCAAGATGTACTCTGTAACCAACTCTTAGTCGTAGCCGGATTGATCTCTCCTGTAAACCCTACGCCGGATATCTATATAAGCCGTCCTAGAGAGAGCCTTTAGGGCACCCAATGATTTAGACCCTCAACTCGCACAGGCGATACCCTTGTAACCCATATTCCGGCTCTGCCGTATTACTGGATTGCTAGCAGGAGTAGGATTCGTCCAAAGCCGGCGGATTCGAACCTGGGTAAACTTGTGTTCTCACCGTCCCGGAACACCGTACGTCTCACACCCCTCTCTTCGGCATGCCTCGAGGACCCCCTCATGGCGCACTTGACCTCGATCCGACGATAGTTGGCGCCCACTGTGGGGCAAGTGAGCTTCGGATCTGCGCTCCGAGCGGAATCTGCCAGAATCAGAATCGGCGAGACCATCGCCGTCGGTCGCATCCTCTACGCCAGCGACGTCCCTCTCATCGTTCTCGACGAGACTTGGATTCCGACTAGGGAGGCCGTGACTGCCTATACAATCATGTCTTTTGGCGAGATCGATGTTTACATCGGTTTCGCTGAACCTGCCCAACCCACCCCAGTGGTGATGATAGAGGCAGAATATTCTTCTGGGTCCCCTTTGTCCGCGGAGGCGATAGAGTTCCAGATCTCAGAAAATCCTAATACCACCCAGCCCGCACCAGTTGCGGAGATAGTGGAGAAATCTGAGCCTGAAGAAGACCTCTCGGTCCAAGTCGAATCTGGAGTGCATCTCCCCGAAGAAGCTGGATCCCAGATCGACCCACCCATGGAGGTCGAAATCCAGGAGGAGCACATCAACGACACTGATTCCGGCTCTGATGATGCCAGGACAGACATGCCTTTCCTCAGGTACACACTAAGACGTATGATACTGCAAGGCGCAAGCGCAGATGCAATCCTCGAGACCATTAATAGTTTCGACATGGCTGATCGCGAAATCCGCAGGTACCTCAGGAAGCACGCATCGCACTTCGTCGGATATGTTGGATCCGGATCCGGCTTTGCCGATGCTGGAGAAAACGATGATTCGGTGCTGGAGGCAATTGGAACAAACGCCGACGTTCCCGCATCCTCGGATGAATCTATGACGTCTGCAGATTTCCGAAAGTTCTCCGCGGAATATGAAGAGGAGTACAACTCCAAAGCTGCAGAAGAAGGAGAAGCCTTGGATGAAGGATCCGAGGAACACTCTCCCAAAGTGCAGGATGACATGGACGTCGGAGATAATCCCGAAGTCCAGATGTCCGAAAGTACCGATCAGAGCTTGACTCCGGGAAACGGACCCAAAGCAGTCTTTGCTACCGGCGCTGCCAAGAAGGCAAAGAAGAAGAACAAGAAGAACAAGACCCCGACAAAAGACACTCTCACAGAGGAGGTGATTGCCGAGGAATACGAGGAAGACTCGGATGGAACACTTATTACAGACGAGTCGAAAAAAGAAGCATCGGTGGATGGACACGTGATCACAGAAGGTGCGTGTAAAGTCATCGATGCCGCATTAACCACACCTAACCCTACAACTGCAGAACTCACTGCAGATGAGCTGGACAAAAGGGCGCAGGCCCTAGAAGTGCATCGTCAACAACTCCTCGATAAAGCCAAAAACATCGAGGTGGAGAAGAAACACATGTCAACCAAGGAATAAATGTCTTGGTTGCATCAAAAGATACGGAAGCGTCACACCAACGATGACCAATTCCCATGTGTCCGTGCCGTCCTTTTTGGGGATGAGATGGGGAAGCCACGGAAAGACAGCAATGGAGATTGGGTATACCCAACCCCGGTACAGAATACCGTGGCAGCCCAAAAAATTCTATCGGCTAATCCAGGACTAGAGGAGATCCGTTTGGGTATCAAGCTACTCAACAAGGGACAGGAGCAGCAGAAGGTCGCCCTGTCCAGAAGTCAAAAACTGGTCTCAGATTCTGACCAATGTCGCATAGATCTGGCATGGGCTAACGTAAGATCCCATTATGTTCGGGCGTAGTACCATCACCCCGAACGCAGGGAAGACAATTATTCAAGAACCGGATCGTCGGGACAACATCGCAGAGCTACACATAACTGGAGCAATGTTGCTCCAGCGGCTGAGAAAGACATGATCGCTCCACTGAATCCGAGGAATCCTCCTCGACGAGAATACAACGATCGAAAGGGAGAAGATAAGGAGAAACGTTGGGAGGAGGATCGTCATTGAAGGCTGATCCTCACCATGGTGGGAACGACGGACGAAGGAACGATGGAAACCGTGCTGGAACAAGCCGGCAGGGGGCTCATCATAGTCAAGAACCTCCCCAAAACCGGAATAATGACGCTCTGGACGGAGACCGGCGATCAGCCGGAAACAATTCAGCTGCCCCGCCCCCTCCACCAGGCAGTTATCACAACGGCCCCCAGGGAGGGCAAGGAGGACGACATGGCGGAGGAGTTGGTGGCAGAAGCCGAAGTCCGGCTCCAAGGAACCGTAGCCACAGCCGACATTCGGGACGATCTCTATCCCCGAATGACACAAGACATAGGATCAACTCCAACATAGAGGCTCGGCGCTATGAAAACGATGACGTGTACGTGGGCCCAAAGTGCTTCGGACCACGCATCAGAGCTACAAAATTCCCGAAAGGATTTGCTATCTCAAGACATATCCAAGCCTACGACGGCATTGCTCGGCCAGACACCTGGTTGCAGGATTTCTTCCAAGCTTGCTGCATCGCAAAAGGCGGAAACAGCCTGGTCGTAACCCGATATCTCCCACTTATGCTGCGGAAGATGGCACGATCATGGCTCAATGAACTTCCGGCAAACACCATCCATAACTGGTATGACTTTCAAAGCGCGTTGTTTCAGAATTTCGAAGGCACATATCGGAGGCCCTGTACGGTTGGAGACCTACAACGTTGCACCCAGAAAGCAGCTTTCATCGCAGGTCTCCCAATTGGTTTATGGCGCCATCGCTTGAAGTGTGACAAGGTTACTGATCTAGGAGAGATGATAGAAATAGCGAGCAAGTATGCAGATGCTGACAACGATGCAGAGGGATTACTCAATGTCCTGGCTGTGCCTTAGTCGGCAAAACAACCAAAGCAACAAGCTCAGAAGCGCAAAAACACCTCGGAAGAAAAACCCAACGCGGAGACAGTAGTGGTCACTACTGTTTCCGGGTCTAGAGGACGAGGAGGACGTGGCTGAGGCCGCAGGCATGGTCGTGGGACATCAAGGGTCCAAGGTAGAGGAGATCAACAATCAGGCAAAACCTACACTTGGGCCGACATCGCCAATAACCCATGTGTGCATCACTTGGACGCCAATGGGGGCTCATCCCACACCAACGCTGAGTGTCGTTTTAACGACGACATCAAGAGAGACGATACCGCGGGCTACAAAGCTAAGCGGAAGAAGGCAAAGAAAAATCCCGACAAAGACAAGGAGACCAAGGAAGATTCCGACATGGAGGAAGCTGATGCTTCAAATCCCAAGTCGTAAGGGAAGAAGACTTTTCCCACCAAGAAGGACACTTACGTCACCTTCCTCGGATCTCAACCAGAAAATGTCAAGAAAGCAGTTCTCCATGAGCTCAATGCAATAGTTCTGGCTGTCCCTCAATATCTGGACTGGTCGGAAGTGGCAATCACGTTTAACCGTGCTGATCATCCGCCTAAGCTACACAGGCGAGGAAAATACGCCTTAATCTTCAATCCACTTATTGACGGTTATGGTTTCTCCAAGACCCTCATGGACGGTGGTAGCAGCATCAATATTCTCTATGTCGAAACACTACGCTGGATGAAGATCTCGGAAACACAGCTGAACCATAGCTCTGTGATCTTTCACGGAGTTGTCCCAGGAAGACAAGCTAATTCCCTGGGAGAGATCACTTTGGATGTTACTTTTGGAACACGAAAGAACTATCGGATGAAGGCACTTTCCTTCGAAGTGGTCCCATTCAAGAACGCATACCACGCTATATTCGGACGTGCGGCTTACTGGGCTTTTATGGCTCGTCCGTGTTACATTTACAATATGATGAAAATTCCAGGTCCCAAAGGCGTGATCACCATCAGGGGAGACCCGAAGAAGGCGCGAGAGTGCGAAGATGGAAATGTCGCCTTTGCCGAAGCCATGCTACACGCCCAAGAGTACCAGGAGATCAAGAAGAGCATAGATCCGTCCGAGAAGCCCGCAACGAAGAAGGAGGTGACAAACCCAAATCCGGAGTTCAAGGCATCAGAAGAGACGAAGATGACGCCATTGAAGGATGATGACCTCTCCAAGGTGACCCAGATAGGCGTAGGCCTAAGTAGCGCATAGGAAAGCGCGCTCGTCAAGTTCCTCCAAGCAAATCAAGATATCTTCGCATGGTAGCCATCTGACATGACCGGAGTACCTAGGGAACTCGTCGCGCACTCCCTAAATGTAAACCCGAACGCTAAACCCGTCAAACAGTCCTTACGGTGGTTTGGCGATGAAAAGCGTAAGGCAATAGCTAAGGAAATAGCGCGACTCGAGTTAGCCGGATTCATAGAAGAGGTCATCCATACTGATTGGTCGGCCAACCCTGTAATGGTCCCTAAAAAGGACGCCACTGATTTAAGGATGTGTGTTGATTATACTGCCTTGAACAAGGCTTGTCCAAAAGATCCGTTCGCTCTACCTAGAATTGATCAAGTTATTGATTCTACGGCAGGCTCGGAACTCCTTTGTTTTCTCGACGCATATTACGGTTATCACCAAATCCAGATGAAGGAATCTGAGAAAGTCAAAACATCATTCATAACCCCCTTCGGAACCTTCTGTTTTGTTACGATGCCCTTTGGGCTGAAGAACGCAGGAGCTACGTACCAGCGCACGATGCAGCGTTGCCTCCACGACCAACTCGGACGCAATGTACATTCATACGTGGATGATATCGCGGTGATGTCCAAAAAGAAGGAAACGCTGATTCCCGACTTGGAGGAAACGTTCGCCAATCTACGAAAATACAACATCATGCTTAACCCGAAGAAATACTTCTTTGGAATACCATCCGAAAAATTGTTAGGTTTCATCGTGTCTCAAAGAGGCATAGAGGTGAACCAGGGCAAAATCAAGGCTATTCTCAATATTTCCAGGCCAACTCGCTGAAGGACGTACAAAGATTAACTGGTTGCATTACTGCGGTCAGTTGATTTGTAAGCCGGCTTGGTGAAAGAGCCGCACCATTATACAAACTCCTGAAGAAGACTAAGGATTTTGTCTGGACTGACGAAGTTGAAGCTGCGCTACAAGACCTGAAGAAAGTACTCTCATCTGCTCCTATCCTTGCAGCGCCGGAACCTCAGGAACCGATGTTGCTTTACATTGCTGCAACAAATAAGGTTGTCAGTATCATCATGGTGGTGGAGAGACCAGAGGAAAATTAGGAACACCTAGTGCAGCGTCCGACGTACTTTGTTAGCGAGGTCCTGACAGAGTCCAAACAGCGGTATCCGCATTATCAAAAGTTAGCTTATGGTGTTTTTCTAGCATCTCGTAAGCTACGACACTATTTTCAGGAGCATCCAATTACCGTGGTGAGCAAAGCTCCCATGAGAGACATAATCAACAATTGCGACGCCACAGGACGTGTCGCCAAATGGGGAATAGAGCTTTCAGCTTTCGACATTGAGTATAAACCTCGGACAGCAATTAAATCCCAGATCCTTGCTGACTTTGTCGCTGATTGGACAGAGACCAAGGAGAACATGGTCCTCCCTGAGTCGGAATATTGGACCCTCTTTTTCGATGGGTCTAAGGCTCGGGGGGGCTCGGGGGCTGGCATGGTGCTCAAATCACCCCAAGGAGATAAACTTTTATATGTGTTGCAGATCCACTTCACACCAACAAACAACATTGCCGAGTATGAAGCACTGCTGTATGGAATCCGGATGGCTAAGGATATTGGCATCTGACGTTTGATGTGTTACGGAGATTCGGATCTTGTTGCTTAGCAAGTCTCGGATATTTGTAATGCGAATAAACACATGGCAGCATATAAAGCTGTCGTGGACGATCTATCTAAATCATTCGAAGGGTTTGAAGTTCAACACATCCCTCGAGTAGAAAATGAGGAAGCAGATGCACTATCTCGTATAGGCTCTGCGCGGAAAGAGGTCCCAGATGGCGCATTTTTAGAGCACCTCAAAGTTCCCTCGATAAAGGAAGTAGATGAGGAATATCCGACCAAATCTGACTCACCTTTGATAGCAGTTCTGGCTGTAATTCCTAGCTGGACTCAACCCTACCTCGATTACTTGGTAGATGGCAAATTACCCAAAGATGAGGTGCTAAGCCGGCAGATTATCCGACGAGCAAAAGCCTATACTATTGTTAAAGGTGAGCTCCATAAACAGAGTGTATCTGGGGTTTTTCAGCGCTGTGTATCTCTGGAAGAAGGAGTGGAAATCTTAAGGGAAATCCATGAAGGCAAGTGTGGTCACCACGCTGCAGCCAAATCTTTAGTGGCAAAAGCTTTTCGGCATGGATTTTTCTGGCTAATAGCTCAGGCAGATGCCGAACGATTAGTCAAGACATGCAAAGGCTGCCAAAAGTACGCCAAGCAAGCTCATGTTCCAGCTAATCAGCTGTGAATAATACCTATAACATGACCTTTTGCGGTCTGGGGGCTTGATATGGTAGAACCTTTTAAACGAGCTCCAAGTGGATTTACTCACCTCTTAGTGATGGTGGATAAATTCACAAAGTGGATCGAGGCTAAACCTGTCACTAGTTGTGATGGAGCAACAGCCAAAAGATTTGTCAAGGATGTTATAATCCGGTATGGTTATCCACATAGCATTATCACGGTCAACGGGAGTAGCTTTTCCATGGGAGAATTGGCTAAATTCTGCGACGAGCAAAATATCCGGCTTGACATTGCGTCAGTGGCACATCCACAGGCTAACGGACAAGTCGAAAGAGCAAATGGTTTAATTCTACAAGGCTTGAAAACAAGACTCGAAGCACCACTACGACGGGCTGCGGGGGCTTGGGCAGACGAATTACCCTCTGTAATTTGGAGTTTACGAACAACTCCGAACAGGTCAATAGGATACGCACCTTTCTTCTTGGTCTATAGCGCAGAAGCAGTTCTTCCTAGCGATTTAATTCATACTTCTCCTAGAGTGGCCACGTATATCGAAGAGGATGCCGAGATTTCTCGACAAAATGATCTCGACTTAGTCGAAGAAGTTCGCGTCGTTGCTGAAATGAGATTACAGCCTATCAGCAGAAGTTACACAAGTATCATAGCCAGAGAGTCCGAACTAGATCTTTCAATAAAGGTGATTTAGTTCTCCGGCTTGTGCAACAAAGAAAGCACAAACTTTCCCCAGTATGGGAAGGGCCCTTTTTTGTTAGTCGAGTATTGCACAATGGATCGTACTACTTAACTAACATGAGGCCAGTCAAAGAAAGACCTGCTACTAAGAAGAGAAAGAGAGCTAGAGGTAGTACATATCTGGATGAATTAGACAGACTGTGGAATATTGCTCAGCTACGTCCCTTTTATTCTTAATTTATCCTTCTTTGTAATCATACATATGTACATGTTCTGTGAGAAATAAAAGTTTTGGTTGCCTCAAGTTTTTCTGAGAAGTTTTTACCATCTTATTTCCTAATGATCATGTCATAGTCGAAAATCCTAGAATGCTTGAAAGTACTTTATGCTCATGTTTGTTCTGGTTTAGATTTCCAATTCTAAAACTGCTACCTTCGGGTATAACTTTAAAATTTCTAGTCTTTACTTGGGTTATTTGTCTGATTGCTGAATGCGGGTATTTTCCGAGTAGTGAATTGTTGGTACTGGAAGCCAGCTTTGTTTCCGAGTTTAAACTGGTTTATCAATTGAGCTCCGTTGCTTGGAAAAGTTTCCGGCTGAAGGTTTAGCCGGCTCACGAAAGGGACGAGGCGGAAAGCCAGATAAACGATAAGTAGAGACGGAAAATTTCAAGTGCTTATGTAAACATTTCAGGCACACACAAAAATCAAAGCCAAAAGTGCTGAATAGATAAAAAGCTTAGCATTAGCAAAATCAATAGTACTTAATATTTACAAGCGCATCATGTTCTTTCCAGAATAATACATAATTTTCTGGTCTACGATGCAGGAGGAGATGAAGGAGCTATCAGATCGCTGGTTACTCCGCTTTGATATCGTTCCAAGATGTCCGGATCTGAGGTGGTCCGTTCATTATCGGAAACTTCTTCGGCTTCTTCTGGAGGAGGTGGCGGAGTAGCTACGCGGGTGAAGAAGGGGATCTCGTAGCTGGTCAGATCAGCTACGTGGCACCCATATCCGGCACAGGAGTGCATGATGGCTTGAAGGTCCTGCTCTTGGCCGTCTTCGTCTACCTTGCAGTACCCTCTGGTCACTTGCCATATCTCCATGTTTCCATGGTGGCTCATGACCATGGTGAGAGCGTTCTGCACAGCAGTCCGCGCGTAGGACATGTTCTAGTCCCGAACAAGCTGCGGCATCTCCTTGGCCTTATCCCGCACCTGAAAATCCGACATGCTTGGCATGTCCGGAATCCTGAGAGACTCGCCAATGTCCTCAAGGGACTGGCAGAAGTCATGAAGAAGATCACCGACTTGGGTAAGCCGGTGGGTGCGGGGCTCAGAGGAGGAAGAGTCTGTCAAGTTCAGAGGACCTACACACAAAACAAGTTAAGAAAAATTCGACATTAATAAAAGTCAAATAAAAAAATAAGTCGGAGAGGGGAAACATATCGAGAATGACGTCGTCAATCTTGGTCTTCTCCTCTCGGAGACTCTGGAGTTCATCCCGGAGCGCCTGGGAGATGTCCTTCTCTCTACCAAGCTCATTCTTGAGGTCCGAGATAACTTTATCTTGAGCAGCAATCTTGCGATCACGCTCTTCAGTGGCCATGGAGGAGGATTCCAGGACTTGAGCTATGCTCGAATGTCATAATATTTGACATATCCAAGTTTTCCTCCTTAAAGACTAAGAGAAGGTGAGATGGGCCTTTTCCTCCTGACCTGGGAAATTCACAGCAGGTTCATGATCCGCCTTGAGCTTATCCAGCTCTTGGCGAAGTCCCTTGTTCTCCACCACCAGGGTTTTGAGGTTCTCAGCCTCTTCAATCATAGCGAAGGATTGTTTCACTAGCGCTGTAAGTCAAAAAAGAACAACAGTTCAGAAAAAGTTCGGCACTCAGAAAGCAAAAGACAAGGTTTGAATCTCAGAATGTTTACCTTCGGCTTCATCCTTGGCTACTTTGAGCTCGACATTTTTAAGCCGGAGAGCTTTGATCTCTCTCCGCTTATCACAGACATTGGTCAATAATTCCTGGTTATAGGAACATACTTTCTGTAAGTCAGAATACCCAAAGTCAGAAAGCTACTTAAGACTCGGGCTAATATTTTTTGCTAATTATCAGCACGAGCCTTGGGGGCTACACTAGTTCGTTATTTGGCATCCTAATGAAAGCATAAATCCGGATTCTATATCCTACTTCATGCTTGGGGGCTAGAGGATATGATATAACATAATGTAAAAACAAGAGTTGGAATTCCGACTTACATATTGCTCGCGGGTGAGTTTATCTAAACCCGCGTTCACTTCAGCTGCCACCTTCTCGGCGAGAGTAAGAGGGATTACTAGGGCTGTTGGAAGCTCGCCAGTCCTAATCCTATCGTCGCGAAGGCGGACTTGAGCGAGAAGATCGGAGAACTTGACGTCCTCTGCTTCTTGCGCTTCCTCTTCGGGGGATAAATGGCTTTTGTCCAGGACTTGCCTGGCCAGCCGCTGGATTTCCTCTACAGATTTCCAGGACAGGCCAAACTTGGCAAGTCCCAGATTGCTGATGAGGTTGTCGGCAAAGACTTCAGCCGAGGGATCATTACCCGAAGAGGGTTCACCCTTATCTTGACCTGACGCACCCACGGTGACGTCAATTTGTGACCCAAGGATCACAGGCACCGTTGGAGGAGCCGGATCTTCTGCAACAACCGGAGAAGGAGTGATCGCCGGCGTTGCAGAAGGTTGAGGGGCAGGAGTCGGAGGAGCCGCGGCAGGAGAAGCTATGGTAAGCTTCGTATGTCAAAGGGGCTTCAAAGGAATCCCTTTCACCTTGCCCTTGACGATTGGCTTTGCTCTGATAAATGGGGCAAAGTCGGAAACATTACATCTCGGAAAGAAATACGAGAAAGGTACAAAGGCGGAAATTGTGACTGAAAGATTACCTCTTCACAACAGGCATTACCTCTTCACAACAGGCACCTCCTTTGTGCCAACAGCCACTGTCGGAGCTTTGCGCTTCTTGAGCGCATGGTCCGGCAATGGGACAAATTCTGTCTCCTGAGAAAACTCAGGAGGATATCCTTCGAGCGGAGCAAGTTCTGACTCGGGGAGGTCAGCGAGCTGAAAACAAGAAAACGGATCAGTATTGCAACTTAACTCAAAGATTGAAACACATAAAAGATGTACTGATGAAAGCTTACCAGCACCACGGGGTTGTTTGCCGTGTGCATATCCAGAGAAACCTCCGGAATTCTCCTCTCGATCCGCTCCTTGATCAGCCACTTGATTTGGCTGATGTAGCCTTGAGTGGTGTAGGATTTGGGGCTGATGCGGAGGGAGTCTTTTTTGGATGACGTGATGGAATGCATCAGTCTATCCCCGTAGTACTCTAGTGGCTGGATCCGACGTGAGACCCAGCACTGGACCAAGTCGGATCCCTTCAGAACCTTGTACTTGATCAAATATTCGATCCGCCTCTTCGCGAGGATCAGATCTTCGGTGAGAGCCGGAGCAGCCTTGTCCCAGGAAGGCTGGGCCATGGCGGCTCCGTCGACAAAAGCCGGCAAAGCAGTAGCTTTGCCGGGAGCCGGAATATCCCTATGGTAGAAAAAAATGGCTGGCCATTGTTTGACCGAGTCACTGGCAACAATTTTGGGATATGCCTGGTCTCGTCTAAGAGAAAAGCTAATAGTGTCGGTGATGTAAGGAGCACCGGCAGTGATGGAATTCCTCCGGACATGAATGTAGTACCGGAAGAGAAGCAAACTCGACCTAATGCCGAGAAAGCCCTCGCAAAGCGATGCATAAGCACTCATCTCTAACAGAGAGTTGGGAGGAAGATTGTGGAGTTGAACTCCGTAATGATCTATCACCTCGGAGAAGAACTCCGAGGGAGGAAAAGACAGACCTCGGTCGAGATGGGTGCCGAAGTGGACCCGCTCGCCGTCGCGCGGGTTGGGGATGGTTTCGCCGGAGCCGGTCTGCCAGTCGCCGGCGGCGAGAAGCCCCTCCTTCTCCACGTTCTTGAGGCCGTCCTCATCAAGGGCGCAGGGGATACAGATTCCTCGCAAGCTCTCCTTCTCCGCTGCAACTTCCGTCGATGCCGTCGCCGCTGCCGCCGCCAAACTAGAGGAAGAGGATGACGAAGCCATTTCTCCGGTGGGAGGATGACCTGAAAGGGGCAGCGCTGGGAGTTCTGTGGGGAAGGGACGAGGGAGCTCTGTGCGCACAGGAGGATTGGGAGGAAAGAAACGGCAAAGGGCTGGTGGAAAGGAGAAGGAGAAATCCAAACCCCTTATATCCACCTACCTATTCCAAGATTCGTGCAAATGCTATAGTGTAACTGCCACGCGTCATGGAAAGAACTGGGAAGGACCCACGCGATGATTGCGTCTCCTCGATCTCCATGCACGCATTGAAACGGCGCCTCGGTTTCACGAACCGCGGGCCCACCAACGGTCATGCTGACGGCACGCCTGTCAGATGACGTGACTTGACCATGCTTGTGTCAGGTGGCGTTGGAGACCAAGTTCCGACTTAGTTTAAAATCGAGCTGGGAAATCCGAGTAACCAATTGAAAGGTCCGACTTATTTTAAGACCCGGATCGTATTTTTTGTTGTGAAGTTTCAGGAACCCTTCAAGATTCTACAAGCCGAAGATCAAGCTAGATGATGATAAAATCCGACTTTGGATCTTGGAGGCCTCCGGGGGCTGCTGTTGGGGATATACTTTCCGGGTATCCTCACAATTCCTCACTAACCAGGGTGGCCCACTTCGGGTTAGAGCTTTGCTTCACGGGCGGCCCAGTCAGGGAGAGAAGACGGAGTCCAATCTGACTACGGGAAGGCCCAGAAGACTTACCGACTTAGGCCCATAATGTTACTTGTAGTTCAAGATCTACTCTGTAACCAACTCTTAGTCGTAGCCGGATTGATCTCTCCTGTAAACCCTAGGCCGGATATCTATATAAGCCGTCCTAGGGAGAGCCTTTAGGGCACCCAATACTTTAGACCCTCAACTCGCACAGGCGATACCCTTGTAACCCATATTCCGGCTCTGCTGTATTACTAGATTGCTAGCAGGAGTAGGATCCGTCCAAAGCCGGTGGATTTGAACCTGGGTAAACTTGTGTGCTCACCGTCCCGGAACACCGTACGTCTCACACCCCTCTCTTCCGCACGCCTCGAGTACCCCCTCATGGCGTACTTGTGCTCGATCCGACGACAGAAGTGTTGTCGAATCTTCATTGACACATTTCCACTTTGACTTTGTTATTGATCACACCTCAATGCGGTACCACTGATATCGTATGTGTGGATACCGGTGAACGTGCTACATTTGGAGCACTTGATCATGTGGATCTTCACAAACAAGAAAACTTCTCATGGCTAATCTACTAGCTGCGGGAATTGACGCATCGATTACTTTGACAATGATGTCTTCATCAGTGCATGTTCATGGAAACTATTTGTGGGATAATACATCTCATCGTGACTTGCTAAGGCTTGTTTCGGGGATTGATGCTCGTTCAACCCTGATTATCAACAACTTTCGCTAGATCGATCTTCGAGGGTATGATCTGTTGCCTCTCTCCTGGCATATGATCCTGGTTATGCGCTAGAATTTTTGTTTTCCGTAGCAGGTTTCCCAACAAGAACCTCGTTGGTGCTTCTAGGTTGTCACACCAAAGGGGCTGGTAGATGGTCGACTAGAGGTCCACCCTCCGCTCAGTCCAACTTGCTCTTCCGCCCTCTGCTTCATGCGTCACAAGTGGGGTTTGTTTGCCTAGATTGCCGACGGTGACCATACGTGAGCCGGGGGGTGACCATGAAGCTGGTTGTACGCCTCTGCACGCAACTGATTTTAAGAAAACACCCAATAGTTCCCTTGTCCTATATGCACGCAACTGGTTTGTGTGTGCTCTTGCGTAGGAATTTTTGTGCTGAATCGAGTGTGTTGATGATTGTGTTCTATGATTTTGTTCATCTCTATCTTGACTATTTGCACACTATTACGTAAGAAAACCTCGCAAGTTTGGTCCCATCATTTGTAATGCTAGCTAAATCTAGTACTTCTTATATATTCTATTTAATAATTTTTATAGTGCGATTACTATGTTGTAAGAGGTGTTTCTGTGTAAATTTGACTTACGAAATGAGTAAAGTTTATAATTTTCGGTGAATTGATTAATGGTGTGTTTATGGTTTCATATGCATTTAAAGCTATGTTATCATCAAGGATTGATTGATGGTTTATTTTCTGTACAGATAACTCTCCTGTGACTGGGAGATATCACAAGACTGGGAGATATCACACGTCATGGACGAAAACTAGTGTTTTTTATTTTTTTAATCTATAAAAGTGAAGATTATAATAATACGGGATTTCTATGTATATAATGGTCGATGGATGTCAAAACTTGATGAACACCCGCATGCCATCCAATCGGTCGAGACTATCGTGTGGCTTCGTGCCCCTCTTCTTCGTTCCATCACCACAATTCTTATGAAGTTATCCGGTTGTATGGGGTATAGGTACCATGTTTTTAGGGTATAATATAGTTATCCTCACTATAACATTTTAGTTACCCACCTCCCTAGATAAGTTACCCACCTATTACACATCAATTTATACAATGGTCGGGTTATAGTTATCGCCATGAACTGGATGTAGTTGCCCATCTCTCTATGTAAAAGTTACTCACCCGTCATATATGTATTTACCCATCTTTTAGGCTATAGTTACCAGCACAATATCGATGGAGTTATCCTGATCCCTAGATTTGTACTTACCAACCTAACACTGATGGATTTACCCACCTCTTTAGGTAATAGTTACCACCCTAATACATATAGAGTTACAATGTTCAGGCTCTAGTTACCCAACGCAAGAGCGATGAAGTTACCTTGTTCTCTAGATTGTACTCCCTCCATTCAGAAATATAAGATGTTTTAGCTTTGTGAATCAAATGTATCTAGACGTCTTTTAGTGTATAGGTTCATTGATGTTCGGAGTGAACCTATACACTAAAAGGGTCTAGATACATTCATTTCACAAACTAAAACTTCTTATATTTCTGAATGGAGGGAGTAGTTACCAACCCAGCATTTTATGGAATTATACACCTCTCTCTAATAGTTATCATCCTAATAACTATGGAGTGTAGGGTTCTGGAGCATAAAACAGAAATTTCTAACTACACGAACACTAATACCAGGATCTATACTATGTACACATAAGTAACGGAAAAGGAAGACAATATTCATACCCTTGAAGACCTAGGAACGCCTTACAAAGGAAGGCGTATGTTGATCAAGACGAGCAGCTCCAAGCACCCTAAGTGTGGTGCCTCCGAAGTTCTACAAATGTTCGGTGTAGGCAATGTCTCTCGGGATCCGATCCAGCCGAGCAGTGGAAAAAGAAAGATGGTGAACCGAAGATCACATGACGGTAGTGTAAAGGTGGAGAAATCAAAGCCTCTGAGGTCCTCTCTAATATTACGGAGAAATCCTCAAAGGAAATGAGAAAGAGAGAAGAGAGAATGTGATGGTTTCTAAGGGGAGGGGTTGACCCCTATATATAGTGGGAGAGGAGGGGCACCACCCAAGGGGCAGGTAGTGTGGGACTATTCCCACAGTCGTCGGCCACCAAGGGGGAGCCGCCGACCTAGGTGGGACCCACGTGGGGAGCCTACTAGGGCCTGGCCGCCTGGCCCTCCTCCCTAGGCGCCTTGCCCCTTTGGGCCTCTCCTCCAGGTGTGGCCCATGAGCAAAGGGTTGTCTATTAAAATAAAGTAAAATCTATATTTTAATATTAATTCAACCAATTAATATAAAACACATATATTATTATATTCCTTCACTCCGGAACCCCTTCCGGACCCCTCCGATCAACATCGGGTGTTATACGAAACTATTCTAGTTTCTCTCTCTCTCTCATGTCTCATGTGGTTCTGTATCGATCCCTGTGTGTCCCCACCCTTAAGCGTGTCGCCCTTCGGTTCAAAAACACTCCGGACAATATTGAGACCTCTCTCGAATTAATGCGGGACTTGGATGTACATGATGACCCCCCTCCCCCCCCGTGCATTTCACGAATCTTATCACTTGAACCTTTAATGTTGTTTCCCATTCCCTTTGCCACTTCATACCTAGTTCACCCGAGATTTGATCTTCGGTATCACCATACCATTATTCGATCTCGTTTCCAATGAACTTGTTACTCGTTCCCATGTTGTTGCATTCCGTGACCCAGTCACACGCTTGCAAGGTTCGTTAATGCACCGTCATCAAGATGGCCACGTGTATCTGTCCGTTACATGGATTGGCAAATCCTGGTCTTGATTTGTACTCCTCTATGCATCCCTTTGGGAAACCTGATTTGCACATTTTTTATCACCCTTTTACGGCTTGATACTTAATACCATCTAAACTCCCTCTAGAACGGTGATTTGCATTATCTCATAGTCTAAGGATCATGTTGCGAGGTTTCCTTTGTTTATCATTAATGGCAAACTTTGTAACTAGATCTCATTGTGATATAACTATTGGGTGTTTTTCTATCACATCATTCAACCAATGATATGACCTCATTATCAATTGCATAAATTCTCATGATCCCGAAACCCTAGATCATCCTCATGACTAATGAGCTAGTTCGCTAGAGGTAACTAGAGACACTATTTGTTTACATACCACACGTGTATTAACATTTCATATTAACACAGTTATAGCACGGTATAAAACATATTATTAATATACAATAGATATATCAAATAAAACACTTTAATATTTGCCTCTAGGGCATATCTCCTTCAGTCTCCCACTTGCACTAGAGTAAAAATTAATCTACTTTACAATAGGCAAGAACCTAACACCGATAGCATCCTGGAGTTGCTCATTCTTGGCTTGTCGAATACCTTTAGTTAAATGATCTGCAACATTCAGATCTGTGTGTCCTTTGCAAATCTTGATTTCACCTTCATCAATGTTTTGATGGATGGCGTGAAAACGTAGCTTGATATGTTTGGTTGTGGAATGAGTTCTTGGTTCTTTTGCATTTGTGATGGCCCCCGTGTTGGCACAATAGATCATCATGGGGTCTTGCACGCTTGGAATAACTCCTAGTTCGATGAAAAACTTCCTTAGCCAAATAGCTTCATTCGTTGCTTTAGCAGCTGCGCCGTATTCTGACTCCATCGTAGATTGTGCTACTATTAGTTGCTTCTTGCTCTTCCAGCTTACCGTCTCACCATTCACCAAAAGCTCATATCCCGTCTGAGACTTCGAGTCATCAGGATCTGTGTTCCACGTCGCATCCACGTAACCAGTTACGATTAAAGCTACACCATTACCTCCATAGACTAGGAACATATCCTTTGTTCTCTTGAGATACTTTAGGATATTTTTCATAGCTATCGACTGATCCACTTGTGGATTACTTTGGAATCGACTCATCAAAATAAGAGCTAATGCCACATTAGGTCGAGTACTCAGCATAACATACATGATATAGCCTATGGCTGAGGCATAGGGGATGTTATACATCCTTTCTCTAGCAGCATTCGTTGCTGGACATTGAGTCAAACTCAATGCGCTACCTCTTACTACATGCACAAAACCTCTTTTGTCCTCTTCCATTTTGAACCGTTTCAAAATCTTCTCAACGTAAGTACTCTAACTTAATGCAATTAGGCGTCTCGACCTACCTCTATAGATCTTGATGCCTAATATATATGCAGCTTCACCTAAGTTCTTCATGGAAAACTGACTACTCAGATATGCTTTTATCCTTTCCATAAGTTCCACATTATTCCCCATAAGTAATATGTCGTCCACATATACTACTAGGAAAACCACTAAGCTCCCACTCACTTTCTTGTAAACACAGAAGTCTTGTTGATTTTGGACAAATCCAAAACTCTTGATCACTTGATCAAAACATTGGCTCTAGCTCCGAGATGTTTGCTTTAGTCCATAAATGGATCGCTGAAGTTTGCATACATTCCCAGCATCCTTAGGATCAACAAAACCTTCCGGTTGCATCATATACAATTCATCTTCAATGTGTCCATTAAGGAATGCGGTTTTGACATCCATCTGCCATATTTCATAGTCGAAATGAGCAGAAATTGCTAGTAGAATCCGGACAGGTTCAACATCGCTACGGGAGAGAAGGTCTCATCATAGTCAACTCCTTGAATTTTTCGAAACCCTTTTGCGACAAGTCGAGCTTTGTGGATAGTTACATTACCATCCGCATCTGTCTTTTTCTTAAAGATCCATTTATTTTCCATGGCCTTGTGGCTTTCCGAAAGATCCACCAAGGTCGTTTTCGTACATGGATGCAATTTCGGATTTCATGGCTTCCAGCCATTTCTCGAAGTTAGCACTTTCCATAGCTTCTTTGTAGTTTGCAGGTTCCTCTTGTTCATTCAAAATGACAGTCGTCACAAGACTACTATACTAATCAGGAGTGGTACGTATTCTTGCAGACTTGCAAACTGCATGAGCTTCGATGTGGTTGTTTTGATCATTATCATTCAATTCTTCCTCCATGTTGGAGGTGGTTCCGGAACAGCTTCCGTTGTGCTACTCGGTATTTGGAGAGTAGGATCAATAACCTCATCTAGCTCAATCTTCCTCCCACTAACTCCTTTAGCGAGAAAATGTTTCTCAAGAAAGGTATCATTCTTTGCGACATACGTTTTTCCTTCGGTCTTGTTATAAAAGGTATACCCAACGGTTTCCCTTTGGTAATACACTTTTCCACCCTAGGTTCGAGTTTGTCAGGATGTAGTTCCTTGACGTAAGCCTCACATCCCCCAACTTTCAGAAATGACAACTTTGGCTTCTTGCCACTCCATATCTTGTATGGGGTTGTCTCCATTGATTTGGACGGTTCCCAATTTAAAATAAAAGAGGCGGTTTCTAGCGCATATCCCCAAAATGATACGGACAAATCAGTCAAAGACATCAAGGACCGCACACTATCTAATAGAGTACGATTACGATGTTCCGACACACTGTTACGCTGAGGTGTCTCGGCTGGCGTAAGCTGTGGTATAATACCACAGTCCTTCAAGTGCATGCCAAACTCATAACTCAAATATTCGCCTCCAAAGATGCTTGATTTTCTTGTTAAGTTGATTCTCTACTTCCTTCTGAAATTCCTTGAACTTTTCAAAGGTTTTAGATTTGTGCTTCATTAAGTAGATTTATCTATATCTACTCAAATCATCAGTAAAGGTAACAAAATAACGATAACCATTGCGCGATGAGACGCTCATTGGCCCACATAAATCTTTATGTATGATTCCAAGTAGGTCCGCATCCTGCTCCATCGTGTCAGAGAAGGGTATCCTAGTCATCTTGCCCATGAGGCATGGCTCGCACGTATCAAGGGATTCAAAATCCAATGATTCCAAGAGTTCAACCAAATGGAGCTTCTTCATGCGCTTTACACCAATATGACCAAGACGGAAATGCCATAGATATATGGTATTATCATCATTGTGGTTGCAATGCTTAGCATCAATATTATGGATGTCAGTATTGCTATCAAGATCTAGTAAGAATAAACCATTACACATAGGCGCATGAACATAGAAAACATCATTCATTGAAATAGAAAAACCACTAGTTCCAAATTTAAATGAATAATGATCTTGCAACAAGCAAGATCCATTCACAATATGCATACTTAATGCGGGTACATAATAGCAGTTATTCAAAACCAAAATCAATCATGATGGCGGACATAGAGGTAAAGTGTTGATGACCACCACATCGACTCTCGAGCCATTGCTGACACGCATTGTCACCTCATCCTTCCCCAGGCGCCTCTTACTCCACAGCTCCTGCCGAGACCTACAAATGTGAGAAACAGAACCGGTATTAAATACCCATGTGTTACTCCTGGCACTAGTAAGGAATACATCTATAACATGTATATCAGATATACCTTTGTCTTTGGTGTCTATATTGCCATCTCTCTTGTCCTCAAGGTACTTGGGGCAGTTGCGCTTCTAGTGCCCATCCCCTTTGCAGTAGTATCACGTGACGTCGGGCATAGGACTGGGCCTGGCGGCCTTAGAGGTGTTGGCAACATGCTTGCCATCCTTCTTAGGCTTCTTGCGCTTGCCCTTTTTCCCAACTTCTTAAATTTGGTGGTCTTATTGACCATCAACACTGTGCGCTCCTTCTTGATCTCAACCTCAGCAGTTTTGAGCATGGCGAACACTTCAGCAAGGGTCTTAGTCATCCCTTGCATGTTGTAGTTAATCACAAAACTCTTGTAGCTAGGGGTAGCGAGTGCCACACCCTATAAATCACGAGATCTTTTCGGATTTTGCAATCCAGGGCATTTGAGCGCTTAACGTAGCCAGACATTTTGACTACGTGCTTGCTTATACTACTATGCTCTTCCATCTTGGCAGAGAAGAAGAGCTTGTAAGCATCATAACTTTCCGCCCGAGCCTGTGGAGCAAAGACAACTTTGAGATCTTCTATGATCTCGAAAGCATTCATCTTCGCAAAACACTTTTGAAGTTCTGCCTCCATGGCGTGGAGCATTCCACTCTGGATGAGCGAGAACCCATCTCCCTTGCACTTCCAGACATTCTTTTCATCCTTAGAGGTGAAATCTGTAGGCTTAGCAGGGAGCATAGCCTTGATGACATAAGTCAACACTTAGGGGACTAGGAGGATCCTTAGATTGCGGAACCATGAGGTGAAGTTGGTTCCATCAGTGTTCAGCTTATCCTACTCTAGGAAGGTGCTAAGGTTGAAGGTGGGTGGGCGAGACATCTACAATAGATTTGCAAAGTGTTTAGACCATGTTCATAATATAGAGTTGAAGTTTTAATTTAAACTAAAACAAAAGGAACTCCCACTCAAATGAACATCCGTCAATTCGTTTGGTGATCACATGATCCTAATCCGCTACACCACCCCTGATCGTCACGGTTGGCAGTGTAGTTTCAACGATAGACATTCTCAATGTCAATCACATATCATGTGATTCATGCTCGGCCTTTCGGTCTCTTGTATTCCAAGACCATGTCTACACATGCTAGGCTCGCCAATTCTAACTTGTGTGTATTCACGGTGCAACATGGCTTACACCCACTATATGTGAACGCAGATATGTCTGACACTCGATCGTCACAACCTGCCTCATAATGGAGTAGTTTCTTGGTGGTGCACACACACAAGGGGAATTCTATAATTGGAATTACGTGAGGGATCATCCTATTATGCTATCATCGTATATCCTAATACACAAGCATAATAAGATGCAACAGGAATACTTCAAAAGTATGTTGTTATGACATGGTGGTAGCGCCTTGATCGCATCGAGAGCTCCAATGAGAACGTTTCATAAACTTACCATTACCATGTCACGACACACGCCCTTGCAGAATAAAGTTAGATGCCTCTACTTTATCTATTGCAAGTTTTACGCGGCTTTATGGCTGTCGCGTTAGAACCCCTTCCCACCTATGAATGTAGAGCCAAAACATGGATTCAATGATTGCCATTTTTCTCCCCTTTTCAGGGCCCTCCGATGTAAATGCCATAACAACTACTATAGAGAGATAGACACCCCCAAAGCCACTTACTTGTGGACCAGTCTCGTGAATCACCACCTAATGTCGGTTGGGGGCCATGCAGTGCTGCGATATAAGCAAGTACACAAAAGAGGGTAGCAACTAGAAAATCAACATATATTGCTATGTGTTCTATCCGTATGACATGCCTACCCATAGACCCGCTCTGATACCACTGTAGGGTTCCGGAGAAAAAAATCTAACTATGCAAACACTAATACCAGGATCTATACTATGTAGACATAAGTAGCAGAAAAGGAAGACGGTATTCATACCCTTGAAGACCAAGTGAAAGTGCATGTGTGCCCCCATGTGTGGTTTTGGTAATTAATGACAATCTTTATGGACTCATGTTTGTATTGAGCTTTTACTTGTAGGATTTGTCATAGGCAATGCTTGAACCATATGTTGGCTTCAAGGTTGGGAGAAGAAGAAAGTAGAGAAGATCAAGTGTTGACCAAGGTTTCAATGAGTGATCCGGAGATTGGTCAAGTGAGAGTTGAGCCTATAGCAAGTGTGTCTTGAAGAATAAAGTTGGAGTGGTATCTCTTATGTACCTTCAAGACACCAACATAATGAATAAATAAGAAATGATGTGCAAGTTCAAGATGATCCATCTTGAAGAGATCATTTGCTTAATGCTTGCCATCCTATGGTGATCATGGATATGGGAAGATGATATGCCCAAAAGAGAAGTTCTACCATCGTTGAGTATGGGGGAGCAATCTGCAAAGTCTACACCTAGCTAGCACAATCAAGAAAGGTGTTCCATCTTGAGGTAGAGAAGATCATCATCATCAAGCTCAAGTGGAATATGCACAAGGCAAAGGTATGGTCTTGATAGGGTTTCCTTCTCACCGGTCTCGTGTTGGAGAGACCGATTTATAAGATAGATAACCATTCTATCAAGAGAGGATCTCGAGTGAGTAACTTGATTATATCCTTCGGTGAGAACCCAAACCTTTGCATTCTTGGCATCATCTTTCGTGGTTGTTATTTTGATCTTATCCATGTGAGGTTCTAGAGCTTGTGGTAATTCATAACAAGATCTAGTTCATCAAAAATAGATTTCCCTCTATATCTTATTACGTATTTGATCTTGAAGGCTTTTTGTTGGGTAGATCTTGTCACCCCTTTCCAACAAAATTGGTTTCGGGTCAATTGGAGTCCGGATGCAAATGTTATGATCATTACATTTTTGTTGTTTCTATCAATTTTGCCTCTGCAGGTTTTTGGACCTGAGTCTCCGATGTGTACAGACCAGAGTCTCCAGTGTTGTCCAGAGTTTCTCCGCAAGTCTCCGGTGTGTGGTCTGGACTTGGCCTAGGGTCTCTCTGTCTCTGGTCTGGAGATTGATCAGATATCAACCGAAATCTCCGGTGTGTCTCCTTAGGCCAGAGTTTCCGGTGTGGACACACCGGAGTCTTCGATGTCCCTGCTCTGGAGTTACGGCCAGAGTCTCCAGAGTGGACGCCAAGCACCTGCCCAAGCCAGCCAGAGATGCCGTCCAGACATTGACCGGAGGTGGGGCAGAGTTTCTGGTCTAGACCAGAGTCTCCGGTCTGCCAGACCGGAGTCTCCGGTGTGATTAGTCCCCAAAAATCAGAAAATGGTTCACAATGTGTGGCCTATAAATAGGGGACCTCATCCCCTTCCTCCAGCTGCTCATTCCATAAAAAGAAGAACACCATTTGAGAGCCACCAAAACTCCAAGATCTCCCTCCCCAACCACCAAAAGTCCCTGATCTTTGGGGAATCGAAGGAGGAGGCCTTGATCTACAGTTTCACCAAGAGAGATCTTCATTTCCCCCTCATTCAATTGAGGGCCCCTTGCTCTAGGGTTTCATTGGAAACCCTAAGCCTTGTTTTGGTTGATTTGATTCTTTCAAGCTTGTCTTTGTTTGTTGTGCCAGCTTGCTTGGATCGGGAGCCTCCAATTAAGTTGTGGATGTGTGCCTCAAACTTGTTGTGAAGGTGTCGGCTACCACCTCGAAGGTTGCCGATATAGTGGAAGGGTGGATCGATCCCATTGGGGTGAGATTCATCGGAGAATAAGGGAGGCCTTTTGTGGCATTGGTGGTTTGATACCACCCCCTCTCCAAACGAGACATACTCCATTATTGGGAGGAACTATGTAATACATCGTCGTCTCTGCGTGCCTTGATTATCTCTATACCCTAGCTCTTACTTATGCACTTTACTTTGTCATAGCTTTCGTGCTTGAAGTCTATATCTTGCTATCACATAGTTGCTTGTCTTGCTTAGCATAAGTTATCGGTGCACATAGGTGAACCCTAGTTGTTCTAGGTTTTGTGCTACACAAAGTAAATGCTAGTTTAATTCCGTCTTTGTTGAGCCCCTCTCGTAAAAGTTTTAAATCACCTATTCACCCCCTATAGGCGACATATGTATCCTTTCACCAAGGAACGCATTACGCAAGAAGGCATATGTTGATGAATACGAGCAGCTCCAAGCACCCCAAGTGTGGTGCCTCCGAAGTTCTACACACGTTTGGTGTAGGCGATGTCTTCCGGGCTCCGATCCAGCCGAGCTGTGAAAGAACAAAGATGGTGGACCAAAGATCACATGGCGGTAGTGTGAAGGTGGAGAACTCAAAGCCCCCGAGGTCCTCTCCAATATTATAGAGAAATCCTCAAAGGAAATGAGAGAGAGAGAGAGAAGATAGAATGGGATGGTTTCTAAGGGGAGAGGTTGACCCCTATATAGTGGGAGAGGAGGGGCACCACCCAAGGGGCAGGTGGTGTGGGACTATTCCCACAGTCGCCGACCACCAAGGGGGAGCCGCCGGCCTAGGTGGGCCCCACGTGGGGAGCCCACTAGGGCCTGGCCGGCTGGCCCTCCTCCCTAGGCGCCTTGTCCCTTTGGGCCTCCCCTTCGGGTGTGGCCCATTAGCAAAGGGTTGCCTATTAAAATAAAAAAAATTAATATTAATTCAACCAATTAATATTGAATACATATATTATTATATTGCTTCACCCCGGAACCCCTTGTGGACCCCTCCGATCAACATCGGGTGTTACACAAAACTATTCCAGTTTCTCTCTCTCTCATATCTCCTGCGGTGCCGTATCAATCCCTATGCGTCCCCACCCTTAAGCGTGTCACCCTTCGGTTAGGAAACACTCCGGACATGATTGAGACCTCTATCGAATCAATGATCATCAGCGGGAACTGCATGCCCATGATGACCCCCGTGAATTTCACGAATCTTATCGCTTGAACCTTTAACGTCGTTTCCCATTCCCTTTGCCACTTGATACATAGTTCACCCGAGATTTGATCTTCGGTATCTTCATACCTTTGTTCGATCTGGTTTCCAATGAACTCGTTTACTCGTTACCATGTAGTTGCATTACGTGACCCTATCACACCCTTGCAAGCTTCGTTAATGCAACGTCACCAAGGTGGCCACGTGTATCTATCCGTTACATGGATTGGCAAATTATGGTCTTGATATGTACTCCTCTACGCGTCCCTTTGGGAAACCTGAGTGGCACCTTTTTGATCACCCTTTTATAGCTTGATACTTATACCATCTAAGCTCCCTCTACAACAGTGATTTGCATTATCTCACAGTTTAAGGATTAGGTTGCGAGGTTTCCTTTGTTTATCATTAATGGTGAACTTTGTAACTAGATCTTATTATGATATAACTATTGGGTGTTTGTCTATCACATCATTCAACCAATGATATGACCTCATTGTCAATTGGCATAAATACCCATGATCTCGAAACCCTAGATCATCCTCATGACCAATGAGCTAGTTTGCTAGAGGTAACTAGAGACATGGTTTATTTACATACCACACATGTATTAACGTTTCGTATTTTAACAGATTTATAGCATGGTATAAAAAGTATTATGAACATACAAGAGATATATCAAATAAAACACTTTAATATTTGCCTCTAGGGGATATCTCCTTCATGGAGTTTAGGGTATAGTAAATTACCATGAGAACAATATAGTTATCATGATCTCTGCGTAATATTTATTACATCAGTACCTATTAAGTTATCATTTTGTATTAATATGTAGTTATCCCCACAATATCGATATAGTAATACATATGGAGTTATCTAGGTGCTTAGAGTAGAGTTATCCACGTGTTCAATGTATAGTTACCAACCCATTACATACGGGATTATTCAGCGTTCATGGTAAAATTATCCAGTGTAGAGTTACCAATGTGTTCATAGTATAAATAGGTACCAACCCATTATCTATGAAGTTATTCAAGTGTTCATGTAGAGTTATCAGGTGTTTACGATATAACTATCATCACAAAATCGATGTAGTTATTATATGAGCTAATAACACTAGTAGTCCCACAACTTGTCTAGCATGTGTAGATTAGTCCCACAATTTGCAAAGCGTGAAGCCGTGGTACACAAACTTGTATTCACAGAGCAAATTGGTCCACTATCATTCTAGAGCTGACACGTGGCATCATTATTTTTGTGAAAACACCCCTGTACATTTTTCTATGCAACATGTGACCTTGGTGCTGGCTGACAGACTAGTTGTTTTTGTGAAAACACCGTGATACATTGCAAATGTATCTATAATTTTTGATGCTCCATGCTTGGTTTTATCCACTTTCTTGGGTTTTGTCCACACTTTGGAGTAATTTTCATATGATTTCTTGGACTAACCTATTAACAAGAGCCACAGTGCCAGCTGCCTGTTTTCTGCTGTTTTTGGTTCCAGGAAAGTCAGAAAATGAATATTCTCAAAATTGGATCGGACAAAAGCCAAAGTTCCTATTTTTCTAGAAGACTCCAGGAGCCAGAATACGAGACGGAAGAGGGCAAAGGGCTGGCCACACCCCACCCCCCAGGCATAGGCTGGGCCTGGCCGTGCCAGGGCATGGTGTGGTGGCCCCAGGCACACCCTCGGTCTCCCTCTTCGCCTATAAGAAGCCATCTGACCTAAAAACTTCAGGGGAGGGGTCGATGTTTTTCCAGAAGGAGTTCTGCTCCGCCGCCACCACCAGATTCCACGAAACAGCACCAGAAACTTTGTTCTGGCACCCTGCCAGGACAGGGAATTGGAGGAGATCATCGCCATCATCATCACCATCGCTTCTCCATCGACCATCCATGTTTCCCCCATCTATGAGTGAGTAATCCCCCGCTGTAGGCTATGGGGATGGTAGGGATTGGATGGGATCGTTCATGCAATGGCATCAGATTGTTAGGGCATGGTGCCTAGTATCTTTTATTAGTGCTTTATGACTTTTTTGTGACTTGTTGTGCTTAATGCTTGTCACTAGGGCCCGAGTGCCATGATTTCAGATCTGAACATGTTATTGATTCATTATGATTGTATTGTTTTTGGTCTTATCTACAAGTTGTATACACACGTTGTTGTCCGGAACCTATGGCCCCGAAGTGATAGAAATCGGGATAACCGGAGGGAATGGCTTTGATGTGAGGATCACATGTGTTCACGGAGTGTTAATGCTTTGCTCCGGTGCTCTATTAAAAGGAGCACCTTAATTGCCAGTAGTTTCCTAGAGGCTCCGCTGCAAACGGGCTGGCAGGACAAAAGATGTTGTGCAAGTTCTCATTGCGAGCACGTATGACTATATATGGAACACATGCCTAGGATTGTCTAGTACTTGGATGCTTTATCTTATTTATGTGCAATTGCCCTATGTTCTGATTGCTATGTGAATTGTCTTGTCCATGCAACGCCCGTCCATCCATCCCTATGCCTACCGCACTCGAATCCCACTGTTTACTGCTTTTGTTACTACTGTCTTTGCTTTACTACTGTTGCTACTTTACTATTCCTACTATAAAACAGTTGCTACTGATAAACTGCTGTGAGCAAGATTGTTTCCAGGTGCAGCTGAATTGACAACTCAGTTGTTAAGGCTTATAAATATTCTTTGGCTCCCCTTGTGTCGAATCAATAAATTGGGTTTCACTTCCCTCGAAAATACTGCGATACACCCCCTATACTTGTGGGTCATCACACCCCTATACCTCAAAAATAAATAAATACTCCCTCCGTTCCTTAATATAAGGTGTATAGTTTTCTTGCACAAATATTAGCGCACAGGTTGGGAAGGCAAATTTATTCGCTTTCGGACATGAATACCCCAGGTGATTGACATGATATAGAGGGAACATATGAAATCTGGGTATCCTCTCTCTCCTGATCGGATTAATTGTCTCCTAAATAAGAGGAACAAATCCCAAAATTCTCTATACACCTTATATATGGAATTTTTTACAAAAAAACTTTACACCTTATATTAAGGAACGGAAGGAGTAATAGTTTAGAAGGAGGGCCAGGACTCGAACTCATTACCACGTGCGACAACTCACAACAACGAACTAGTATACCAACAGTAATTAGCGTCAATAGAAGACACGGCATGCATCTACAGAGGCGTGAGCTCCAATTGCACCTAGTGCCATGATGATGACATGGACATGGTGCAGAGCTTGAGAAGACCTCAGAGAAATTCTAGAATGGCACATAGTCAAAGTTGGCGAGCCGCGTGAGGTTGCCGAGCTTGACGGGAATGACGCCTGAGAGATCATTCTAGTAGAGATCGAGAAACTCGAGGTTGGCCGGTGGTGAGGTGGCCGAGCGATGGCGCGAGATAAGGTCGATAATTAAATTACCACTGAGCTCGCGGTCGGTGAACGATGTCATGTAGTCGAGCCACGCTGACACGAACGACACACCATCATGCATGGTCATCGTGGACAGGATGAGCATTCGGAGGCATTAGAGCCGTGAGCGTGTTCGCTAGCTGCCACATGTCAAAGTTGGGAACGGTCTGTTGAGGTGCCACGATGTGAGGTCGATGCCTGTAATGTTGATTGCGCTATCTCCCCCGTCACATACCATGCCCTTAACCTGCAACAGCACACCACCGGCGCCCACAAGAAGTTCGACCGCGCCATGCTTAGTCAATCGAAACCCTTCTTCAACCAAGACGGGTACACCGCCTCGGAATCCAACGCCGCCACTGCCACACCTTTGTTATCATGGGCCAAGAGCAGTACAACAACTACGAGAAGATGGGACAATGAGCAATGAGAGGTGGCTACCATGGCAGGCTTTCACTAGCTACGATGGATAACTGAGATTATCAACTATTAAAGACTATAATGCATGGCATCAGATGGCAACCACACAGACTGCACCGAGTAGCGGAGAATATCATTTTGCGGCCCAAAAGTTGGGGTGGCCAGGCAACACGGTACCCGAGTTCCCTGAAATCAGCCGTGATGACTACAGTTGGCGTGCCAAATACTCAGAGGGTCTTTTTCGGCACGAATTCAACTTTACGTTTCAATATAAAAAATCTGGCTAACGGCCGAAAGTTGGCCCCCCCTGTCAGCTTTCGCCGTTATGTCGCTGCTGTCGTTGCTGCCATGTAGGCTTGCAGCGTTGGCGCATGCATCCTTTACGCGTCTTCTTCTTCCTCCGGGGCGGCAATCTGTGGTCGCGACCATGGGGTGGAGCTAGGACTTTGACGAACCTGCTCGGCCCGTTCTCCTCCCCATCCCAAATCGGAGCTCGCCCTCACCAGACCGCACCATTGGCATAGCGCGGGGACGGGAATTCATTCCCGGGCACCATGCTGACCATGCTCGGTCCTGTTGGCCTCCTCTATAATCTGAGCTCGTCGTCGCTGTGGCCGCACACGCACCAGCCACGGCGCTTCCCTCTCCAAACCCCAAAGCCACATCCACCCAGTTCGGCACAACGCCAACAAGGTGAAAATGCATCAAGTTTTCTTCTTGTGATTGTAGAAAAACATGTATGTACTATGGCCGTAGCATACTCTAACAATGTACACATATATTCTTTACTAGATTTTCATTTCAAATTAGTAGCTCCGTGATGACGAAACATAGAGAACCTAAATGGAATGACGATGACGACCATGTTATGTACATTGCATTGCATCAACAAGTGCTCGCTGACGAAGCAAGTTACCAAGAGAGTGGAGTTCAGCAGCCATTGCCAAAAAATATGTGAACAAATCAATGAGCGATTCAATGCAAATACGCGCAGAAAAGCTAGATCCATGTCATCAATCATCAATAGGTGGCACCCTCTAGTGATGCGTTCAAATGCGTACACGATGTATCATTTGCTTCAAGTGGTTGTTATCCTGAGCAAAAATGCCTGGTATGCAGATTACATTTGTATGTTCTATGCTGCAATTCTATTGTTATGGGCGTGGAAAGAAAAGTTGGGCTTTAGTGAATATTACGCAGTTAGACCTAACTTAGTCTTACACAAATAAGCACAGCTTAGTCTTTACACACATAAGCATAACTAATGATAAAGATAAAGACAAATGGTTTATCGGATCTGCCAGTGTGAGCACTAGGTCCCTGGAGCTGGTGGTATCGTCGGAACGAACCAGAATCCTGCGTTTGGCCGTCTTTCATTCTCCTTCAAATAGTACGACCCCACTAATGAGCCAATTGTAGGCCCCCTCCCCCCGACGTGGATTCGGCTCCAGGTCGGATCTAGAGTGTCAACATGATAGGCGCGTGAGTGTGCAGCAAACACACGGTCTGCTATCAACACTGGAAGTGCTGGCACCTCAGCAACAACACCAGCATGTTCTTCCTAGACTCCGGCAGCAGCCTCAGTAGGTATTTCGTCAGCTTCACCAGCAGCAGCATTAGCAAGTATTTCGTCAGCGTCACCAGCAGCAGCATTAGCAAGTATTTCGTCAGCTTCACCAGCAGCAGCATCACCAAGTATTTCGTCAGCTTCACCAGGAGCAGGAGCAGCTAGTTCTTCGTCAGCTCCACCACCACCAACACCACCACCACCACCAGCAGCAGCATCAGGGGCCAGGGCCGCCTGAGCAATTACAGGTTCAACAGCTCCAGGGGCTCCGACAAAGAAAGGGTAGTTGATCCCAAGAAACACAGATTGTCCCTTCACATTGTTGACTCTGCTCCAGACTTGCTCTATTGGGTCTTTAGATGGGCATGCGGACCTCGAGAAAACGTGGCACCGTAGTGATGGGTATGAAGAAAGTTGTGTCCCCATATGTTCTATTGTATCACCAACGTTGTTTAGTGCTTCCCTAATATGAATCCACAAGAGTTCATCATCCAGTTCCGTGTTGTCTCCGAGAGGTGCCAGGAACCAGCGTCATGTCCCAAGTTCAGCATCTGCTACTGCAGCTTCGATGACCGGAGCTGGAATGATGCGCGGGGCTGTATGGGTACCTGCGTGTTACTAACAGTCAGTAAGCAGAATTTTGAATGGGATTTTACATGCTATATGACACCATGACTCACCCCAAATGGACGGCTCCCAAACACGCATGTTGCCGCTAGGTTCAGTGACCGCATAAATGCGCTGTGATCTGTACGAAGAGTAGCCGTAGGTGAAGACGGCGTCGACATACTTCTCCGGCCGCGAGAAGTCGTCGTGCAAGACTGTCCATTCCTTGTCTTCTAGGCATCTAATGAATGTGATTGCCTTGTCGAACACCGCTAAGAGGTCGTACTCCCAGTTCTTCCATGCCCCCTCCCACGGTCTATGTGGGAGCTGTACCTTCACGAGGTCAAGTTCTGCCATGTTGAACCTGTAAGCGAATTCGGAAGTGGGCGGCGGCCACCCGCTGTTCAATGCAGTAATGGCGACACCCTTCAAAGATGGCACTACAAGTCTCTTCGATCTGTAGCCATTTTTTAGAGTCCAAGTACTGCCATCCTGTGATAAAAGGACCAGTCACTCGCCGTTGCCACCCACCCAGTTCTGGTCATCTTCCATTTCCGTCTCTTCTTCTTCCTTGATATTCACCACTACTGATTCGGACCACTTATCCAGCAACATCAGTTTTGCATGAATATTCTGCAGAGTTGCTATCAGTTGGTACAATAAACTAGCATGGATTCCATTGCAAATACAATTTGACAACTAGGCCTTCAGATTAATTAAAGTACACAAAATATCGCCTAAATACGAGTGTCTCCTCAGATATCGCCTAAATTGTGCCTGTGTCACTACGAAGATACGCAATATATGGAGTAGTAGCAGAGCCCCCAGAACAAACTCCTGACGATGATCATATATAGCTCGGGGCATAACAGCCTTAAATTGTCTAATCTGTTTGTTTTTATTTTAGGAAACAAAATATCACCTAGCAGGCATTCCATTGCAAAATCGAAATTGACAACTCGTCTATCACCTAAAGTAAGACTGTGTCACTACAAAAATACCAGAATATCAGGTACGAGCAGAGCTTCCACTATATAGAATAGTCTTAAATGGTTCGATTTGTTCAAACCGCGCGTGCACACAACATGTTCGATGAAAGGAACATAGGATTCCGATGAGAGTTCAGCACATATGAATCAACAATATGACTGAACGAATAAGCTAGATACTAGAACTTACGTGGCCATCGTGGTCGTCTGGCCATTTGCTGTTATCGGGGTAAAGAAGGCCTGGCGTGTCGAACGGTTGTTCGTCCATGTTCCGCATCGTCACGCGGTAGCCAGGGATGCAGCGAGTGAGGCGGCCGGCTAAGATGATATCCAACCCCGAGGCGATCCTGTGCATGTTCACGGCGCTGAGGTTCGGACATCCCCAATCCTCGCAGTAGCGGTCGTCCTGGCCATTCGCGCCAACGTTGCATGCCTTTCGCTTCAGCCTGCTGCTACCCCAAGCTCTAACCATAGCGGCAAATGGAGTCTGGAATCCAGTAGATTAATGGAGGCGTTGTGATAAGGAGGTGGATCGATTCGAGAGGGGGTGGAATCATGGATGGGGGCAGTTGTTCGAGTGGGGAGTGAATTTGCAAGGAACCGCCGCCGCCAGTTCACTTCTGCGTGGAAGACAAGAAGGGGGCGTAATTATTGAGGGCGGGCACCGGAACCGCCTAGAGGAAGTGAAAAAATAAATCGTAAAAGAGAAATGTGTGACCCGCCTGTCAGTGAGTGAAGGTCGGCACGCGCAAACGTGCCTACGTTTGAATTGATTCCACCACATGCAAGTGGCGCAGAACAAATTTTAGGAAGCGCTAGCGTCGACGTGTAAAACCGCCGTTTTTCTCCACCTTCACCCTACTACGAACGGTCGTGCACCATTCTAGATATTGGTAAGGGCAGTTCCAATCTTTCACTTATCCGTCTCATTTCCTCCTCCACGGCCTCATCCATTTCCTCCTCCACCGCATCACCCTCTTCCTCCATATCCTTTCCCTCTTGCTTGTAGTCATGGACGCTCCGGACGTCCGAAACGACGGCAGGCAAGAAACTACGCACTTCGACATTGAAGTACATGGCGGGAAGAAGATCGATGTTGTCTACACCATCGACCCTCGGACGGTGAGGAACACTCTGAATAATTACACGAGTTGGCTGCAGTTCGAAGAAAACAGGTTTGTAGGTCTCGACCTCGAGTACAGCCGTGATCACCGTAGGATCGCTGTGGTACAACTCTCCATGAAGGGGCACGTCCTCGTATACCAGCCTTTTTGTGAGAAGAAGGCTGACGGGATCTAGTAGACTTTGCTATCTTTTTGTTCCTGAACCGTCTGTTTGCAAAAGGTATTGCTATATTATTTGTATGAATTCATTTTCATGCAGGTGGGGCGAAAGCATTAGGGATCTGTTTCATGACTTTCTCGTGAACCAGCACATAACATTTACTAGTGTTGACATCACAAATGACAGTAAACTGCTTGAAAGCCTAACTATCAACATTAGAATCCCAAAGGAGTGTAGAGTGGACATCCAGCAAATTTACTGGATCCCAGGGACGAAGGGCGGCAGGACCGGGATGGCCGCTCTTGCCTCTGAACTCATCGACCTGTGGTACACTGACATGAAGGACAGATTTCCGAGATGTTCGTGGAGGCGTTTAGGGCACGATTACTGGGACGATAAGCCACTATCTGAACCTAATCTAAAGTACGCTGCAATTGACGGGTATGTTAGCCACGAGTTGTATCGCCATATTGTAAAATCTCGTTCCAAGCATCGCATCATTGAACCACCACCAAGGCAGGTTGTTTGCCCCAGATGCCGGAGTATAGATGAATCTACAAACTGAGGCAAGCGACCGAAGGCATCCTGGGATCGGTTGCATTCTCCAACAGGCTGGGATGTAGACTATTAGTGCATGATTATTATGTTTATGAAAACATGTTATTTCATAAGTACACTATGTGAGCAATTATGAGCTGCTGTGTATTACCTTTGTCAAACTATAATCTGGATTTGGTTATGACTTTATCCTTCGCTATAATCTAGGTTTGGTTATGACTTATGACTGTATCACACCTTATGCACGTTAGTCCTGGATTCTGCCGCATGCAAATGGCACGGACAGAATTTGTAAGAATGAATGTTGAGCATACAAAAGGGGGAATGTAATTCATACAGGTTAAGTAGCTAATAGCCCAGGGATCATACGAGCATAGTTCTTACACACATAATGCTTAGAAAATACATGCGAGATAAAATACAGGCGAGATAAAACTAGGAACGAAATGCGAAACTAGTAGTGGTAAACAACACACTCACCCACCCGCCAGATCCTGTTGAGCATCTCGTAGCAAACATACGCATCCCTGGTTGCGTACTTGATCGCATCGTAATCCAGGTGCCTCCACTCCCATCGCTCGTGCAGGTGCTTCGGGAACTCGACTTTCATGCCAGTGTACTCGCGGTCGATGATGTCGGCAGCGAGTCTAGCCATGCCGGCTTTCCCCATACCGCCATCCGGGTACCTCCACAAATGTTGGAGATCGACGTGATTGACGACATGAACGAGGAGATCCCGTTCTAGCTTCGGAGTGTCGTTCTTGATGTCGATGCTGGGAAGTAGATCTCCCTCCTGTGTAGGAACTCGCGAAGCTCCGGGCGTACAGATTTGGCCCTACATACGTGATATAGGAGGAAGTGGTTGCGCATGGACAGCTGCAAAAGTGTCGTCCTCTTCCTATCTCCGGTATACTCGAGGTCAAGGCCGACGATCTTGTACCTGTCCATCAGCTCCTGTAGCCACCACTCGTACATTGCGATGACCTTGGCGACCTCCGCTAACGCATTTGTGTGGATGGTCGTCCGCTTGGTGGTGCCATGGGCGGTGAAGGTGTACTCGTCGGTGTAGTCACTCCCGTCGCCGAACACGCCGTACTCTGCGTCCATGGCAAACTAATGCGGCGGCGGCGGCCTAGGGTCGATTGTGGTGGCTGGGACTGGGCGTGGAGGTGGAGTGATTTGTTGCGGTGTATGGCCAGGCGGAGGCGGTGCCTGCGGCAGCGTCGATGGTTCTTGCGGTGGCGGCACCGGCGGAAGGAATGAGTTGGGGATTTTTGCACAGTGATGTGCTGAGGAGATGGAAGGCAATGCTTAAATTCCGTTTACCAATATTCCGGTCATACCCATGCGGAAGCAAGTTTGACCGGGCGAGCACCGATGGTTTCCAATCCTAGCGATTAAATTCGGCGTCCGTCTCGGTAGGCGATGGGACAGGTGTGCGACGTGGCTTTGGCGTGGCAGAGACCGGTCACGTAGACCACCGTCCCATTGCCGATCCATAGCGGGTGTGCGGTGCTGACACGACGTAACGTGACAGGGCAGAAGGAAGTGTACAGTTATTATTAATTCCTAACAAGTTTAAGAAGTCTAAGCATAGACGTGGACCTAGCATCCCTGCACCCCGGGGCAGCCGCCCAGCCGATCAGGCCTACAGATTGCGCAAAGCTTGTCCTGAATTTGCCAAAATGAAGCTCGTTTGCCCATGCTTCTATAAGTTTCTATGTAGGCCACTTATGTAAGCATGCACGATCAAGCAACTTTGCAACACACGTGTCGATGGAAAAGCATTAGGTTTCAACGCACCACATAGTTTAGGGATTTAGAATAGCTACGTTGTGGAGCTCTAGCCAAATTGCATGGTAAAGCCAAATTTAGCTTTTTGTCAGATTTAATTATAGCAACATTGTGTCTCGTTTGTCCTCACTTTTGCCCTCCCGATATTCCGAAGCCCTCACATGCGCTCGGAGGGGGGTGTCGTCTGGTCAAAGGCTTGGCCATTACGTGCGCCATGACGCCTAAAGTGGAAGTTTTTTTTGTTATTTGGCCTTTTTAAGAGCGCCTTTTCCCCCCCCTCTCTCTAACAGTTGTGTTTTTTTTGCCCAAAAAGATAGGGAATCTAGAGCAGCTTCGCTCTTTATTCGTTGTTCCTTTTGCGATCGTTTTTCCCCAATCTAGTAGCAAATCTAGAGCAGCAAAACAAACCAGCACCATAAATAAATCAGTAAACAGAGTAGATGTAGATAAAGCAACTAATATAGGTTATATAGTACGGTACTTAACGAGGTTCGACAATTAGGATGCTCAGCAGCACCAGCGGACTGCTTCAACACAGACAAGACAAAAGAAGCTGCTTTACAGTAGCAGCAGCAGCAGCTGATCAGTGGCCCCTCGTGGCCTCTACCAGGAGGGCATCCACCTCCTCCCTCTGGCGCCTCCTCCACTTCTTGCTGCCTAGCCCCTTGACCTTGGGCGCCTTGGGTCTGATTGGGGGCATGCGACCCTCCTCGATAGCCAGCTTATGGAGGTTGCGGAGGTGAAGACCGAGCGCTTGGTGCTTGGCCCTAAAGCCGTGGACATTCACGGACTCGCCATAGGTCGTCATGTCCTCGGCATGCTTCACGAGGGAGTTGAAGTCCGTGGCGTGGAGCCTCCTGGTGGCGCAGAAGGGGCACATGTAGACGTCGCCAGAAAAGAAGTTGTCGTACTGGTCAGACTTCAGCCTCCTCAGCACCTGACGAGTCTTGGTGTCCTTGGACTCGTCGTCGCTGTGGAGGTCGTTGCTATCCTCCTGTTGGAAAAACACAGTAGAGTGAAATAAGGACATGATTGAGATACTTTGATTATCGGGATTGAGTTTTTGCATAAATTAACCGAATGAGATCTCCCAATTATTCCTTAAATCTCAAACCAAATCGAATACTGCTCCCAACTACGAACAGGGGGATTCATCGAAAATCGAGATCTAACACAAGAGGATTAGCTACTGTAAAAAATACGAACTGCCGAGCCCTAATAACATACGATCTAGCATCCAACGATGCGAACGGGGGAAGAACAAGGGAAGGGGAGAAAACCCTGGTTACCTCAGACCATGGGTCGGCGATGCTGCTGTCGTAGGAGTTCTCCGGCCTTATGTAGAGAACCTCCTCGTAGGGGTCCCAGCCGAGCGGGATCTGTCCAAGACCGGCAGGGGCCTCCTCGCCAGCGGCCACAGCGGATACGGGGACGGGGACGGGGGGCTCCTCGCCGGTGGCCTTAGAGGCGCCGATGGCCACCGCACCGATCTTCTCCATCGCCGGCATGGTTGGGGTTTTGTTGGGTGTTTGTAGAAGGTGATGGGACAGTGGAGACGGTTGAGTGAGCGAGTGCGTGATGAGTGGGAGTGGGGAGGCCTCTATTAAAGGAGAAGGGAAGCGACGTTTCGTTGTACTACCATGCACCGCGTACGCTAATGCACCGTGCACGGCCACACGTGTCCGCTACCGCCCCGTGCACTGCACACGCGTAACGTGAGTCACGTTTTTTCCCTCGTGTCTAACCATGGCGATTCAGTTGTACTCAGTTTTGCCCACCAACCGTTGATCCTCTGTGATCTAGCGGACATGATAACCCTTATATCTGTCGAGGGCACCCCTCTATCCATGCAAAATAACGAGTATGCCACCGGAACTTTAACTCCATAAACAGATGAACTTGAATATATTTTGAAGGGTACGGAAATAGAAATCCCCATATTTTAAGGGTCTAGATACGGTAAGAGAACTAAATATTATTAGTGGTCGGGCCAGCACAGTGACAGGGTTGGCCGGCTAGGAGTTGATGATTCCTAAGTAAGGGGACATTAGGCCGGTCTTGACATACTCCCTCAAGAACTTGCCATAAGCAGCGTGCTTAGCCTTGGTCGTCGACTTATGTTTACTAGTCAGGCTTTTACCGATGCCAACCGCATGCGGAATCAAGCTGGCAATCCTCGGGTTGACTCCTTTCTTACAGAAAGGGCACTTGAGCTCCCCAAGTCGAGTGCAGAAAGGGATTATCCTGCTCTTGAGCTTCTTCATGACATGGCGGCTCTTGTTGTCCTTGGTCTCCTTGTCAGAGTCCATCTCACTTGAATACACCTATAATGTATGGAATACAAACTGAAATGAGCAAAATAATAAATATATATTCCTTCCACCATTCCAAGTTACTTTCGATACAATAACATGTCTATACAGGTTCAGCAGTTCATTACGGCCATCTCCCCAGCTCGTTCCTAAATTAATGTGGTTTGTATTCTTGGTAACTTATTAATAAATAAATAATGTGGATTCATTCAGAACAGACTAGATCTCTCCATGTATCGGTTCGTATGTTGCATCTAATCATTAGGACTAGATTTTTTTATGACGCCAGGATAGATTAAGCTCGAGCAGAAAATATGAAACATGTAGAAATAGATGTACCTCCGGGTACATGAGCGGAGCGTGTTCGTCGAACTCCACGCCCTCATCGGCGCATCCGAAGTCGTCAGCACCGGCGAGCACATGGTACCCCAAGGGGTTGAACTGCACGTCCTCCTCGGCTTGTGCTGCATGATGCTCCTCCAGATCTGCCGCGTGAAGCACCACCCCAGCGGCGATGCCCGGACACTCATCCCCACGCACTGGTTTCATGGAGAAGGTTCGTGCAAGTATGTTCAAGATTGTGGGGTTTTGCTGGATAGGGAAGAGAGAGTAGTGGATGAGTGCGAATGGAGGACCCGATAGGCTGGGTTTTTAATGCGGGGACGTTTAGGCCTCCTCGAGGGCCCCGGTTGGCAGCTCTTCCGGCTGCGGCTTCCGCGTGGAAGGTTCATGTGGTGGGGGCCTGTCGGAAGTGAGAGTGCATGCGCGCTGTGTAGTAAAAATGGTATAGCCGGTGGTTCGTGGATGACCAGTTGCCGTGCAGTAGACTTGTAGCCTTTGCAGACTAGATTAAACATGACATGACCACTCGACAGCTTTTTCCATGGACGGCATCGTGTTCCTTCTTGTAGAAGTCTCGTTGAGGGAGACGTCTGTGCTGTCTCGCGCTATCCTGTGAAGGGCACGACGTGTGCAACGAGCCTCGTTGGATCACACAGGATCAATGGTTGGTGCGCACGATCCGCATGACAACTGTGACAACCAATCAGGGCGTAGCAGACAGAGTGGGCACATGTTTGGGCTTCTACGAAAGAGAGACGGGGGCAAAACTGGGTAGTATCAAAAACCAAGGGCAAAGCTAAGTAGTATAAAAATGGAAAGTGGGTGTCTTTTACAAATTATGCCAAGATAGATCCACTAGAGTTCATTGCATGTGTGTTCTTTCCACAAACCACATATGTATCCCCAAGAGTCATTGCATGTGTGTTCCTGTCATGAACCACATTTGGATCAACCCGTGTAATTGCATGTGTGTTCTTTTCACAACCACATATGGATCCACCAATGGCATTGCATGTGTGTTCTTTTCACAAACCAAACATGGATCAACCAGTGTTCACTGCATGTGTGTTCTTTCCACAAACCACTTATGGATCAATCAATGGTCATTGCATGTCTGTTCTTTTCCACAAACCACATATGGACCCATATGTGTTCTTAAACTAAAACCAGCATTAGAGTCACTCCATGTGTGTTCTTTCCACAAACCACGTATGGATCAACTAGTGTTCATTGCATGTGTGTTCTTTCCACAAACCACTTATGGATCCACCAGTGTTCATTGCATGTGTGTTCTTTTCCACAAACCACATATGGATCAACCGGTGGTCATTGCATGTGTGTCCTTTTCACAACCACATGTGGACCCACTAGAGTCATTGCATGTGTGTTCTTATACTAAAACACGCACTAGACTTATTGCATGTGTGTTGTTTTCACAAACCACACATGGATCCACCACTGTCATTGCATGTGTGTTCTTTCCACAAACCACACATGGATCAACAAGTGGTTATTGTATGTGTGTTCTTTCCACAAATCACATATGGACCCACAAGAGTCATTGCTTGTGTGTACTTAAACTAAAACCAGCATTAGAGTCACTGCATGTGTGTTCTTTCCACCAACCACTTATGGATCAACCAGTGTTCATTGCATGTGTGTTCTTTCCACAAACCACTTATGGATCCACCAGTGTTCATTCCATGTGTGTTCTTTTCCACAAACCACATATGGATCAACTAGTGGTCATTACATGTGTGTTCTTTTCACAAACCACAACTGGACCCACTAGAGTCATTGCATGTGTGTTCTTATACTAAAACATGCACTAGACTTATTGCATGTGTGTTATTTTCACAAACCACACATGGATCCACGACTGTCATTGCATGTGTCTTCTTTCCACAAACCACACATGGATCAACTAGTGGTTATTGTATGTGTGTTCTTTCCACAAATCACATATGGACCCACTAGAGTCATTGCTTGTGTGTTCTTATACTAAAACCAGCACTAGAGTCATTGCATGTGTGTTCTTTCCACAAACCACTTATGGATCCACTAGTGTCATTGCATGTATGTTCTTTCCACAAATCACATATGGACCCACTAGAGTCATTGCTTATGTGTTCCTATACTAAAACCAGCACTAGAGTCATTGCATGTGTGTTCTTTCCACAAACCACTTATGGATCCATTAGTGTTCATTACATGTGTGTTCTTTCCACAAACCACTTATGGATCAACCAGTGGTCATTGCATGTGTGTTCTTTTCCACAAACCACATATGGAGCAACCGGTGTCATTGCATGTGTGTTCTTTTCACAAACCACGTGTGGACCCACTAGAGTCATTACATGTGTGTTCTTATACTAAAACCAGCACTAGACTCATTGCATGTGTGTTCTTTTCACAAACCACACATGGATCCACCACTATCATTGCATGTGTGTTCTTTCCACAAACCACACATGGATCAACAAGTGGTAATTGTAAGTGTGTTCTTTTCATGAACCACATATGGTCCATTAGAGTCATTGCATGTGTGTTCTTTTCCAAAAACCACATATGGATCAACAAGTGATCCTTAAATGTGTGTGCTTTTCATAAACCACATGTGGACCCACTAGAGTCATTGCATGTGTGTTCTTATACTAAAACCAACACTAGACTCATTGCATGTGTGTTCTTTTCCACAAACCACACATGGATCCACTAGTGTTCATTGCATGTGTGTTCTTTTCCACAAACAACTTATGGATCAACTAGTGGTCATTGCATGTGTGTTCTTTTCACAAACTACATGTGGACCCACTAGAGTCATTATATATGTGCTCTTATACTAAAACTAGCACTAGAGTCATTACATTTGTGTTCTTTCCACAAACCACACATGCATCAACCAATGGCATTGCATGTGTGTTCTTTCCACAAACCACACATGGATCAACCAGTGTCATTGCATGTGTGTTCATTCCACAAATCACATATGGACACACTAGAGTCATTGCTTGTGTGTTCTTATACTAAAACCAGCACAAGAGTCATTGTATTTGTGTTCTTTTCACAAACCACATATGGATCCATTAGAGTCATTGCATGTGTGTTCTTTTCCACAAAAACCACATATGGATCAACCAGTGGTCATTGCATGTGTGTTCTTTTCACAAACCACATGTGGACCCACTAGAGTCATTGCATGTGTGTTCTCATACTAAAACCAGCACTAGACTCATTGCATGTGTGTTGTTTTCCACAAACCACACATGGATCTACCAGTGTTCATTGCATGTGTTTTCTTTTCCACAAACCACATATGGATCATCCAGTGGTCATTGCATGTGTGTTCTTTTCCACAAACCACATATGGATCAACCAGTGGTCATTGCATGTGTGTTCTTTTCCACAAACCACTTATGGATCCATTAGAGTCATTGCATGTGTGTTATTTCCACAAACCACACATGGATCAACCATTAGAGTCATTGCATGTGTGTTATTTCCACAAACCACACATGAATCAACCACTAGAGTCATTGCATGTGTGTTCTTTCCACAAACCACACATGGATCAACCAATGTCTTTGCATGTGTGTTCTTTCCACAAATCACATATGGACCCAATAGAGTCATTGCTTGTGTGTTCTTATTGATAGCGAGTATACAAAACGCTGTATCGTTTGTATTACAGAGTTGTTGCTTTATACATGACAAGAATGAAGATTGATCGGTTCAGCTAACTAGGGAGCATAACGGTTCAGATAACACTAGTAGTTGAGGGGTTCAGGTAATTAAGGTAGTTCGTCGGTTCAGCTAACACCCCCCCCCCCCCCCCCCGCAGATGGAACGGGAGAGGAGCAAACATTCAAGCTGGAGCAGAACTCGCGGAAGAGTGCCGTCGACAAACTTTTGGTGAAGACGTCGACATATTGCGAGTTAGTAGGGACGTGGAGAACTCGAGCTTCTCCCAGTGCAACACGCTCCCGAACAAAATGTAAGTCAAGTTCAACATGTTTATTCGCTGATGCTACACTGGGTTGGTGGAGAGGTAAACCGTGCTGATTTTGTCGCAGAAGACAACGGTGGCCTCATGGAGGGGTCGATGAAGCTCGAGAAGTAGTTGACGCAGCCAGCAAGACTCAGCAACGGCGTTGGCCATAGCGCGGTACTCAGCCTCGACACTGGAGCGGGAGACTATCGTCTGGCGCTTCGACGACCAGGAAACCAAGTTATCGCCTAGAAAGACAGCATACCCAGAAGTGGAACGCCGAGTTTCTGGGCATCCAGCCCAATCCGCATCAGTGTATGCTATGAGACTCGAAGGAGATGTTCGGTGCAGCTGAAGTCCATGGTTGATGGTGCCCTTGTGGTAGCGAAGGATACGCTTCAACATGTTGGAGTGCGGCTCACGAGGATCGTGCATGTGGAGGCATGCTTGCTAGACGGCGTAGGTAATATCTGGCCTGGTGAATGTCAGGTATTGTAGGGCACCAGCAATGCTCCTGTAGTCTGTGGGATTCGCCACAACATCGCCGGTGGCCGGCAACTTCGAGTTTGTGTCAACCGGCGTGCTACAGGGATTGCAGTTTGTCATACCGGCATGAGCGAGGATGTCCTCGATGTACTGCCTTTGAGAGAGAAACATCCCTTCGTGAGTCCGAGTGACCGAGACACCAAGGAAATAGTGTAGCGCACCGATATCTTTAAGAGAGAACTTGTGTCATAGTGCATCAATCGTCGAGTGCAAAAGAGTAGACGACGATGCAGTGAGAACGATGTCATCAACATAGAGGAGGAGGTAGACCGTGTTGTCACCCTGCCGGTAGATCAACAGGGATGGATCTACGTGAGAGGAGGTGAAGCCGAGTGTGCCGAGGTGGGTCGTGAAGCGACAGAACCACGCACACGGTGCCTGCTTGAGGCCGTAGAGAGACCTGTTAAGACGACATACATAGTCGGGATGAGTGGCGTCGATGAAGCCAGACGGCGGCTGGCAGTAGACCATCTCCGAGAGCACGCCATTGAGAAAGGCGTTGTCGACATCTAGCTGGTGCACAGGCCAGTCGCTCGACAAGGCGAGCGTCAACACCGTGCGCACCGTGGCCGGTTTCACAACTAGGCTAAACGTCTTATCGAAGTCGACCCCGGGTTGTTGAGAGAAACCCCGGAGGACCCAACGGGCCTTGTAGCGCTCTATCGTGCCATCAGATTTGAACTTATGGCAAAAAATCCACTTTCCAGTGACAATGTTGGCATCGGCAGGTCGTGGTACCAAGTCCCATGTGTTGTTGGAGAAGAGAGCATCGTATTCGCTCTGCATGGCAGCGCGCCACTTGTCGTCAGTGAGCACAGCGCGATATGTCTTGGGTATTGGGGATAATACATCTGTGACGAGGTTGAGGCGATCAACCGGTTGCCGAAAACCATGCTTGCCCCTCTTCCTCATAGAGTGGTTGTTTACGACAGGAGGTATATGTACTGCAGAGGGTTGTATGCTGATAGGAGGCACCATGGATGCAGCAGGCGAGGGTGCTTGTGGTGGTGCTTGTGGAGAAATAGGATCAGCTGGAGCTGGTGGTGGAGGAGTGTTCGGGAGAGGTGGAGGAACCGAAATAGGAAG